>OY728131.1:91058107-92308107 GCA_963277665.1 Viscum album
ATGAATGAAGAAGGATAAGTGATAAGGAACAAGGCAATATTAGAGTGAAAAGGTTACTCACAAATTGAAAGTGTTGATTTTGACGAGACTTTTTCTCTAGTGAATGGTCAGAAACAATAGAAATCATTCTTTCTGTATCTACATAATGAGGGTACAATATCGTTCATATGGATGTTAAATCCACATTCTTAAATGGTGATCTTGACCAGGATTTTTACATTGAACAACCTTGTGGATTTATTGTTGGGAAAGATAAAAGTCATGTGTGTAGATTAAAGAAAGCATTGTGTGGACTTAAATATGATCGGAGGGCATGGTACTCAAAATTGGATACTTTTTTATAAAATATAAGGTTTAAGAAAGGAAGAGTTCATAGAAATTTTTACATCAAATAATTTCATGATTTTTCTCTCATCATAATTGTTTATGTAGATGACATTATCTTTGTTGGTAATAATGAAAGATCATGTGAAATAGTTTTTGAAGAGATGAAATAGTTTTTTGAGATGTCCATTCTGGGAGAAATGAAATACTTTCTTGGGTTAAAAAACATATAGAATAATAAACATATTTTTATTTCTCAAGAAAAGTATGCCAAGGAACTTCTTAAGAAGTTTGGAATGGAAAATTAGAAACCATTTTCTACACCGATTTTAGTGGGAATTAAGTTGTCTAAAGATTGTGAATAAAAATAAGTTGATCAGAAAGATCTTAGAAAGCTTATTGGATATTTGTTATTTTTGACTGCCTCAAGACCTGAGATTGAATATGGAAACAAAGTGTCTATGATGGAAACTCTCGGTAAGTCATAACCATCAGAAGATAAAGCTATAGATCATCACTTTAGTGACAAATCTAATATAAAGTTATAACTTAAATATGATCTTGAAAAGCCTGAGAATCATAGAAAAAATGAAAAAAATGGATATCTGTTATAGAATAATCGTCAAAATATGTTGATCATCTTGAAACTGAAATTGAATGACTGGAAAAAGTAGTGAAAGTACAATAAACAACCCATGAAATCACAGCAGATTTAGTAGAACTAAAGCTCAAAATTGAATAACAAGAAAAGGTCATCAATGACATTACCTTTAGATTAGAGGATAAGTGAAATAATGTTGAGGGACTTAAGAATAATTTGTTACTCTTTGGAGTAAACTCAAAAGTGAATCAAACTTAGAATAAACAAAGAAGAAAACACAGTTTTGAAAATTATCAGATGTTGTGTTAATGGAGAGATCTAATCATGGTTCTGATGGTGTTGAAAATATTTTGATTGATCAAATACATGCATGCATGGGAAAACGTGGAATCGGTTGTGATGTTGAAACATCAAATGATGCAAATAAAATGGTTCAAAATAAAGGTAAACTATTAGTTGGAGATGTTGAAAAGTCAACTAAAGTGCTGAAAAAGAAACCCTCAATTAAAACTGAAAGGAGAACTGAAAACCATCCTCAGGAATACAAATATTATAGGTAGTAAAACTATCTTCCTAATGAAGGAGACATGAGTAGTAATAGATATGAGAAGAAATTTCCACTTATGAAATGTAAATTATGTGGTTATCTGGGTCTTACCATGTCATTCTAGGAAGAAGAAAATATTTATTTGAATGGGGATGATCTAGGAAGTCAACAAAGGAGAAAAAATGCATATCATAATTCTTATAGAAGAAATAATTTCTATGGATATTTTTCTCATTGTTCTAAGTTTGGGAATAAAGTTGTTTATTGCAGGAAGAGGAAATACATGAACTATTCATACAAAACATAGATACAAGTCAATACTCATAAACCAGATGGTGTTGCTCTTACAAACATGTTTTCTCCTATGGAAGAAGTGTGTGAGTATGAAGAACCATCCCCCATGGAAGAGAGATATGAATGTTCATCTTTATCCTTCACTCAATATAATATTTCATGGAAGGAAAAGAAATAAATTGAAAATTCAAACCTTATAGAAGTATTTCTCAGAGCTACAAAGAGAAATAACACCTAGATCCTTGATAGTGGTTGTTCATCCAACATGACGGGTAATACTGAATTATTAACAAATGTTATTAAAATGGTCAATAGAACGGTAAGGTTCGGTAATGATGGTGCATTGAAGATCAAGTAGTGGAAGTACTGAACTAGCTAATAGTGATCTGAAGAAAACTAAAGTTCTTTATGTGGATGGTTTAAGTCACAATATCCTTAATGCGAGTAAACTCTATAAATCAGGACTTATATTGACTTTCAATCAAAAAGGTTTCACTATAAAGGGAATGACCAGGAATTCTATCATTAAAGACTGTAGAATAGATGAAAAATTATATCAGGATGACAGTAAAGAGAACATTTTATATCTAATAGTTGATGAAGAAACCAACATGTGGCATAGTAGGTTGAGGCACATTAATCAACAAGAAATGGAAAAGATATCCAAGATGAAGATAGTCATGAAAATTCCATATCTAAACCATTAATGGGAAAATAGTTGTGATGTTTTCATACTAGGGAATTTGGTCTGAAGTTCTTATCGTCCAAAGAAGAAACGAGAATCAAATCATATCGATCACATCTATTTAGATGTATGTGGTTTGATAAATATTGTTGGACTAAATGGATAAAGGTAATTTGTTCTTTTAATTTATGATTATATTATAATGGCTTGTGTGGTGGTTATGCACATGAAACGACAAGTGCTTGATTACTTGAAAGCTTATCAATGAATCATCGAGAATGATACTGGATGGAAAATCAAAGTCCTGAGGTCTGAAAATGGAGGGGAATACAAAACCATTGAGTTTGAAAATTACATGGAGAATCATGGAATACAACATGAGTAGGATGTTGTGATAACCCAACTGAAAAATGGAGTAGTAGAGTGTAGGAATAGATAGGTGAAAAAAATGGCTACAACTATGCTGATTGAGGGTCATATCCCTCGAAATTATTGGAAATAGGTTTTTCAAGATGTGGTGTATGTTCATAATTAAACAGGGATTTATATGGGTGAAACCAAGAAACCATATGAGTTGTGATATGGAAGAAATCCCAATATGAAGTGTTTTTGTGTTTTCAGAAGTAAATGTTTTATCAGAAGAAAATAATGGAATCATGGAATGTATGGTGATGTGGTAGAATAAGTAATATTCCTCGGATATTCAATGAATATAAAATCATACAAATGTTTCAATAAGCATCTCAAAAAAATTGTGGAAAGTATTGAAGTTAAGACAATTGAAGATAAGACGAAAAATACCATGAGGGGGTATTATGATGATGTGATTGAAGATGTAGAAGATAGTATACATGGAACATATTCAAATGAAAATGTAGTGGAAGGAGTGAAAAACATTCATAGGTCACAACAATATGTTTATTTGGAAGAAGAATCAGAAGATGAAACTGTGGCAGAAGAAAATTATTCTAAACCTCACAGGAGAAATTGAAGACCATAAATTGATCAATCCATCATCATTAGGGATTGGAAAACACCCAAAAAAAAGAAGAATGAGGAATAATACACAATATTCCTTCATAACAGTTGTGGAACCGTCCTTATTTGAATAAGCTTCAAAGGATGAATCATGGGTTAAATCCTTTAATGAATAGTTGAATCAAATAGACAAGAACTAATAATGGGTTATAATTAAGATACCAGAAAACAACAATGTGATTGGCATGAATTATATTTTTTAAAATAAATTTTATGATCATGAAATTTTTTATAGAAATAAGGCATAGCTGGTGTGTAAAGGCTACTCATAGATTGAAGGTGTTGATTTTGAAGAAACATTTTCTTCGGTGGCTAGACTAGAGTCAATCTGACGTTTTCTTGCCATGAAAATTTAAAGAGAATAAAAAGTGTATCAAATTGATGCTAAAATAGATTTATTTAATAGTGTTCATGAAGAAGATGTCTACATATAACAACCATGGGGTTTTCTACTTTGAAATGATGAAATGAAGGTTTGCAGACTAAAGAAGGATATCTTTGGTTTGAAGCAGGAAACACGAGTGTAGTATTCTTGATTAGACTCCTATCTAAAGAAGCTATAATTTAAAAGAGCAGGATTGGATCACAATATCTTTTTGAATAATTCACAGAAATATCAGTTCATGGTGTTGGTGTATGTAGATGATATTATATTTGGTGGCAGTAGGAAGGGATCAGTGGAAAAATTTTCCAATCACATGAAATCAGTACATGAAATGTCTATGATTGGTAAACTCACATATTTCATAGGACTGCAAGTGATTTTGAGGAAAGACTACACATTTATTTCTTAGGAAAAGTATGAACTAGAATTACTAAATAAATTCAATATTCATAACTCTAAACCAATGTCGACTCAAATTACATTTGGAATTAAACGTGGAAATCATGAGAATGGGACTTCTATAGATACCACAGTGTACTGTAGAATCATTTGAATCTTATTGTACCTGACATCGACACTACCAGATATAGTCTTACCAACATGTTTAGCGGAACACTTTAAGAATAATACAAAGGATGAACGTATGGAGGTAGTGAAAAGAATCATGAGGCATGTTCAAGGCACTCACAATTATGGTTTATAATTTCCTATAGGAAGAGACAGTTAACTTTGAGCATTTTCTAATGCTAATTGGGATGGAGATGTTGTTTATAAAAATAATAAAAGTGGTGAAGAATTCATTATTGGAAAGAAATGTGTAGGCTTGTTGAGTAATAAATAGGAAATTACTTCTCTCATTACTTCTGAAGTTCAATTTATCTCCGCTACAAAGGCTTTCACTGAACTACATTTGATAAAGAAATAGCTAATTGATATTGGTGATGAAGTGAAACAACCGATGGTGATTCACTGTGATAAAAAGAGTAAAATTGGTCTTAAAAATGATCATGTTCATCATTCTCATGAGAAACATATTGAAATCAAATATCACTTCATTAAATAAAAAAGATAAACAAGGCGTGATTAAAATGGATAACGTTGGAACTAATGAAAAAGTGGCTGAAATTATGACAAAGCCACTGGTAGTGCCTGTGTTTGTGAAACATCCTTTGAACCTCAGTGTTACACCACCTCCTAGTTATTATAGAGGTCATGAGGATCACCTCTCTCCTATTTAATTAATTATTTTATCTTTTTTTGGAAGTGATGTAGTTTTATGTGGGAGATATGATCCAGGGGGAGTATGTTCTGAGGTCTACAATGTATAAATATCTGTCTTTGGGTTTATTTACAATGGGGTAGAATGGATAAATTCAATGTAGAAATGTGTAAAATGATATAGAATAATTTTAAAATGTGGAGAATTATGGAAAACAATGTGGAAATGTGGAGAATGATGGAGAAACTAAAAAAATTACAATGAGGAAGAATGATGAGTTACAAAATGGAAAATGAAGGGAGAAAATGATAATGGAGAAAACACTTCACTGTTATGAGGAAACATTTAAGCATTATAAAACACAAGAATAAAATTCATGTTTCCCCTCTTATTTTCTACACTGAGCATTGCTCACATAGACTTAGAGTGTTGCATTGGTTGTTTCTACTATATCAGGTTTTGTTTGTGATTGGGGATTCATTGAATTTATCTGCAGTTTGCCAACAAACCCAAAGGGAGAGATTGTAGGAACCAAGGTTGTTCATTGCTGGAAAGGGATTATGGTTTGTATTTTTTTTCAATCCTCAACATAGAAGATCAGGGATTACATGTAGGATCATGGATTTTGAAAGGAAAGGGATCTTATAATTCAAGCTGATAATAGTGTTGAAGGAGGCATTGTTTCCCATTTGTAGGCCCATAGGATATTGTTGGCCACTATATTAACATATACTCATTTTAATCATCAAAAATCATGTCACATATTATAATATATATCTTACCTCATTATAAAAAATCATGTCTTAATCACAAGTCACATATCTTACCTCAAATCCTAAATCATGTCAGATCCTAAGTCATGTCAAAACTTTTCAATTATATGAGATTATTTTAATAATATAACTAATTATGATTGTTTAATTCTAAACAAGATTATAACTGATATCTATGTGTAAATATGGGTATTAACACATTCATACATTGTTGTTCTATAAGACAAATATAACACCTAAAATTTTCTATGTATGAGTCACTGGAACCAACAGTAGAACAGAGACACTGAAAGATGAGTCGCCGACTAATGTCTCGCCGATAGGACGATTCACCGACTGATGTCTCATCGATAGATGACTCACCAATAGACTACTTGCCAATGTATGACTCACCAACTGACGAATCACCAACTGATCACTCATCGATTGATGAATCACCAACAGAAGAGTCATCGACTAATTTCTCACTAACATGACGACTGACCGATAGAGGAGTCACTGATAGGCTGTTTAAATTTTAATTTATTAAAATTACATCTAATGGTCATATTTGAGTCATTTAATGATACTGACATATTTAATAAGAATATTTATGACTTTTATTAGATATTACGAGGTACGATGTACCTATTCACATGGAAATATCAAGCTCTCTGTCGGCCCTCAAGAATAAATGTTGTCTGAAGAGAGAAGCAGTAAGAAGAGTAATGTACCCGCTTGAGACACATATAGATGAACATATGTGACTCTCATGCACCTACTGTGAACTCAAGAACAAAAGGAATAACTCATGAGGAAATATCAATCAATTTGTACATCGAATTGACAAACTAATTTAGAAAATCAAAGAAGGAGAAGAATATACCTGCAGAACCATACATGTACTTGGAAGCTAGAATACGACACTCGGTTTTAGTATCAACATCCAGAGGAGGACTCAAACCTCATCTCAACTAAATATAAAGAGTCTAGAGTGGCATCTCAAAACACACAAAACCTTCCAAATCCTTTCTCAAATTTATTTTCTCTATTTTGTGAATTTTTACATACTTTTGAGTAGTGTGTGTATCTATCTGTAAATGACACACTTTATCCTATATCAGACTAAAGTATATAAGATATAATTTCACTCATAACTTCTTACAGATTTTTTACTCCCATGAATAACTGTTGAAGAGGTTCTTATGTGACCTGGTAGTTTGTACCCACAAAGAACTGTGGTAGAGGTCTTGTGACCTGGACAACTTTTGTGATGTTGTAAATCCCGAACAACAGTGTGGATCAAAATATCTATTAATTTAAACTTCTTGGTGGTAGGTGATCACCACATGGATAGGATTAGGTCTCTTCTTGATACTGAACTTATTGTTTCATTTCTGTTGTGTTTCTACTTTTAGTTTTACTCTACTTTATCACATATTTCATAAAACTAAATTGGAATCTGATAGTTAGTCTTAAAATGTGTTTATAACAGTATTGACTCATTATCTTAGTTTCAAATGTTTTATTAATTATCAAATTGATATAACTAAGAACTAATCACCCTTTAAGAAATTAATTGAATAGTTAATTTCTTATAAATCCACTACTAGATAACTGGTCAATTGAATTTTAAATTTGGGGAAATTTCAAATAATACTTTTTAAAAAAATCATTTATAGAAACTCAATTCACCCCCACTTGAGATTCATACTCCGACGAACATTTGGTATCAGAAGAGTTTTTAAAATCCATTTTTTCAAAATTTAAATTTATCAATATGTTTAAACTAGTTTTCAACTATGATTTTAGTTGTGTTTTAAAGATATCTAATTTTCTATTAGTTCTAATTTTTTAGTTCTTTAAAAATTTACACTTTATTATTTTAGTATGGATAATAGATTGGATGGTTTTACTACCAACAGACTAACATTCTTTAATGGAACCATTTATTCACAATGGAAAATTAAAATGAAAATGTACATAGAAAGTATGGGTTTTGAGATTTGGTCTTCCGTTATAGATGAATATAAGATTTATTCTATTGACAAGAACACTTGGGATGATCCAAATAAGACTACTTATAATAATAACTGAAAATCCATAAATTCATTATAATATTCTTTAAGAGATGAAGAATTTAACAAAATTTCTTCATGTAAAACAACCCATGAAATTTGGGATACTTTGTCTATTTCACATGAAGGAACCACTAGTGCTAAGGAAATGAGACATAACACTTATAATATTAAATATGATAACATTAAAATTAATAATTATGAGCTTATTTCTGAAAAATATATCAGTTTTAATGAAATTGTGAACACTGTGATCTCTCTGGGAAGAGATGTTACATCCAAGGAACAATTTATGAGAATACTCAGATGTTTACTAGATAGATGGAGAGGGACCTCTATCTCAATTAGAGACTCATGTGAAATTTTAAAACTACTAGTAAAGGAGCTGAAAGGAAAGTTGATGATGTATGTAAAAGAGTTAAAAGTCATCAAGGAAGAGGATGAACCAAAGAGAAAATCTGTAGCCTTCAAGACTATTACCTCTATGAATAAGGAAAAAAGAGAAGGTTCTAGCCTCTATTTAAATATCAAGTTTTGATGTATCAACATTAGATAGTGATGAAGAAATGGATAAATTGTACATAAGATTCTATAAATTCTATCGGAATAATAAGTTATTTAGGAACCCCAATTATAAAGAAAGATATGATAACAAGGGAAACTGGAAAATGGACTGGAAAATAAATGAAAAATTAGAGGAGATTGTCTACTATGAATGTAAGAGAAGAGGATGTGTCAAAGAAAAAATGAAATTGATAAAATACAAAAATATGTATAAAAACAAAGACAAGAAGTATAAGAAAGCTATTAAGGCCACATGGAGTGCCTCTGAGGATAGCTCTAGTAATCAGCGTCTTCTCATGATGAGAGAGATGACATGTCAAATATGTGTTTTATAACAAATCAAATTTGAAGTAACCTTATATTCTCCTATACATAATTCGTACTATTTTGGAGATGAAAGTGATTATGAAAATATGAAAAAGGATGAATTATTTGAATACTATAACATGCTGGAAGAGACATGAAATGAATTGAAAGATAAATATAAATCTTTAAAGAAAAAAAATGCTCTCACTGTAAATATTTAGACTAAACATACTACTGAAAAGGAAAATAATGCTCAGCTACTCAAAGAAAACAATGAAATAAAAATGTCTAATGATAAACTGAATAAAGATCTAGAAAATTTTACTAATGGGAAAAAATAATATTACCCAATTATTGATAAATAGATAGATCCTAAGTACACTTATAGTATTTAATATCATCATGGACAAATAAAACTGTCTAAAAAAAATTTTGTAACTAAATCAAGAAAATCTGTTTTTCTACCTAAAAATCAAAATTCTGCTGCTCGTTCTTATTTTAGAAAATTTTTTACTACCTCTAAATTTTATGGACCACACTACTTGAAATGGGGTTTATCCCCATGAATCTATTCCCACAGTTTAAAGAAATGTGGGGATATATTGTTTTTAATTTTCTATACCCACGGTTTTATTAAAATCATGGGTATTCAACCCCTAAGTATCGGGCTCCATCGCGCTCCCCCCACTTCATCCATACCTCCCTAACCTCTAACTCCTGGTCCTATCCTCCCCTCCCTGACCACCGCCTACTGACCATCCAACCTCCGCCTACCTTCCCTCTCCTCCTTTATCTACCCTCCGCCTCCTGGCCATCCGACCTCCGCATCCCGGCCATCTCATCCCCTCCCCGGCCTCCATCTCCCGGATCCCCCTCCGCTCCCGACCTAGACCTCCCGAACATTGCATCTGCCTCAACATCCCAAACATCGCCACACTGCCCCCATCTCCGGCAACGTCCCTTCTCCCCCCTCTCACTTCCACCTCAAAAGTCAGTTCATCACTTTTCTATTTTTCTACTCAGTATTCTTTGGAATTCACTTATATAACATGAAAAAAACCATTCCATATAAAATTTTCCAATCTAAAAATTAGAAAGAAAACTTAAGTATTGGCATGAGTTACTCTTATATATACAAATAGTGTTTTCCTTTTCTAGATTACAAGTATAGATCAACCCATTTGTAGGATTTTTCTTTTTGAGGTAATCCTTATGTATAGGATCCAATATAAACATTACTAATTTTTCCTCTTCTACAATTTATTATGCATCAGCATGGAAGATATTATGTATATCAGGTTAATGATTTTTGTTTCTTTTCCCAGTTTTATTTAAACATAAAACATAGAGAAATACTTCTGTTTGTTCCATGGTTTATTCTTGTAACTTCTAGAATAACCAATGTGCTCAATTTCTAGACTCAATTTTCCAAAAACAGCCAATTACGTATCTTACAAAGCTCTAACCTTATACAAAAATCTTCAAACTTATCTTCCCTAATTAATTTATAGACTTACACTTCAAAAACAAACATCTATTCTTAACTTAAAAACTTCTAGTTAACAAAAAAATCTTCTCAGAACATCTTGGTTATCTAATTCTACAACATTCTACATCCAGATTGCACAACCTTTACATCCACTAACAATTTACTTTTAGAATATCAAGTTATACATTTTTAACAAAATCACTTCTAGAACATCTCCAATCCCACTTCCAAAACACTTTTCATAACTTTTCATTCTTCAACTTCTCTTCCTAAATAACTTCCAAACAATATCAAAACTCTAATTTGTCACTTATATTATCGAACACAATTATTTATTATAAAATATAACACTTATTTCAAACAAATCCAACACACAACCTCCTGGTTGAAACTTTATCTCCCTTTAGATTTTGCTGATAATACTACTATTAATCCTTCACAAACATTTAACTATAAATTATTCAAAATAATACATATTTATGGTGTATTATTTTCAATCCCCTTTTTTAAATATAATTAAAATGGACTTTGTAAACATATTTTTATTTTCTTTCTCCCCATTTATTTGATAATTACATTGGGTTGCCTTATTAGCTATACTCCCCCGTCATCCATACAATACATGTTGTATAATTTTAATAGTCTCCACTAAATCCTTATTGGTACATTTTTATTCTCCTAAACTATTAAAATCTATATTTGGATAATTTTTTCTCTCTCTTTCTCATTAAATTCATTTAAAACCCATTTGATATTGAGCTCTTTCAACCTATTCCTCAAACTCCATCTCTTGAAAATTTGGATCCATTTACCACATTCAAACTTATAGGTTATCTTTAAACCATGTGTTGATTAATCCTTTGGATAATTCACCACTGTCAATTCCACTTGTTATATTAAAATAATTCCTAACTTTTATTTTCTTGGATTTTAATCGTTTCCTCTCTTTAGCCATGTTTTACAAAAATATTTTTAGAAATTTAATTTAGTACTTATCATTGAGTTATTGATGAATTCTTTAATCCTAATAATTCTAAACTCGATATAGTCAATAACATCAAAGCTGTGCATGTGACTCACTTACTTATATAAACATGTATAACGTGAGATTTTTCTTTATTCTACACATCCTGTAATCTCAATCATAATTACAAAAAACCACCAGAAAATTAACAATAATGTACTAAGTGTGTGAGTCACACCACATGTTTAACTAATAGATATCACTTTTTCAGGATGGACTTATGACACCACTTGATATCCATGAACCTTCCATTCCTCACACGACTTTCCTTTTTATGGATAAGAATAAAGATTTTATGTGTTCCCATCCCCAAATCCCCCTAAATGCATTTAGTTATTTACACTAAATGTATTGATAATACTTCAAACATTTTAACTATTTTTTGGTTATGAAACATTACTTCCTAAAAAATTTGGTATCTTAGAAAAAACAATAACCTAACACCACATTAATACAACACGAACAAATAAACATAAATTCCATGAAAGTTATTATTAATTACATGTATTCTATTCTATTAATTTTAGTAGCCTTATAAAAACTTACATATGAAATGATATCATTTATCAATTACCAAATTTCACTTAACACAACTGAAAATTTTATAAGAGGCTTTGAACCAACTTTAATTATCTATGAGGCTCTATATCATTTGAGCCTCTTTATCACAAAAGAAATTCCAAATCTAGCATAAAAATCTAAAGTGGTTTCTCAATACCATTTATTATGTAATATAAGGCCATGATACCATTTTATTTTTTTATACCAATTAATATATGTAAAAAATCTGAAACCACTTATTTAATTTATCTCCTTTTATCAGAATCACACCCCTCTTAAATTTTCATCACATCATACAACACTTAAAAAATATCAGAACACAGTGGGAGAGGGATCCTTCCCATCCATCCTCAAGTTAAGGATTTTTTTTTGTATTAGTAAACCAACCTTTTGTATACAACTATTTTTCCAAGATTAGATTACTTTTTTTCAAAAATGTTATTTCCTACTAGTTGAGGCCATCAATTACCCCTATATATAAATTACCTCTCATCATTACCCTTAATATGAACTAAATCGAATTATCACATTCTAACAACTACATCTCTAATTTCTATAGTGGCCAATGATCAGATTATGGACATATAAAGTTCTTACTTTCTAATAATCATTTATTTATTTCTTATGAAATATCACGCATATAATTTATTCAATGGTAAATTCCCATTTAAAAAGTAGGGGTCGTTACAACCATGATGTAGACATGGAATTTGATGGATTTTCATTATTAATTTTACTTAATCTTATCTCGAATTCACATATTACCCATCAATGAGTATGATTCCAGTAAATAAAACATTAAATTTTCATCCAATATCCCTGAATGGATTTTATTCATTAACAATTTCATAACAATAAAACACTAAACATGTTTTTTAAACACTGAACTATTGTAGTGAATAATGGTTTTCCTCCCATGTGTATAATGCCTCTATATCTATAAAAGAGTATTTTACATTGAAATTTTCTTTTTTATTCCCCATCAATGACCACTTGGGAGTGTCTTTTTTCACTTTTTTCATTAGTTTACATCTCAAGGTAGACATTTTTTCCTTTTTTCCTATTTATTCAATCGTGGAATCCTCTTGGCATTAAATATGTTTTTCTAGCTACTAATATTCTTTGTTTAATTTAATAATAAAATTGATTGTAATGAATTTTGTAAATATGATTTACATTGTTGATTGAATGATAATTTTTTTCTTATTATATAATGGATAGAAGCTGGATGTATAGTACCGATCGGATTTCAACCGAGTTTCAATATAATTTGGAGAATTTTTTAGATTATTCTTTTAAAAATGTGTTAGATAGTGGTTCTATATAGTGTCCCTACTATAATTTTGTTGGAAGACCATGGTTAAGATGACAAGAGGATAATTACCATTTGATGAATTTTGTATTTTAAGCAAACTATAATGTTTGGTTTCACAATAGAGAGACGAGTCAATCTTCGACTGTTCATAAATGAAATGAACGAAGTGACATGGGGAATTTGATATTTGATCAGTTTCCATATGTGCATCATTTTGAGAGTGATAGCATACTGGTTCAAGAAGACAATGATATCAGTACACAAGAGGAAAATATTGAAGACGATGATGTTGAGAGAGTGAAAAATTTATTTGATGATGCCAGAACTCTAGTATATCAAGAATGTACTAAAATGAGAAAGTTGGAATTTTTAATGTGGTTATATCATGGGAAAACCATGTATGATGTTTCTAATATCGCAATTGATTATATTCGTAAATTTTTTAAGGACTTGCTTCCTGATGGTTCAGATATTCCCTCATATCATTACATGGCATGGAAGTTAATTAAGAAGGTTGTATTTGCTAATAATAAAGTCCATGTTTGTCCAAAAGATTGCAGTTTATTTTTTAAGGAAACAGCTGACCGTATTGACTGTAAAGAATGTGGTACATCTTGATGGAAGACAAATGTCGATGGAACACCATTTTTTGTGCCACAGAAAATCATGTGGCACTTTCCATTGATTCCAAGACTTCAAAATCTATTCATGTCTCAAGAAATCTCTGTCAATATGCGATGGCATGATGTTGAGAGAATTAAAGGTAAGGATGATGTGGTCCATCCTCCAGATGGATTAGCATGGCGGACAATTGATGCACAACATCCTGATTTTGCAGCTAAGGTGCATAATGTCAGATTGGGCCTATCATGTGATGGTTTTAATCCATTTGGTTAGATGCATACTGCTCATAGAACACGGCTGGTTTTTATTCATGTTTATAATCTACCTCTGTGGATGTGTATGAAAAAACCTTTCACATTCTTGAATATACTGATATTTGGACCTTTGGATCCTAGTAATGATATAGATTTCTATTTGAAACCTTTAATAAAAGAGTTGAAACAACTTTGGGATTTAGGTTTTTGGACATTTAATGCTTCTTCAAAGAATACGTTTCAAATGCATGCTACCCTTCTATGGACCATAAATGATTTCCCTGCCTATGTAATGATGTCTAGGTGGATCACAAAGGGAAAAATATCATGGCCCGTTTGTACGAATAATACACGATCGAGAAAGCTTAAATATCGTCATAGTTTTAGTTTCATGGGGCATCACTGATTATTGCCAATGGATCATCAATACAAGATGAATTAGCAGAGGTTTGATAATAATTTCGACACTGAAGAACCTCCTCAATGTATTTCAGGAAGTGATATGCTTAATGAATTGAATGATTTCAGCTTTTCATTAGGGAAAGGTCACTTGAAATCTCTAAAGAAGAAGAATGATGATACTGAAGTCAATTACAATTGGAAAAAGAGAAGTATTTTTTTGTTTTTCCATATTGGTATACTAATTTTTTATGTCATTTTTTAGATGTAATGAAGATTGAGAAAAATATATGTGAAATGTTGCTTTCAATTCTTTTGAATATTAAGGGGAAGACCAAATATGACTTCTGATCTCGTCAGGGTTTATTGGATTGTGGTATTCGACCAGAACTACATCCTGTTTGTATCAGTGAAAGAAAATGGATTTTCCCTGTGCTTATTATGTGATGGCACCGATATAGAGAGATCAATATGTAGAAATATTTGAGAATATCAAGGTTCCAAATTTCTATTCCAGCAACATATCTAAACGAGTCAACAGAAGACATTTTAAATTGAAATCCCTAAAAACTTATTATTATCACATAATTTTTGTGAATTGATTCCAATAGAAATTCAACATTTTCTATCCAATAATGTATGGGTGGAAGTGATTCAGTTGTGTCATTTTTTTAGAGAACTTTTTGTTAAAAGGTTATCCAAATTATTGTTGATAAAAATGCAGTAAGAGGCACCGTTAATTCTGTGTGAGTTGGAAAAACAATTTCTCCATCATTTTTCACTTGCATGTTGCATTTAACAGTTCATCTTCCAACTGAGACACTTCTTGGGGGACCAGTCACTTTTCGGTGGATGTATCCCACTGAAAGAAATACGTACACAATGAAATCATATGTCTGAAATAAGAATTATCCTAAAGGTTCTATTATGAGGAGTTATCTGGCACAAAAATGTATGGATTTTTGTTCAATGTATTTTTATGATGTGAGCCCAAGACATAACCGACCAATGAGAAACAAAGATGAGCAGTATGAGGAAATTCAACACTCATTTTCATCTCTTCCCCAAACAGGTGGAATTGACAGGTTGTATACATTGGTTACATTGAGCTTTGAAGATCGGAATATGGAACATCGTACAATCTTGTATAATTGTGGTTTTTTAGATACCTATATCTAGTAAGTAATTTGAATATATATATGTTATCTCATATGATATCATATCACATATACCTTATACTTTTATTGTCATTTTATGTAGAGAACATAAACAAATTATAAGTAGAGTTCATCGGTCTTTGCCGTTGAGAAGGAGAGCGGCTATGCATAGCTAAGAGTTCCCAACTTGGTTTAAATCAAAGGTATTACCATTACATTAAATACCCTAAATTATAGATATATATTTAAATATATGACACATATGTATTCCAGGTATTGAGTTTGCCTGCTCACTTCATTTCTCAAGAATTAAGTGAGCTGGCTTTTTGACCCAATTCTTTGGTTCGTGACTGAAAATCTTTAATAATCAATGGATATAAATTTGTTAAAAATGATAGAGCACTAAAAATGAGAACACATAATGATAGAGTTATGTTAAATTCTAGAACAGATTATTATGCCAGTGCATCAGATAATCGACATTGATGTGAAGATGTGTATTATTATGGACTGGTTGTGAAAATATTGTTATTGGATTACTACACTCAAGGTCGAGTCACTATGATGAAATGTAAATGGTTTGATTAAATGATGTGACATGGTACATTTATTGATGATTGTGGATTTAGAGTTGTTGACATGAGTCGATTCCTGCATACTGTTGAACTATACATTTGGGCATCAATGGAAAACAAGTGTTTTATGTGAATGATCATTTGAAACCTAATTATGGTTTCATTAATGAATTAATCCCAAGAAATATTTTTCATGATGCTGGGGATGAAATTGTCACCATTGATTCCCCCATCAGTGTTGGCCAAAATTTTGTATTTGATGACACAAATTGTCCCATTGTGAGAGATGATGTTGAACCTGAGGTAGTGGAGGGTAATATATAAAAGCAACTATATATATTCAGAATTCATTAATTTTACCTTTACATGAGTTTCTCAGGTTGGTACTAATTCAATTAATTTAATTTTCATTTAGTTTGGAATGATATGTCTGTTTTAGGATTGTTTGGTTTCGTTTCATTTAATTATATTTATTTCAATTCAGAAAACTGGGTATAAAATGTGGTTTAAAAAATTGTATAACTTGGTTGTGAATTATCATTATTGAAAGATGTTATGAAATTTTTTTGTCTTATTTGGCTTCTAAGTTGTATGTATGATTTGTAAAAATTGTGGCTAATAATATTTATTTTATTCTTATGCAGATTATGAAGAAAACAATAGAAGCTCATAAGAAGAGATTATTTGATGTTGATCCTATTAGACGCGAGCATGAGTTGTCTTCAGTGAGTATAATAATTATAATATTTATCTTATTCATTACATATAATATCAAGTTCATATTTTGATCAATTTTTTAGGGATATATAACTCCAGAGATTCCTCTTGTTAGTATAGGACCGACCAGGGATCCTCCAAGACCTAGGCAGATCTCTCATCTTACCACTCCCCACACTGACCCATCAGTGGCCATCCCATCTACCACACATGTCCACCCTCTTCTTGATACCCCTAGGATGTTCCCATAAATGTCATTTTCATCATCCCATTTTCCCTCTTTTTCCCATTCCATGTCCATGCCGACTCGACCAATGTTCTCACCTACACAATTTCCATATCTATTCATGTATCCCCCGACCTACTACGGATATTCTGACATGTCTACACCACCTCCTTTTACAACCATCCATCCTACACATATTGAGTCTTTTCCTTCATTTTCCACTCCTATTCATGAAGATCAGCCAGAGCATGCTGTGGAACGGATACTTCTTTCGGATGATGCTGATCCAGCACAGTCCACAGATGCCTCACAGCCTATTCAGAAGCCTGCATCAAGTTTTTTTATTATAAATGTTTCAAATTATAGCATTTCACTTTTTTCTTATTGTATTGTCACTTAACTCTTCTCTTTTCACCTCTTATCTTATTTTGTGGGATCTTCTAGTAGGCGACGTGGGTGCACTCAAATGCGGGATGCCTCGAATCGTGAAACTCGAATTATGGTGGATTACAATTCTCAAAATCAAATGGTAGGTAAAAAAGCTATGTTTTGTAGAAGTTTCATGGATACTTTAGCCAAATATCATGATATCGTTCGGGTGGAACTGGTCTCATGGAGACATATCAGTGCTAACATCAACGATAGGGCATGGGCACAGATATGGGTACAGAAATTTTATAAATTCATATTTATATTAGTAATGTATTTATATGACTTAACATGTTCATTATAGAGTTGATTTAACTTTCCTAATGGTGAAGCTTCCAATGATGCTAGGTTGAGTGATCTGGGAGAGTATTGGCGGCCATACAAGTAGGAGTTACATATTGGTTAGAGGAGCAGAGTGAGTACTGAGTTAGAGGGTGTACCCACAAACCCTGACAGTTCAAAAAGTCAATATCAAAAAATGATCGCACATTGGAAGACTGAACAGTATAAGTTACTACCCATCATTAATGGTTTTTATATAAAATTTAATTTTTATTACTTTTATTTTTTTGTTTCTTAGGAGTTGTTAGCGAAAAACAAAAAAAACAAAGATGAAATGACATATCTACACACATTGTGGCACACTACAATGCATGAGCTTGAGAAGTAGTTGGTACATTTATCTGAATTAAAATAATGTCCTTATTTATAACATGTCATCATAAACTATTCATGCCTTCCCTTAGTTAGTCCATATATCTTGGAAATCACATCTTATACTTGGATAAGGCTTGTCTATTTTCCATAAACAAGTAGTATATTTCCTTGAATCCCACATTAGAAAACCATTTCAGAAAACCACTAATCAGTTATGACTGTCATTTACCTCAATGTTTGTAGGTATTTGTTACAACTCACTTCAATCCATTTTTTACATTCATCATATATTGTTGTAATTAAAAAATCATATCTCATATGAAGCAAGCTATATTGGGAATTGATGGTCCTGTACCTCATGGAAAATTATTCTTCTTTTGTATTAAATAACGATGGAACTGTAGTTAATTCACAAACACGAGATAAAATTGTATGATTGTTTATTTATATTTCAAAAATTTATACATGATTCTTAATTTAATATGTTTATAATTTCAACATTCTGCCTTAGAGGCCATGTATGAGAAGGAAGCTGACAACTTAGGGCCAAATGATCATTTGAGTCAGGTGTTAGGTGTGGAGCATCCATGAAGAGCCCATTGTAGACCTGGTAAAAACATCTTCCCCTCTAGGTATTGGTCATCACCAGACTCCTCTAAAGTCTCTAAGGCCTCTTAGTTGGAAATAGTGTGTGCTGAATTAGCTGTGACAAAGAAAATAGTTTTAGAGGAGCGTGGAAAAAGTAAGCTAATGAATGAACATTTCATGAAAGCTATTTCATTTTTGAGTCAGTCATTTCCATTAGAGGTTTTTCCACTTTTCATTCATGTATGGCATCAATTCTCTCTTTAAATAATACCTCGGGTGATTCCCATGAGGTTCCTAGTGGTGATGACGGTGGTGGCGATAGAGCTAGTGAGGATGTTTTCGATGCTGTTGTTGGTGATGAGATTGCTGATGATGATGCTGATGGTGTGGTTGGTGATGATGTTGCTGATGATGTTTCTATCGATGTTGCTGATGATGATGATGTTGAACATGGGGACGATGGTGATGGCGATGGGGTGATATTAATCCCCACCATTTAGGACTTAGTAGAGAGACTTGTGTTGGAGTTTTTGTTTGTATTGGTGGACTGCTTGTATGTGAATTTCTATATGAAATTAAATTAATTTTGGATTATGTTTTCATCAGGGGTTTTATTTGACAATTATTTAGGAAATTTTCACATTCCATAGATTTTTTTATGGTTTGGTGTGTTTATTATTATCTCACAGTCTAATCTTTTCCTTAGCAGTGGAGGGGAGGCCTGAGATGGGGGGCTGCAGGGGAGGACTGTGGGGGATGCAGTCAAGGGTTAGGAGGAGGTCTGGGAGGGGAAGGTTGGGAGGGGGTGCAGTGGAGGGCTGGGAGGGGAGGGGGCTGCATTGACTTAATCTCTCTTTCATATACTAGGCATGTAGAGGATGTTCATCGGGAGAGTATAACTGTGTCCTCCACTTTGAAGAAGAAGAGCTCATCTGTTGAAGGCATTGAGAAGGTTTAGTTGCTTCTAATCTTTTTCTGTAAAAATAATGGCACTGATTCGTAGTTCCTGGAGTGATTCATATTTTTTGTGTTTGGTTTCTTTTCTAAACAGTGGCCTTACGAAGCTATTGCAGTTTCTTTTTATGGAATACCACGAACCTTGGCACAAAATTGTGGTGTTAATGTGATCAGTACTATGGTTTCTCTACAAGGAATGGAAAGTATCCTGTGCTCATTTCCCTTTCCACATTCAGTCATCGATTTATGATTATATTGTTATGCAGTTGAGTCATGAAACCAAAAACTAAATCACTTTCCCTGTGTATTTTATTTTCCTAAAAAAACTATTTGCCTTGGGATGTCAATGAATCTCATATTTGATTATCATACATTATATATGGGGGACTATGAGGGGCTAGGTAGGGGGATGGGGAGGAAGAGGGGCTTGGCAGGGGGAGCTGGGCCAGAGGTAGGGGGAGGTGTAAGGGGAGGGGCTGGGCAGGGGGAGCTGGGCATGAGGGAGGAGCTGGTCAGGGGGGAGTTGTGCATGAGGTAGGGGGAGGGGATGGGCAGTGGGATCTGGGCATGATGGAGGGGGAGGGGATGGGCATGAGGGGAAGCTGGGAATGAGGGGGAGGGGGAGGGGCTAGGTAGGGGGAGCGGGAAATATGGGAGGGGGAGGGGTAGGGGATGGGCAGGGGGAGCTGGGCATGAGGGCGGAGCTGGGTAGGGGGAGCTAGGAATGAGGGAGGGGCTGGGTAGAGGGTATGGGGAGGGGGAGGGAAATATGTTGGGTAGGGGTGATATGAGGAGCTGATTTTATAATCTTGATAATGCGAACAAGCCTTGAATGTTGAAGACATTCTCTTTTTATGGTGGATACTTTGTATTTATATCAATTATTGAATAACATTGTGATATATGTTTGTGTGTTTTATTTCATGTGTTTTTATCCAAAATGTTCTCTAAATATGTCATTGTACTTTACTGATTGGCATTTTATCTGACAGTTATATGAATATTTGTAGTTGACTAACTGATTTAGATGTTTCATATGCTTTTTGTGGTTTTCCTCTTTCCTTTATATAAATTTTTAATGTGGATTTTTTGTTTTATGAAGTCTCCAAACACAAAAGAAAAGTCTTTTTTAGTGGAATCCTGATTCAGGTTTTACTCCAACTTTTTAATTTTAATATTCTGCTTTACATTTGTGTATGTTTTGGATACATTGAATTGTCATCGAATTTGAAAAGGCTTGGGATGTTATTCAGAAATCATGGATCACAATGTACTTTCCATAGGTATGCACCCGTATGATTTTTAATGACTTTTTAATCTTTTAACATGATCAAGTCTTGAATATTTATAACATTTTCTATTTATGGTGGATACTTAGTATATATATCAATTGTTGAATGGCATTGAAATACATGTTTGTGTATTTTATTTCATGTGTTTTTATCCAAAAGTTTCTCTAAATATTCCATTCTACTTGACTGAGTAGGGGGAAGGGGCTGGGCAAGGGGGAGGGGGAGGGGAAGGGGGAGGAGGTGGGCAGTGGGAAGGGAGGGGGAGGGGCTGCGTAGGTGGGGAGGGGGAGGGGCTGGACAGTGGGGGGGGGGGGAGGGGGAGGGGCTGGGCAGGGGAGAGGGAGAGGGACTGGGGGATAAGCTGGGCAGTGGGGAGGGAGGGGGAGGGGCTGGGCAGGGGGGAGTGGGAGGGGGAGGGGGAGGAGTAGGGAAGTGGGGAGGTAGGGGGAGGGTCTCGGTAGGGGGATTACACACAATTTAGATCGGATCCTATTGCTTTTAGAGTCCATTTAAATGGGGTTGTAATTTTTTAATGTTTAGTTGGATAATTTCTATATTGTTTTGTTTTAGATTCTTCATGGGGTTGGATTGTGCGCTGTAAAGACTGTGTGAGGGTGAGATAACATTATTTATAAATGGCTTTTGGATGCCAACTAGTGTTTATTAATGTTCAATTGGATGGATCATTGTAGGAGAGATCAAGTAGTTTCTATGAGAAGATCGTTGTTTTACTTTGCGTATTGGGACCGTTTGCTCAATATTAAAGATATTGAGGTATAACTATTGAGTTTGGGGACCACATATATTGGAGTCTTTTGTAAGTAATGACTCTTTTTGATGGAGGTTACTGTTGGGTACCATTATACTACTGATGTGAGTCTAAGGGACTCTTGAGGATGCCATTGTTGGATAGTTTCTGATAAAGTGATTAGTGGTTGTCATAGAAGGCTATTAAAAATGCCAGTATTTATGTTCGAGTTGAGGAAACAGAAGAACCATAATGAACATATTTATTACATCAAAAGATCACTTTTTGGAAGATTCCAAAAGGGCATTACATTATTATAAAGCTAATCACTATGATTATGTTGAGCTAAACATTCAACTATAAATATTCAAGGAAGGAATGTTCATGATTCAAGATGAGATTTTAGGATGAGTTAAATATAGTTAATGCTGAATTTTGTGGGAGCATTGACAAAGAAAAATACCAATATCTTTGGAAGATAGTAAATTAGTCAATTCTTGAGGTAGTCAGAAATTCAAATTGAATCCCATACATTCCCACATCTATAAGAGGAATATTCGTACATAAAGGGGGAACATCACATGAGTTAAGTATATGAAAAAGAGGGAATATTGAGAATGATATATTGAGAGTTACTAATAAAAATAGTTGAATAAGGGGATTTTATGATCTACTTTCATCAAAAGTGCATTTGGGTCAAAGGAGGTATGAAGAACCAGAAGCATATAGTTTTTTAAAAAGAAGAACTAGATGGACAACATTTTGAATGAAGTTCCATAATGTTGAAAATTGAGTAGATCCAAATCATCCCAGATCCAGATGAAGTTTCAAGACAATTATACCTTTATCAAAATATATTAAAGATCTCCAAGTAGTTAGACACAAGGTATAGTGATCCAATATTCTTGTTGAGGAATACCATTTAAAGAATTCTATTTTTCTACACTTGATCAACTCTAAAAAGGAGCTTGTGGATGGGGAATATAAATAGATGTAGGAGGATTTTAGTTGGGGTATATAATGAATCACTGAAAGAGTCTTAAATTGTGTTGTATAACCAATATTTTAATAAAGGATAGGGTGTATAACCAATTAGTATTGAAATTATTAGAGTACTTATTTTGTCTTGTATAACCAACATGGAATGTAGGCTTTTCACTACACTTTGTAAATCATCTTGTTTCGGTATTGTTCTTTCAATTTCATATGTATCAAGTAAGGATGTTATTTTTATATAGAGAAGACCATGTATTTAACCATAAATAGAGTGGATTGATACTTCTAGTTTATCTATTTAAATGATGGGGATTAGGTTGGATTATCGAACATCCAGTTTGACATGCCTTGTATATGTGCTAATACAGGTTCAGAATGGTAGGAAGGTGCAGCTACTCGGCCTGGGGAACCTGTCTATACCCACGGTTTGGTAAACAATGGGTAAATATGGGGCGTTGTAAATCAGTATAACCACGGATTGAAAACCGTGGGTAATATCAATTTTCCTTGGTCTATACCCATGGTTTTCAGAGTACCGTGGGTGTAGACCAATTGTGATGGCACTGTAGTGCACAGTTTCTAAAATCGTGGGTATATCATATACCCACGGTTTCAAGGGCTATACCCACGGTTTTAAACCGTGGGTATATGTGATATTTCCATTAGTGCCAAATAGATTCTATTTTTAAAATAGTTTACATAATTATTATAGGAAACCCATGATGAAAATGATGGTACTTAAAGCACTAATTACTAATGTTACTAGACCCAAAAAAAATTTGGGTTCCAAAATCTATTTTTGTCTAATTATTTTTTAGGAAGCATGATTAAAGATCTCATACAAGATTCATTGGTACTTGGATTGTGGATGTTCCAGACATATGACAAGAGAATATACAAGCTTCAAGAACCTAGTATAGATTTATGGTGGATATGTCACATTTGGTGACAATTCTATAGGAAAAATAATTGGCTTAGGACAAATTGGTAACTCTAACTCAGTTTTAATTTCTAAAGTACATTTTGTTGATGGATTGAAATATAATTTTCTTATAATTTCAAAATTATTTGATGATGGATTTCATATTAAATTTTAAAATGATTCTTCTAATGTTTTTAACTCTAAAAATCAATTAGTATTTTCAGATTTTAGAAATGAAAATGTATCTGCTGTTAAATTAGATTCTTTAGTTTCTCAAAATGTTTCTCATTTAAGTGAATTTTATAAAGAGTCTTGGATTTGGAATAGGATATTTGGACACTGTAATGTACACTCTCTTAGAAATCTTACTAGAAAATGACTAGTCAAGGATTTACCAAAACATGATTTTTCAAATAAAAAAGTTTTTAATCCTTATCAGAAGGGTAAAAAACACAATATATCTTTCAAATCAAAGAAAGAACTTTCAAATTATCAACCATTAGAGTTGGTTCAAATGTAATTGTTTGGACCATCTATAGTTTGTAGTTTAAATGTGAAGCACTGTGTCTATGATCCTATAGACGACTTTTATAGATATTCTTGGACTTATTTCTTATCTAACAAAGTGAAGCATGTACTTACGTCACCATGTATGAAAAAATAATGTAAAATATAAGTGGAATTATAATAAAATATTTTAGAAGTGATCATGGAAACGATTTTAAAAATCAAGACATTGAATAATTTTTCTCACACAATGGCTATAGTCATAACTTCTCTTCCCCTAGAACAGCTCAATAAAATGGAGTTGTGGAAAGAAGAAATAGAACTTTACAATAGATATCCCGAACAATGATTAATGAATATGATCTACCTCTTTACTTTTAGGATGAGGTTGTGAATATTACTTGCTACATAATTAATATAGTCTTAATTAGACCTATCCTCAAGAATAATCCTTATGAGTTTTGGAACAATATAAAACCCAAAGTTATTTACTTAAATGTTTTTGGTTTCAAAGTCTATATCCTTAATACAAAGGAAAATCCTGACAAATTTTCATCCAAGAGTGATGAATGAATCTTTCTAGGTTACTAAATATCTATTAAAGCCTATATACTCTCTAATAAAAGAACAAAGTGTATAGAAGATTCTGTGTATATAAAATTTGATGAAATAGATCCACCTGAACCTAGGACCTCAATAGACAACCTTGAAGAAGATATGTCAAATATGGACATAAAGGAAAAATCATCTAACCATTTTGTCTTGCAATCTATTAAATCAATCAGTTCTGGAAATTCATCAAAATTTGGACATGATGATCCTGAACCTATAGGCGAACCTGAAATTACTAGCCCCTCCTTTTATAGACCAACTATAACCCTCAAGAACCATCCTTTATATGTTGTTTTTGGATACTTAGATAAAGGGGCACAAACTAGATCTTCTCATAGAAACCAGGTTGAACATCAAGCCTTTTTTCATATCTTGAACCTAAAAACCTCAATGATTCAATTAAAGATGAATATTAGGTGATGGATATGCAATAATAACTTAATAAATTTGAAAGAAATAATGTTTGGAAAAATTTGGATAGACCCAAATACACCTTTAAAATAGGCACTAAGTGGGTGTTAAGGAACAAAGTAGTTGAATCTGGTAATATTGTTAGAAATAAAGCCATATTGGTTGTATAAGGTTATTTTCAAGAAGAAAGAATTGAATATGAAGAAACTATTTCACCTATTTCTATACATGAGTCCATTAGAATCCCAATTTCTTATGCTACCCATCTTAATTTCAAGCTTAATCAAATGGATGTTCAAAGTGTATTCCAATGTTGGTATGTAGTTGAGGATGTATTTGTTCAACAACCACCTAGTTTTACAACCCATCATATTCAAAATCTTGTTTTCAAATTAACAAAAGACTTATATGGTTTAAAACAATATCCAAGATCTTGGTATGATAGACTAAGTACTTTTTTCATTACAAACATCTTTGCAAAAGGAATTAATGATCCTATTCTTTTTATAAAAAAATTCTAAAGATGTTTTAGTAGTTCAACTTTATGTAGATTATATTATTTATAGATATTTTAGAAATTATTTATGTATTGATTTTTCTAAAATTATGCTATGTGAATTTGAAAAGAGTTTGATTGGTGAACTCAAATTCTTTCTTGGAATTCAGATTTTTCAAAATATAGAAGGTATCATTTTAAATCAAAGTAAATATACAAAATATATTTTAAAATGATTTGGATTTGATAGAATTAAAATTAGTGATGCTCCAATGTGTACTACTTGTAAGTTATATCTTGATGAAGATTGTAAATATGTTGATAAAACCACTTATAGAGGAATGATTGGAAGTTTTCTCTACTTGACTGGTAGTAGGCCAGATATAATGTTTAGTGTGTGTATGTGTGCCCGTTTTCAAGCTAACCCCAAATAATCTCAAATAAATGTTGTTAAATGAATTTTCAAATACCTCAAACATTATATGAATTTAGTCTTGTTTTACCCTAAAAGAAAATCATTTGATATAGTGAGTTATTCTAATAATAACTTTGGTGGATGCATGTTATAAATAAAGATAACCTCTGGAACATGTACCATTTTGGAAAATTATTTAGATTCATGGTGTAGTAAGAATCAAAATTCTGTTGCATTATCTACTGTTGAAGTTAAATACATAGCTTATGGTAGTTTTTGTGCTCATATTTTTTGGGTGAAACACACTACTATAATATGGATATCAATTTAGACATGTACCTATAAATTGTGACAATAAAATTCCTATTAACATTTCTAAGAACCTAGTTTCTTATTCAAGAACAAAATATATTTATGCAAGACATCACTTTTTGAGAGATCATTATCAACAGGGTGATGTCACTTTAGAAATTATTGGCATTGAATATCAGCTTGTTGACATATTCACAAATCCATTGAACTCTGAAAGAATAAATTACATCAGACATGAGGTAGACATGATTAATCTATATGTATCTTATTGACCTTCCCCTTTTTCAAAACAAAGAAAAATTGTCATGTTGACACTGTTAGGCCGACACTGTCATGCCGACTCTATCATGGCGACAATATCATGAAGACTCTGTAATGCCGACTATGTCATGCTGACACTGTCATGCCGACACAGTCATGCCGACTCTGTCATGACAACATTGTCATGCTGACACTTCTGTCATGCCATCACATTTTTCATGCTGACACTGATGAGTCACTCTTTAAATTGGTTTATGTTTTTAACCAAAATGACATTTTTTTGATTATTTATGGAACCTGGTTTTCAATTTTGATATATTCACTTGATTTAAGCCCTAAATGCTATAAACACGAGTTGTTCCACACTACTACTTACCTTGAGATCGACATTGATCACTCTACCCTCAACCTTTCACCATCTATCCCTCAACCAAGCTCTCAAAATGTTATAGGAGAAGTGCCTTATTGAAGGATACTCTGATAAGTCTCCACCCAGTAAGAAGCAGAAAGTGGAGTCCAGTGGATCTTCTAGTCCAATTAATCGAGCACTGTCTAATTGTACAGTAACTCCAGACAAAATAGGTGTCTGTAGAATAGTTTTTGGAGAGAAATTCATTGATACCGAATGTTCTAGACGATCAGGGTTGGATTCCATGGTTTTTTAGAAGGGAAGAGAATATTATTCAAAGCTGGTGCTTGATTTCTACATGAATTCTGAATTTCTTTTGGAAGGAAGTGATGCCTACTTGATCAAAACAATGGTAAAAGGAAAGAGGGTTTCTTTCTGAACAAATCATTGGGATTATTGTCTCAAATTTCCACGTAAAATAATTTTTTATGATTATCAAGGTACACCTCTACCTAAAAGTGATTTTTTTAGCCTTATGATAGATTTTAAATAACTTAATTACAATGAAGATCATCGAATTTTTGTTACTACTGAGCTACTTGGATAGTGCAGAATCTTGATTAAGATTATCCAACACCAAATTTGTCCCAAGAAAGGGAAATTTTCTTTTTTGAAGTACTAGGATGTCTATCTGGTTTATCTACTGAAGAATAAATTTAAGGTGAATCTTTTCAAGTATTTAATGGTTTACATAACTGAGATGATCAAACCCTACTATAATATAAATTCGTTTTTTTACCCTAATATGATATCTACTTTGTTGAAAGAAAATGGTTTTGTGGATTAATGTGATGAAACTGTATCATAATGCAATGTCTTTTGTTTGAATAAGGCTATCTATAGAAGAATAAAGATTCATTATAATATATGGAAGAGAAGGTGGGTTTGTGATGAAGAGAAATATTATGAAAAATTCAATCATTTGGATCACCCTACTAGACAAAATGATATAAGGTATCCTAGTTTGGGTCTTCATGAAGAAGAAACTTAATTTTATGAGAAAGGAGGTGAGGAAGCTAGATATGACATGGAATGATCTCCTATTGATGACAGGAGTGGGCCTGATGTTTCTATAAGTTATCCTAAGATGACATACAGACAACCTAGCCCACCACTATACTTACCTTCAAAAGAATAAATTTTAAGGGATGATGAAGATGAAGTGGAAACAGATGTGAGTGGCATTGTGGAGTGTGACTCTAATGACTCAGATGAAGAAGAATAAGAAGTGGATCAAAGAGAAGAAGGAAAGGCAGATGGTTCTGGAAATGATGTAGAAGAGGTAGTAGAGGAATAAGAGGAAGAAGTGGAAGGAGATGAAGAAAATGGTGATGAAGGTGAAGCTGGACTTGATCATGCCAACAATGGTAGTGATGATTTTCCGTGAAGATGAACAAGATGTAAAAGTTGATATGGATTCTCCTGTGTAACATAAAAATAATAAAGAGTTGGTACCTGCTCCTCAAGTTGTGTATGTAAGGATGAGATATCAAACTAAGGGGGATAAATCTTCCGTGAAGGCTTACACTAAGGGGGATCCTCTGGAAATAGAATATCATGATGGTGAATAGCATCAAATTGGAAGAGTAAGGCTTCATACTCTCACTCCTATAAATGATGATGTAATGGTTGAATGGGTGATGAATCCTAGGTACATGGCACTATTATTAGATTATGATGATTCTGATGATGATGTTTTTGTACCTAATGTAAGGGAACCGGTGGCTGAGACCCCTCCTAGTGACTATGCCGCTAAGGCCAATTTGTAAAAATTCATGGAAGACATATGTTCATCAGAAATACATCCAGTACAATCTCAGATGAGATATGAGATTGATGAAGATAGTAGAGAAAACA
The DNA here is from genome assembly GCA_963277665.1 of Viscum album. Taxonomy (NCBI): domain Eukaryota; kingdom Viridiplantae; phylum Streptophyta; class Magnoliopsida; order Santalales; family Viscaceae; genus Viscum; species Viscum album. Next base: position 91,087,111 of record OY728131.1, read on the forward strand.
CTAAGCTGAATGATAACTTGAATGGTACCTGGTCTATGGTTGAAGGTGTAAGGAAAACTGGGACTTCTAGTTCTACTTATTATACATCTAGTGCATCTCATGATGATGTTGTTTTAGTCTCATAGATGGCGATAAATGAAATTCATCAAAATTTGATTAAAACTACTGAATCCATTGTAGAATAAAAAACCATGCTTCAGAATGATATGAAGAAGATGACTATTGGAATCAATGTTTTAACCACTAAGTACATGTCTATAATGGAAAGTGTCATCCGAGGACTTGAAGATCTTGTTTCTCGACCTAAAGCTCCTTATTTTTACAAACTGAGAAAGGAATTAAAGAAAATTGTTAAATCTGCATCAACCACAACTACTTCTACGCACTCCAATGATTTGGAAGCTATCAAATCAGCTTTTAGGGAAGAGTTGAAAGCAATGCCAAGTGGCCCAAATTTATAAATCCTTGTAAAATATGACATGTTTGTTGACCATGGGTGATTAGTCACTGAAAGTGGCTAATATTAATTGTTAATATCTTTATATTCATTGTTCCAAAGTCCATAAACATTGTTTTTAGTGCATTACATAAATAGAACTTCATTTCTCATCAAAAATGTAATTCATGTTTAAAATGAAAATTTGGGCCAAATCATTCATTTGTTTTTTGACAATATTATATTCATTTTCTTAATTTCAAATTTTGGGATATGATTGGCCACTTTGTTTGGAACATTTTATCTTTTAGGTCCGCTAGATGAATCCAAAAGGAAGATGGAGAATTATGCGCTTGAAGGAAGAAACATGCTGGAAAAAGAATAATGGGCCTAAGGCCCATCAAACAAATGTGGGGCCCAGAAACAAAGCCCAATGAAGCTCAAATTTATACAGTAGAAAGATAAAAATATGAGGATCATTTTATTCCACTGTTTCTAGAGCTAATTCTGATTTTTTCATGACGATAAAGAGATCTGAAGTTGAGATTTAAATGGTGGACCCGACATTAATGCACAGAAATCCGTCCCGCTATTTCAACCATAACATCCAAACGGGTGAGCCAAATTTCCTGAAATATTTACAGCTCATAGAGGACAGAAGGAAGAAGATATATTTCTTCTACAACCCCTCCGGATTCTGCCTTCTTCATTTTCTAATTCACACGTCAATATGGTGGACGAATCTGGACAGTTTTCCAGGTCAAATTCGAAACATCAATTTCATTTTGATTATTCACCCTCCATTTGACTCTATTAATTGTTGGGGGGTGAATTAATTATTGGGGGATGGACCTAAGGCTCCTTATATGCCTATATAAGGAGCTATTGGTGAAGGGAATAGGGGTGGATATTTTTCATATCATCTTTTGTTTCTTATTTCATTGTAAGGTTATGCTTCCAAATTTCCTTTGTAATGTTTTCCATTTCAATGTAAGTTTCTTTTTTGTATCTTTATTTTATTAATCAACTTCATTCACTTCTATATTTTCTATTTCTTTTATTAAAACTTTATTATCACAAAGCACAATGATATCTCTATGTTGTTGTGAATTAGTTCACACATAGGTGTGAATTTCATTCACACGCACGGAGGAGTGCTCATTATTTCCACGGTTTTAATTTCTTCAATCCAATTCCTATTAGCCATCTTCCACCCACCATTGAGAGTATACTATAAATGGAGGGCTAAACCCTTAATGGGATGATCTTAGTAGGATTAAAAGGCTGCATTGAATGCTATTTTATGAACGAATTGTTGTTAATTGGATAATTAATTTAAGACATCCATTCTTCATTTATTTGTACTATTCATCTTTACTGTGTTTGATCAAACTAAATTAAATTACTAAATGACCATATAACTCGAGGAGATCATGAATTTGGTTCTCTATGTGTATACGGGATTAGTAATTGTGTTTAGTAAGCACCAAACCAGAAAATGATGAATGTAATGTTATTTTTGAAGAATGGATTCATCAAAAATTAATAAAACCAAAATTGTCTAATGAAGTAAAATTCATTCAATCCACCCGGAGCATAATCCTAAGATCAACCCAATTCCATTTAATTGAATTCACTTAGGTTTATTAGTGTTCTTTAAAAACCATCCAAAATCAAACCCAAAGTCGGCTACTTCATAGCCCATCCTTCACACAATCATAGTGTCTCAAGGTTACTTCTTCGGTCCCTGTGGATTCAACCCCTACATGTACTACATCTATCGCTTTTACCAGTAGGGTAAATTTGGGCACAACCAAAATTTGGCGCCGTTTCTGGGGACCAAGTAAGTTACTTAGACCAAACACAGTCTTTTCTTACCCCCATTCTTCTATTCTCATCCCAATTCTATTATCTTTTTTCCTTTCTCGCTTTTTTTTCTTTTGGCGCATGTCCGCCTACACCAGCGATAACTCAAACAGATTAGTTAGGGTGGATACTCCTAGGGCTGGGGAGTCAAGCACTAAAATATGTCTATTTACTTTAGATCCAAATCTTCCTAATACTCCAAATTCAGACGTTGAGTTAGATACAATGGAGAATCTCCCACAAAACCAAATCATAAACCGGGGAGGGAACCAAAATAACGTGCAAGACCCTAACTTGGGAATTGTTGTAGACCCGACCATGAATGACTACCTCAAACCAACCTAGACCAATGCACCCTCATGAATTAGGCATGATAACATAGGATATGCCCAATATGTTTTCAAACCCCATGTCCTGAACCACCTTCCAACCTTTCATGGGATGGAGTCTGAGATGCCTTACCTTCATGTTAAAGAATTTAATGACATTGTCGAAACCATGTGCCCACCAAATCAAATTGAATCTTCTAAAATGAGACTTTTCCCTCTTTCCATTAAGGACCGAGCAAAGAATATGATAAACAATTTGAGACCAGCATCCATTCACTCTTGGGACCATCTTCAATGAGAATTTTATAAAAAATACTTCCCCCATCACAAAACAATTACACATAAAAAGAGCATACAAAACTTTTTTGAAAGAGAGGGAGAAACATTCTATGAAACATGGGAAAGGTTCAAGGACACATTAAACATGGTACCACACCATGGTTTTTTAATCCCAGAACAAGTGAGAATTTCGTATGAAGGGTTGGGTCCCGGAAACAAACAATTCATTGATATGATGTGTAATGGAACCTTCAAAAACAACGCCCCAAATGATGCCTACAAGTATCTAGAAAATATTGCTGAACAAAACAAAAAATGGGGAACATCACCATACTATGAGAAGCCACCCAAATCTGGTGGAATGTACAATCTTGGATAAGAAGAAAACCTTAGAGAAAAACTTGCTGCACTCACGAGGAAAGTTGAGGAGATTGATCTTAGGAAGGTCCACAAAACCCAAACTGTTGAGCTTGTTTGTACAATTTGTGACAAGAATGACCACAAGACTGATAATTGCCCAACCATTCCTTCCATCAAGGATGTTATTTTATGAGGGCCACCAGAAGAAGTTAATGCAATGAACTTTCAAAAGCTATAATTCACGAACACCTTCAATCCAAGGTATAATGACCATCCGGGCTTTTGTTGGAAGGACAATCAACAACCAACACAACAACAATGTATCAATCCATACCCTCAACAAAACTTTCAACCTCATAATCAGTTCCAACCACAACTGGTCCAATTCCAACATCCTCATGTCCAATATCAACAACCTATCCAAAAACCCATTCAACAACCTATCCAACAACCAAAGTATCCTCATGGGATAAACCCACAAGCTCAAGCACCAACCCAAAATGTTCCACAAATCCTACTAGAACAACTGTGAAAACAAATGGACAAAATGAACTTAGAATTCTCATCCATTAAACAAGAACTTCAAACCATAAAAACTGGAAAGGCACCCATGCCCACACAGGACATTCCACAACAAACATCAATGGCAGAGACAAGTTTCACTCAAAAAACTCACGAACAACTAAAGGCTGTGACAGTTTTAAGAAGTGGGAAATCAATTGAAAAACCTGAACATATAAGTCAGAATCCATGTGAAGCTTCAAACTCTAATGAAAATTCAAATGAACTACATGATCAAACTGAATAAACTGATAATAATGTGAATGAAACAACACTTCAACAAACAACTCCACAATCTGCACCATTTCCTCAACGCATGAGGGGGAAAACCAAGCCTGAATTGAGTAAAACATTGAGGGAAATCTTCTCACAAGTCAAGTTGATCATTCCCCTTTTAGATTCCATCCAAACCATACCTTCCTACTCAAAATACCTTAAGGACTTGTGCACTTTTAAAAGAAAATTTTCACATAAAAACCAAGTCCTTTTGGCAGCTAATGTGAGTACCACCATTCAAGGGACTATTCCTCCTAAGATGAAAGACCCAGGATGCCCTTACATAAATGTTGAACTAGGAGAGAACAAAGTTGTCAAAGCCTTGTGTGATCTAGGTTCTAGTGTGAACCTCATTCCTTATGCCATGTACCGTCAGTTAGGGCTCGATGAACTCCAACCCACATCTTTCACTCTTCAACTTGCTGATCGTAGTGTTCGAGTTCCAAAGGGGATCTTAAAAGATGTTTTGGTGATAGTTGAAAATTTCATTTACCCAGCTGACTTCATTGTTCTGGAAAATCACCCAATCTTAGGTCCTAGGGAGCAAACCCCAATCATACTTGGTCGTCCCTTCCTTGCAACAATCAACTCTGTAATCCGATTCCGAAATGGGAACATGACCATCACCTTTGGGAACATGAGTCTAGACTTTAACATCTACAATGAAAACTCTCAAATTGGGGATGATGAAGAGATCCATGAGGTTAATTGGATTGGTAGTGTTGATAATGAACTCAATGAACATAAAGGAGTTACTGAAGGATGGTTAAGTCAAGAAGAGATTGATTTTCTTTATTCACTTGAAGGAAATTTGCCTCCTTGGATTGAATCTCTTTCAAACAGCACTATTGATGAATTTCTAGAATCATCAATCAATGATACCATGGTTGAAATCAATAACATTGAGTCCATAACCATTCATGACACTACTCTGGAAAATATAGTGGATGAAAATTCTGTTCACAAGGAACCAATTTTGTCAAGAAATCTGAACAAAGAAACTAAGTTCAATACAAAGTCTCATCCATTCGTGGAAAGTCATGACCAATCTGATCTTGAATTTAAAGTCTTATCTTCATCACTAAAGTATTCTTTCTTAGGGGACAATCAATCCTTTCCTATTTTCAATTCTTCCTCCCTTGAAGCCGATCATGAGAGGATGCTTCTAGATGTTCTTAGGAGACACAAGAAAGACATTGGATGGACCCTATCTGATATCCCTAGGATTAGCCCACTTATTGGGACTCATAGAATTATTCTTGAATCTGAGGCAAAGCCATGCCGTCAACCTTAGAGGCGACTCAATCCTAATCTCATGGAAGTAGTGAGAAAAGAACTTTTGAAATTGTTAAAAGCTGGTATCATCTATCCTATAGCTGAGAGTGAGTGGGTTAGCCCAATCAATGTGGTTCCAAAGAAGGCTGGAATCACAGTAATAACCAACAAGGATGGAGAGATGCTTCCAACAAGGGTCAGTAGTGGATGAAGAGTTTGTATTGACTATAGGAATCTCAACTCTTGTACCAAGAAAGACCATTTCCCCTTACCCTTTATTGATCAAGTCCTCGAGCGAGTGGCGGGTCATTGATTCTATTACTTCCTAGATGGATTCTCAGGGTATAATCAAATCTATGTCTCCTTAGAGGATCAAGGAAAAACAACCTTCACTTGTCCATTTTGCACTTTTTCCTTCAAGCGCATGCCCTTTGGGTTATGTAATGCCCCTGGTACCTTCCAGCGGTGCATGATGGGAATATTCTCGGATATGGTGGGGGATTTTTTAGAGGTCCTCATGGATGACTTCTCCATCTTTGGGGATACTTTTGAGGGATGCCTTATAAATGTTGAAAAGTTTTTGTCAAGGTGCGAGGATAAGAATCTCATACTAAATTGGGAAAAATGCCATTTCATGGTAAGGGAAGGACTTGTTCTAGATCATCTGGTATCTAGTAGAGGTATTGAAGTTGATAAAGCTAAGGTTGACATCATTCGTCCCCTTCCCTCTCCTAAAACTGTTAAGGAAGTGAGGTCCTTCTTAGGACATGCTGGTTTTTATAGAAGGTTCATTAGGAATTTCAGCTCTATTTCTCAACCACTTTGTGCTCTATTGGTAAAAGATGCTCCACTTTTATGGATAGAAAGCTGTGAGGAATCATTCTCTACACGCAAGTCAACTCTTATATCTCCACCTATCATGCAATCTCCAAATTGGAAACTTCCTTTCGAGCTCATGTGTGATGCAAGTGATTTCGTTGTAGGAGCAGTCTAAGACAACGGTGTGAGAAAACTCCACAAGTCATTTCTTATGCAAGCAAATCTTTAAATGATGCACAAATAAACTACACCACCACTGAGAAAGAGTTTCTTGTTGTTGTCTTTGCCTTAGAGAAATTCGGGTCTTATCTCTTAGGATCACCCATCATTTTCTTCACTAATCATTCAGCCCTAAAATACCTTTTCCAAAAACAAGATGCCAAAGCTAGATTGATTAGGTGGGTCCTTCTTCTTCAAGAGTTCGATTTAACCATTATGGAGAAAAAGGGTGTTGAAAATATTGTAGCAGATCACCTCTCGAGGATGGAATTAAAAGACAACTCACACCACCTCTCTGTGTCTGATTCATTTCTCGATGAGCACCTCTATTCAGTGAGTGATTACCCTTGGTATGCTGACATAGCAAACCATTTGGTGACGGGTGACATTCCAAAATTCATGGGGACCCAAGATAAGAGGAAATTCCTTTCTGATGTAAAACACTACGTGTTTGATGATCCTTACCTCTTAAAGTTCTATCCTCATCAAATCATCAGGAGATGTATTCCCGAGTCTGAGCAAGAGTCCATTCTAAAATTTTGTCATGGAGAGGCATGTGGAGGCCACTTTTCTACAAAGAAAACCACTGCAAAGGTCCTCCAAAGTGGTTTCTACTGGCCGAACCTCACTAAGGACTCCTTCCAATTCTGCAAAAGTTGTCCTCAGTGTCAGAAATTAGGATCCATTACCAAAAGGAATCAAATTCCCCTCACTCCCATTCTGGTCATTGAAATCTTTGATTGTTGGGGAATTGATTTCATAGGACCCTTTCCAAAATCTAAGGGATAACTCCACATCCTCTTATCTATTGATTATGTCTCAAAATGGGTTGAAGCCATTCCCACCAAGTCCAATGACCCCCATGTTGTGATCCGATTTCTGAAATAGCATATATTTTCTCGATTTGGAATTCCTAGGGCTATAATCAGTGATCGTGGAACCCATTTCTACAACCACCCATTCTCTTCACTAATGTCTAAGTATGGTATTACTCATAAAGTTTCCACTGCATACCATCCTCAATCCAACGGTCAAGCTGAGTTGGAAAATAGAGAAATTAACCAAATTATTGAAAAAACTGTCAGTCCCTCTAGGAAAGATTGGTCTGAGAAACTCTTAGAATCCCTTTGGGCATATCGAAATGCTTTCAAAACTATCCTAGGCATGTCACCATATAGATTGGTTTATGGAAAAGCATGTCATTTACTGGTTGAAATTGAACATAAGGACTTTTGGGCAATAAAAAAATGAACTTTGACATTTCTTTGGCTGAAACAAATAGGATATTAGATCTTAATGAACTCGAGGAACTTAGGATGGAGGCTTATGAAAATTCAAGGATCAATAAATCTAAAGTTCAAGCCTACCAATCTAGGAATCTCAAATTCATACACTTTGAACTGGGAAAATTTGTGCTCTTGTATAGTTCAAAACTTCATCTACACCCAGGAAAGCTAAGGTCCAGATGGTCTGGTCCATACCTAGTGCATCATGTATACCCTCATGGGGCAATAGAGATTCAGGATCCCACAAGTGGTCATGTCTTCAAAGTTAATGGTCATAGGTTAAAACCATTCATTGAATCATTCAATAAACAAGAAACCAAGGAGGAGTTAACTGAGCCAACATATGAACCAGAGAAAAAATGATAGATTTAGGGTACAAGTCAGGCTAACGACGTTAAACAAAAGTGCTGCACGGGAGGCAACCCGTGGTTTTCATGTTTCCAATCATTGTGAATCATCTTTTGTTTCCTTCTGCTTAATTTTGTTATTTTTTTATATATAAACTGTGGACCTGTTCTTATTTAATGAGTAAGGATGGGTATGAAATGGGAGCACGGTATTTATCCGTGTCATGCGGTGTGATCCCCGAGTAATACCTTACCTAGAAATTTAAAGAAGACAATGTATCATTAGTTTATTTTATTTATGTTTTTGTAGGTTAAAAAAATTAGACTCTTGACCTGTTCATCTTTTATGAGTATGGATGGGTATGAAAGGGGAGCACCGTATTCATCTGTGTCATGCGGTGTGATCCCTGAGTAATACCTTACCCAGAAATTTAAAAGAAGACAATGTATCATCAGTTTGATTTAAAAAAAACATGAAAATGATGGTACTTGGAATTAAATAAATCATTGTGTTGTTTGTTTTGACTGCTTTGTCCTTATTTTTATGGTTCAAGAACTATTTTGGGTGATACATGTTCAATCAAGGAGGTGCCTACATCCCCAAAGTGATCAAAGGAGTAATTTGGAGCATCATGAACCTCAACTTTAAAAACCAGGTGAATTTGTTCCATGTTTATCATTCTCAATTTCATCTTTGAACTCCTCTCCTACCCACTTGTAAATTTTCTTTTCTTTAAACACTGGGGACAGTGTCATTCTAAGTTGGGGGGAGATAAAAAATGACTTTTTTTATTTTGTGAATAAAAACATGCATGAAAAGAAAAATTCCATTAACCATAAACATGATAAACACACATTGCAAACTCTAAAATTGGATATCAAATAAATTTTTCAGGCCTTGATTCTGAATTTAATGCTAGTTTAAGTTCACGAGCATAGTTTTTGGAAAGTTCGGTTTTCCGATGTGATTTTTCAATGTTTACAATTTCATCCTCTTAATAAAAATGCCACAATTCACATCAACTGGATCGTGGGTGTAAATTTGAGTTCCTGGGTCCCTTTCATTATAGCATAGGGTTCTGGGGTCACTTTTAGTTTAATTTGAGTATCCAAAAAAAAATTGACCACATTGAGCAATGTTTTGTCCAAATATGTGGCGTCCGACACTTGGGGATCGTGACTCCATAGTTTTCTTTCCCAGAGTTAGGCTTTATATCTCTATTGTAGAGCATGAAATTGACAATATGTGTGGCGTCCGACACTTGGGGATCGTGACTCCATAGTTGTCTTGCCCAGAGTTAGTCTTTTCATATCTATTGTGGTTAAAAAAATCAAAAAAAATCAAAAAAGGATACTCATCTTAATGTTTAATGTGATTCCCACATAGCACTTCCATTTTTTCCCCTTGAACAATAAAATGGGCCCCATATATTTTATGATGCACAACACTTTATCATGTTTCATTAGAATTGGATGAAATGTGGCGATGAATTTGAACAAAGGAATAGGCTTGGGATTGGGATATGATTATGGACCTAGCTTGTTTTTAATGATTTTGAGGGGTTTTCATAATTTTTTTTGGTATTAGATATTTGGGTGAGCAATGTGTATTAAAAAGTTTTTGGAAAATGGGATTTGAATTTCATATTTGTAATTTATTTTGCTCGGGACTAGCAAAACTCAAGTTTTGGGGTGTGATTAGTCACTGAAAGTGGATAATATTAATTTTTAATATCCTTATATTCATTGTTCCAAAGTCCATAAACATTGTTTTTAGTTTATTACATAAATAGAACTTCATTTCTCATGAAAAATGCAATTCATGTTTAAAATGAAAATTTGGGCCCAATCATTCATTTGTTTGTTGACAATATTATATTCATTTTCTGAATTTGAAATTTTGGGATATTATTTATCACTTTTTTGGAACATTTTATTTTTTATATCCACTGGATGAATCCCACAGGAAGATGGGGAATATTGCGCCTGAAGGCCGAAACATGCTGGAAAAAGCATGATGGGCCTAAGGCCCATCAAACAAATGTGGGGCCCAGAACCCAAGCCCAATGATTCTCAAATTTATACATTAGAAAGATAAAAATATTATTATAATTTTATTCAACTGTGGCCGGAGCTAATTCGGATGTTTTCATGATGATAAAGGGATCTGAAGTTGAGATTTAAATGGTGCACCCGACATTAATGCACAGAAATCCGTCCCACCATTTCAACCATAACATCCAAACGGATGAGCCAAATTTCCTGAAATGTTTACAGCTCATAGAGGACCGATGGATGAAGATATTTCCCTTCTACAAACCCTCTAGATTCGGCTTTCTTCATTTTCGAATTCACACGTCAATATGGTGGATGAATCTGGACAGTTTTCCGGGTGAAATTCGAAACATCAATTTCATTTTGATTATTCACCCTCCATTTGACTCTATTAATTGTTGGTGGGTGAATTAATTATTGGGGGACGGACATAAGGCTCCAAATATGCCTATATAAGCAGATATTGGTGAAGGGAATAGGGGTGGATATTTTTCATATCATATTATGTTTCTTATTTCATTGTAAGGTTATGCTTCCAAATTTCCTTTGTAATGTTTTCCATTTCCACGTAAGTTTCTTTTTTGTATCTTCATGTTTTTAATAAACTTCATTCACTTCTATATTTTCCATTTCTTTTATTAAAACTTTATTATCACAAATCACAGTGATATCTATGTGTTGTTGTGAATTAGTTCACACATAGGTTTGAATTTCATTCACACACATGGAGGAGTGCTCGTTATTTCCGCGGTTTTAATTTCTTCAATCCAATTCTTGTTATCCATCTTCCGCCCACCATTGAGAGTATACTATCAATGGAGGCCTAAACCCTTAATGGGATGATCTTAGGAGGATGAAAAGGCTTGATTGAATGTTATTTTATGAACGAATTGTTGTTAATTGGATAATAAATTTAAGACATCCATTCTTCATTTATTTATACTATTCATCATTACTGTGTTTGATCAAACTAAATTCAATTACTAAATGACCATATACCTCGGGGAGATCATGAATTTGGTTCTCTAAGTGTATAAAGGATTAATAAATGTGTTTAGTAAGCACCAAACCAGAAAATGATGAATGTAATGTTATTTTTGAAGAATGGATTCATCAAAAATTAATAAAACCAAAATTGTCTAATGAAGTAAAATTCATTCAATCCACCCCGAGCTTAATCCTAAGATCAACCCATTTCCATTTAATTGAATTCACTTAGGTTTATTAGTGTTCTTTAAAAACCATCCAAAATCAAACCCAAAGTCGGATACTTCATAGCCCATCCTTCACACAATCATAGCGTCTCAAGGTTACTTCTTCGGTCCCTATGTATTCGACCCCTACATGTACTACATCGATCGCTTTTACCAGTAGGGTAAATTTTGGCACAACCAATGGGTAATAAATGGTCAGGATTAATACCAAGGGAGTGAATAAGACTAAGGAAGAGGTTACTAAGAAAGTAAATCAGTGATTTTTGAAGATCTATACCAAGCATCAGCTCACCAGTCACTTCAAATACTTAGTGGAAAATCTCATAATACCTCTTGTGATTGTTTCCATTAATGACCAAGTTCAGAAACCAAAGGATTTTAATCCTCTATTGAATAAATTTATGGAGAACAACGAAGAATTTGAAAAGAAAATGAAGTATGGAGGAGTGATCCTTGATGACTGTATTAGGCTTCTAAAACCATATCTCCATATTCAGTGTGAATCGATAGTTTTTCCAGTTGCTACATATCTTCACTATGCTCTGCCAATGACTTCCTCTCTTATGATGGTTGCTCAAGCCTTGACCCAGATCTGGATTTTTATCATAGAACAACCTCAACCTTGGTAGTTATCCCAGCATAGACCATGCATAGCACAATTTATTCTAGCAAGAATTCCTCTACCTCCACAAAAGATTCATTCAGATGGTCCGGTTTCCCGACCACCACCTACTAGACCTTCCATTGACCCATTTGATAAGGAGAATTCACCCCTTGATCCTAAGAAGTATTGTGGAGTTATTATTTTTTATAGGGATGAGTTCTTGTGCTTTTTCTATTTTAGTGTAATTTTATTATGACTTACAATTCGTTGTTTCTACTTTTCTATTTTAGTTTTTCACCTTACACTTTTTTCTAATCCCAAAAGGGGGAGAACAATTACTAAGCATTATTAATGCACTCTTCTTCACTTAAAAAGGGGATAAATTTATGCATTATTTTTTTATTTAACTCGGATACATTTTACTTCCCATAATTATTTTTGTGCTTATTCATCTTTATCAGACTGTTTATTTTAATCATTCTCTAATGGTTTTTAATAATCCCTTGACGTGTGTTCATCAAAATGGGGGAGATTTCTGTACAATAAGATATTGTTGGCCAATATCTCTAACTATAATATTTTTAAAAATCACAAATCATGTCATATATTATTACATATATCTAACCTCATTATCAAAAATCATGTCCTAATCACAAGTCACATATCTTACCTCAGATCGTAAATCATGTTAGGTCCTAAGTCATGTCAAAGCTTATCTAGTATATCAGATTATTTAAATCTTATAACTAATTATGATTTTTAAGAATAAAAGATCTTATAATTGATTATATATGTGTAACTATGAGTATTAACATGTTATAAAATTGATGTACTTTAAGATAGTCAAAACACCTAAAATTATCTATGTATGAGTCACTAACACCAATAGAATAACTGAGACAGCGACAGACGAGTCGCCGACTGATGTCTCACCGACAGGACGACTCACTGACTGATGTATCACCAATAGAAGACTCACTGATAGACAACTCATTGACTGACAACTCACCGATTGATGACTCACTGACTGATGACTCACTCACTAATGACTCACTGATAGATGAGTCACCAACTAATGTCTCACCGATTGGATGACTCACTGAAAGTGGAGTCACCTAAAGTCTATTTAAATTTTCATTTTATAAAGTTATTTCTAATGGTCATATTTGATTCATTTAATGATATTGGCATATTAAATAATATTTTTTAGGACATCTGTAATATATGTTAAGGTACGATTAACCTATGCATGTGGAAAGATCATGCTCTTTATCAACCCTCAAGAATAAAAGCTATCTGAAGAGAGAAGTAGTAAGAAGAGTGGTGCGCCTACTTGAGAGACATACAGAAAAACATCTATGACTCTCATGAACCTACTGTGATCTCAATAAAAAATGGAAGAACATGTGAGGAAATCAAAATCAATATTTACATCGAATTGAAAAACTAATTTAGTATATCAAAGAAAGAGAAGAATATACCTACAGAACCATTCTTTTACATGGAATCCAGAATACGACACTCTGTTTTAGTGTCAAATTCTTGTTGAGGACTCAAACCTCATCTCAGCTACATCTAAAGAGTCCAGAGCTACATCTCAAGGCACACAGAGCCTTCTAACTGCTCTCCCATAGATATTTTATCTATGTTCAGAATTTTTACATACTTTGGAGTAGTGTGTGTATATGTCTGCGAAGAAAACACTATCTCTTATATCAAACATAAGGATACAATATATCCTTACACTCATACCTTCTTACACATTTTTTTTCTCCCATAGAAAAGTGTGAATGAAATACTTGTGTGACATGGTAGTTTGTACCCATGAAGAACTGTGGTAGTGGTTTTTTTAACTGGGCATCCTGTGTGGTTTTGTGAACCCCGATCTAAGGTTTGGATCAAAATGGCTATTAATTTACATTTCTTGGTGGCAGGTGATCACCAAGTGGAGAGGATTATGTCCCTACTTGAGACAAAACCTCTTGTTTCATTCATGATGTGTTTATAATTATAGTTTTACTCTACTTTATCACATATTTCGTAAAAATAAATTGGACTCTGATAGTTATTCTTAGCAAGTAATTATAACAGTATTGACTCATGAGGTTAGTTTCAAAAGTTTTATTAATTATCAAATATATATAACTGAGAACTAATTACTCTTTTTAGAAATTAATCTAGCAGTCTAGATCTTATAAATTCACTACTGGCTAACTGGTCAATTGAATTTTAAATTTGGGGAAATTTCAAATAATACTTTTTAATAGAAATTTTTATAGGAACTGAATTCACCCCATCTTGAGTTTCCCACTTCGACCAAAACTAGTTATTTCCAAATTTTTGGGGTCTAAATTTTGAAGGATGGATTTCATCACAAAAAGTGCATTTTCATGAAGGCCTTATGAAAATATTGAAAAGGGATTAGTTTTGTAGGGATGGGCTTTGGGAATCATGTTTTGCGAAAGATTAAAGACTTCTGAAGGTGTGATCCACGATTACGATGAGCATTGTGAAACATATTATTCTAGAATTAATATTTCATAAATATGGTAAAGTCATGGATTTCACAAATCTTGGAACTATGCTCGTGAAGACAGGAAGCATCGCGAATAGAGACGATGCTTCTAAATCATTACATGAAGAGGAGCATCATGAATAGAGAATGTGCTTCTACATGGTTATGAGAAGATAAGCATTGCGACTGTGTGATGTTTTGATGGAAGGATTTTTGACTATGACGACCAATGAGATTGGTGAGTTTCATTAGAGCATCATGAAGGGTGGAGCACTGTGAAGGTGTTTTTGAAAGATCTCAAAATCATGCTAGAGGTGATGGATCATCAAAAACAGCTAAGTTTATAAATAAGAGGCTACCCCTCATCACTCATAACGAACTTTTCAAGGAAAATTCAGAATATATTTGACTTCATGAATCAAGGGGATCTCCATGAATTTGGGTTTCATTGTGATCTTTAACATCATGAAAATAATACTTTAGTCTTGACTGATGCTAATGATTTTGATTAAAGGGTGCTTCATGATGATGAGGTATTCTACATTGACTTAGTGAGCTTCATGAAGGAGTTTGTTCTGGAAAGGCAGGGGTGCTTCACGAAGGAGTGAGCTTCACTAAGGAGCTTCGAAAAATGTAGTATTGAACCATAGGTTTAAAATATGGTTCTTCTTCCAAAATTTAGAGGATGTAAAGCATCACGAAACATGGATTTTCTTGAAGTCCATATGAAAATATGGTAAATACATGAATATCATGAATATGATATTCATGAAGAGTGTTTCACAAAGGATCAAAAAATTATGACGGTGATCTCCTCAACTATGACGAGCATTGAGAATGTTAAAGGTGAGGGGCATTACAAGTGGATAATTGCGGTGGCACAAAGGTTTGAGTGAAGGCTTCGTAATTATGACAAGCATTGCAAATGGAATATTTATGCAGAGCTTCATGGAAGGAGGAGTGTCATGAAGATATTTTTGAGTGATCCAAAAAATGTGTTGGAGGCGGTGGCTCATTGCGAAAGGGTGAGCCTATAAATATAAGGAAACCCCCACTTCATTTTCATAGAAGTTATCAGAGAAAATATGAAATCTATATGATTTCACGATGGTAGAGGAGCTCTAAAAAGTATGATTTCTATAGGAGATTGAGCATTGTAAAAATACTTATAATGTATTGACTGATGCCAATTCTTTTAAGTATTGGGTTATTCGCGATGATGATATATTCCATGTTAACACATTGAGCTTCATGACAAAAGTTGTTTCCGTGAAGGCATGTTGCTTCACGAAGGTTGGGAGCTTCATTAAGGGAGCTTCATGAAGGGAGATTCACAAAGGATCTTTGGGAAAAGAAATTTTGAATACCCATTTTAGGTGAACGGATCTTTCTACATGAATCAAAATCAGATTAGGGTATAGGACTATGTATCATTACGAATTCTAAGATGTTTTTACCACCTTTGGGTAGGAAAAAGAAGAATTGTTTTGAAAGATCAAATTTATGGAAGTAGATAAAGAAATACCAAAACATTGTATTGCATCGTATTGTGTTGGGAGAATCACACGTACTTTTGGATTATTTTAA
Organism: Viscum album; assembly: GCA_963277665.1. Lineage (NCBI taxonomy): Eukaryota > Viridiplantae > Streptophyta > Magnoliopsida > Santalales > Viscaceae > Viscum > Viscum album. The sequence goes on from OY728131.1 coordinate 91,103,139, forward strand.
AAGTACTACACAATCGTAAGGTAACATCCTACTCATTGTATTCCACATCAAAGGATTGTTTTCTAGTGTATTGTGTGGAATTGGATTATTTCCAAACCATACCAAGGACTAGATACTCTTTTTTAGTTGTGAACCTTATAAATTATTGTGTTCCTCTGAATGTGTGGTTGATTTGTGATTAGTAGGGAAACAATTATTTAACATGAGGAAAAGTTTGTTTCATAAGAAAGGAAAAAATAAAGGAAAAATATATCATTGGATCACCCCCTCCTCTCAATGATACTTGAATCCTAACTGCGAAACATAATTTTTTATTTAAATTTTACATCATTTTTAGTAAAAAGGACATCTAACCTACTCAAAACCTATAAAACGCATTCATATTGTTTTTGATACTTTAAGGAAATTATCCATGATTCATTTGGGATGTGAAGGAATCATTCTTACCTTAATCTGAGGCATGGTGTGACTGGTATGACTCGAAGTGCATCTTTTTTATTTAAAATTTACATCAATTTTAGTAAAAATGACAACTAACCTACCCAGAACCAATAAAACACATTCATATTGTTTTTATACTTTATAAAAATGATCCATGAGTCATTTTAGAGATGTAGAAATTAGCCACACCTCAATCTGATGCACATTGTGATCGGTATGAATCCAAGTGTGTCTTTTTAATTTAAAATTGAAATTAATTTTAGCAAAAGGTACAAGTGACCTTTTGAAAACAGAGTAATTTATGTTGTATTGTATTTAAATTTATTTCAGTGATCCATTAGTCTTTTGGGATGTGTAGGAATTAACCGCACTTAAATCCCAGGTATGGTGTGACCAGTATGACTTCAATTGCATCTTTTTTATTTAAAGTTGATATAAATTTTAGTAAAAAGGAAAATTAACCTACTAAAAACTGATAAAACTTATTATGAATGTTTTTATAATTTAGGATAGTGATCCATATGTCATTCGTGATGTGTAGGAATCAACCTCACATCAATTCAACACACGATGTGATCAGTATGACTCCAAGTGTGTTTTTTATTTAAAATTGGTATTAATTTTACCAAAAGGAATATGTGTCATACTAAAAACCAAGAAAACACATTAATATTGTTTTATTACTTTATTAAAATGATCAATGGGTCATTTGGGATGTGTATAATTGATCCAAACTTCAATCCACACACAGTGTGACCAATATGACTCCAAGTGCGTCGTTTTATTTAAAATTGAAATCAATTTTACTAAAAAGGACAATTAAACTACTCAAAACTGAGAAAATGCATTCGTATTATTTTAATAATTTAGGAAAACAATCCATAATTCATTTTAGACATGTAGTAATCAGATTCAACTCAATATGATGCATGGGGTGACTGGTATGACTCAAAGTGTGTCTTTTTATTTAAAATTGACATCAATTTTAGTATAAAATAAAACTGACCTAGTCGGAATCAAGAAAAGTCATTCAAATTGTTTTCATACTTTATAACAATGATCCATAATCCATTTGTGTCATGTAGTAATCAACCAAACCTCATTCCAAGGCACAATGTGATCAGTATGACCCTAAGTGTGTCTTTTTATTTTAAATTGACATTAATTTTAGAAAAAAGAACAAGTGACGTATTTAAAACCAAAAAAATGCATTTGGTTTCTTTTGATAATTTAGGGTAACATTACATGAGTCATTTTTGATGTTTAGGAATTACTTTCACCTTAATCTGATGCACGGTGGGACCAATATGAATCAAAGTTCCCGTCATAAGTTTAAAGTTGACATTAATGTTCAAAACATGTGTCACTCACTAAAACCCATGAAAATCCACTTCAATTGTCTTGATAATTTAGGGAAAGAATTCCGAAGACATTTGTAACATGTAAGAAGTATTCTAATGTCTAACTGATACATGATGTGACCCTTATGACTCAAAGTGCGTGTTTCTAGTTTGAAATGACATTTTAGTAGAAAAAATAAGTGGCATACTGAAAACTGATAAAATGCATTCAGATTGTTTTGATACATCAGGAAAATGATCCTCACATACTTTTTGAAGTATAAGAATCAACCACAGCTCAATCCCACATATAGTGTGACCAGCATAACATCAAATGTGTTATTATTTAAAATTGATTTTAATTTTATTAAAAATAACATGTGACATAGTCAAAACCAAGAAAACGCATTCGAATTGTTTTAATACTTTAGGAAAACAATCCATACAAAATTTGTGACAAGTAAGAATCAACTAAACCTCAATACAATTCATGTTGTCATAGGTATCTTTTTATTTAATGTTTAAGTTTTTTTAATATATTTTTTATATTAATTTTTAATTTATTTTTTTATAATATCACTAAAATAAAATTTGTTTTCATATATATGTGTATTATTTTTCTCATTTTCAGGTTATTTATTCAGTAATGGATACCATCGGTAGACCTTTTTTAGATGAGATGATAGGTTCCAAAGAAAAATATTATTGTTTTAAATTGTTTATGGATAGTGATTTCAAATATAATTATATAAGATACCGTTTGAAATGTATATAGTATTTCTTTTTTATTTTTGATATAAACTTTATTTCAATTAAATTATATGTTTTGTGTATAGGAAGTTTTAATGTGGTATTTTTTTGTATAGGAGGTTACTACAGTGTGTTTTTATATAGACAAGGTCCTTTATCACTGCTATTTCTATAATTGATAAAGAGTTACCTTAATCACCACTAGTTTAGCACTCATAAAGGGGATCCCCTTTAATAGTGACATGATTAACAATGCTTTTTTAGTGCTCTTAAAGGGAATATCTCTAGTATTGGGAACTCAACATTGATTTAGAATGAGGTGATTGTGAATAAACAAAAAATATATGTATTGTAAATGAAAATCAAAACTATTACGAATCATATAAATGAAAGATATAAAAAAGGAGATAAAAATGCAGTTGTAAGGTTTTGTTTTATTTTTGTAATTTCAATCATTCCGAAAATCAGACTATTTTTTGGGTGTGATACGTGCTATAAAGGTGGCCTTATAGTCTCCCCGTCCAATCTATAATCCCATATTTGTCATTCTCATCAACCGAAAATGATGAATGTGCAACATATTCAACTCCCATTGAGGACCAAGATTTATGTCTCTCTCCTATCCTTCTTGATGGACACAAATCGTCGCTCTAATGACACCATCAAATATATCCTCAGTAATTTTTTCAATGTCACGGTGTCCACTAATCCTCGAACTATGAATGGTGTTAAGACGCCCGATGTCACCGTCAATTCCTCTTGAAACCTATGGTTCCCCTGCTTCATCTCATACACTAGATACAGTGGAGTCCCCATCATCATATTCTTCCATGGTGGTTGCTTCACCTTCCTGAGGCTCTACTCGAAGGCCTACAGTTCCATGTGTCAATGCTTCTCCCTCGAGCTCTCAGCTGTGGTGGTGGTCGTCAATTAATGTTTTTCACCGGAACACAAGTTTGTGTCCTAGTAAAATGACATATTTGATGTGTTGGGGTTTCTTTATGGTAGGGGTGGGGGGTTTCCTGAGGGCGCGAACATGGGGCTGTGCTTCCTGGTTAGGAACATCATGGGTGCGAAACTATGCCACTAGGTTGTATTGCGAGTGGCGGGGTGGGTGGGGGTGGTGGTGGTGGTGGCCATCCATCCCTACTTCGTATTGACTTTCGTCTGATTCCTACATTTCACAAATGAATAATATATCAATTTCCTTATATATCAAAACTATCTGAATGTGTTTTCTCAATTTTCAGTATGTCACTTATTGTTTTTACTTAAATTAATGTTAATTTTAAATAAAAAGAGACACTTTGAGTGATACCGACTTCACCAGGCATCATATTAAGGTAAGGATGATTTCTACACATCACAAACGACCAATAAATCCTTTTCCTAAAATATCAAAACGATATGAATGTGTTTTCTAATTTTTCTATATTCTAGTTGTGTTTTTTGACTAAAATGTAATTTCTAAATGGAAACATGCATTTTGAATCATATTGGTGGCATCATGCATTGTTTAAATGTGCTACTACTTTATAAAAATAAAAAATGAATTCTAAATCCCTACCCTAAATTATCCAGACAATCAGGTCATGTTTGCTTGGTTTTCATTGAGTGACATGTTTTGAACTAAAATGTCAATTTTAAACTGACAACGGACAATTTTAGTCATACCGGTCACACCATGCATCATATTACGGTGAGATTGGCTCCTATACATAAAAAATGAGTCATGGATCATTTTCCTAATGTATCAAGACAATATGAATGCATTTTCTTGGTTTTTAGTATGTCATTTGTTGTTTTTACATAAATTAATGTAATTTTTAAATATAAAGAGACATTTTGAGTTATACTAGACACACCATGCATCGTATTGAAGAGAGTATAATTCTTACACTTTAAAAAGGACTAATATATCATTGTTCTAAAATATCAAAACAATATGAATATTTTTTCTTGGTTTTTAGTATGTAAGTTGTTGTTTTTACTTACATTAATGTCAATTTTAAATAAAAAATAGACACTTTGAGTGATAATGGCCACACTGTGAATCGTATTGATGTGAAGATAATTTCTAAAGATCACAAATGACTAGTATATCATTTTCCTAAAATATCTAAACAATCCAAATCTGTTTTCTCAGTTTTTAGTATGTCACAAGTTGTTTTTACTTAAATTAATGTCAATTTGAAATAAACAGATGAACTTTGAGTCATACCGGCCACACCATGTGTCTTATAGAGGTTGATCTAATTCCTAAATGTCACAAATTACTAATAAATCATTTTAATAAAATATTAAAACAATCTGAATTCTTTTTTTCAATTTTCAGTATTTCACTTGTTGTTTTTACTTAAATTAATGTAAATTTGAAATAAAAAGAGACACTTTGAGTTATAACGGCCACACCATGCATCATATTGAGGTGAGACTAATTACTAAATGTCAAAAATCACTAATATACCATTTTCCTAAAATATAAAAACTATATGAATGTGTTCGTTTGGTTTTCAGTATCCCACTTGTTGTTTTTACATAAATTAATGTCAATTTTAAATTAAAAGATGTACTTTGACTTATACCAACCACATTTTGTGTCTTATTGAGGTGTGCATGATTCTTACATGTCACAAATGACTAATAGATCATTGTACTAAAATATCAAAATAATCTGAATGTCTTTTCTCAGTTTTCAGTATTCCAGTTGTGTTTTTTACTAAAATGTCATTTCTAACTTGAAACACACATTTTGAGTCATACTGGTCGCATCAGGAGTCAATGTCATTTGAGACTAATTCAAACACATAAAAAATGACTTATTAATTAATTTCCTAAATTATCAAGACAACCAGAGCGTGTTTTCTTGGTTTTCAGTGAGTGGCACGTTTTGAACTAAAATGTCAATTTTAAACTGATAATAGACACTTTTAGTCATATATGTCACACAATGTGTCTAATTGAAGTGCGATTGACTCCTAAATGTCAAAAATGACACATGGATCATTTTTATAAATTAAAAATACAATCCAAATATGTTTTCTCGGTTTTCAGTATGTCCCTTGTTGATTTTACTTAAATTAATGCCGATTTTAAATAAAAAAGATACACATTGAGTTATATCTGGCACACCATGCATTCTATTGAGGTGAGGCTTGTTCCTACACATCAAAAATGGCTAATAGATAAATTTTCTAAAATATAAAAACAATTATGAATGTGTCTACATGGTTTTTAGTATGTCACTTCTTATTTTTACTTAAATTAATGTCAATTTTAAATGAAAAGAGATACTTTGAGTGATACCGATGACACTATGTGTTGTATTGAGGTGTGGCTGATTTCTACATGTCATAAATGACTAATATATTTTTCTCTTAAAATATCAATTCAATCCAAAAGTTTTTGACTGGTTTTCAGTATGTCACTTGTTATTTTTACGTAAATTAATATCAATTTGAAATTAAAAGAGACACTTTTAGTAATACCTGTCACACTGTGGATTAACATGCTTTAAATTTAGTTGTTTTGTTGAAATGGAAACAATGAATTGTCAATATTTATCACTTTATTTCAAGTTCCCTCGACTCCCTTTGAATGAAGGTGATAAATTCTGACAATATAGGGGTGATAAGGTTTTGAGGGAGAATAAGTATGCGGAAGAAATTATCTACATGAGTAGTTAAAAATTTAATTTAGATTAAGTTAATCCAATAGAGAACATATAATATTATTAGGAAAGATTTAGTATATTAAAAAAACTTTACCTTCTCATTGAATTTTGGGTTGGAGCCTTGAAGTCCTATTTCTCACGAGCATGAGCATCTTCAAAAAAACAACCCCAACTAAAACAACGGAATCCACCTATATAATAAAACAATTCTTATGTGAGTAATATTATAAAAATTAAATTAAATAGAAATATAAAACAATCCAAAACTTCTATGGAAGTCACATATTCATGCTATTTGAGTACATTCTTCCACCAGGTATGATGCCCATTCATTTCTGAGCACATCTATATCATATTATGAATATGAAAATTTTATACAGTAATAGTAGTACTGGAAAAATATAAATATAAAAAGTATTAATAAATATTTTAAATGAAATGGTAATTATCCTTGAAAATACCTCTTCAATGATGCTCGTTTGTTCATGGATTATGATCCCTCTCATAAATTTACAAACATAATAACCACAATATTTTCCATTAGTTTGTTTCAGACACTTTAGAAACATTGAGGATAATAATTAATTTGTTTTTATATGTGTTTCGATAGTGAAATATTATTATATATACCTTGATACTTATCCATTTGTAGAACTTTTCCTCATCCTTATGCTTAGCCCATAGCCTCATTCATTTTCTTTCATGATAGTGACGCATGACCCTATCATAATAGAATCCTCATTAAAAGATAATATAAATTATATAACTTGATGTTTAGCTATAAAATGTTGGATTTAGTGTATTAAAAATTAAAAAATTCATTCATGTGTGGATGGATTGTTGGATATCCATGCATTGAATCTAAGAAATAAATCATCGGAGTATCCAAATTTACTGTAATGAGTATCCAATGATGCCTAAAAACACAAAAAACAATAAGTAATGAATGAAATGAAAATATATATGATATGATTAAATTGTAGAGGTTTACCCCGGAATCATTAGTTTTAAATAGATTATGTCATCTGATAGTTTTCTTTGAAATGATTTGATCAGACCTGCCACTATTTCATCCTTTTTTTCATCTATTTATTTTTGATCTGCAGAGGAGATGTGAGGACAAATGAGTTCAGAATTTTTCCATGGGAAAATCTCTTCAATTATTTTTCAGATATACATCTGCCAAAAATATGAAATGTATTTATACATAATTAACATAGTATATCAGCTTTTGGAAAATAAAATCATGAAAACATACCTCATGTATCCATTTACAACTAAGCCGCACAGCTAATCATAGTCAAGGTTATCACTTGCACTCTCAAAACCAATGAAGTATTGATCTTTCTCTCCATACATATTTTATTCAAAATAAACTATGTGATTATGACCATATTTTAACTTTGTGTCCACATGATCCTTCAATGATAGTAAATGCGAATATAGAATGGGAGGGTTAATGGTGCTTTCGGTAGCACATTTTAATAGGTTGGTTGATCTTTTCAATGGTTTTGAGATAGTTTTTTTTCATCCCATTATATTTTTTAGTCTGTAATAACATTCATCAGTTCAGAACTTTTATCATTAATTGTTAAAGGTTTCTCTTGAAAAGTTTATTGGAAATGAATACCTCCTTATTGACATTTCTTTTTACAAGATTTGACAGCCATACGATGAATGTCCGACAACTTTTTTGATCTTATTAATATCATCCTCATGAATTGGAATAGGTATCTCTGCACTTAGCTCATGGGCTATGTTGATCGACACATGAACATGACCTATTGGAAGTGGTGTGTTGTGTATCATGTCATTTTGAATATTGAACATTGTATCCCTTGACATAAGGTTATGGGTGGGTGTTACTAGATATAAATCACAGTCATTATCACCATATAGAAAATTAGTATAGGAATGTTATTAGTGTCTATATAATTAACACTTCAAAGAAACATTTATTAGAAGATTTATTACCTCGGATAACACATCTCTTTGAGTAGAATGGCTAGCCTCATAGCTGGTGGGGGTGGTGAGGATCTCCACACAATGTTTGTTCTTGAGTTTATTCTTCTCTTTTCTTATCCCTCATTAAAGTTTTCATCATATCTCTCTACCATTGGAAATATTCATCAAAGGTAGATATTCTTTCTCTCATTTATTTTATTAATTCACTTTGATTATTCACTTTTTTTCCTCAAAATATGTTCGAGGTGTCACCCCAAAATCTGCACCTCTAACACGACCATACTATTATGGACACTTCAAGGCCATCGATAGTCTATGTTCATATGGAATAGGTGTTACTAATTCCTATGAATATGTCCTATAAAAAATTATGGAAATAAGTGATAATTTTTATGTAATAGCAATTTAAATATTTTTATTATTATTTAATTCTTACACAGGTTTCCCACACTACATGGTTTCATCTATTAGTATCTCATATTTATTTACATGTGCCTCTTTCCATAGCACATGGCATGGGATGGAAGTGGATTTATATTTTGAGTCATCAATCTTCATATAAATAGATAAACATTTTTATGAGGTTGTTTCATGTCATATAAAATTATTACGATAGATTTAAAATATATACCATTTTTTAAGTGAAGTGTTCTCCATCCTTACTTTACAGTAGGGTTACACTAGTTTTTTTTCTCGTTCCTTATTTCCAGCACTTAGTTGTTGTTTCATAAATAATAAATTTTCAATCAAAGTGATCAATACTCATATAATCAAACAACGTACTACTAGCCACAATGTACCTAAAAAGACACATCTGCACAATGGATATTAAATTCATCCCATGCTTCTGGGGTTATCAGGCATGAATAGATAATCGATGTGTGAGGGTTTATATTCCCTTCAGCATATTTAAGATGATATCTTGTTATAATTGGGAAAAATCCTCTATGAATCCTTCAAGTAAGCATTAATACATACTTCCAATGGGATTCATTTAAAAAAAAGCACTCTTCAATAGATGATAAAGAGTTATTCAATGTTTCATTATTTTACTTTTTAGTAAAACAATGAAATGATATCTTAATGTTACCATAATATCTTCCCACATCAGTGTCTTCAGCCTGGGCACAACATGGTTCCACAAATCCACATCAAATGGAAACTTTTTTTGAGTGATGATTCCCATGTAACTGTTGTACATGGCCTTGTTGGTGTTAACATGCTGACCCTGCTCATTCCATCCAACCTCAAATTTTATACCTTTGACTTTCACATTAATGATTTTTTCTAACACCGTCAAACTGCGCTGCTCCTTTTATTCTACAATGTTGGTCCTTCGTCTCCTACCATTTACCCAGAATCAACATCTTCAATATGTTCCTCTAGAGTGGTAGCATCAGCATGTGCAGATGGTCAGTGTACCTCTGCATTGGGAGAATCAGTAAGTCGAGAAAATTTTTGTTCCTTAGGAAAGAGCACTATCATGTGAAAACGGTCGATCCTCTACACTAAGAGCAGTAGCAGGTTGAGAGACCTATTTTTCCTCAGGATTGGGAGAACCAGCACGTGCGGAATTCATTATCTACAGAATTGGTTTAACATTTAATTTAGATTACATGAATGCAGAAGCAAATGAATAATAACATGAGGTAACATGATGTATATTACAAAAAAATGTAACCTATTTATTGAACTCTCTTTTTCATTTTTAAAGGCTGAAGTGATTATACCCCTTTATCGATAATACAAATCCCTTCATTTTGCTCTCCTTTTATATTCAAAAATCCATCTACATTGGGAAAACTGTGAAATGATTGAAGAATCCCAATGAAAAGGTCGTCCTCAATTTAATTTTCATCTTACCCTTTAGTAGTTTTCGTCGATAATCGAACAATTGACCATTTTGATTTGCAGGATCCGCAACATAAAATTCTTGTAACTCATGTGATTCAATTATAAATGGTTCATCTTTGTATATTTCCTTACTGAAATCAACTTTCACAAATTCCAATTCATCTATTTTAACAACACTTCTATTATAAACCCACTTTTATTGAAAATTAGGCACTTGGAATGTTGTGTAATCAAACTTCCATATTATTTTGATGATGCCAAAGTATGACATATTCGTATAAATTGTATGTCTATCTTTATTACTTGAAACATGCATCACTTCAGCCATGAGTGTAACTCCACTATTTTGAATGGTACTATCTTCATCATTATCATTTATATAGAATGTATAACCATTAATTAGATAATCATTGTAAGATAATACATACACACTTGGTCCTCCAGTTATCCATTGAATTCATTCTAAAATTGAATCCCATTTTTCATCTAACACCTTACAAATATGGTCCTAAAAGAATCTTATAAACTATTGATTATGTGTATTTGATATCCATCTGTCAACCCTTGATTGATTCAAATTCCTATGAATTTCATTATGGGTTTTGACATATGGGTCATCCTCCAAAGAATTATGAAAAAACATAAAGGTTGTTCTACTCCTGGCCTATAATATTGATTTTGACAACATCTTTTCTAGAAATTCATTCACCAGTAAGCCTCCCAGTGTGACGAGATTTCAGTAGATGAATTCTTTCCAAACCAGACAGGTATTTAGTATATAATTCAATGTCTTTCTCAATAATATATCGCTCTGCAATAAAACCCTCTTGACAACTTCAATTTTAACATACCCTTCAAAATTATTCATATATCGTTCAATGGGGTACATCCATCTATAGTGTATAGGACCACATAGTCGAATATCTCTCACTAAGTTAACCATAAAATGAACCATCATATTAAAGAATGTTGGCAGGAAAAACATTTCCAATTCACATAATACGAAGGAAATTTTTATTTCCATAGCCACCAAATTCACAAAGTCTATAACTTTGTTGCATATAGCATTGAAGAAGAAACAAATCTTGGTTAATGTATGGCCGACATTCTTGGGGAAAATTCAATGTAAAGTTAATGTCATTAGATCTTGCATCAAAACATGGGAGTCATGTGATTTCAGACACTTCAACTTTAAATTGGTCATTGAAATAATGTTATTAATATTCAATGAATAACCCTCATTAAACTTTACATCATCTATGAAGTTGTTAAACTGATATCTCTCCTGGCTGCAAAGAGTGAAAGCATCTAGTGGAAGAAAAGTATATTTTCACCCTTAACTAGTGCCAACTCTTCTCGTATTTCCATGTCAACCATTTCCAACCTAGCCTTATTTCCATCATTTTGTTTTTTTAGGTTCTTTTAGAAATGTGTCATTGACACTATCACATACATTTTTTTCAACATTCATAACATCAAGAAATTTTCTGACGTACAGATAATTCCAGTATGGTAATTCAAAAAAAAAAACTGATCTATTTTTTCAAACAATTTTTGTAAGGTTTTTTGAAAATGGTTTACCAAAAAAATTGTTTGCATATTTTACTCTCTCAAATAGTTGATTACCTGTTAGTAGATACGGTGTTGTGTGTTATTCTGAACTTCTAACGAATGATGTTTTCCAAGATTGGTACATATGTCATCGAGGTAGAAATCTATAATGTATTAGAAACATAGTTTTCAATGAATGTTTCAACCTAATTGACTGTATAAATTTTTCATAGATAGGAAACCCTTGAGTTCCTTTAATGCTATATACTGAAAATTTTTCATAAGTATTAAAGTCATTTATCATCACATAAAAGATGGATCACAACGTGAAATCTTCATTTCTATAAGCATCATACAATGTAACACCAAAATCCCACAATAATTTCAAATCCTCAATCAATATATCCAAATAAACATCAATATCATTACCCATTGGTTTTGGTCCTAATAGATAACATGATTTATTTTTGTTTCAAGCATAACTATGGTGGGATGTTATAATTTACCAACATAACCGACCATGTACTATGACAGCTGCTTTGAAAAATAATAGGATTAAATCCATCTATAGATAACGCAAGACGAAGGTTTATCAGCTCATTTCAAAATTTAGGACACTCATGATCAATTCTCTTCCACAGAGGATAGTCTTCTAGGTGATTTAATTTCCCATATTTATTTCTTGTGTTTGTGTGCCACATCAATCGACCTGAAATCTACTTACTTCCATATAGGTGGCTAAATTATGGAATGATTAAAAAGTACCATAAAAATTTCGTATGACCGAATTCATATTTATTATATCAAGAAGTACCCCACTTTTTTCAATATCAAAGTAATTTTTGGTCCTTTTGAAATAGTATACAGTCATTCGGGCAGGAGTGTATTCTTTCAAAGATCATACCTATCGAGTGTAGCATTCATTTGGAATCATATGTTTTACTCAAGAGATCATTATCTTCTGGGAGCATTTCATTCAAGAGATAAATCAAATCTATAAAACTGATGTCTCTCTGTCTGTTTCCTGCTTTCAAATTATACAGCTTTAGTACATCTAACAATCATGTAAATTTAGTGAAACCACCATTAAATGGAGTCTTTTCACAACCCTTTAACTGCTCAAACAATTTTGGTCAATCACAAAGTTCATCTTCAACTATACTAATCATTTACACAATACGACCTTTTTCATTATTCGAATATGTAATCACATCCTCGACCTGAAAATTAAGTTTTTATTCCAAATAAACATTTGAGGAAAAAGTGTGAAACCAAAACAAAACCATATCAAAGGAGTTAACCACAAAAGGAAACCACAAAATAATTAAAAACAAGACGCCAAATGTTAGATCCAACCAACCTATAATGCCCCCGATTAAGAGAGGATACCTCCAAATGTGGGACATTCTACAGAAGATCCTCAAACTTGTCATCTAACTTGTCCTAGGACCATATGTATTCCTCTACATTGATCTTCCTTTCATTAAAATCATGCGCCAAAATGAGGTCCTGTTATTTGGTCCAAACCCTTTGATCTTAATTCATGTTCACACTAATCGATCTATCATATATTCTGTTGACAATTAAATTTGAAGCGTTGATATTGAAATATTTTTCTCAATTTCCTCAGAGTGTAGAACTAGCTCCAATCAATTCCCATTTGTTGATTGATCCTTACCTACCATTATGTTTAAGGATCCATCTTCAAGTGGTTTGATTCCATCTCCTTTAGGAGCCTTAATTTCCTCGTTTATATATGGCTTTCCCAATATACCAGATATTTGCAAAACAACGTATTCACTATATGGTTCCCTTCATACAATATGAGTCTCATTTTCTTGATATTACTTGAAGATCTAGTAACAATTGTTTTTGTAATATTTGTGTATTCTTTTCAAGTTCTTGGTCCCCCCCCCCTCTTGTACTTGAAATTTACCATAGTCAAGCATGCCTCGCTTTCCATTCCTCGATCCAGACCCAACCACCATGTACCCATGGAGGTCTGTCTCATTATTCAACATTTAGGTGGGATATTCTTCTTTGTCACTTAACTCGATATCCTATAAAGATATTAGATTGACCTGATTCTATTTCCATCTTGGCATGTATGTTTTCCATCCATTAGGATCAACATTATCCTTCCCATATGAATTCAGGGATGAGAACCAATTTTAGAGCTGAATAGAACTATGAGGTTAATAAAGTTGTCGAGGCTACACTACATTCATAGTAGGAGAAACATCCACCTCCGTAAGCACACTAGAAACTACATGGGTATGTTCCCAGAGGGACTTCCCAAGGAAGTGACTTGGGTTGTTGGCTGTGATTTTTTGATCTCCTAGATCAGTATTAGTATTCTGTTGTAAAGATTCATTAACTTCATGATCAAGGTCATTGCTTGTTTACACTGCCATAGGATGGGGAAAAGACCTAATCTTAATAGCCTCTTCATAAGAGCATGGGTATAAGGTATCATCACCACCACCCATTGTTCTAACAGTCCTTGAAGGGGTCAAATAATTTGAGTTTGATACACCCCGATCAGACCATAGACAATTGAAGTTGTCAGTGATCTTCAAATTAACCTCTTGGGGAGTTTCCTCTTTTTGGAACGAAGCACCCAGTGGTTGAACACCCACCCCTGTCTGAACCATAACCTTATTGTTGGAAGTGTCTATAGAACTCGGATTATGGATCTTTAAGAAAAGGGACCCCTGGTTGGAATCCCTACTGTGATGGTATGCTGGGGTGAGATGGCCCATACATCTATAGGAGATACAGAAATCTATCCAGGATTCATATATAACCACTTTTTTGTACCTAAATTCCTCTCCGACCGTAAGCCACACCCACTCCAACTGTGTCTTGGAGACATCAACTTCAACACAGACATGAGGACAAATAGGTTGGAAGATCGTATTCATTCTGCTATTGGAACACAGGTACCGACCAACTAGGTTCCCATGAAAATTCATGATAGATGTATTTTGAAAAGGTAAGGGGGGTTGTGGGAAACTTTCCCATAAATCTGTTTATGGAGTATCCTGCTTCATATAAAGATCATATGGCCACTAAAGAAGATGTATGTGGCTTCCAAAAAATATATGTGATGCCCTAGAACAAGACCGTATGAAGTCCTCTGACGAGGCAAAGAGAACCATGATATGGAAACAATCGAGTAGACCTACTATAGTGTGATCTTTCAAATCCCATGAGTTGAATATGAAAGGTGCCTTTCAAATAAAGGGAACACAACATTTTAATGATATTTATTATTGCGTTTCATTTCCTATGACACATCCCCTTAGAATCTAACACCAAACTCCCTTGAAAAATATTTATAAAATTACACTTTAAATCCTATTAAAACCCAACCATTTACACAAATTCCTCTTAAAAATAACACACCATTTTTAAAATGAATATAGCATTAAATAATCTTTCATAACATTCACATACCTTTATGAAAGTCATTCAGGTGAGTTGAAAAACACTTGGCACAAAACCTAAGTCAATTCAAAGTGTTTAACTCATTTTAAAGCTATTTAAACCAAAAAATGGTATGTTGAACACATATTAATTTTTAAGAATCATTTCAAAATAATTATATCATTTCAAAAAAGCTACATAAGAATTTTCATAAAGACATAAATCCCAAGAGAGGAACTTTATAAACCAGAAATTAACTAAGATGGTTTTCCATGATGAAATGAGTGATTTTAGAAAAATAATGGTTCATTAAAATAGATTATGGATTTTAATTGAATATTGGTAAGAAATTGGGAAGTTTCATTTAATCGGGTTTTCTTATCGGGAGGAATTGAGATGAAAATGTATTAAAACATGAATTTTCCCATCAAAGAAGGATGAATTAATCTAGATACATAAGTGTGGAACATATTCACAGAATTTTGAAGAATTATATGAGGAAAATTAAAAAATAAATTTGGGGTAATGAGATAGAAATCACAACACAAAGGTAATTTAGAGGTTCAGATAAATCCCTAACCTTATGTCCAAATGTGTTCTCACATGAACATAATATAATGGATAATCTAATTAAATTCATTAATAACTCAATTTATAACATATTAAACATATAATTGATTTATTATAATTTTATTAAGTTCATTTATGTCTATTTCTATGACTTATAATGTTTAACTCCTTTTTTCTAGGATCGTTCGTTTTATGGTTTTATGGTCGGTTCCTTTGAGTATAATTCTTGGAGTTCATATAAAATGGAATAAAAACTACAAAAGTGGAATGAAATGGAATTAATTTACTTCTATAATTTTAAATGGTCCCATATAGCATTTTTCTGATATGAGGATGATTCATTTGATAAAATGTCAATGAGAAACAGTTAGTTTATTTTGGCGGTTTTTGATCACCATGAACTAGTTTTGTTTTATTATTTTATATTATATATATATATTAGTTCCAAAACATGAAAAAAGTTATAATATATATTTTAAATTCTGGTTCAACCATTATAATGGTTTTATGACCAGCCTTGAAGGTGGTAATGGAAAACAAAAAACCGTAAATAAACATTTACGTTTCACAGAAATACCAAAATTTAATTTATCATTTGTAAAAATTTATTTACTTATTCCATGATATAAACATATCATATATTCATTTATAAGATACCTAAATTTAATTTATACATTCATATGTGAGTTTAATATTATAACAACTATATTATTATTCATAATGGGCACATTACTATTCCAACGATCATATTATTATTCCAACAGTCAGATTTCTAATAATTGTCCGGGATTACTACTTCCTATAATTACCTATTATTAAATTCATCAATAACTTCTATTATCTCCAATGGTTATATATAATTTCATCATAAAAATGAATATTTTATCATTAATATTATGTTTTATTTCTACATTTGTGTTCATGAGTGTGAGCATTCTAGTTCATTGAGCAAATCCAAATGTTCCTATTCTTATTATCTTGTTTTCTATTTATTACCCCCACTATAATATTTGGTATTCTTATTGGTTTTTTTCTGAATAAAGTTTCATTGTTCATTTATGAGAATAATTTTTTTATTGGGTTCTCTATATTATGTATGTTCTTTATACTACATGACATATTTATAAGAAGGAAAATTTCATTGATAATATTCTAGGTCATTACACGCTAGTAGGATTTCCACATGTTTTAGTTTCATAGGATATTCATTTCTGAGACCATGTGCAATAGTCCTTAGATATTAAGATTATCATTAATGTATGTTATGACTCGCACACTTATATTTACTGACTAAAATATCCACACCATATATTGGCGGCAAGTAGGGTACGTAGGTTGCGTAATGATTGACATGTCATCAATGGATAAATCTATGAAGGATTTGTCACTTCCGTATTTATAGAAGTTGATATCTCGACCCTTTGATTGGAATAGAACCATCGCATTAAAATCCAATGGTCATGGTGTAACGACGTGTTTATTTCAGATAGTCAATGAAAGACATATCAGTCATGTGGGTTGGTAACACGGTTGTGCAACCTTCCTGATGAGATATTATGATAATGTGATTATATTACATAGTGAGAATTCATATGTGGTTTTCAACATTGCGATAATAAGTTCTTTCTCTTAGGTTCCTTGAACCTTTACTGGATAGTAATCTTGGACATTACGCAAGCCCGCTTAATGCTAACGAGAAAGAATCATAGAGGGTCACACACTAAGTGTTTCCATTGATCTCGATTAAATTCTATTTTAGTTTAATTAATGGAAAAAATATTATTCTAAAGTCTCAGGAATAATTTATTCAAGTAATATTGATTATATAAATTAAAGATATATTTATTTGTTGATATGTGAACAAAAATATATTTATTTAATTTATTGAATATTTAATAAATATTTATTCACCAATAAGTGAATAAAATATTTATTTATGAATAAAAATTTATTCGATTGTTCAATAAATGAAATAGGATTTTGAACGTACCAAGACCATGTCGGGTGACAAATATTAATTAATAAGCTGGTTAAATAATATTTTTTATTGAACAAGTTGGCACGTGCCAAAAAATAAAAATTATATATTTATTGTTATTATATGGCATGAGGTTTATTAAAGGTAATAAATATTATTCAAGGAATGATATGCAATTAAATAGTATTTCAACGTAAATCCTAACTCTATAAATAGACGGCTATGTCTATTGTGTAGAGAATCAAAAATAAATAATAAAGAATTGTTACACACAATGAATTATCTCTCGACTCCTCATTCTCTCTCCCTCTCAACAGAATGACGTGCAAGAGGGATTTTTTCAAGATAGAAGAATGAGCGATCAAGAATGAACAATGCAAGACATTTGACTCAGTGCACTATCACCCAATGATCAATTGGTGTTTCTCAGAGATCATAGGAGCACATGTGGATCACCGCTAGATGGATTCTATACTTGGATCCTCACAATGCAATGAAGGTAACTCAAAAGGTTCTTTTTGGATGATCAACATTCACCAACGAATAAATTTACTAAGGTCGAGTATTTATTTTGTAAAATATTATGTAAATTAATTATAAATTTGACGTGAAAAATCCTTGCTCTTCGTTTCGGGAAAAGATTATTAAAAGAAATTTTAACATATCACCCACCACCACATGCTAACATTGTTCCCATAACCAACACTTGGATCATCGCTACCAGAATAACATAAAGGTTTTATATAGAACATAATGTAAATTCAACTTTTAAAAAACATTACGAAGGCTCTATGAAATGAAATTATAAGTAGTAGTTATAAAGGAAAACATTTTAAACACTATAATTGACACTTTATTTTGCTTATGGTCTATATAATTCTAGTAAAATTATCTCATAATTTTATTCCAACATTTATCATATCCATAAGTTCTCATGACTAGGATCAGTTAAAGGAAAGGTCAATCACTAGCCATAGATGTAACTGCTATCATTGTCAAATAGGTTTAGAGAATACTCCACCCTACATCACACCTGGGTTGCACCATAGCTCTCATACCACTTGTCAGGATTGATTTCCTCCAGCCCTAGGTCTCCCAAGTGCAACACAAAGGCCCTTCTGGGGTTCTATTCGAAAACCCATGGGTGATAAAATGAATTGTCCCTCTAAGCTTTTATATGATCCAACATCCTTGGTGGAATCTTTTGTGGGACATGGGTTTTTTACCCAATAGTATATATGTGCATTATGATATTCCCTTCATAAGGAATACAATATGCCTTGTTTCACATATAACATACCATATGGTATATACATATCATATAAAATGGTATATACATATTGTATATAATGATACAATGAAAATATTGAATGCTTTTTTATTGGGTTTTGGGCGTTTTTCCATCGACATTAAGGCTAAAGTCTAGTATGCAAGTGTGCCTTGTACATGAAGATTTGGATGTTTAATTGAATTTAATGTTTTTGATTATTTTAAATAACCTTCTATAAACTAATGAGGTAATCATTATTTCAATTAAGTATCCAACTATTGACCACTGCCTCATGTTATTGGATAATATTAATTAAAAAAATACACATACAATATGTTTACTATTAATAAAAAATACTCATTACATATGTTGGTCCCATTAAGACGCTCAAGAAGGGGGTGACTTGAGTTCCTATAGAAATTTCTATCTAAAACACTTATTTAAAAATCCCCCAATTTAAAATAAGTTAACCCATTTAACAAAAGGTGCAGTTTATAAAAGATTTGAATGTTTGAAGGATTTATCAAAGAGTGATTAGTTCTCTGCTAAAACAAGATGAATTATTTCTTAACTTTTGAAATCAATATACTAAGAAAAATTCTAATATAAACATTGTATAAGATTAACTATGAGTAAAATGTAGTTTTCTAAAAATACAAATAGAGAAAACTAAATTCGAAAGAACGGGATAGCTTTTAAAACAAGAGGTTCAACCGCAAGAAGATACTTAATCCTCTCCACTTGGTGATCACCCGCCACGAAGAAGTTTATATAAATAAACTTTGATCCGCACTATAGATCAGAGAAAACAACAATATACACAACTGTCCAGGTCAACTAGACATTTTCCAGAGTTTTCGTTGGAGTGGGAAAACAACCAGGCCACGCAGGGACCTCTTCCACTATTATATATGGGTAGTGTAATGAGTACCAGATGGTTAGTGAAGATATCTATGTGTCATCCTGTTTTTTATAGGATCCAGTGTGTGTTCATAATATTGAGATACACACACTACTCATAAAATTAAAAATAGTACACAATCAGATCACAAATAAAGTGAATAGAGATAGAAGGCTTTTTGTGATTTTCTATGCAGTTTGCAACTATTGGAAGATATATTGAAATGCAGCTTGCTCCGACTATCACAAACAGACAACAAAACAGAGTGTCATGAGAGCTTCTGTCTTTTGTTTCTAGTGAGGTTTTAATGTGAACGATGAGTTCTTCTCCTCTCATGGTATGTTTCTACCAAAAGTTCTTCAGTTCGAGTTATCAGCAATGCCTATTAGTTTCTAAAGCTTTCAGTTCTTGTTTTTCTCAGGTACACGAGCACTAACACAAAAATAGGTATTCGTAGCGTTACACTTTAACAATGCTAAAAAATGCTGATAATAGGGGTACCTTTAATAGTGCTAAAAAATCGAGGTTAAATGTACCCCTTTATCGACGCTTTTTTTAGCGCTGATAAAAGTACTGCATTTATCAATGCTTTTTTAGTGCTGTTAAAGGGGGCCCATTATCAGTGCTTTTTTAGCAGTGCTAATAATGGAGGGTCTTTATCAACACTTTTTTTACTAGAATTGATAAATGATATCTTTCAAAAAAATCTTCAAATATAATATATTTATATATAACTATATAAATATATTTATATTGATATAAATATATAAATATATTTATATTGATATAAATATATAAATATATTTATATTGATATTAATATAATATATATTTTTAAAATATGTTTTAGATATGTATAAATAGATATTTACACTTAATATATATTGAAATTTAGTGAAAATTGATTTATAATATTTTAAAAAAATATTTTATTAATTAAAAATTTGATAATTATCATTGAGAAATAATAATTTAATAATAATTTGAAGACACAAAAAATTAAAAAATTAATAAAAGATCTAAAATAAGTTGAAAATGATTTTCAAATTTCAAACGGCCATAACTTTTGATCTGTGTATGCATTTGAGCTCTACCACATATCAAATTGAAGCCTGCGACGAGCTATACATGTTGGAGACAAAAGGGAACCTTCTGTTTCATTTTCTGAGACCAACAAGGCCTAAAAGACCTCCAAATCTTAATTATTAGTCAGGATACACATAAAAAATAAATTATATAAATAGATAATAAAAAATATTTACATTTAAAATATATTTATCAATATATAAGCCTTATCTAAATTAAAAACTAATATCCATTTTATTTTAAATAAAAAAGTATGAATATTTATATACCTATATAATGTGTGTGTCTGTGTGTATGTATTAACAAATTGATATATATTATCTACATATTCTAAACATATGTATATACATATTAATATATAGTATTTCTAAATATATATAAATATGTATAATTATACTTACAGATACACATATAATATATATGTGTGTGTGTGCGTGTGTGTGTGTGTTTTATATATGTTTTTATTTATTTATTTATTTAATAACGCACACAAAAAACATATTTTATAAATGTATTTAAAACTGATCTTATAATTATATATTAATATACAAATAAATATATGGATAAAAAATATAACTAAATATATATAATTAAATAGATATAAATATATATTTGTTGTGAAATTGATCGAATACCGATTGAAACCTTGAAGCATTTTGAAACCGGAAATGTAAGATCGATCGTAGGCGAAGCGCATCGTTGAGAAAGAGGGTATTGTATTTTCATATGCCGGTGATAATAACAAATGGAAATACAAATACAAAATAATTCAAGAAGTAGCGAATACAATGTAGAGCCAAAATTCCATCCCATTTTATTAACATATCACCATTTTATAGAGTAAATGAGATCTGATCCAATGGTTCAAATTAATCCCTATAATATTTAATCCAACGACTAGAATACCAATGGTTTGAGAATATTTAAGGTTTTTCATTAAGTGGGGAATTAATTGGGACTTGAGGAGTCATCATTAATGTCATAATTATGACATCCATTAATAACTTTTCATAACACTCCCCCTTGGATGTCATAATTTCATGGAGCCTTATTTAATCTTCACATAAAAAAACCATGTTGGAAAAATAAGTGAAGCCAAAATAAATGAATTTCATGTCATGCTAACTCATTAAAAACCTTATCCAGAAAACCCAGTGGGAAAAACCTGATGAAGGGAAAAAGAGTACATCATTCCCAACACCCCCTAATAATATCATTTAATTGTGTCTTCAGGACATCAATTAATATTATTATTTAATTATGTCACCAGGACATGGGAGGAAGAACATAAGTAATAATGAATGGTCTCATTAAAAATTACAAATCATGGGGAATACCAACAATTTACATTAATTATAGATATCCATAATAATTAATAACATTCCCTTGGATAACTGTTTATGATGTATGATTGCCTCATTAAAAAACTCATCTAGGAAAAATCTTTAAGGGGAAAACACTTGATTAGGGAAAAAGAGTACAATAACATCAAGTCCCCAGAGTGCTGCCTTGTTAAAAACCTTATCAAGAAAACCCAGAGGGAAAAACATGACTAATGGAAAAAGAGTACAACACATACATCTCCCATTCTTAATGATCATCACTACATTTAACTCATAGAATGTCCATGATCAATTCATAACCAAAACACACAGTTTTAAATTTTGGAATAATAATAAATCGTACCCTATAGATTTCAATGAATGGGGAAGAACATTAACTTGCATCATAATATGATTTATTTTCATTTTAAAGGAACATATGCACATGTACAAGTATATCCTTTAGGGATAAATAAAATGTGAATTTATATTTAATCCTTTTGGGATGTGTATATTCTTCATCAACCCCATATGTATGAAATCTATCACTCTTGAAAGCAGTAGATTTAATTGTTCATTAAGAGTAAGACCATTCCAAAATTTAATATTTCTTCTTCAGGATGATTAATTTAAAATGCAAGGACATCCCTTGTAATTCATTGTTTTCATAAAACTCTTTTAGATTTTAGACATCTTTCAAAACATCTTAATAATATAAGGAATAAAATAATTCATAGAAACCATGGGATGCTAAATTCAATTTATATTCATCCTCAACTTAATATGGGTAAATCATATTCAGTTCACAGTATAATTTATCAGATTGGGTGAAACTTCCTTAATTTTGAATATGCTCTAGGCATTTCAAATCCTATTGGGATTCATATAAATATCAAAATAAGGAAGTGTATAAGATTATTGATATTAAATAGTCTTTATAGTTTGGATAATAAATCCAAAAATTTATTTGTTGAACATTTTATAAGATCCATTAATAATTTTGGCCAATTATTATGATGTCGACATCTATAAAAATCCATAGTCAATGAGTTTTAAAAGCATTCATAGAAAATATATCATCAACATTTGATTGAGATCTCATAATATTTTCTTGTACCAGTGTCACTTCATGGACAATATCCAAAAATATATAATGTTGTTGATATATTCATTTTCCTCTTCAAGGGAAAATATATTTATTGATTTCTACTCATGATGACCAATGATTTTATATAATCTGTTCAACCACACTTCAGGTGTGTATAATCAGACTATTGATTTTCAACACTTTACATTCATGTAAGTGTTGTGAGCATATTGTCGATGCTTCTGCAAGACCATATAATATATGATACTCAATATTTCATTTAATCAACATGCATATCATGCAATGTATACTCACCAACAGCAAATAAAACATGTGATCACTTAGTGGTTGCATCTTTCATATAGATGGATCACATGGTAGGTGGGCGCGCCCACATATATTTCTTCATAAGTATATTGGAAATTTATTTCCATAATAGATGCTAATGATGTAAATAATTTACCTCAAAAATGGGTACCTCATGGTAAATTATCATATAGGGGGAATTCATAATGGCTTAATGATAATAAATTCATTGATAATTTTGTAGACATCCATCTATTAAATAAATTCATCATTCTCCCCCTGATGGATCTCTACTATGTTATCAATAAATCGATGCTCATGTATACTTGAATCAATATCTTTCATTATAATTAATCCCATATGGCCTAAATCTTCATGTCATATATTTGAAGTGCCAGGATCTGTAAACATCTGGTTTACCATTATTGACTCGATTGTACATACAAATTATTTATAATCACTTTTATGAATGCTTGTTACATATCGAGGTACCTCTTTTGTCTCCATTTGATATTCATTTTCAAGAATACCATTCATATATCTCATTGAGACTTAACAAAGCATTATGAATTTTTACTACCAAGAAGAAATATATTCTCTCTTCTAGAGTATTTTATTAATTATCACTACAAGTTAATGTACTTATATGAGCATACACTCACGAATATATGAGTTCGTTTGAAGCATTTAATGAAAATAATATTTTGCTTCAAGATCGAGACATATAAGATCTTCAGGATATTTCATTGTGAAAACACATATTTGTAGTCATAATTTCCACTTATGGTGGTTGATGAATTCATAATATAATAATAATGGGTTAGGCTAGTCACCAAGCGGATTATTTCATAATTTAGAACTTCTTTCCAAAATATTTTGGAACATCAGGTCCAAATATTATTTTATAATAAATCTACCAAGGATAGGAGCCCCCACGTCTTTTAAAGCTGGTGAATGTGGTAGCGAGAACAAATGTGGAAGAATCTTCAGGATTCACGACACACTTTATCACCATCAAAAATTATAATTCATAAACAACATTCTCATTATAAAAGGAAAGATAAATTATTTGATCAAACCTCATCAACTCTCAAATATTAATGATATCATAAATCATAAAAAAATCATGAATAATTTCATTCACTTCAAGGAATTAGATATAGTATTTAAAACTACATTCAGATCAGGGAATGAATTCATTCATCGGATTTCATGATCCATGAATGATAATTTATTATTTATCAATAATGATCATCTTACATAAAATATAAATTTTATTAATTATGATGATCATTGTTTTAACCACTTCAGGTGGTAAAATCATTTTCATAATATATATCGGATTATCGAAACTATGTAATTCAATCATTTCATTTATGATTTATATAACAAAAACATCCACTTCAGGGGATAGATGAATTACATGAGATGATATTGATAAACCATAAGAATATGATAAATAATAATGTTTCTCTTGATATTGTTGCTGCGGGAACAATATATGATAAATGAAGATATTATTCAATATAATGTCCAAGGACATTATTTTCATATAATCCTTTAGGGATGCAATATTTTTATAAATATCAATAAAATTAATTGTGCTCTGTAAATATTTACTATCATCAATCCACTTCTGGTGGTTGTATTTTTATTATTTGTTATAAACAAATATAACACAATGATCATTCGCAAAAAATCATATTCACCGAGAACTTGATTTACAATAAAACCAGGTATATTTGCATTCACTTCAGGGAATGAAATAAATCATTTTTAATAAATATTCTCATCCACTCCAGGGAATATAATAAAATTATTTGTTCGATTTTTATAGTATCTTCAACACAATTGCATGAATATTCAATTCATCAATTTCATCAATTTCATCCACTTCGGGGGGTTTAATATATATAAAATATATTTACGCTTGTATATCAAGAATATTTAATTTCTCTAAAACATTTTATAAGAAATAAAAGAAATAGAAATGAAAGAAATAAAACAAATATTTACAAATATTCAAAGTAAATATCATCTCCATCATGAACCTTTATATAGCATAATCAAAATTGACACCTTCAGGGTGAACAAGAAATAAGAGATATGGAATTTCATGGTTCATGGAATGATTAGAAAATTTATGATTGACATATGAAAGGTACGCGATGATCATCAAACATTGGCTCAACGCACGATGTGTACGTGATGTTCATAAAACATCATCTCGACGTACGACGGGTACGCGATGTTCATCGAACTTCTTCTGAACATACTAAGGATACACGATGTTCATCAAACTTCCTCTCGACGTACAATGGGTACGTGATGTCCATCATTAAATGGCCCGACGTACAATGAGTACGTGATGTTCATCGTTCAACAGATCGACGTACGACGGGTACGTGATGTTCATCATTCCACCACTTCTGGTGGTGTAGTTTTTTACTCATTTGATGAATGATGTTTGTCTCGACATCAACCACATCAGATATTAATCAAATACATTCTCTCCAGGGAATGAAGTGAAATTTGTCAACCGTGAGTCATTATAGATCTTCATGAGCTCATTATTTTTCCCACAACAAAAGATTAAGAAAATCATATATTATTTTCAGATTTATCAAGTGGGGAAAAATAATTATAACAATATCTTACATGAAAAATAAGACTCACCTTTTTTATTCAGTACTTCGAATGTGTGGAGTCGATGTGAATGCAAAAGAGTATGTCAAGAGAATAATGTTTATAAAAAAATGTGATATACCTTTTTCCCACAAAACTTATCTTATGCCAAAGAAGGGGATGAAGGCAGCAATGTCACGATGTGTAATGCGAAGAAGACAATCGTGCTGATAACGTGTTGTGAAATTGATCGATTGCCGATTGAAACTTCGAAGCATTTCAAAACCAGAAATGTAAGATCGATCTTAGGCAAAGCGCATCGTTGAGAAAGTGGATGTCATATTTGCATATGCCGATGATAATAACAAATGGAAATACAAATACAAAATAATACAAGAAGTGGAGAATACAATGTATATCAAAAATTCCATCCCATTTTATTAACATATCACCATATTTATTGAGTACATGAGATATGATCCAACTGTTCAAATAAATCCCTATAATTTTTAATCCAATGACTAGAATACCAATGGTTTGAGAATATTTAAGGTTTGTCATTATGTGGGGAATTAATTGGGAAATGAGGAGTCATCATTAATGTCATAATTATGACATCCATTAAAAACATTTCATAAAAATATTAATAGGAAATTAAAAATATAAATATAACTATATATGTATATCTGGATATATATTAATATACAAATATATATATATATATATATTAATATAACTATATATATACATTAATATATATATATTAATATAAATATATATTACTATATCAATAAATATAACTAAATATATATAAAAATAAATATATATATATCATGTAATGGACATCAAAGCAACATGGAGGAGTGGTAAAGGGTCCAGGCGCATAGGGAAGAGGTCTCGAGTTTGAATCCAGATAAGGGCAGGGGCGCGCGGGGGTTGGTGAAGGGGGGTTTCAGCGCTGTGAAAGGGGGTGCTAGCGATATTAAAGGGCTGGGTGGTGGGGTTGCGGCATGCAGGGGTGGGGCTATAGAAATTTTATTTTTTTATTTTTTTATTTTTAATTTTTTTAACTTTTATCAGCACTTTAGAAAAAGTGCTGATAAAAGAAAGGCTTGGTGGTAGGGTTGGGGCGTGCAGGGTGGGTAGGGCATGCGGGCGGGGTTGGGGGTGGGGCTGTGGCATGCAAATTTTTTTATTTTTTATTCTTTTTTTAAACATTTATCAGCATTTTTTTAGAGGTAATAAAAGGGACCCCTTCTATCTTCACCTCGATTATCATAGCATTTTTTGAACTACAAATGCATATATTTAACACTTTTAAAGGGCATATTTTCAGTAGTGGAGGAGCTCAATCACTTTTCTTTTTGATCCGATATTTTTTTTATATTATGTAGGTAGATAATAGCATGTTATCTATCATTATATGGTACCTCGTACCTCGTATTGGTCTTTGACATCGATTTAAAAGTTGTCCGCAAAATACAGAAAGAGTCATTAGTATAAATAATTGTACTAAGTTTCACAAATATGGTCGTTAGAAGTAATTTTGAATTTAATTGACAAAGAATTGATAGTGGCTCCGAACGGTGTATCAGGATCGGTTGGTCATGTATGGTGTCTCAGAAATAGTGCATTCTACAATTTGGAATGGAGAGTCAAGTAGCGGTGACTCTGGAATGTTAGGTCACTCTAACGGTAGGTCGACATGACAGTAACTCAGCTATCGATAGGTCATACCGAAAACTTGTACTCTGCAGACATTTTGATGTCATCAGTAAGTTGCTCTATCGATATCTCCATGCGATAGTGTCTCCTCTACAAAAATTCTGATTTGAGATATCGATAGGTTGAACACCGGTGACTTAGTGCATCGGTAACTTGAGTGACGATGTCTCCTCCATTGTTAGATTTCAGAATTTGTGCTACCAGTGAGACAGTTGATAGTGCGTCATGTTATTCTTAGGTCCATGTCAACGATAGCTCACAGTTAACTGATTTTCTACCTACAGTGTGATTTCCAACGGTGATCTCACCTTAACAGTGACACAATCTTGAAGGATGACAGTGAGTCCACCTTAACGGTGACTCATACTTAGTCATATCTTTCCGACCTATCTTATGATGTAAAACGCTAAAAGAATATATTTAGCTTAAATGATAACATAGTTAATATGAGTAAACATAATAAAACATAATAAAGCCTGATTTGGGAGCATTAAAACCAGAGGAAGCCAACAACATATATTTAGAAATTTTTTAAAAACAAAAAATCCAATATTTAAAATAGAATATCTTCACACACACTCAAATCATCAAGTGCTTAACAAATTAGTTAAATAATTTAAAAACATGCATAAAATCATGAATAAATATGCCAACTAAAATATTTTTAGTGATGTAACAATTATAAAATTTATAGTTCTAGCCACTTTTGTCTTGTTGATGATGGGTGGTAGTTATTGGACCCAATCACCTCTTCGTCACTCTTTTTCTTTTTAATAAAGGGTCATTGACCCCATCTTGTTAAAAAACTATAAAATTTATATTGGAAAATGGATCATCTATTTATGAAACATAGAAGAAATATTCTGGGTTATAAAAAATCAGTTTTTTACACTATAGGTATACTTGTATATAACCACATTATACAATCTTATGGCCTTTCAACTAAATTTAGCATGTTAAAATTAGTGGAAAATTGTTTACATAATTTGATTATAATTTTACTTATAACAACATCATATCCCAGTTTTTTTATTTTACCATTCATTATTTTAAATTTATATGCATTCCTTTTCTCAAGGGAAAAAATATTTTCTCAAATTTTAAAAAACTGGTAAAAATAATTTTTTATTTACCGTTTGTAAACTGAATTCTCTTTATAATTGAACAAGGAAAGTTTCACTTTTTTGTATTTAATAATTAGACTCCAAAAAGGGTGATGAATTGTTTAAATTAATTAATTAATCACTGGGTAACATTTATGGAAAAGGCAAGGGTAAGGAGGAAAAATTGGGTATAGGGGCGTTTTGTTTTTTATTTTTTAATTTAAGGGGGTTAGGGTTTTTTATTTGGGTATATGGGTTTTCTAAGTGCCAAATTAATTAGCGATTTGACAAAATACCCAGAGTGCAAATTGAATTGGCGCTGGGTG
The DNA here is from genome assembly GCA_963277665.1 of Viscum album. NCBI lineage: Eukaryota > Viridiplantae > Streptophyta > Magnoliopsida > Santalales > Viscaceae > Viscum > Viscum album. The sequence goes on from OY728131.1 coordinate 91,132,440, forward strand.
GTTTATTTTTTAAAAAATCCCCACGATACCCCCCATTCATCTTATATACATATATCTTATATATATTTATATAATTATAATTATAAATATAACAAATACAACAAATATATTTATAATAAATATGTTTATTATACTAAATATAACTACTAAAATAAATATAATAAATTTATAATTATTTTTATTATATAATTATAATAAATATATAATTACAATAATTATATAATTATAAATTTAATAAATTTATAATTATAATAAATATATAATTATAAATATAATAATTAAATAATTAAAATAAATATACAATTATAATCTCAATAATTATATATTTATAAGTATAATAATTATATAATTATAATAATTATATAATTATAAATATAATAAATATATAATAACAATAAATATGTAATTATAATTATAATAAATATAAAATTATAATAAATATATAATAATAATTACAATAATTATATAATTATAAATATAATAATTATATAATTACAATAATTATATAAATATAATAAATATATAATTCTAAATATAATAATTATATAAATATTATAAATATACAATTATAATAAATAAATATATTATAATTTTATATTTATAATTATAATAAATATGTAACTATAATATATAATTATAATTATATAATAATAATAATAATTATATTATATAATAATATGTTATATAATTAAAATTACAATACATATATAATTATTAAATATATAATTATAATTGAATTATATATTACAATTATATATTTTTTTAATTATAATTATATAATTATTATAATTATATATTTATTATAATTTAATATATTTATAATAAATATTTAATTATGATATTTTATATTATGTATTTATTATATGTATAATTATATATTTATTATATATTTATTTATATAATTATTGTAATTGTAATTGTATATTTATTATAAGTATTTAATTATTATATTTATAATTATATATGTATTATAATTATATATTTATTATAATTGTATATTTATTATAATTATAAATATATAATTATTATAGTTATATATTTATTGTAATTTTATATTTATTATAATTATATATTTATTATATTTATATATTTATTAAATTTATAATTATATAAGTATTGTAATTAAATATTTATTATAACTATATTTTTTTATAAATATAAAATAAATATAATTATAAATTTATTATATTTATTTTAGTTGTTATATTTAATATAATAAATATATTTATTATAAATATATTTGTTATATTTATTATAATTATACTTATAGTTATATAAATATATATAAGATATATGTATATAAGGTGGGTGGGGGGTAGCGTGAGAATTTTGAAAAAAATAAACCACTCAACACCAAATCAATTGGCGCTGTGGGTATTTTGTCAAAGCATCAATTGGTTTGGTGCTTGGAAAACCCATATACCCAAATGAAAAAACCATACACCCCTTAAATTTAAAAATAAAAATCAAAAGGCCCCTATACCCAATTTTTTCGGGTAGGTACCCCAACTTGGCCGTTTGTTATGAGTCAACAAGAAAACACTCATTTATTTTTTGTATTTAATAATTAGACTCCTCAAAAGGGGATGAATTGTTTAAATTAATTAATTAATCATTGGGTTAAATTTAGGGGTAAGACAAGGGTTGGGACCCCAACTTAGCCGTGTATTATTATTTTATATTATTATATTTTTTTTACAATGTTGATGGGATGGATGATAAAATTTATGTTAATATCTCATTTAATAAGACAATTATTCAAAACAATATTATCATTATAATGTTTCATTATTTGGAATTATCAATTAATGCAAGTTGAACCATTCATTTTTATTTGACTGTTTTCCTAAATCTCACCCTTTTGTTTGGGTTCACGACCCCATCATTTATTTCCATGCCCATTCCTGAAATTTCCATTTATTGAGGTTGACCACCAAATAAAATGTCCTCTATATATAATTATATTTCATTCCTCCATTCATGTATTCCACCCTCATCTGCACTTGGTACCTCCCTCTTCTCGGCCATCCCTTTCTTTCTTCCCTGTCGCTCGCCACTGTTAGCTGCCATGGCAATGCCAGTCGGCCACCATTTCCCCACTCCCATGACCAGAATCAAATCTCACTGACCTTTATACCCCCTTACCATCCCACCCCAGTGCATCAACACCACCCCCGCTGCCTCGGTCGCCTACTCTTCTAACATGGCGGTGGGCGGCGACAGGTTGAGGCAGCGACCTTCCGACTCCCGAAAATCATCCATTTGGGAGAAAGGTGAATTTTTTGAGTGCGGTGGTGGAATTTCTTCCACCCACGCTGGGTCCATGGCCAGTACCGGGAAGTTTATGGGGACTCCTACGACCCGAGAAGCCGGAGTGAATGGGCTTGTTCGTGGGTTGAAAAAGGCGACACGTTATTTGTTTTTCGGCTCCGGGGATGCAAAAAAATACGATGTGGTCTCTACGAAGTCCGGAGATTCTACGAAGTCCGGAGATTCTACAAAGTCCAGAGATTCTACTTCTTCCCTGAGAGACATTGAAAACGTATGCGGAGGTGGCAGTGGAAAAATGAGGGCCCTGGACGGATGATGAGAGGCATGCCCCCTGTGCGCTCCCGTGGAAGAACCGAGTGGAACTCCAGCACCCAAGCAGCCGTTGTCAGCTGAACGGGCACCGCCCCTGTGTGGATTCATTCCACTCATCTTCACTAACCCCTTTATGAAATCAACAGCACAGCTGGAGGAAGGCAAGGAAGTGGATGAGGATGAATGGGAGAGCCATTGCAGTTAATTTTCCTTTCCTATGCGGCCCCAACCAACACCGTGGATTCAAAAATCATGGCTTCCCTCACCATGAACACCATTTGTATGTTGATGATTTGATCACTAAAATTAATTTTTAGTATTATATACACTTTTTATCTCGTATTTTATATTTTATACTGTGAAAATTTATTCCTTATTAAAAGTAGGCATCATTATAAATTTTGTGCATTATAGATTCCTTTTCCATTCATTTTTCCTCAGTTTAAACATGACTAAAGAGGTTGTTTATAAACATACTCGGTATTTATAATACTATATACATATAGACACATTATTTAAAATACTGTTTAAATTTAAAAAAAATTAGTTTCATTTTGTTTTCTTATATATATAACAAAATCTTAAACGCTTTAAAATATCACTTTTTTTGTTAGGAATTACCATCATTTAATTAATTCCAAAAAATAGTTAAACCCCTTATTCAACACCCCCTTTTATAGGGGAAGTCCCTTTTATTAGAGGCCTGGTCATAATTGTAATAATAATAAAATATAAAATATAATATAAAATTATTTATTTTAGGTTGAATGGATTACAAGAAATCAAACCACGCATGCATCAAGCCGATGTCATCCTGGTGACCTGTCGCACTGGCCCGTCAACCCCCTATCTCACCACCAACCTGCACCGGCCAGTCGACTGCACTGCCCCCACTATCTCGCGCCGACCCACAAACCACCATGCCTGCCCCCCCCCCCCCCCGCCCCCCACTGCCTTGTGGTCACCTGCTCCCTTGCATCGCCCCTTCCTGGAGAAATGCACCGCCGTCAAGATCGTCCTCCGACCGCATCCAAACATCATCCACGACTATGGGCGAGGCTGTCATTGTCACCATCGTCGGGGCGCCATCGCCATTCACCGTCACAACTTCTGTCATTGTCATTCTCTCTATCCCAACCATCGGTCGGCCCCCCCTATATCCCAAGGCTGATGCCATGCACCCATGAAAACGCTAGTCTGTCGCCATCCTGACTCCAAAATATCCCCAAGGTCGCCGCCGACGAAGCCCATGTCTTGAGATGTCCTCACATCTCGAGTTCATCCCCACCCTTCCCTTCCTACAGGGTCATCGTTCTTTGTCTCACAACCCTCCAAAGGTTAGGGCGGCATCGCTAACCACCGCCTTCATGGTGTATTCGCAAGCCGTAGCCTCGCCAACCACCACTATCAAGGTGCTTTCACAAGTCTCCGTCATTGAGGCTCCATGGCGCAACATCTCCATCAAGGCTCGTCTTCAACCTCAGTTGTTCCCACAAGTGCCTAACTCCGCCCAGCCACATACCATGAATCAATGCAAAGAGGTCTGCCACCATATTCTTCACAACGACCAGAAATCATATCTTCAAACACATTGTTGTGGTAGTGATATTTATGTATAAGCGACATAGGCATTAAAAAAATATATAATTATTTTAATTATTATTTATTATTAGTTGAGGGGATTAAAAAACCGAAACCAACTCATGGTACATCATCCCTATATTTGTATTCAACCCTACCTTTGGAGTTTTGTTGTTATATGAAGGAACCCTACGTATGACTATTCAACAACAGAGTTTTAAATCCATGAAATTATCTGTGATTTATGAAACAGTCTTGATAGCAGTAAAGATATGTTCAAAGATATTTTATGGCCGATTAAAATTATTATTATGATTGTTTTAAAGGATCGTATTCATTGGAGTAAATCATCACTATTTTTATGGGAAGTTAAAACTCTATTGAATATTTTTGAAGTCAAATATTCATGATTTATTTTGTGATATTTTTGGAGTTATTTTTAACTTGGAGTTGCTTGACCAACATGATAAATATCAAGACACTCTTCATCAGAAAATAAGTGGTAGAATATTTATAGAATTAGTGAATATACAGAAAAGGTGATATGTATACAAAACTATGTGTAGTTGCTTTTAGAGGTACACTTTGGAGATATACATGTTTAGATCTATCATTTTGCCACTACTGCTATTGTTGTCTCCTCTACTGCACTTTATAGTTACATATTCATTTGCAAGAACAACAAAGCATTTGTTAGAGATGCACTCTGGAGACATACATGTTTAAAACATCTATCTGGTGTTTTTTATATCACTAGTTGAAGAAAGCCTACACGAATATGAAGATATATTTGTTGTTCTTCTATATTGAGGATATCAATATATCTGTCAGTTTTTACTGCAACTGTGATGTTAAATATGTATCCTTAAACAAAAACATTCTCTATTTATTTGGGGGAGTTTCGACTGCTCGGAGTCATCCATGGTTATGTGTCAGCTTCTTGAACAAAACTGTGGATTTCTGGTTCCCTGTAAAAGAAACAGAAGGATATTTAAAGCCTTGTTGTAAAGGTGTCAACAATATGAACTTAGTTGTGTATTGAAGATCTTAGGATAATAGAACTAACTAAAAATCGCAAAACTCATTGAGTTGAGTGTTTGTGGAGTGGACTAAGTGATCTTTGTGCCCTGAACCATTATACATCATTGTGTTCATTTCCTTAATTTATTTTCACTGCTCGCTCATCTTTGGGAGAAAAGGAAAGCTTCACTACTATACAAGAGAGGCATTCTGAATTGTTTAAAGTTTCTAACATACACAATTCACAACCCGCTTTCACTGCATACAACTTCTTCACATCATTAGAAGATTTAGTATTTTCCCCCATGAGCTTGTGACTAAAAACATGCTACCTTATAAGCATCTAACTACACCACTGACCCTCTTGGTGATAATGATCCTGAACAACTTCACTAGGTAGAGAAATATTGATAGAAACTTTTCACATAACCCATATGTCCATTAGTCAGGCTAACTTTCTGTGCTGTCGAGCAAGAATGTTTAGTATGCCTTCTCGTACCATAATGGTAGAAAGTCACAAGGTATTTTTTAGTAACTGTAGAGGTTATAAGATGAGTTTGAATTTAGGGGCCACTATAACATCCACTTTGAACCTCATTCAGATTCATCTTCCTTCCGTAAGGGCTACTATAAGTACCACTAGACATGGGAGGAATCCCAACCGATCCCAAATTGCCTGCCTGATCAATTTATACAATAATTTTCATATTAGGAACCGTGGAATATATGGAATGTTTTAGCATGAAAACTTAATAACATATATCTAGCTATAAGATCATATGTAACTTTTGATCCTTTAGTTGTTTATTCGATACCAACTTAGGCGATAAAAGTGAAATCTCAGAAAAATATTTGGATTACTCCATTCTAGTCTCGTCATATTTTCGATGAATGAAAAACTCCATAGACTTATCTAAAACCATTGTTTCTGGGTAGAACTAATGAGTAAATATAGTTTTAAATCCATTACATTCTAAACTCTCATGCTGCTTTTCCAGAAACACATAATCCCATCACCTTCGACTTGGGCCTTAATACTAAAAGACAACATACTCTACCTTAATGGAATCTAAATTCTCTAAGAATCCTTCAATCCTTTCAATCTTCCCTAGATAGCCCTCTACTTCCTAAGGGTCATTCATCCACTATAATAATGTAATTTTATAGAATAGAAACTATTGGGCTTGATTTCTATCTCCATCCTTCTCTAGATTCACATTTATAGGTTGAGAAAGAAATAGTTCGACACCTTTCTCCATAGCATGGACCACATGTATTCACTACAAGAAAATAGTGTTTTAGCGGTAGTTTTTTCATAGCTGTTTTTAAAACCTCTGTGAAAAAACTGCCGCTAATTTTTTTTAAAATATTTTTTGTAATTTTTTAAAAATATCTTATAAAAAATCATTTTTAATGGAGGGTTTTTAATAAAACTGCCACGAAATAGAGGCTGTTTATTCAAAATAGCCGAAAAAGTTTAAAAAAATATTTATTTATTATTTATTATTTATTATTATTATTTACAATCAAATATAGTTTATTATTTATAATTTTATATATTTATAATGTTTCAATTATTAATATTTATAATTATTATTTAATAATATTTTTAAACTGAAAACAAATCTTAAATAAGTTGAAGAATAGGCTTCAGCATTAGATCACCATAACTTCTGATCTGAGAGTACATTTCAGCTCCACAACAAGTCAAATTGATGTTTATCAAATGAGAAAAAACCAAGCACAGCTACAAAAACAGCCTATATCAGTGCTCAAAACATGCTTTAACAACGCTAAAAAAGTTCTGTAAAGCTCAGCACTGATATAGGGGTGTCCCTTTTATCAGTGCTCCGAAAGGCACTGATAAATGCCACTTTTATCAGTGCTAAAAAAGCGCGGATAAAATTCAAAAAAATTATTAAAAATAAAAAAAATTAAATAATTCACATGGAGATCGTTTATGAATGCTTGACCACCCCTTTATCAGCACTAGGAGGTCTCCCACGCACTACCCTTCGACCGCATCTTCAAATGTGCGCACCACCTCTGCCTCCACCCGAACTCGAACCCGCAACCTTCCCCTTTCACGGCTGCACCTTTACCACTATGCTATTTCATTTTTTCTCTATTTAATCATATATCTCTTTATATATATATAGTTATATTTATTCGTATATTGATATAGATTCATATTAATATAAATATATTTATTCATATATTAGTATATATATATATATTCATTTGTGTAATAATATATATTTATATTTATTTGATTATATATATATATATATTTAGTTATAATTTTTTATCCGTATATTTATTTGTATATTAATATATACATATAAGATTAGTTTTAAATACATTTGTGAAATATGTTTTTTATGTGTGTTTATAACTTAATAAATAAATAAATAAATAAATAAATACATATATACAACACACACACACACATAGATACACACACACACAGACATAGACATATACGAATAAATACATATATACGTGTCTTTGAAAAGACATTAAATGTTAAAACGACCATAAAATATAATCGAGAAGCCTGTTTCAACTCCACAACCAGTCAAATCGAATAAAATCAAACAATATTTGATATGATATGTGGTACAGGCTTAACGGACATACGGATCAGAAGTTATACATGTTTGAATGTTAACAAATCGGGGTAACCCGACTAAAAACTCAGTTTTGGAGGCCTTATGGACCTATTTTGGCATCTCAAAAACCTTGACTGGGGTCACCATGGTCACAACGACGTAGATCTCATCGCATGCTTTGTTTGATATGTGGTAGAGCTCAAACGGACACCCGGATCAAAAGTTATGGCCGTTTAAAGTTTGAGTTACATTTTCAACTTATTTTAAATCTTTTATTAATTGTTTTGATATTTTGTGTCTTCAAATTGTTATTAAATGATTTTTAATCAATAATAATTAGAAAATTATTAATTAATACTATTTTTTTAAAATATATTAAAGCCATTTTATCTAAATTTCTTATATATTAAATGTAAGAGTCTATTTATACATATATAAAACATATTTAAAAAATAGATATTATATTTATATATGAATAAATATACTTATATAACAATAATTTATTTTTGATGGATTTTTTTTTGAAATATAATTTTCTTCAGCGCTGACAAATACCCCCTTAATCAGTGCTACTGAAAGAAGCGCTGATATAGGGGTAACACTGCCCTTGCCCGTTTTTGTAGTTGTGAAGTGAGATTTAAATAATGTGATAATCAATGGAAAAAAATATATTCAAAATTCAAAAGTTGAAAATTGAACTTGAACTTCAAACGACCATAACTTTTAATCCAGGTGTCCGTTTGGGATCTACAACATATGAAATCGAAGCCTGCGATGAGCTCTACGCCACTCTGGTCTGGTACACACTCTTTCAGTATTCTAGTTCTTTTAATTCAACCAGAAAGGCTCAGAATGCATCCAAAATAGATGTTTTAGTTGCAGACACCAATTTCTTAAAAGTCAAATGATTATAACTATCGATCCAGGTGTCTGTTTGGCCTGTACCACATATCATATCGAATATCATTTCATGATCTTCGATTTGACTGGTTGTGGCACTGAAAAGGAATCTAGGATCATATTTTGTGGTCATTTCAGTGTTTTTAGGGTTTTAAGTGGTTCATAACTTTTTATGATTTATTTATTTATTTATTTATTTAATATTTATTTATAAATTAATTAACTAATAATATTTATTTATTTATTTATCTATTTATTATTATTATTTATTTATCTATTTAATATTTAATATTTATTTATTTATTATTTAGTTATTATGTACACATTAATTATTAATTTATTATTAATTTATTAATTAATCAATTATTATTAGTTTATTATTTATTTATTTATTTATTTATTTATTTATGTATTTATTATTTCTTTATTTATCCTTCATTCATTATTAATTAATTAATTATTAATTATTAATTATTAATTAGTAGTTATTAGTTATTATTAATTATTCGTTATTTAATAATTATTTTTCTATTTATTTATTTATGTATTTATTTATTTTTTATTCATTATTTATTATTTATTATTTATTCTATATTCTATATTCTATATTCTATATTCTTTATTAGTTTATTGTTAATTTACTAAATATTGATTTATTATTAGTTTATTATTCATTTATTATTCATTTACTTATTTATTTATTAGTGATTATTTATTGATTATTAATTAATTAAATATTATTTAAATATTAATTAATTATTAAATATTAAATATTTTATATTGTATATTAAATCTTAAATCATAAATATTAAATATTAATTATTAATTATAAATTAATAAGTATTAATTTTATAATTATCAATTATAAATTATTAGTTATTTTTAATTATTAATTAATTAATTATTTATTTATTTATTTATCTATTTATTTATGTATTTATTTGTCTATTTATTTATTATTTATTATTTATTATTTGTTATTTGTTATTTATTCGTCATTATTTATTATTTATTAATTTATTTTTAATTTACAAAATATTAAATTATTATTACTTTATTATTTATTTATTGTTTATTTATTTATTTATTCAATATTCATTATTTATTAGTTATTTATTGATAATTTATAAATATTTAAATATTTGATATTAAATATTAAATATTAATTCTTAGTGATCATTTATTAATTATTAGTTGTCATTAATTATTAATTATTTACTATTTAGTGTTTATATTTTTTATTTTTTATTTTTATTTATCTTTTATTTATTAGTTTATTATTAATTTGTTATTTATTTATCATCTATTAAATTATTTTTTAATTAATTAATTATTTATACATTACTTATATATTATATATTATCTTTTATATATTATATATTATATATTATGTGTTATATATTATATATTGTATATTATATATTATATATTATATAATATGTATTATATATTATATAATATGTATTATATATTATATAATATGTATTATCTATTATGTATTATCTATTATGTATTATATATTATATGTTATATATTATATGTTATATATTATATGTTATATGTTATAAGTTATATATTATATGTTATATATTATATGTTATATGTTATATATTATACCCAAACGACTCAGCCATGGGTTTAGAAACCCAAACCCATAGCTCCAAAATTTATTGAAAAAGAGTATAAGAGCAATAGAGTAGGAGGAAATCCTTACATGTGATACACCAAACCAAGAAAAACTGATTATAACAAAACATGCACATTAAAACCACGAGATTACCTTTTCCTGGACCGGCCCCGACTCCGAGATCCTCCCCGATTGGTCAGGTGACGCCCACTTCTCTATTGCATCATCTTTGACAAATTTAATTCCTCATCCATCACTAGATACTCCATACTGGGAACGACAGTTACTTCATTATGAACTTCTTCATGTGCATATTTGAAGTCATGCACAATCTCATTAGAGATTAAGGTATCATCATGGGCAGCATCTCCATGATGAACTTCTTCACGTGACGCATTAGAGTCAAGAAAAAACCTTCATAGGGGCAGATGAATCATCATGGGCAGCTTCTTCATTAGAAGATGTTGTTTGTGCATCTTTGGATCCATGCACAACCACACTATAGGGTGATATAGTAGCCTGGATAGGTTGGTCCAACTCCTTTGGTGACATTGAAGAAAAACTCTTTTTATTACTATATCTTGCACTCTTAAGACCTTCGAGAATATGAACATCAACCCCAGGAGAGTTAATCGACTCTAACATGGAAAAAGAAATTAACAGTTGTCTTATCCTATCCTAGAAGAACATCCTCTATAACTGCAACCTCTGAAGAGCACCCCCCTGATCCTCAACCATTGAAGGAGACTGAGCAATGTCTTGGATTACTACATGACTGGCTAAAACATCATTACAGGTACCATCACCTTCCAAATTATCAAGGGAGGATCCTTTCGTAGTAGGAACATCACCTTGATGCCCAGTGGCACCAATGTTGAGCATACCTGCTCCTCTTTGATCCACCTTATGATAACCCACCACCTAAAACATGGAATATCCAGCCATTGACCCAGCCCGCACCTGCTGAGCATCAACCTGTGGATTTACCGTAGCTCCAATGGGAACATTGTCCACTATTGAAGGCGCTGATTCTAATCAGACATCCACTTTGGATGCATCAACCTCATGGGAAATGGGCAGAGTGCATAGTGGCCCTCGGTTTCTTCGGTGTCACCAACTGAAATCCATCATCATCAAAAACCATCATCTTACCCTTCATGCATGAAAAATCTAGTGAAACATGATCCATATCATGATTGACTTCATCCTGGACAGAAGCCTCGTCCTCAGATTGATTCTCTCCCTCCTCGTCATCCAAATTGGCCCATGATCTCTTCTCCAAACCCCCAAATAAACCAGTGGAATTCTGCTGTAAAGATCCACCATTAGATAGCGAAGTAGCACCACCAACTGGGTGCTGAGACAAGTCCTGCAAAGGAACTTCTGACAATCCAGTAGGAGCCTTTGACATGCCTTTCTTGACATCATCAACAAAGGAGGAGGGACCAATAGGTGGGCCCTTCCTCCAGAAAACATGCTTACTACCCTTAGGATCATCACTAGAATGATTCCTCCTGCACTGATCAGAGGCATATCCTGAGGATTTACAAAGAGAGGATTTAATATTCCTTTGACATTGCTCAGGAGAATTTCCAATGCATAAAAATGACTTACAGAAACTCATTAACCACTCATACTGAATAGAAAATTCTAACTCAATATCACTCGTTACAAGAAAGACATTATCAATCATAACATGAGCTAAATCACCCTCTACTAGCATGCGAGAAATGTGACCATAACTATGTCGCTCTGTTTCTTTATCAACCTTGATCGGAGAACTGACAACAAAAGCAACCTCCCAGAAGACTAAAGGGTTCCAGAAAATCCAATTAAGACCCCTAATTCAAACCGATGTTTGCGTGGAGGAGTTCCTAATTACAAATGGATTTTCTAACAGATCCCACTATTGAACCATGATGTGTCCAGGTTTCAATGGAACCGGTCCAAAACTCCAGGCCACATTCTGATGTTTCTTTGAGGGGAATATAATTTGAAAATCACCTCTCCCAACGGAGATTAGGCGCCAATCACTGAAAGTACAACTCTAAGATAGCCGGTCATGCACCTCATCCACCTACAAAGTGGTATCGCTCCGAGTACCATAAATCCTCATAAGGAGTGATAACGTGCATTGTTCAAGACGAGCCTCTAAAATCTCTGGACTCGCTTCCACAAATGCAATAGATCCATTATTGGTAATCCGCTTACGTATGGCAGCAGATTCAAGCAGTGATTTGGTAAAAAACATGTTCCAAGAAGCAAAACCCTCAGATTTCCTCTTAGGGTTCTGCGCCTCTGCCTTCGTCAGATCCCCAGGATCCAAGATAACACCAACACCCGAAACCACCGCCTTCGACAAAAGAATGAAAATGTCCTTATATATTATTAATTATTGATTATTGATTATTAAATATTTAGTGTGTATCTATTTGTTATGTATTACTTGTTTTTAAAATTAATATATATATATATATGTATATGTATATTAAAGTTGATTTATTGACCACATAAAGAGTCTACTGGAGTGGTAAAGTCATTGGGGAATAAGCAAGAGGTAAGGGGTTCAAATCTCACCCAACGCAGAATTTCTATATATGGCATGGACATGTGCGTGGACATAGACTTATGCATGGAGATGAGCATGTATGTGGTAATAATAAATATATAAATAAATAAATTACGAAAATATAAAAAAATAAAAAAATTAAAAATTAAAAAAATTAAAAAAATTAAAAAAATTAATTTTTTTTAATGAAAATTTATAAAAAATAAAAAATTTAAAATGATTTAGCAATGGTTTAAACCGTAAATAAAAAAACCACTGCTAATTATTTTCCGACACACGATTTATTGGTGGTTTTCCAAAACAGCCACAGAATGAATAGTGGCGGTTTAAACCGTCGCAAAATACAAATTTTGGTGTTGTGATTATGGCCTCAACAGGATCCCAATAAACCAGATGATGTTCTCAAAAAATGTTATCTATGGAACCCTTCTATGGATTCTTTGAAAGTATTCTAAGAGGCATGGTACTAAACAAAACTAAGGAAAGAGGATAAATCATCAAGTGGGGAAACATCCTCAATAATAGCCAGGATAAAATGAAAAAACTCATGAATGCACTCATAAATATCCCATGGAAAATTAAGGCTATCCACAATGAGAGATGTCCAGACAGTCACTTATAACCTACCCCTTATGTATTAACTATCCTAACTCCTATCTACCAAGACAACCCAAATCAAATCAACTAAAAACAGCCCTTGATACTGATTTTTCACAGACCAACCTAGGTCATCCATAAATAGGACACCCAAGATGACCAATTTCAAGTCCCAAAGGGTATTTCTAATCCCCATGGGCTGGAAAAATTTTTTTGGGCATTGATGAATTACCTTTGGGAATGTTTTAACCCACAAAGACATAAAAATTGGGATCCTTCGAGATAAAGGAAATAAATAATATCCCTACACATAACGTAAATAAAAGAATCTTTGAAAAAGTATGCAACATAAAATGAAATATCTAGATATAAATAAAGAAAAAATAGAAGTTTCATAGAGGAAATATAAGTACTAGTATAGGGATAAGTCAAATAAGACAAATTTTATGTCAGAGGCTTAGTTCACTCATATGTAACTAAACGTAAGGGCTACATGGAACCAAGCATGCCTCTCCACATGCTAGAGAATATTGATTAGAAATGATGGTCTAAAGGGAGTATAGTTGTGAGACTGTTCCCTCTATATCATTACAAAGTACATCATAGGAATAAAAAAAATGAAATGAACATTTGAAGAAAATAATAACAGGTAACCCAAGAAGTTCCAAACCAGCCAACCAGGTATGAACATGAGATTCAATAAATATAAGGCAGTCAAGCATATAGAAGGTAATATTTACAACAAGGATTGATAGATAAAAGAATAAATAAATAAAATACCCAACTCTAGTAAGTAGCCAAAGTACACACTCGACCCACAACTCCCATGACATGTCCTATCCCAAAAGAAATAGTGGCAATGAAGCACTAACCAAGTCCTAACCTGAAGCCATGAGATCTTCTCGGGTACCAAATGGTGGTCTGAAGGGGTTTTGAGTAAAAATCAGTAGGCCACCACAAATGATGTATAATGCATTCCAGTCCATGAGTATAAAACATAACCGTGTATAGTGGATCCCTGCTATGATGAGAACCTAGAAGTTCCACTATAATACAGGCCATTAGGGGTGATGACTCATAAATCTTTGAGGCACCTTCTCATGGTGTGTGCCCTTGGTAATATCCAGGATGATATTATGAGAATGAGACCCGCCAGTATAAAATCCACATTTCATAGTGTCATTGGATGTTACTATCTGAAAACTTGTGTATTGGTCCTTAGACTTTAAGATTATTATTAATGGGTATTACAACTCGCACACTTAGATGTATTGATGAAAACTATGAAGACACACTGTTCGCAGCGAGGTAGGATACATTGGGTCTGTCACGAGTGATAATACATTAATAGATAATGGGAGAAAATTTTTTACCCTTTTGTTCCATAATGGAAGCATATATCTAAGGTGCTTTGATGTAATTGATATAGCCTATTTAAGTCCATGTCCATGGTAAGGTATGTGCGAGTTCAATTCCGAGAAGTCAAAGAAATAATAATCAAGCACATGAGTTGATGGCACTAGCATGCAACCATCTTGATTATAGATATCGATACAATTGGATTAAATTACACGGTAAGCATTCGTATGAGGTGACACATCAATGAGACATCAACTTCTTTCTCTTGGGTGCCTTGACCCGTTGCTAGACATTAATCTTGGACTTTAGGCAAGCCCTCCTAATGAAAATGAGAAAGAGGCCTAGAGGGTCACACACAAAGTGTATCCATGTATCTCAAATAAATATTAATTTAACAAGTTAAATAAATATTATTCCCGACTGTGGTTTAATAATTATTTAAGGATTCCTAATCGCTTTGTTTTACACTAGTTACTCAAGAGAATATATTGTGGGTGAAATAATATATATTTATTAGTGAGTAATGCAATTACATTTATTTATAAATAAATATCCATTACTCAAGGTATAATAAATGTGGTGGAGGAAATAAATAAAAATGAAAACAAAATAAACACGTCGTGTACATTGAATGTACACGCCGTGTAGTTTTCATGGAAAATGAGTACACACCATATATTAATTATTACACGCCGTGTAGTTTTTACAGTCGGGATTTTTCAGAGATAATATCATTTTATTAAATGATATTTATTATAACCAGCATGGGCACATGTCAAGGAATTAATCATTTGACATGGGGGTTTTCAATAAGAGTTAATAAAATAAATAAAACGTGTAACATGTTTATTTATTGTCATAACTCTATAACCTCAAACTCAATTATAAATATCCTCAAAGCCCCAACACTTTTCCAGAGAGAATCATTGTGTACAACAATTCTAAAGAATTCCCTCAAGTCCAAAAGAACTCATTCCTCCAAGAACGCTCTCAAGACTGAGAGAGATCCACCACTACCGGATCAAGGCGATCAAAGGCAGACAACACAAGAGAAAGTTCTTCCGCGCTAGCACCTGGAGATCTCTTCAGTGAAGTCTAACGACATGTGGGGCATGTGTGGATCACTATTAGAGGAATCCTTCACTTCGATTCTATGATGCAATGATAGATCACATCAGATTGGGACCCGATACATCAACGAAGAAAGAATTCCATCATGGTAATTCTTTTCAATTAATTAAATTAATTATAACCAACATATGATGATCCTCTCAATAGATCCAGGACCCTTCACTTTCTTTTTTTGTTCTTTTTTATATTCCAAAGATACGGCGTTTTATTATCGTGATGGATCTCAGATTGAACGTTTTTTAATGCTAAAATTAATGTTGGGTATTCCCACCAACTCACTTCAACTACACCTGGAACCTTCAAGTGGTATAAGAGAGGTCATATCATTGATTATAATTATTTATTTTTTTAATTTTTGATTTACGCATTTAGTAATTTAGTTGTTTCAATTCAAGTTAATCGTTATTTAAAATCAGAATCTCCAGATCTGTTCCTCCCCTCTCCTTTCTCGTTCACCTTATAGAAACAAATTTTTCTTTTCATTTTAATTAATATAAAATAGAGGATCTCATCCGAAGGTTCCCAATGCTCCTGGTTTTACAACACCATAATACACAGTGTGTATTCAGAAGTACACGTCGTGTAGTCTAGGTTCAATGCATTGGACTGGTTCACTAAATCGGGTCGTGTATTGGATCATATCTATGTCATTTATGACCTCGTGTGTTGACCAGGAACAGCTGGAACATGGTTTCTGGATTACACACCATGTGGTCCACTGAACACGGCGTGTAGTCCCTTCGGGTTAGGGTTGGACCATGTACCCCATACAAGGCTTGCTTGGCTGGAAACTGTGTAAACCATATACTACACAGCGTGTGTCTAAAAGAACGTGCTGTGTACTCCGAAAATTTCCGAAGTACAACTACACGTCATATCCCTGGGTGTGTACTTCATATGGACGGTGAACAAAAGTACAAGCCGTGTAGTCGGAACTACACACCGTGTACTCATCCAAATTATGTAGATTTATTATAATTTATTATTAGATTATACAAACCCTTCATACGTATACCATAGTGCAAGCGTAAAGCCGAGGCACAACACGTGATAGGTGTTTTATATATGTGTTTAATTTAATATCTGTGTAAATGGGAATTCACCGGGGTGGATCCAAGGTACAAGTTACATACAAATATAATTTTAAATGAATTTATTTGTTTAAAATAATGATGGATGAGAATCTAAAGGAAATTAACAAAATGGTTTAAGATAAAATGGTTGATTATTTGAAGATAATTCATTAATTTGAGCGTGATTTATCTTAAACAAGAATGATTAAATAATTGAATGCTAGTTTTATTTATGGGTAAATATCTTTTCATGTATGGATGATCATGAGATTGATCAAGACCTTTTTATGTTAATGGTTTCTTTTAATTTATTTATATAAATTAAATTTTTTGGCCCTTGAGCCTTCTCCTCATTAATATGTAGGGCCTACGCGCCCAAGGATTATTTTATGTAATACCCCTTTTTACCCCTCACTTGCATGGGAGATAAATTAATATGTAATGGATGGAGGTACCATTCTAGTGGGGGTAGCTCAAGTTAGGAGCCAAGGTGAAACCAATCCAAGGAGATAAAATGGTGGACAGGTGGAAAGCTGTAAACACGAACCTGAAAGGTTCAAGGTGTTTCTCCACTAGATCTTAGGTTAGTTTATCAACATCTAGATTAACTAACCAATAGAACAAGATCATGATCATACCATTTATTTTATTTTTGTCCAATTCATGGTTTATTTATTGTGGGTGTGTTGTCACAATCACACAACTAATGAATTAAACAAGCATGCAAGATGGAACTAAAATAGAACTAACTTATGCGTTAATATTATCATAGAAATGGTTAATCACTTAAGTAGATCTGACATAATATTAAAGAGCATGTAATAAAATATAATAAAGTAAAAATTTACGCATAACGATAAAAATCCATAAAAGAAATAGTAAGTCGGTATAGCATTCCATAATCTTGGTTAGAATCTAACCATAGTTCAAAGTGCTTGACCAACCCTTGTTGTGGTGCTTTCAATTATCGGGGAATTATAATTCAAGGTTTTGGGATGACATGAATTTTTTCGCATCAAGGATTGACAGCCACAATAGGACTTGGTGTGACTAAGAGGCAAAGGTTGAAGAAATCCAAAATAAAAGGATTTCAGGATTGGGGAGTCCACTCAGCGGATCAAGGAGCTTCGAGTTAATGTAGTTGGCATTTGGAATGATTACCTAAAACCCTTAAAGATACTTGAACAACCCTGGTTGGGTTAATTTTAAGGGAAATATGGATCCTTGCCCCTAGAATATTTAGGAAACAGAATATTCCGAAGTCAATGTTGAGGGCTATTGGATTTCAATAAAATAGTGGGAGACTAATAAGTATTAATTTATTTATTTTTCTCAATTTTATAATAAATTACTAAACCTTTTCTCATTTTAATTGTTATAAATGGAAAGAAAAATTCCTTCAAACTTATCATTTCGAACCATACTTGAGAAGGAAAACCTTCTCATCGACACAAATTTCCAAGAGTGATAGAGGATTTTACGCGTCATCCTTCACCATGAAAGGAAATTGTATGTGATGGAAGAGCCTATTCCAATTGTGCCTAGGAATGAGGAAAGTGGTGAGGAACTATCTCTCTACATGAAACATATGGATGATACCACAGATGTCCAATGTTTCATGTTGTTGGCCATGTCTAATGATCTCTTGAAGCAATAAGAAAACATGGACTCGTATAGCCTGATGTCTCACCTTAAGGATCTCTACCAAGAGAATACGAGACAAGATAGATAGGAGATCTCCAAATCGTTGTTTACAACTAATCCTGGAGAGTATGATCCAGTTGGGCCTCATGTATTCAATCTTATTGGCTATATTGAACGGCTGGACATCTTAGGAATTAAGTTTTTGGATGAGTTGTGTAATAATATCATCCTATCATCACTGCCCAAGACCTTCTCTATCTTTATTGTCAACTAAAATATGAGAAAAAATGAGAAGATTATATCGTAACTTCTGAACTTAATTTTCCATGTTGATAAGGACATGGGGTGTGAAAAACCTGTAGTCCTTATGGTGAATAAGAAAAGGAAGGACAAGGCAAAGGGGCCAAAGACTTATAAACGGTCTGAAGCCCCCGAGCATCGTCCCTCTATGAAGAGGACGATCCTGAGGCATGGCATGGAATGGGAGGTGGTATGTTATGCATGTGCAAGCAAGGCTACTAGAAGAGGAAATTCACCCAGAAGTGTGGTGATGCTAAAGGTGTGTTCGTTATCGAGTGTAATAATTCAATTTCTACACATTGGGAATTAGATACAGCTTTTGGGGATGACATCTGTACTCAAATGCAGGAACCGTGTAAATTTAGAAAGATTTCTAGAGGAGAGGTGGATCTTCGAGATGCCAATGGTGCAAGGCTGGCTGCGTTGCCTATTGGTGATTACCACCTCTCATTGCCGACTGGGATGATTTTGGTGTTACATAACTATTATTATGTGCATAGTGTTACCAAGAACATAATTTCTGTATCTTGTTTGGATATGGATGGATTTATTTTCAATTTTGGAAATAAGGGTTTCCAATTTTATAAGAACAACGTGTATTATGGTATGGAACATTTAAATAATGGTTTGTATGTAATAAATTACAAAAAAACAAGTGTGGTAAATTGATAATCAAACAAACTCACATGACTCATACATCACTCAGTTGCATCATCACCGTCTCAGTCATGTAAATGAGAAGCGCTTGACAAAGCTCTTCAAAGATTGTTATTTAAACTATACTGAGATAAAAACACTTGATAGATGTCATGCTTGTTTATAAGGAAAAATGACCAAGCCTCACTTCAGTGGACAAGGTGAAAGGGCCAAATAACTTCTAGGATTGGTGCACACGGATGTGTTTGTACCATTTGGAGTAGAAGATAGAGGTGGATATTCTAACTTCATTACTTTTAGTGATGATTTGAGTAGATACGGCTATGTTTACTTAATGAGGTATAATTCAGAATCCTTAGAGAAATTTAATGACTTCAAGAATGAAGTAGAGAATCATATTGGTAAGAAGATAAAGAAACATTGATCATATCAAGGTGGAGAATATCTGAACCAAGAGTTAATCGATCTTCTATGGGAGTCTGGGATTCTATCTCAGCTCACTCCTCCTTATACATGACAGTGGAATGGTGTTAGTGAAATGAGGAACCGCACCTTGTTGGACATGGTGAGGTCAATGATGAGTCCTGCAGATCTTCCATTATCCTTTTCGGGATATGCATTACAAACTGAAGCATACACATTAAACCAAGTACCAACTAAGGCGGAAAATGGAATTACTTCTATGTTATGGAATGGAAATAAACCCATTTTTTCGCACACACAATTATGGGGACGTGGGGAGTTTTTAAGGCCTTATTAGGCAACAAAATAGCACCCCGAGAAATGAGGTGTATCTTTATAGGATATCCCAAGGAAACAAATGGATATTACCTATATAAACCTTCAGAAAAAATGGGATTACCGCCAGACAAGCCGTCTTTCTTGAGAGGGATAACATCCTCAAAAGAGATAGTGGGAGCAAGATTGAATTCGACGAAGTTGATGCTCAAGATACACAAGATTTGGTACAGGAACAAGTTCCACAGGTCCCCATGGAAGAGTTTCCAGCAACACAAGTACTACATAGGAGCTCAAGAGAGGTAAGGGAACCAAAGAGATTTGGTTTCCTAGTCACCGAGGATGGTGAATCATTATTGTTGGACAATGATGAACCTCTCTCCTAAAAGGAAGCATTAGAAAGCTCAAGAGATGCAATATGGATAGAAACTATGAATTCTGAGATAGATTCCATGTATTAAAACAATGTCAGGGTACTAGTTGATGATCCAGTTGATGTAAATTTTTTTGGATGCCAATGGGTATTCAAGAGAAAACTGAACATGGAAGGTCAAGTTAGCACCTATAAAGCACGATTAGTGGCTAAAGGATTTAGACAGCGTCAAGGAATTGACTAGGATGAAACCTTCTTGCCATTTTCCATGTTTAAATCCATAAGAATCATACTTTCCATAGTAGCTTACCATGGCTACGAGATTTGGAAAATGTATGTCAAAACAACATTATTTAATGGGAACCTTTAGGAAGATGTCTATATGACAAAACCAGAAGGGTTTTTGTCACCAGGTTAATCAAAATGGGTTTTTAAGTTGCAGAAATCCATTTATGGATTAACATAAGCATCCAGGTTATGGAACATTTGATTTGATGAAGCCATAAAGGAATGTTGTTTCATTATGAAAGAATATGAGCCATGTGTTTATAAGCAGTTTAATGGGAATGCGATCGTTATCCTAGTAGTATATGTTGACAACATATTGCTTATTGGAAATGATGTACCAGTATTACAGTTAGATAAGGACTGGTTGAACAAGTGTTTCTCCATGAAGGACTTGGGGGAAGTGGCCTACATTCTAGGGATCAATATCATAATTGATAGATCCAAGAGTCTACTTGGATTAAGTCGGGGTACATATATTGAACAGATAGTAAAGAGATTTAGTATAGAATAATCAAAGAGGGGATTGGTTCCAGTGTCACATGTCCTACATATATCTAAGAAAATGTGTCGTTAGACACAACAGGAGAAAGATAGAATGAGTAAGATCTCATACGTTTCGCCTATAGGATCCATCATGTATGCCATGTTATTTACCAGGATTGATGTTTCCTATGCACTGATCATGGTAGGCAGATATCAAGCAGATCCAGGAGAACGACATTGGACTGCTATTAAGACTATACTTGAGTATATGAGAAGAACTAAGGATATGTTCCTAGTGTATAGAGGAAACAAAGAACTTGCCTTTAGAGGGTATGCTGATACTGGTTTTCGGATGGATCAGAACGATCTGAAGTCACAATCTGGATATGTTTTCTGTCTCAAGGGAGGATCTGTGAGCTATAAGTGTTCAAAGCATCCATTTGTCACCGATTATATAGTGGAGTCTGAATATATAGCGGCTTATGATGCATCCAAGGAAGCCGTCTAGATTCAGAACTCTATCCAGGATCTTGATGTGGTGCCTAGTAGTAAAGATCCTATCACGTTGTATTGTGATAATACTACAGCGGTGGCTCTTGAAAAAGAACCATGGTCACATCAATGAACAAAGCACATACTCCGGAATTATCACATCTTGAGGGTTTTATATCAAAGGGGTGAGGTTGCAGTGACCAGAGTGTCCACAGAAGAGAACGTGGTGGACCCCATGACTAAAGGCCTATCTCAGCAGAATCATGAATATCATGTGAGAGCTAGCGGGGTAAATGTTGATAGCAATTGGATCTAGTCCAAGTGGGACTCTGTTAGAGGTAGTGGCCTAGAACCAACTAATTTGTACTTTATTCATTAATAAATACTTTATCACATCTTGATTATTCTTCTGCATGACAATTCATGTGATAATGTCCTAAGGAAAATGGTTGCATTAAAGGGCCATAGAGGATCCCTACTATGATGAGATCCCGGAAGTTCCATAACATTGTACATGAATATATGTTCTATGGAAAAATTATGTTATTTGAGGGACACAAATAATACAGGACATTAGGAGTAAGGACTCATAAAACATTGAGGCCCCTTCTCCTGGTGACTATGGATGTTCCTATCTGCAGACGTGTGTATTGGTCCTTAGACATTAAGATTATTATTAATGGGTTTTACCACTCGCGCACTTAGATGTATTGATGAAAACTGTGATGAAACACTGTTTGCTGTGAGGTTGGATACGTTGGGTGGGTCACAAGTGATACTGCATTATTAGATAATGCGAGAATGGATTTGTCCCTTATATTCCATAACGAAAGTAGATATCTCAGGCACTTTGATGGTATTGATATAGCCTAAATAAATCCATGGCCATGGTAAGGGATGGGTGAGTTCAATTCTGGGAAGTCAATGAAAGAATAATCGAGCGCATGGGTTGATGGAACTAGCATTCAGCCTTCTTGATTAGAAATATAGAGACAAAGGATTAAATTTCACGGTAAGCGTTTGTATGATGTGACACGTCAATGCGACGTCAAATTATTTCTCTTGGGTGCCTTGACCCATTGCTAGATAGTAATCTTAGACTTTAGGCAAGCCCACCTAATTTCAAATAGAAAGAGGCCTAGAGGGTCACACACTAAGTGTATCCATGTATCTTAGTTAAATATTAGTTTAACAAGTTAAATAAAGATTATTCCCGATTGGGGCTTAATAATTTTTTAAGGATGCCTGATCACATTTATTTCGACACTAGTTATTCCAGAGAATATATTGTGGGTGAAATAATATATATTTATTAGTGAGTAATGTAGTTACATTTATTTACTAAATAAATAGTCATTACTCAAGGTCTAATAAAAGTGGTTGAGGAAATAAATAAGAATAAAAACAAGATAAACACGCCGTGTACATTGAATGTACACGCCGTATAGTTTTCCTGGAAAATGAGTACATGTCGTGTATTAATGATTACATGCTATGTAGTTTTTCCAATCGGGATTTTGAGGAAATAATATCATTTTATTAAATGATATTTATTATAACCAGCATGGGTGCATGTCAAGGAATTAATCATTCGACATGGGGGTTTTCAATAAGAGTTAATGAAATATATAAAACATGTAACACTTTTATTTATTATCATAAATCTATAACCTCAAAACCGATTATAAATATACTCACAATCCCAAAAATATTCTAGAGAGAATCATTGTGCACAACAATTCTGGAGATTTCTCTCAAGGCTAAAAGAACTCCTTCCTCCAAGAACGCTCTCAAGACTGAGAGAGATCCACCACCACCAGATCAAGCAATCGAAGGCGGACATCGCAATAGAAGGTTCTTCCACGATAGCACCCAGAGATCCCATAAACGACGTCAAGAGATACATGGAGAACATGTGGATCACCACTAGATGAATCCTATGCTTGGATTCTACGACACAATGATAGATCACATCAGATTGTGATAGGAGACATCAACGATGAAATAATTCCATCAAGATAATTCGTGTCAATTAATTAAATTAATTATAACCAACATATTATGATCCTCTCAATGGTTCCGGGACCCCTCTAATTCTTTTTCATTCTTCATTATATTCCAAAGATCTAGCGTTTTATTTATCATGAAAGATCTCGGATTGAACGTTGTTTAACGCTAAAATTATAGTTGGGTTCACCCACCAACGCGCTTCCGCAGCGCCTAAAACCTTTAGGAGGTAATTTAATTTCTCAAATTTCCAAGGAAATAACTATAAATATTTGGAGCTCATCAATATCATTCGAATGTTTTCAAAACTATCGAGTGAATCATCAGTACCACTACTAGAAAATTGGCCTTTAACAGTGCTTAAAAAACACTGATAACCCGAGCGACAGTAAAAGCCTAGGACTTTTATTAGCACTAAAAAAGCGCTAATAAAGGGTCCATTTATTATTGCTGCTAAAGGATTCCTTTATTAGAACATTTATAAGTAATGATAAAGGTTTTATTTATCATCTCTTAGACACTACAAAAAACAATAGTTTAATGGCGATTTTTTAGAGGGGGTCATGCACAACCCCCTCTAAATTTTTTAGCATTATTTTTTTAATATTTTGTTGGATTGTAGAGGCAGTTATGTCAAAACCACCTCTAATTTAATAATTAGTGGTGCTATATGTTTGGTTATATTTTAGAGGCACAATATATATATATATATTCACCCGGATATTATGGGGTTTTGAACCCCCTATAATGTATGACATTAGAGGGAATTGTAAATTCCCAATAATATAAGAAATTAGAGTGGTTTATGAGCCATCGATACTCCCTTAGATTAGAGGGGGGTTTAAACCACGTCTAATTCATGAAATTAGAGGGGGGTTTTAAACCCCCTCTAGTCTATGTCATTAGAGGGGGGTTGTGAACCCCCTATAATTTAATAAATTAGGGGGGATTGTGAACCCCCTATAATTTAATAAATTAGAGGTGGTTGTGAACCCCTTCTAATTCAAGAAATTATAGGGGGTTTGAAACCCCTCTAATCTATGGAATTAGAGGGGGTTATGAACCCCCTCTAATTTAATAAATTATAGGGGGTTGTGAACCCCCTCTAATCTATGAAATTAGAGGGGGTTTTCAATCCCCTCTAAATTAAGAAATTATAGGGGGTTCATGAACCGCCATTAATCCATTTGATTAGAGGGGTTTTAAGATGACTTAATTTTTATTTATTTTTTAAAACAAATCTCATATAATTTCTAATTTTATAATATATATGTTTGTGTGCGAGCATGTGTGTGTATATATATATTACAAAAGCACATTATATAAATGTATTTAAATGCATTACACACACATACAAATACATAAAGACAATATATAAATACTTTAAAAAAACTTATACATATAAAAAATATATACATATATAAATATTGGTAAACATAATATCAATATATGTATAAATATATTTATTTAAATATATTAAATTTATATATGGTTTTATAAATACAATATATTTATATTATGATTTATATTATACATATATTATATTAAAGGCATTTTTATTGAATATTTATGTATAAATACATTTATATTATATTATGTATACAAATATATATAATATAGATGAAATAAAATATAAATATAAATAAATAAATATATATATTATATATATTATTTTATAAATATTTTATTATATATAAATTTATATATATTATATAATTATTTTATATATATTTTAGTATACCATATTAATTATAAATTAATTTTATATATATATATATCATTTAATTATATTTTATACTTCCAATTACATTAATGAATTCATTTTTGTGTATGCATATGTGTGTGTAGTTTATATAATATAAATATATGTAATTTCATACATAAATATATAATATACATGTATTTAACATAATATATATATATATATATATTATAAATTATAAAATATATAAATTTATAGTATTTATAAAACTAACATATATTTTTTATAGTTTAAAAAATATATGTAATAAAAATAATAAATAATAAATAATAATATTATTATTACACACACACATATATAAGTATATAAAATAAATAAATAAATATATTATAAATATATTATTTCTAAAATATTATATAAATACATAAATATACACACATGTAAATATAATTATTTATATATATTATATATAAATATTATACACAAATATGTTATATATACTAAAATATATAATATTATTTATATTTATATACACAAATATAATTATATATATATATAATATTTTTGTATATAAGTATATATAACATAAAAATATGTAAATAAATATAAAATATTGTCTATATTGTAGAAATCACAAAATAAGTTGGTTGGTTAAGATATCTATATATGAGGGGCCGGTACAGGGTTCGAGTCCTCCCTACTTCGGTTTTTTCAACCTTTCCTAGTCATGGGTGGCATGCACGTGGGGTTGGGCGTTAGGGGGCTCGTGTCAGGGGCATCAAGGGGGCGTGTCTGGGTGTCCGATGGGGCATCAAGGTGTGTGTCCTAGACAGTTTGTTTGGGAGTCTAGGGGGTGTGAGGGGCATTAGGGGGAAAGTCCTGGGAATTAGGGGCGCATGTCCTAGGTGTTTGAGAGTGTGTGAGGGGCATCAGGGGGTGTGTCTTGGGCGTTATGGGGCGTGTCTGGGTGTCCAGGGGGTGGGGTGGGGGTGTGAGGGGCATTTCATGTGGGGATCATGGGGTGTATAATAAAAAAGATAAGTCTATATTAGGGACAATTAATTAACCACCCCTAAATTTAAATTTATGGCCTCAATTAGAGGCGGTTCTGACTTCCCCCAATTGAATCACTAAATTAGGGGCGGATAAAACCACATCTAATTGACATGTTTTAGGTGTAATATAGTTGAATTATAGGGGGTTAAAACCCCCTCTAATCAAACCTCTCTTAAACACATAACCATTATACCAGCGCTTATACAAAATTGCCTCTAATCAGAGTAGGCAGACACTTTAGCAGTGATTTTGGGTAACCACCACTAATGTGTTTAGAAGGGGTTATAACCCCTTCGAATTCCTCAATTTTTTTTGTATTGGGAAAGGTGCTTATAAAGGGACATACTACAGTGTGCTGTAACAACACACTACAACACCACTACAGTGTGATGTTAAGTACACAACAGCACCAGAATCACACTAGAAACACACAAAATATCAACAAAATAGGTCCCAATACAGAATTTAAATGAAATGAAATTTACAACCCAAATACAAAAAAAATTACACTATATTATAGATATTTCAAACATTAGTTTATACAATTACATAAATATAAATTATTACATGTATTCAAAATCATCAATGTTCCTTTATTGTAGTTTGTTCTTCTGAGGGATTGGTAACATCATCATGTGAAGAAGACGTTTTTTGCATGAGTAGTCAAACATTTAATTTATATAAAGTTAATGTAGTATAGAACATATAATATTATGAGGAAAACATGATATATTAAAAAACACTTTTACCTTCTCATTAAACTCTATTTTTTTAATGGTTTTAAGGATTTGGTTCCAATTTTGAGAATCCAAATCCCCTCTTTCTGGTCCCCTCTAATATACAAGAAATTTTATAAATTGGGACCAACATGAACTGAATGTGATGTCCCAATGAAAGGGTCATCGTTGGTTGAATATTGATCTGACTCAACATTTGTTTTAGTCTCTAGTAGGATAATCGACCAATTCTTATTTGTTGGATCAGAGACATAAAATAATTTCACTTCTTGTGATGCCATTATGAATGACTCGTCCTTTTCCCCTTATGCATTGAAATTAATGATTACAAAGCCCATTTCATCAACTTTCACTCCATTGGTATTGTCAATACATTTACAATTGAAAATTATAATTTCAAATATTGTTATAATCCAACTCGTATATCTGTTCGATAATACCAAAATATGACATATTTGAATAAATTGGTTTTATATCCTTGGTACCAGATATGTGCATCGCTTTAGCTACATGCCTAACACCACTTTTTTATCATAATGAATTCATCGTGTTTTTTATATAACATACAACCATTGATTACAATCCCAATGTAAGATATAACATATTCATTCATTCTTATGGTTATCCATTGAAGTTGTTCGGAAATTGAATTCATATTTTCAGATAACTCCTTATAAATTTGATCATTGAAGCCTCATGTAAAATTATGATTATGTGTTTTTGATATCTATCTTTTAGCCCTTGGTGGATTCAAATATATAAGAATTTCCTTATGGGATTGAATATATGGATCAACATCTTTACTATTATGTAATATGTAAAGATGTGATAGCTCCTGCTGTGTCAAGGTAATTATAACAACATCTCTTCTTGAAATCCTTTCGCCCATAAGGAGTTCGATGTGACAAGACTTTCGGAGATCGACGCTTTCAACATCTGATAGGTAATCTGTACATAATTTAATAGCTTCTTCAACAATATATCATTCCTCAATACGACATTCTGGACAACATCGATTCTTTACATACCCTTTCAAAATCATCATATATCATTCAATTAGGTACATCTATCTATAATGGACATGGCCACATTGTTGAACCTCTCTGACCAAGTGAACCATCAGGTGGACCATTATATCAAAGAATGGTGGTGGTAAGAACATTTATAATTCACATAATTTGATTGAAAAATATTTATTCATGATTGAAAACTTTGTTGGGTATATAACTTTACTACATATTTCATTGAAAAATAAGTAGTGTCTGGTTAATGTATGTTGTACATTTTGAGGTAGAATGCAAAGAAAAGAAACAGAAATTAAATCTTGCAACAAAACATGATAGTTGTGTGATTTTAGTCCTTGTAACTTCAAATTAGTCATTGAAATGACATTCTTGATATTTGATGAATAGCCATATGGAAATTTTACACTCGTAATGAAAAGAAAAAAATTGAAAAAGTTTCTATCTGGATATAGTGTAAGCAGCTGGAGGAAGAAAAGTCCCCCATGTACCCTTCATCAGTGCCAACTCTTCCCTTATCCCCATTTTAATCAAGTCCAACCTAGCCTTGATGACATCTTTCATTTTTCCAACAACATTTAGTAATGTCCCAATAACACTATAAAATATTTTTTTGCAAATGAATGACATCATGAAAATGTTTCAAATACAAATATTTCCATTATAGTAATTCAATGGAAATTGATCTGTTATTCCAGCCTGATTTTGTAATGTTTTTTGAAAATCGTTTACCAAAAATAGTGTCAATCTTTTTTAGTTGATCGCCCATTGCAAGATATGGTGTTGTACCTTGTTAAATATTCCCATCAAATGTTGTCATCTAGGATCATTATTTATGTCGCTGAGGTAAAAAATTTCGATGTCCTAAAAACACAGTCTTTGAGGAATGTTTCAACCGAACCGATTTTGTGTGTTTTTCCCAAATGGGACACCCCGACATGCCTTTAATGCTATAGATTAAAAAATTTATATGAGTGGGGAAGTCATTTATCATTCCATACAACTTATTACTCAATGTGAATTCTTCACTTATGTGATCAAAATACCTTATAACACCTATATCCCACATTAATTCCAAATCATAGATCCATAGAGCCAAATAGAAAACAATATCATTACTGGGTTGCTTTAGTCCAGATATAAATAGAGACAACATAATGTATTTGTTCTTAATGAATAACTAGGGAAGAATTTTATAATTTACCAACATGATAGGTCATGTAATATGAGTTCTACTCTGTACAACAAAAGGAATTATTCCATCTATAGATAACACAAGATGAATGTTTCTCAGACCATCTCCAAATTCAGGAAACTCGTAATCAATTTTCTTCCACCGGGGTAAATTTTCTGCATATCATAGCTTCCAATATTCAATTATTCTCTATGTATACCGTGTTAATTTTCTTACAGTTTTCTGAAATCCATATATTCTTCTAATCCATGGAATGATAGGAAAGTACCATACAAATTCTGAAGGACTTGATTCATTTTTCTTGTATCGATCTGCACCACACTTAGGGAATTCAATGAGTGATTTATGGTCCTTGATAAACAATATGAAATAATTTGGACAAGTGTGGGTCTTTTAGAGATCATTCCCATTGAAAATAACATTCGTTTAGAATCATATGTTCGACATGGTAGTTTATTTTATTCTAGTAGCATATCTTTCATAATACCAAATAGTTCTGTAAAGATGGTGTCACTCCATCTGTTGCCAACTTTCACATTATATAACTTCAATACAGCTGACAGTTTTGTTTATTTAGTACAACCAATATATAATGGTTTCTTGCAATAGGTATTTTACTCCTAAAACAACTTTGGAAAATCACGAAGGTCATCTTCAATTTCCATTTTCATTTTTTCCATGTGATCTCCATCATCTTTTACAATGGTATTCATATCAAATGATTCATAAACTGTAGTATTATCCCAATCACTATCCACATTCAGTTATTCACCATGTTTAGTCCAACATTTATAGCATTGATATATTCCATGAAAATTCAAATATTCTCCCAAATCTTCTAGACTAAATTTTCTTGAATATCAACAATTCAAACACAGACATACGATTTAAGATGGGCCATATGCATGGTCTCTTGCATACATGATGAACTCTATAACTCCATCTTCATACTCATTTCTCAAATGATTAGCGTGAATATATTTTCAATTCATATCCATCCTATTGGGTTCATAAATAGGGATTTGGAAGTTATCAATAGAATTTAAAATAGAGGATTTGTTCTAAATACACTCAAGATGACCCGTATGAAAACTAAGGACAACAAGATGAGCTATATAGGAAGGTAAAAATACCTATGATTTTATTTTGGATTACAGGGGTATTTTTCTAGTTTTCCCTAAATTACATAGTATATATTAAATATAGTGAATTTAAAGGATGATTTATAAAATAACATTACCAATTATACTAATAAAGTTATGGATATTATTCAAATAATCATTTCCATGTTAATTGTGTCTCTAGAGGATGTCTTAGGTGATATTTAACTAGAATAGAAGCATAAAACCAACATTAACTCGATGAAAAGTATATTCCTTTGGGAAATAGATTTCATTGGATGGTTAGAGAAATCACTAGGCTGAAAGACGTTTCAAGAAGAGGTACAAAAGATGAAAATTGTATCAAAAGATGAAAATTCTTGTTAAGACATACTATAATGTTATGATTGATGATTGTAAGTACTGATTTTTTTTAAGAACGATTGAAAATGAGTTGGTTTCGCAACTCACAGCCCATCAAATTATTAAATAAGAATACTAATAGGATGCATTGGGTGAAAGTTTCTTGCACCATCAATGATTTTAAAGAAAAAACATGTAAAGTTCAAAAGTGCAGGAAGTGTCAAAATAGGAGAACAATCCATCATGCTTCAAAACAATGTTGATGAAAATATTGATCTTTACCTTCTTCTATATGTACACATAAGAAAAAAATGGGTGCACACATAAAAATTTCACTTTATCTGTCCTCCTCCTTGATCAACAAAGAATAAGTATCATTTGATACAAGTATCATTGGAACAATGCCAATGAATTAAACAACTAGTGGACCACATTATATGGACATATATATTAAACCCTCCATCTGTCTTGTTGATAGGAACACACTAGTTGGAAGTAGTGAATAAGATGTCTTTCTATATCTAAAATTTTCATGTTCATGAGTGCAACAAGAGACATCCTATCAACAAAATGTTGTGTCCTATTTTTCATCAAGATCCAATTGATGAGTTGGTATAAACAACCAATTATACAATGGTAGGAAATACAAACAACGGACCACAAATCGTTCCCTAAATAATGGATCTAAAAAAAATTGTAAACATAGGATCATAAACAACAGATCATAAACAAACCATAAAAGAAGAAATAAAAAATTAAACAAAAAAGACACAAAGCAAATCTGAAGGCCTACCTTGCTATGTTGAAGAAAATCTGTGGCCCTCTTTGAATTTCATACAAGATGTTCGGAGGAAGTCGAGTGGTGTGATTCATCCTTCAATTCATCAAGGAGGAGCATTGAAAATGAGTGAGTTCCATGGAAAGATTCTATATCATGACAGCTTCGCAAATGGTTAGGGTTTTTAAAATAGATCGAGACACTTTTATCAGCACTTACAAATAAGCGCTGAAAAATATCCCTTTTATCAGCACTTAGAACAAAAGAACTAATAAAACGATATTTTATCATGGATTTTTTACCACTGATAAAGACCGATATTTATCTTGCGCTAAAAAAGTACTGATAAAACAAACATTAATCAGCGCTAAAATTAGATCATTGATAAATTTTCATTTTAATAGCACTTTGTTTAGCGCTGATAAATCCTCATCTTTATCACCGTGAAAAAAGAGCTGATAAAGATTCTTTTATCAATTCTTTTTACTAAATAACTATTAAAAGATTTATAATTATAAATATAAATAAAAAAATTGTAAATTTTTTTAAATACTTAATAAATATATATAAATATAAAAATAGTAAATATATTCCATTTTAAATACATTTATTATAATTTTATAAATATATATTTCTAATTATAGAAATATTTTTTAAAAAAACTACTTATATCATTATATATATTTATATATTTATACATATATATTTAATAAATATATATAAATATAAATATAGTAAATATATTCATTATTTAAGTAAATTTATTATAAATTTAATACTAATTTAAATTTATATAATCAATTTTTTATAATTATATAAATAATTTACAAAAATATTTATTCATTTATAATTATAAATATTTAATTGTATAAATAAAGTTACTTAACATTTATAAATATTTTTATTTATAAATATTTTTTTCAAATATTTTTTTAACATTATTAATGAATATCTAATTTTTAATGCATGTATATATGTTAGAAATGAGTGAAATTGAATAAATTTAGAATATAGGTACACTTTAACAATATTGAGATAATGGATAAGGTCTGTGTGTCTGTGCATATTGTATATAAAAATATATTAATTAGATATATGTGAAATCAATATAACCCACATTTGATCTATATTAAATTGAAAAATCAAAGGACATTCAATTATATGTCGAGTACTATGCAATTAGTCAATGTTTTTAATTCATATTAAATTTTAATTATAAACCATTATTCAATAAATATATGACAATTTAATGTAAATTGCATAAATATTTTGTAATATATAAATCATATTTATGTTAATTAATATATATCTATAATATATACAATTTAAAAACATTAATTATCATAATTATGTAATTAATAAAATGTTTAATATTTAACAATGTATAATCAATAAATTCATTTCTATAAATAATTTAATTAATAAAATTTTTAATGAACACGTTTTTTATTTTTTATTTATTTAATTATTTCATTTTATCAGTTTTAAAAATGGGTTGATGAAATAAATATTTATCAGTGCAAAATAGAAAGCACTAAATAAGTGTACCCTTTATGAGCATTAAAACTTAAGTGCTGATAAATGATAACCTTTATCAGTGCTAAAATAATAGCACTGACAAAAGGTTAAATGTTTCAATACTTTCTTTAGTGCTCATAAATATGTCATTTATCAGTGTTTTCTTCTAGCAATGATAAATAATAGCGCTATTAAAGGCCAATTTTTTAGTAGTATACCATGTCATTTTATTCACTAAATTAATATATTGAACAGGTTCAAAAATATTGCATCCCTTGGAATTTACATCAATGAATCTTGGGGCGTCTATCAAGTTCACACATGGAATTTGAAACTGGAATACAAGTCTTTCTTATGGCAGGACTCACTATTACCTTAACTAGTCTCATAATTTTAGCAATCTCAGGGATATTATTATGGATAAACCATAAATCAAGTAGTTCATTTTCTCAAGGGATTTAATAAAAATTATAACAAAACACCTAGGTTCCATATACACACTTCACAATTTATCTTATAAAAAGGGATATCACAATTCACTTACGCCCTTACTCTAATCCATTTAAATCAAGGTGTTCATAAAAGAGGTCATAACTGCCAAGGAATTACATAAGGGGAAACCAAGGCTTCATGGTAGAAATTGTAGTTGAATGTGATGTAATTATATTAAGGTCTTTATTGAGAATAAACCATGACCAATGATCGGTTTCCCAAGGTTGTTCATAAGGTAGCACATCAGTTAATAATTTAAATTGTCTATTTATTTTTAGTGATATAAAAAAGGTAATTTGGATTTATCACTTACTCAAGACACCCAATGTTCTTGAGATGGGTTTAAACAAGTCAAGACATCTATGTGGTCCTTCTAAGAGTTCCACCATACAAGTGTCATACCCATCACACCTTAAGGGACAGTTGAATCCAAATAGAAAATTGGGTGTACTCTTAATTATCAAACCAAAAAAACCCTAAGGGGTGTTTTGGTTACACCTAAGGTAAGGTTCATAAGGATTACAATAAAAAAAAACCTAAGAGGTGGTTTTATTACTAGGGAAAGCATACATTGTGGATTAAATATGCATCAAGCCAAACACACATTATGAGGTGTTTTGCTTCCATAAAATGAAATTTCATCATGGGTGTTAAGATGAACTCACCCTAAGGGGTGGTCTGAGTTTAGGTAATCAAACAATGATAGTTTAAAATAATATTATACTATATATAGGTTGATAATTTTTCAATAAATTGATGTAATTATAAATTAATGAGGCAACACTGAAAATTCCTAGTGTGTTGAAAAATAAAACATTTTATAAATGGAAGGACTTTTAGGGAAAATAATGTAGACAACCTACCTCGTGAAAAGTAATCTTAACTCAATTGATATCAGCTTTTAATTTGAGATGAAATGAGTGGAAACAAGAAACTAGTAAAACATCCAAGAAATAGTGAATAACCCACAAAAACAATTAGTGTAAAACAAAAAAGTTAAATAAATTAAGAAATGAAGCTATAGGATAGATATAAAAACTGGAGGCTCTTGATCACAAGTTAAGGCATGATATTAGACCCAGGAATGAAGTAAAACTACCCAGGATGAGAAGAAGAGAGAGGAGCGTGGGGGAGAGGCTGTTGGAGAAATGAGGGAGGAAAATGGGATGAATCCTATTTAATGTAGGAGGGGGTAAATAGTCATTCTTTCCTTTTAAACGAGGCACATAGTTAGGAAAATAGTGCGCCAACCATTCAGACTCACTATCCAAAGAACCCCCATCTTGAACGATTATAGCGCACAGTTAGAAAAATCATGTGTCAATGGTGCATGCTCACTATCCAAGCACCCCCCTGTCACATGGTTGAGGCACATGGTTTATCAAATCTTGTTCCAACCATGTACATGGCTTTTCAATTTATTGTAGAACATTGACAGTTAATTAGGACACCTTACATGGTTTATGTAAGTCATGTGCCTATATAAAATAGGAAACACCATTTTAGGGAATGGTTAGAGTTAATTGTGTGGTAACCGTGCACCCCATGATGTTTCTCCAAAAAATTGGGGTTTTAATGATCAAAGATCCTATGACTTGACCAAGCACCTGGGGCACCTCTCAGGGCCCAAACCTCATAAAAAACACCACTTTAATGGATTGAAACTCTTTGAAATCTATTTCAGAGCTCATTTTGTGAGTTGGCGCATCCCCCAAATGGAAAACTCAAAATCATTTAGAATTTAAAACATGTTCAAAACATGGGTTCTTACAACCTACTCACATTAGCAGTTATCATCCCTGAGAATACCCATTGGAAATCCAAAAACATCATTCAACATGCACCATTTTTTAACTCCTCTTCAAATGACACTGTTCTATTTTTGATTGGCCAACGTGCTTCACAATGAAAAATCAAGCATAGAGCAGGAGATTTCTCGAAATCGAGCTGATGCTCATGCTTCTCATTAAACACTGATATGAAGCTTCAAAACTCTCACTACTACAAAAAAGTCCTTTAATAGCGCTTGAATATTCCATTATCAGTGCTAAAAAAGAGATGGTAATTTGAGTGTGGTTAAAAGCCCAAAACTTTTATCAATGCTGAAAAAGTGCTGTTAAAGGATCTATTTAAATATGCATTTTTTAGTACTGTTAAAGGGCCCTTTTAACAACTCTTTTTTAGTGTTAATAAAAGCAGCACTGTTAAAGGGTGTAAAAAAATTCCAAACGTCTTGATTGCTTGACCCTTTTATCAACGCTTTCACAACCCCTTCAACAGCACTCCACCCCACCTTTATCAGCACTTTTCACCCCCCCTTTATCTTCACTTTCTGAATTTCTCACCTCATGTGTGCTTACGTGTATTCGAACCCTTCACCTCTCCTTTGAAGATGGAATGCCTTTACCACTACTCCGTGCTATTTTTCTATCTATTTAATGATATATTTTTTTATTTATATATATATATATATATATACATATATATGTACATATATTTATATGATTATTTTTAAATTCATTCATATAATATATGTGTGTGTGTGATATATATACATATATTTATTTAAATATATTATAAAAATTAAAAAATAAAATTAAAAAATACAAAATAAGTAAATAAAAAATAAATAAAAAAATATTAATTAATTAATTAATTAATTAATTAAGAATAAATAAATAAATAAAAAAAATATAATGTTAAGAAACCCTGAAAACCCAAAACACACTGAAATAACCATAAAATATGATCCGAGAATCCTTTTTTATCACCACATCCAGTCAAATAGAATATCATAAAATGAGATTTGATATGGTATGTGGTATAGACTGAACGGACTCCAGGATCAGAATTTACAATTGTTTGAATTTTAAGAAATTGGGTTCGATGAATAATCACTATTTCAGAGGCCTTCTGGGACATTCTAGGGAATGGAAAAGGGGTACAGTGCTCAAAGAGCTGGTAACAAACCAAAGAAGCATAGAGAACATCACATTATTTGATTTGATATGTGGTAGAGCCCAAGCGGACACCTCGATCAAAAGTTATGGTCTTTTGAAGATTGAGTTAATTTTTTAACTTATTTTACATATTTTAATAATTTTTTGAATTTATTTTATCTCTATATTTAATATTAAATTACTATTACTCAGTAATAATAAAAAAATTATTAATTAAAATTATATTTTTTAAATTATATTATAATCCATTTTCATTAAATATCTTATATATTAAGTGTAAATGCATATTTACTTTATCTAAAATCTATTTTAAAAAAACATTTTACATTTATATCAGTATAAATATGTTTATATATATATATATTATATTTAGTAAAATATAATTTTTTTGAAGAATACTTTCACCAACGCTTGTAAAAAAGTGCAGATAATGGGGGGGGGGTCTTTAATAGTGTTTTTAGCTGGCTTTGTTAAATCCATAGCATGGGATAAACCCAGTTTTGTAGTAGTGTCTCATCTAACCTCAGACACCTATGTTGTTTTCCAATTGGGTTAACCATTCCATGGTGATCTCCACCTTAGGACAATGTTAATAAGGCCAATTCAAAACCTTGGCACCCTTCGCTTTCAAAATTTACCATCAAAAGATGATCTCTGAGGATTATTAACCCACTCAGTATTGTTTCCCAACATATCATACCTCAACATGCATGAGAGCACTATAAACCCCGTACCCACTCTCGTTTCAAAAACCCAAATTAGAACAAACATAACTCCTCACCCATTAATAGCATGAGCATGATGTACTTTTCCTCAAAATTCCATTGATCAAAACCTAAAATGCTTCTGTCATATCCAAAAATATGTTCCCAATATGGTTTCCAACTTTCTATATCCAGTTACACGTGACAATGAAAGTTGAACCACATCTATCCAACTTTAATTGAAAACACGTAGCTACCCCCAATGATGCATCATCACTACTCGATCACAATGCCCTTACCCCCATAGGCATCTCATGATCATTTAAGAACACTTATTGAGGTTATTACCCATCCCAAATGACACTCTGCATTCTTAAAACGACATACACTAAGCAGTTTTGGATCAAAACAAGCACTTGTGTACATGAACATTAGTCGAACCTCATTAGGTCAACCTATTCAAGGGTGTCCATATTAACAATCGATGCCAAAGATAAGGGATTGATCACACTACCTTAAATCCCAAGGGCACCCATGACCATTCAGGCATACCCACCAAAGTCCAACCTGACTCTCAGTGTGCATTAATGGTTGTGTTATCAACCAACCATTTCACCATCATATTTCCTTGCAATCATAGATGCTCCACTGAATCATCCCACTCTAGGATCACTTACTCACCCCGATACTGAATCTAGTGTCCATACTCGATTTAATCTCATACACGAGTCTTAAAATTATCACTGTATATGATACTAGAGAGATTGAAATTACTAGATCACATATTTCAAAACTTCATTCTAACCATTCCTGACTGGTTTCATATGGCCATGTTACCTCTATCTTAAAAAAATTCTTCCCTTAGCTGGCGGGACACTCCGCACCTTAGGAATAACCTAGTCATCATATTACTAAAAATGGAAACCTGATTTCCATATCACATGCTCCATCCACAACTGAGCACGG
Organism: Viscum album; assembly: GCA_963277665.1. NCBI lineage: Eukaryota > Viridiplantae > Streptophyta > Magnoliopsida > Santalales > Viscaceae > Viscum > Viscum album. The sequence goes on from OY728131.1 coordinate 91,171,067, forward strand.
TTTTTGTATATGGCCGACACGATTATACCAAGCCCCAATATGAACTTCATCCATTTATAAAAACAACTATAATTGGTTTGTTCCTAGTTACATGTGTGATGCTTCTCCTGACTCATGCTCACGCACACCCTTAACATCAAACATAAAACCCAAAAATACCTCTGACTGGTGGTGTTATAGCACATTATCTATTTTACTATATCATCCCATGCACTAGGACAACTCATCCATCTATTATCATCAATAGGTTGTGATGCTCACAACAATATCTTAACACCCTATTCGCTCTACACCGCAGATGACCCATTAACATATCATTCGCATACTCACAACCCTTTTTCTAATAAATCATGAAATAACACAATTTAAGGTGTTATGTGATCACATCACTCAAACATCCTTGAGACATGAATGATTACCACTAAATTGCATAAATATAATTGTGCCATTCCTTAACTCAAGTGAACCGCGCGTGACAACACATACTTACTCGATATTACAATAGTGCAACAAGAACACCAATTCTCTTTTCATTCACCGACCCATGGGAACTATGATTTTTTGTCATGTGATAGCCTACATAAAAGATCAACTCGGGGTCATGTTATCCCACATGACCATTAACCTGGCTGACAATGATCTGAGTTGTACGTCAGGAAAAGAATAAACAACACATGATCAACTAAGCGGTCGACCATACCCTAGGCATGTTAGTCCCATTAAAATATGACACCAAAATGCTCATGTCCATAACAATGTTCAACTTACTGAACAACCACCCACATAACCAGGGGCGTCGTTTCACCATTAAGAGTCCTACACTATCTGAAAATACTCATGAACGACACTTCTTATTCCTGAAAACTCATTAAAATCATTTATTAATTTTTTTTACCTCTGAGGGCACTACCACAACCGGACTATCCCATCACTTAACACAAGGAATCAATAATAAAAAAATTCATTCTTAAAAGGTCACTAGGCACACCTGCCAAACCTCTATGTCCAACTTAATGGAAGAAATCAACATAGGCCTAAGGGAAACATCCACATTCTCATCCAAGGCCACATTTAAGGCAACTCTCCAACCAACCCTCACACATTTGTCTTCGCTACCAATATAATTTTAATTTTTTATGTAGGCCATAATGATAATTCACCTATTACAAAACATTATGAAGGCTATGAGAAATGAAATTTCATGTACTAGTTATAGAGGAAAACGTTTTACACGTTATATAGGACACTTTATTTACCTGATGTTGTATAGTATTCTAGGAAAATTATCTCATAATCTTCTTTCAACATTTATCATATCAATAAGTTCTCACAATTGGGACCAGTTAAAGGAAATGCCAATCACAAGCTATAGAGGAAAACCCTCTTTATGTTATAACATACATTTTAATTAACTCAAGCCTTATTTTAACAAGGTCTAAAAACACATGAATGATATTTTATCAAATTAAGGTTTTCAGTTAAGTAAGATGACACAATACATTCATATGAAAAGTCATATGGCTGGTTGCTGAAACTTTAAATAACCATCCAATTTAACATAAACATACCCTTGAGGGGTTATGTTCTAAGGAATGTAAAGAGTAGAGTCAACTTACAAGGTTCAATTCATACCAACCTGGGATTTGTTATACATGTATCAATTCCAAATTTATGGAAACAATGCTTTTGAAATTAAAATTGGCATCTAATTTAAGTGAAATCCATTGGTGGTTAATTTATTAAAGATCATAACACACCGTTAGTGGGTTTATCACATACGCATAATATGCCAACACCAATCTACAAGGTCTGAGTTTAGCATATAAGGATTCATTTATATAGTTTTTCATTCCCAAGTTATAAAGATACTGGCCTTTATAAGTTGAAATTGTCACATCATTTAACTAACATCTATCATTGACCATTGTATTTATTTACAAATAAAACAACAAATTACTTTAACCTTTAAGGAATTTATTATACAGATATATTTTTCAAATATTGACCTGCAAGGTTTGAATCAACCATATAAGGATTCAGTTGTGTGTGTAGCCATTACTAATTTTTGCAGTCAACGGTCTATAAATTACAATTGGCATCCCATTTAACTGACATCCATAAGAAATGAATTGATTTTTTTAGAAACAGATCCAATTTCCATGACATTTAAAGATTCTACTCAAGTCAATTAATCTACTAATTTAAAACTATTTCATTTCTTCAAAGCATTTTTGGCTTGTTAAATAGAATGTCATGATCAAGTGATACAGGAAAACACTATTTAGATCGATTTAGACACATTATTTTACTAACTATATTCCATAACTATAACAAGGAAAGCTATCAAGTAGAGGATACAAGTATACAAGGTAGGTGATAACACAAGCTTAGTATATAGATGATCATGCTAATGACATGTAAATCCTATGTGTCAAAAATTATGCATGCACAAATCTCATCTCTTACCATACCAAACCAAGAGATAAATCACATAAGTCAATAACTAGGGGAAATATGAATAGTCACTTAAGGTGAAATAACAATCAACTACAATAACAAATAGTAAGAAAGATAGTCTCATCCCCGGAAACGTGATCATTTCCCCATACGTGGGTTGAAAATTCCAAGACATGAGCTATTTACTTAGTTCCAACACATTTCTAGTCTATTGTTTACAAGTCCAAAATAGTAAAAAAAAGTAAAATAATCCTCTGCTGACACATTGTGACATCTTGGGCCCAGTTCAAACATAATTAATTGAACCTGAGGATCACATGCCCTCGAGTGCACTTCTTTGTATGTCAAATGCTGCCATCTAGTAGTGAGGGTTATAGGTGGTACGGTTGGGAGACTATACCTTCTGGATCTGTACTAACTATAATGAATGAATACATAATTGAAATGAATAGTGGAAGATAATAATAACTGGTAACCCGACAAGTGCCAAACAAACTAATCGGGTTTAAACATAGAATGGGAAAATTTACCCCATTGGGCTTTTTTTATTTTTTATTTAGTTAAAGGGGCGTATGTCAAATTTAATTAGGGAAATGGGGTTCATGATCGCTAATCAAATTGTCGCTTTGTGCTTCTCTTCCAAAACACCACTTCAAGTGGTGTTTTGGGCATGCCCCATCCAAACCCCCTCCCTACTTTCCTATTATATATATTTATATATTAACAAATACTAATAAATATAATATAATATATTTATATTTATATTTATATATATATATATATTTATTTATAATTAAAATATTTATAATTAAATTTATAAATATATATTTTGAATTTATTATATGTTTAAAAATATTTTCAAGTTATTCATAAATAAAAACAAATTTATAACTATGTAAATATATATTTATAAATATAAATTTATAATTATTTAATTACAAATATATTTTTAATTTATATACAAATACAATTTAATAGAATATATAAATATATTTTAATAATTATATAATTATAAATATTTATTTATAAAAATAGATTTATAATTTTATGTCAATAACTATATTAATAATTATATAATTATAAATATATTCATTATTTATAGATATATTTATATAAATAAATATATTTATAATTATAATTAATTATATGAATATATTTTAAATTTATTAGTAAATAAATATTTATAACTATAATACATTTATTATAAATATATATAAATGAAAATATATTTTTAAAATGTATTGTATTTATAAATATATTTAATATATGTATATTTATAATAATTTTATTACATTTATAAATATAATAATAAATTTATTATAATACATATAATAAATATACATTTATTAGAAATATAAATTTATTAAATAAATTTATTATAATACATTTATTAAATACACTTATTAAATAAATTTATTTAATAAATGTATTATATTCATAAATATATTTAATAAATATACATTTATTATAAATACTATACTTTTAATAAATGTATTTAATAAATATAATACATTTAATAAATATACATTTATTATAAATACAATACATTTTAATAAATGTATACAATAAATATACACTTATTATAAATACAATATAATATATTTAATAAATATACATTTATTATAAAAACAATACATTTAATAAATATACATTTATTATAATACATTTATTATAATAACTGTATTTAATAAATATCGTACATTTAGTAAATATAAATTTATTTCAAATACAATACATTTAAATAAATGTATTTAATAAATATAATATTCATTTTTTCAAAATAAAATAAATTTATTTAATATAATGTATACATTTAATAAATATACATTTATTTAATAAATTTAATAATGTATTCATTTATTAATTATACATTTATTTAATAATGTAAACATTTATTATATATATTTAATAAATATAATGTATTTAATAAATATACATTTATTTAATAAATATAATACATTTAATAAATATACATTTATTATAAATACAATAAATTTAAATAAATGTTTTTAATAAATACAATAGATTAAAATAAATGTATTTAATAAATATAATACATTTAATAAATGTATTATATATTTAATAAATGTATTTAATAAATATAATAAATGTATTATGGTTAATAAATGTATTTAAATAAAATAAATTTAATAAAAGTATTATATATTTAATAAATATAATACATTTAATGAATATATTATTTATGTAATAAATGTATTATATATTTAATAATTGTAATTAATAGATATAATAAATTTAGTATAATGAATATATTTAATAAATGTATTATATATTTATTATATTTATTATAATAAATGTATTTAATAAGTGTATTAAATAAATATAATAAATGTATTATATATTTCATAAATATAATAAATGTATTATATGTTTTATAAATGTATTTAATAAATATAATAAATTTATTGTATATTATAGATTTATTAAATGTATTATAATAAATGCATTTAATAAATTTATATTTATAATAAATGTATATTTAATAAGTGTATTTAATAAATGTATTATATTTATAAATGTATTTAATAAATGTATATTAAAAAATTTATAAATATAATACATTTATTAATATACAATTATTAATATACATTTATTAAATATATTTCTAAATATATTACATTTATTAAATAAATGTATTTAATAAGTGTATGTAATGAATGTATTATAAAAAATGTATTTAATAAATTTATATTTATAATAAATTTATATTTATTAAATGTATTATAATAAATTTATTATTATATTTATAAATGTTATACAATTATTATGAATATAAATTTATTAAATATATTTATAAATACAATACATTTTATAAATATACATTTATTAATTCATATTTATAATAAATGTATTCTAGTTATAAATATTTATTTACAAATAAAACTATAATATATTCATATAATTATATTTATTTATAATTATAATTATAAATATATTTATTTATATATATATATATATATATATATATATAAATAATGAATATATTTATAATTATATAATTATAAATATAGATATGGTCATATAATTATAAATCTATTTCTATAAATAATTATTTATAGTTATATAATTATTAAAATATATTGTATATTCTTTTAAATTGTATTTGTATATAAATTAAAAATATATTTATAAATTTATATTTATAAATATATTATTTTTATAATTGTATTTGTAATTATATAATTATAAATGTATATTTATAAATATATGTTTCCATAGTTTTAAATTTATGATTATTTATAAATAAGTTGAAAATATTATTAAACATAATAAATTCAAAATATATATTTATATATTTAATTATAAATATTTTAATTATAAATATTTTAATTATAAATATAAATATAAATATATTATATTTTATTATATTTATTATTATGTTTTAAAATATAAATATATATAAAATAGTAAAGTGGGGTGGCGGGTTAGGATGGGGCATGCCCAAAACACCACTTCAAGTGGCATTTTGGAAGAAAATCACAAAGCACCGGTGCAATTGGTGCTCATGAACCCTATTTCCCTAATTCAATTTGACCTACACCCATTTAACTAAATAAAAAAAATAAAAAAAGCCCTATGGGCTAATTTCTCCCATAAAATTCCATAAACAAAAGGCAGTCAAATATACAGCAGAAAATACATACACAAAGACTAGACATATAAAACAATAAATAAATAAAATACAAGACTTCAGTAAGTAGCTTGAGTACATGCTCCACCAACTGTTGTCATGCTAAGTCTTAGCCTAAAATAAGTACCAACAAAGAATAATCACCCAAATGATATATGCATCCATGAGATCTGTTCAAGAACTAAATCAAGGTCTGAACATCTTTTAAGTAAATTTCAAAAGGTCACCATGTATAATGAATTAGACACGGTGAGTATGAAACATAACCCGGTACAAGGAATCAATAAAGTGGAGGTGAACATGGAATACCACCAAATTTGTCAGACTAGAGTGTCTCTCATCGTAATAATAGTATTATAATCATAGGACCCATGATGGATGGTGTGATGCGATCCGTGCTATAAAGGTGGATCCATAGTCTCCCCGTCAGATCTACAATCCCTTCCTTTTAGTTCTCGTCGATTGGAAAAAGATGAATGGGAAACGGCTTCGACTCCCATGGAGGACCAAGATTTCCCTCTTCTTCCTCTCCTTCATGAATGCCACCCTTCACTCTGATGGCACCATCAACTACCGCCTCGCCAAATTCATCGACGTCAAAGCGCCCCCTAATCTGCGCACCGTAAATGGCGTCAGGACGTCCAACGTCACCGTTGACACCTCTCGCAACCTCTGGTTCCGCCTCTTCATCCCGGACACTAGAGACGGCGGATTCCCCATCATCCAATTCTTCCAAAGTAGCGACTTCACCTTCATGGGCCCCAACTCGAAGGCGTACGATGCCTTGTGTCACCACTTCGCCCATGAGCTCCCTTTTGTGGTGTTGTCCGTCAATTACCGTATGTCACCAGAGCACATGTTCCCGTCCTAGTAGGATGAAAAGTTTGATGTGCTGAGGTTCCTCAAAGGTGGGGGCGGGGGGCTACCGGAGGGCGCGGACATGGGGCGGTGCTTCCTGGCTGGGGAAAGAGTGGGCGCAAACCTGTGCCGCCATGTGGCGCTGCGGGCGGCGGGGCCGGTGCAGGTGGTGGGGTGGTGGTCATCCGGCCCTTTTTCGGTGTGGAGGAGCGGACAGCGGCAGAGGTGCAGCATCGAGGGGTGCCATTGGTGTCTATCGAGGCAACAGACTGGGTGTGGTGGGTGTTGCTGCCGGCGGGGTGCGACAGGGACCACGTGGTGGTGAACGTGAGCGGCGCGAATGCGACCGACATCAAGGTAGTGGCGTACCCAGCGACACTGGTTGTGGTGGGGGAGAATGTAAGGACCTAAGGTGGGGAGAATATAAGGACCTAGAATTGCAATGTAATTTTTTTAAAAATATATGGGAATTTTACGTGTCCGCAAAAATTTATTATGCGTGATTCCAAGGCCCGGAGTTCCTGGAATTAATTTTTGAATTTTTGTTCGGGTACATTCAGTAAAAATGCGAGCGAGTTTTTCTAACTTTTGAACTGGTGCTCGGAATTGAAATCTGAGGACATTGTTGAGCTTACAGTGCTGGTATTATCTTAATGATACTTTCACCGCGACATCAGTTGGTCGAGGGTGAAATATTATTTTTGGGTTTTTTTGTGGAAATAATAAAATAAAATAAACACACATTTTATTTTATTTTGTTGTAACCACCCACTTGTGTGAGTTGAGAAGTGGGGACCACAAGAGTTTAACCTCCCATGAGAGGTTATGGTGATGGGGACCACCCGAGCCTAACCTTCCATGAGAGATTATGGTGGTGGGGACCACCCGAGTCCATAACCTCTTGAACTCACCTCTTAATGAGGGAGAAACTCTCAACTCCCTATTTAATGTGGAGGAGCCTCTTGAGCTTCCACCACATTAATTTTTCAAACTCTGTTAATTGTTTAATTAGTATATTTTGAATTAATGAAAACAAAATTTATAGCCAACATAATCTATTTAGTTGGGTAATTGGCATTTTTGGTGGAATTGGGAGAGGAGAGAGCTTTGGGAGAAATAAAGTTCTCCAATGAAGAACTTCACCTCCCAATGAAGAATGCTTCACCGATGAAGAACGCCCACTTCAGATTCGACCTTCTTTCTCGAGACTTCTTTCGACATGGGACGTCTTCATCTACGACAAATCGACATTCGTATTTCCTTCTTGTGCCAGCGTCAACGAACAACACAAGGTAGTTTTTTATTCGTGTATGAATACTTTTCCCATGTTCTTCCCTTGAATTATTTTTCGGGAATGGGAATAAATTGTTGCGGGAGGTTGTTAAGCTTGATGTTATTCTTCAACTTCTTGTTGAGCCATATGCTACCACCCTAATACAGAGGGTACATGCCAAACAAACATGGCACAACCCCTCCACAAATATTGTGATGATTTTTGGTGTCAAACGTGATGAAGGTGACGGCGCAACAACACCGCCCCGCGGCCACCGCCGCCTCACGACCTTCGCGCCATTGTGTCACTCCCCTGGCCGAGCCGCTCCACCGCACCCACGGCCACCGTGCCCCATGGATCCCCCACCCACGACCCCGTTGTGCCGCCCACAGCCATGGCTGTTCGGGCCGAGCTGCCATCGTCGTCCTCTGAGAAGCCGACATAGACTGTCGAGCCACCGCCATCCGCCAAGATGCTTCCACAAACCACCGAGTTGTTGTCACCGTCCTTCGTGTCGCCATCGTCTGCCATGTCGATGCCATCCCACTGTGCCACCAGTCGAGCCACCTGCGGCCTTCCGAGCTGCCTGCGGCCTTCCGAGCCACCCACGAACTTCCGAGCCGCTTCGGCTGGGCCACCTGCAGCCGAGCCGCTCCGGCCGAGCCTCCCAATGGTTGATCCACTCCGGTAGTGCTGCCCCGCGGCCCAGAGCCGCTCTGGCCAAGCTGCTCTGCAGCTGAGCCACTCTGGTCATGTCGCCCCGCAGCCTCGAGCCGCTCAATCTGAGCCGCCCTGCAGCCTCATGCCGTCCACAGCCAAACCCCCTGCGGCCCCATACGGCCTACCGGACCACATAGCGGGTCGGGCTGCCCAGCACGGGTCGGGGCAGACCCAGCGGGCCAGGCCAGACCTAGAAGGTCGGGCCGGGTCGGACTGAACCAGGTCTACCCAGGCCGGGTCGGACCAGACCCAGGACGACTATGACCGAATTACTTTCTTTGCCCATAACTTTGGCACCAGACGTCCATTAGACGAACAATCAGTGGTGCTGGAAATCTTGGAGACAGTCGGTCCCTTTGAGTATTCCCCACAAGAGTTTTGGATTAAGATGGGAAACAGTCAGGTTGGATCGAGCAGGAATCATACCGAACCCCCCGGACTAAAAGGCTAATAACTCAAAGACAGGTTGTCCGATTGACGCGCCGTCTATTGCGTTGAGACCCCTATGACATGGAGGACCCTTGAGATGCTTCTTCGTGGGACTTTGTGGAAGTTGAAGTATCGACCAATAGCTCATGGAGCGGATCCTCCCATAGATGAGTGGGCACAGTGTGGGAACCTAGTAGTTGGTTGAGACTTGACGACTACTGACCTTTTCAACATGGAGTTACTTGACAGGCCCAGTGAGGAGAACCTCTGTGAGATGCGGCAGACCCACAGTGTGGAGCGCCTCCGTGTGACACTACAGACCCACGGTATTTGACAGGAGGAGTACCTCAGCAATTCACGAGGGGGAGTACCTATGTGTCACACGGTAGACCCATGGTGGGGAGTGCCTCTGTATGACGCGGCAGACCAATGATACTCGATAGGAGGATTGCCTTAGCAGTCAATGGTTTGTGGGAACCGCCTCTGTGTGATGTGGAAGGCCCTCTATACTTGATATAGGAGGGTATCTCCAGCAGCCGAGGTGTTCGACGATGTGACTGGTAATGTTACTTGATACTACCCTTAGAATAAATCCTGGTGTGAGCTGAGTCAAAACCTCTGTGATTCTTCATGTTTGATATGGATTAAATGATAACTTAGGTATATGTATGGGAATATACCTAAGTAGGGTTATCTGTTGATTTCGTACATTGTTGTTTATCCTTGGTGGATTTTTTGAGACCTTGAGGGTCTCGGGGTCCCTACTGAGTATCGTTATAATCACCCATGCACGGTCTATGCACGCACCTTTTTGTGTTTGGTACAGACAATGGACAATGTTGATCGAGGTTGAGAGTACCAGGATTGGACGGTGCCTGGAGGTGGACCATACGATGAGTCGGTACATGGAGGATATGGACCAACATGGAGTGTTGAGGAGGTGATTCGTACCTACCCTTCAGGTACGAACCTCAGAGGACAACCCGATAGTTGTTTTCCTTTTTTCCTTCAGTTGTACTTGTACTTTCGGTTTCTTGTACATTTACTGTTGGGATTTTATTCAGGCCCCTTTTTAATTTCCGCACTATTTTTTAATACAATTTACATATTGTTCTTATCTTATTGTATTCTTGGTTGCATGTTATAACAAGTTATAAAGGCAATGCCTTCTCAGCTTTAGGGAATACGTCTTTCGGTGCTAGTCGCCACCCCTTGGCCTAAAGAAGGCGGGCTTGGTGTAGTCATGGCACGGGCCCCGGGAGATGGGTCATGAAAAAGTCTAAGTAGATTAGATCCTTCTCAATTATTTTTATTGATAATGTTACAAGATACTTTCTACTTAGAGAATTTTCCACTTTATTTGCTTTACCAGGATGGTAGTGGATTGAGCAGTCATAATCCTTGATGAGATTTAACTATATTCATTGGTTCATATTAAACTTCTTCTGTGTGAATATATATTTGATGCTCTTATGATCAGAATATATTTCACACTTCTTCCCATAGATATAATGCTTCCAGATTTCAATGCGATGATAATAGATTCCAGCTCCAAACCATGCATGGGATAGTTATTTTCATGAACTTTCAACTTCCTTAAAGTTTATGCTATCACTTTATCATTTTCCACGAGTACACATACTAATATATTCTTTGAATCATCATTGTATACAACAAAGAGTTCCCCACTTATCAGTTGTATGAGTACACATGTAGTGGTAAGCCTTATTTTCAACTATTTGAAATAGTCTTCGAATTCAATGGTCCTAAGAAACATTACTCCCTTCTGAGTTATCATGGTTAGTGGAGATGAAAATCGTAATAAGGTCCTAAAAATTTGTTTGTAATACCCATATAGACTAAGGAAACTACAGATCTACATTATAGATTCTAGTATGGGACACTCCTCAATTGACTTTATTTTAGAAGGGTCCAAAGATATGTTTTTGGTGATAATGTGCCCCAAGAATGATACATCCACCATCCAGAACTCAAATTTATTGAACTTTGCATATATTTTTTCCCTCCTTAATGTCTTTAGAACAGTATTCAAATTATACTCATGTTCCTCCTTGCTCTTAGAGTATATTATAATATCAACTATAAATATTAACCCAAATTTGTCAAGGTAATCTCTAAAGGATCTATTTTTTAAGTCCAAGAAAATAATTGGGGAATTATTGATTCTAAAGGTTATCACTATGAACTCATAGTGTCCATAACTATTTAGAAATAAAATATTGGGAACATCTTCCTTCTTCACCTTCAATTTGTGATAAACCGACTAAAGGTCCACCTTATTGAAATACTTGGCCCCACATAGTTGATAGAAAAATTCATTTGTCCTTGTAAGGGGATACATGTTATTTATCATGATTTTTTTGAGCTTATGATAATCAATGCAAAGGTGCATTGATCCATCCTTCTTCTTGAAGAAGAGGACTAGAACATCGCACATTGAAGCACTCAAGTGTATGAAACCCTTTTCTATATTATCTTGTAGTTTTTTCTTCATATACTCAAACTTAATGGTGGCTATCCTGTAAGAATTACTTGATATAGGGAGAGATCTAGTTATAATATCAATTGATAACTCAACCTATCATTCAGAAGGAAGACCAGAAAATTCTTTAAAGAACACATTAGTGTAGTCCATCACAATGGGCATGTCTTCGAGCATGATTCTCACCATTATCTCAATAATTTGAGCTATATATTATTGCTTATAAGGAAATAATATCTACAGTTGAGACGATGATTCTGAAGGTGATTCATCCTCCTCCTTACACTTGTATAGAATTGCAGGATACCCAAGGATGTGAATAGTGATCTCCCTTTCCTAATAGTTGATGTTATCTTTGTATAAATATATCCAATCCATTACCAATATAGCATAAAACTCCACAAAAAGAAGTAAGACAACATTTCCTGATAGGTTTATTCTACAAAAATTAACCATCTAGGAGTTATATACTTTAGATGCAATAATTTCCCCACTTGTTGTTCTCATAGATAACTCAACCGTTATATTTTGAGGTGGTGTAACGCCCCGACCCTAGTTACCCAGAGTAGGTGCATTATTACATATCATTGGCAAGATCACAAGAATGATCAAGTCTTGAAAGACCGATTAGTTTAGTATCCTTGGAATAACTAGATACATTCATAAAGTTTGCATTACATCATAAAGTGAAAACTACTACAAAAACATCTTGTCTTCATATCCCCTCATATTATCCCTGCAGGTCATTCATAAATTACTCCTTCACATCCTGGGAAAATAATACATTTAAAGTGGGGAGCTTAGATGCTCAGTAAGGATAAAAATATAGCGGAAACATTCATAAATAAACATAAACATTTAAGGCAATGTATAGCTAAAACAAAAGCCTTTTAAACTTGAACTTCAGCATAATATGGAAAAGATAAATTAAATAATTTCATTTAATTATTCACATGTATATTCTACTAGTTGAATAATCACATGGAATATCAATAACCACTTTCATAATGATGGAATGCATAATGCCAGACTATCATAACCACGTAGCCAAGGCCTCATGCCAAGACTACAAATAAGATTTTTTCAAGGCCTTGGGATAAGACAGAAGTTTGTCTCATGAGAACTACCGATGCATCGAGGAGATATAGCGGGCTCCACCCGTCACTTATTAAGTCCAATGCATTCCTCATATGAACGGGTTTAAACATAACATAAACCTTAATATTAGAATTATCATACAAAATGTCAATACTTTCTTTATAAACCATAAATGGTATAAAAATAACACATCCACAGTCAAACATATCACAAAACCATAAATACAATATAGAAGTTTTGTATCATAATAAATCAACTCTAAATAAACTTAAAATCCATCAAAGGATGTTGAAATAGATGAAATCAAAACTCTTTTTAGAGAAAAATCTCTTTCTACATTATAATCATTTAAAAGTCATATATTTATAAAATAAAACATTTTCTTTGAAAATATTCTTATAATCTTGTAAGGGATGCTTCGACGATTTTATAATGGTAGAAAATATCCGCACCTACCTTATAAGTTAGAAAAAAACATTCTTACGTTAATTCTGTCGAAAAGGTTAAAAAGGACCTTGTTTGGAAAAGGACAGGAAGATTCCTTTATAAACATCTAATAAAAAGTCATAAAAGGGTATAAATGACTTTAACCCATATTCTGTAAAATAGTATGAATGATTTGTAATCAATTTTTAAGAAACATGGATGTGGATTATAAAGAGGTCCTAGTAGATAATTATGTATAAACAACCTCAGATAATGAATAGATTGTTAAATAAACCCTTACATTGTAATTTTCCTTAGTCGATGGTATGTTAACCTCATGTATAATTGTTAAAAAATTGTTCTTAAATTATAAAAGAACCATATACATAATTATGATATCATATATGATCTTTGAACATTTATTTGTAAATAATATCTTCGTATTATCATTGTTTCTGGTGTTAACATACCCATTTTCTTTTATATGTTTTTTTACATAAGTCCTATTTTTTATGGATAGGTTGTAACTTATTCATATCCAAAATGATATTAATTTCTTAAACATTACATTTAATCATCAAATGAGAATTAGTCTTGAATGGATATGATGGGGAATGAATCTCATCACGTTTGTGGAGATCATAGTTCGTACGTACGCACGAGCGACAATATCATTCTTTTGATATTAAAATAATATATAATTGGATGGTATATCACATATACATAATAATTATCATGTTATATTTATTATTTACATGAATTAATCATAATTATTATACCCATCCAAATAATAATATATTGAATAACGATTACACCACGACGTGGAGACGGTAAGTCGTACGCACGCATGTATGGTGACAAGTCATTCAAATGATGGATAGAATTCTGAATATAGTTGTAACATATTTGTAATAAAATCAAATTATATAGGAGATAATGGATTTATTATTTTAGAATGGTAATAACAATGAAAGAAGAAGCTGGAGAATAAATGAAATTGAAAAACGGTGGTGAAAACATTTCCTCTTCTTCGGGTTCTTCCTTTTGATTTGATCAAAAGGGCTCCATAGGTTGGATTTATGATCAATATAAGGCCTCTAGGTTTAAGTGAGGAATGTTGAGAGAGTATTTGGGCAGGGGTTGGCCGAGCCAAAAGGCTTTGAATGTGTGAATTAGTGAAAAGGGGGAGTGCCCTTTTATAAGAGGGGTGAGGGACACCTTTGGAAAAGATAGAAATATTATTTTATAAAAAATTCATATTGGGTTTCTAATGGCTCCAAAGTAGATTATTTAATAGTTATGGTCGATATGGGTTCAAAACCACTAAACCAATAGAATTTAGACAGGTTTGGGTCATTATATTAACCTTATCTTTTAGTTTTAACTCTTAGTTAATTAGTTTGACACTTACCATGTCACTTTTTATTTTTATATTATATAGTTAATAAACATACTATATAACTCCAAGAGACACCCAAGTGGTCCATTAATGGTACAACTATCATGATATAAGTCTCTTGGACAAACCTTAGATTTTTATGAATTTAATATCAATTAATAATATAATATTGTTTTTAAAAACTCTTTTATGTCAATTTTGACACTATTGGGGATTTTGTTATTGATAAATTTATAACGGCATTATTACTTCGAAAAAAATTTATATAATCAATAATAATATGTCGTATTAACCTATAAAATTATTGGAATTCATAAGAAGTCTGAAATTACATTTATTTTGATATTTATAATATCAATTATTTTAATATTTCATTAATTAGGTAATTACTGCATCACCATTGTGTCATAAATAAATTAAATTATTTAATGTCTAAAAATTATAAATAAAATACCATTATTTAAGAAATCTGTTTAGATTTATAATGAATATTTACAATCGAATTTAACTTATGTATAACCCTATACTAAGTTTTTTTAGTAAATAAACATTAATTTTAACTCTTTTAACTCTTCTTTGAATTAAATAATAATAAATGTCCTCATCTAATCCAAGTGGACCTAAATGATAATATTTTCTTTCTAAGATTGTTTTTGGTCGAGATATACTTGTCTAATAGAATTAAGACACGTGTTAGGGTAATATTAATATCATTTTTACCCTTAATTACCCTATTTACTTTTAACCATGGTAAATAAAAGTAAAAAGTTACTATTCACCAAAAATTATTTTCATCTCATTGAACCACATTTTATTCCTTGATATTAACAGTGTCTCTCTGATTTTAGAAATTCCACTCAACAAAGTGGTAAAATTATGTTTTATGTGAATTTGCAAATTCTCCTAGGAGGTGGTTAAAAGATGGTGAAAAGTTCAATAAATTTTTTATATATCTAAAATTATTCTAAACTAACTCTAATGAATTTCATTGAAATTATATAGGTATTATGTATCTATTTTGACATTAATTTAATTTAAATAAAATAAATAATTATTTATATTAAAAATTCTGTTTTAAACTATAACTCATTGTTTTTCCACTATTCATCAAAAATTGAATGTTTTCAGAAAAATACCAAAATTTCACCCTAGGCTAATTACGATTTTCCGAATCAAAAAATGAAGTCAATTTTGAAAGATAATATTTATAAAATTTTAACTAGTGGATATTACTATTCATAACGGCTAGTTTGATTGGTTGTGGTGTGTGTATAGGAACTCGAAGTTGCTTACAACACACGGTATTGTACTATTCAAAGAGAAGCGTATCGTGGATGCTTGGGGTGTTACATTCTCCCCTCCTTCAAATAATTTTGTCCTCGAAATTTCTAGAAAATCACTGTATAATAAGACTTGGGTGATTTTTCATCATAAGTTCCTCGGGATCCCACGTTACCTCTTCCATCTTATGGTTTCTCCATAGAACTTTTACCAGATGAGTCATCCGGCTTACCATCACTTGTTCTCTGGTATCAAGAATCCTGATCGGATCTTCTCAATAAGACAGATCAGGTTCCAGTTCTAATTCCTCGTAAGTGAGTACATGTGTTGAGTCAGGAAAGTATTTCCTCAACAGTGATACATAGAACACATCGTGAACTTTGGAGAGATTTGGTGGCATTGCCAAATGGTAAGCTACAACCCCAATTCGTTCTAGAATATCGAAAGGTTCGATGTACCTAGGACTCAATTTACCTTTCCATCCAATACTTATAACTCCTTTTCATGGTGATACCTTCAATAAATCATGATCACCCACATGAAATTCCATATAATTTCTTCATTTTTCAGCATAGCTCTTCTGCCTACTTTGAGCATATTTCATGTGTGTAACACCCAGAGATTTTATAAAAAATATTCTTTTTATTTTCATTAATGTCTTGTGTTGTTCGCTACACTAAAAAGCGCTTGCACAACACGCATCCCTGACTTGGCTTTCATTGCACGCAATCACGATCTTCCTCGATAGCGTGTGTTGTACGCAATACCAAGTTTTACTAAACAACGATATATTGTTATAATATTATTATGGACTAGCCGTTATGAATAGTATAAACTACATTTTGAATTTTATAACATTATTATTCATCTTACACATTTTATAGAACATGGTATGAGAACAAAATCAATTTTTCAAGTAAAATAAGTATTTTTCAAAAAATATAGTTTTTTTGCCTTTTGATGGCGCACCCACTTTAAATCTTGTTTTTGACATGTCTAAGAGTTCAATTTGAAAAAATAAAATTCTTCTTTAGAATCAGGATATAGAAATATACTTTGTATAAATATTTCATATTATTTTGATAACTTTCATATTTTAATGAATAGAAAAAACACGCTATATTTTAATCAAAGACATCTTTTTTCATCGCAATAATTTATATGGTTAGATTATCTTCTTGATTTATTTTAAAGTGTAATTTGAATATATTTTTACCATTTAATCCAATTTTTGTCATTGGAATTAATTTTACTTTGAAATTGTATATAAACAAGTATCAATCTTTTGATAGTTATTGTTTCATAAAAACAGGCTATTTGTTTTGATAACAAGAATTAAATTTAAAATGAATTAATTCCACTTCTATGTTTTGAATTTTAAAAAATAGACAACAAATATGAATTTAGAATATAAAATGATGCTTAGGCTGATTTTTTGGTATTTTTCTGGAAACTTTCATTTTTTTGATGAATAGTGAAACCACTAAGTGGTAGTTAAAAAAATGAATTTTCATAAAACATAATTTTACCGCTTCTGTGAGTGGAATTTTGAAAATCACAGGGACACGGTGAATATCAAGGACTAAAATTTGGTTAAATGAGATGAAAATAATTTTTGGTGATTAGTAACTTCGTACTTTTTTTACCACGGTTAAAAGTAAATAGGATAATTAAGGGTAAAAATGATATTATTATTACCCTAACACATGTACTAATTCTATTGGATAAGTTTAATTCGACCAAAAACAACCTTAGGAACAAAATATGACCATTTAGACCCACTTGGATTAGATTAGGACATTTATTATTAATTTATTTAAAGAAGGGTTAAAATAGTTAAAATCAATGTTTAATAACTAAATCATTTTTAATATGGGGTTATACATAAGATAAATTCGACTATAAATATTCATTAGAAAGATGAAAATATTTCCTATGTAATGGTTGTTATTTTTAATTTTTAATAATTTAAATAATTTAATTTATTTATGACACAATGATGATGCAGTAGTTATCTTATTAATGAAATATTGACATAATTGATGTTATAAATACCCAAATAAATGTAATTTGAGACGTTTTATGAATTAAAATAATTTTCTATGTTAATATGAAATGTTATTATTTATTTAGTTAACTTTTTTCGAACTAATAATTCTGTTATGATTTTAACAAAAATAAATTACCAAATAGTGTCAAAATTTACATAAAATAGTTTTTAAAAAATATATTATATTATTAATTGTTATTTTATTCCTAAAAATCTTAGGCTAGGCCAAAGGACATATATAAGGTTATATATATTAATAATAAACAACTTGGGGTTCGTTTGTCTTGTTATAGTAAGTTTATGAACCTTATAGTATAAGAAAACAAGAAGACACGGTAAAAGAAAAATTATTTAACTTAAAGTTAAATATAATTAATAAGGTTAAAATAGAACCCTAAACTTGTCTAAATTCTATTTTATGAAATGATATAGACCCATCCCCACCTTAGCTTTAAAATAAATCAAATTGGAGCTATTAAAAACCGAATATGAGTTTATAATAAAATA
Organism: Viscum album; assembly: GCA_963277665.1. Taxonomy (NCBI): domain Eukaryota; kingdom Viridiplantae; phylum Streptophyta; class Magnoliopsida; order Santalales; family Viscaceae; genus Viscum; species Viscum album. Next base: position 91,189,720 of record OY728131.1, read on the forward strand.
ATATTTTTTGTTATTCCAAAGGTGCCCCTCTCCTCCCTTATAAAAGGGCACCTCCTCCCTCTCTTTCTCACACCACTTTGAGACTTAATTCTCGGCCAACCCCTTCCAAATTCTATTCTCCAATTCCATAGAAACATCCTAGAGGATATGGTCTTCTTCAAAGACCAATTTTAGTGCCCTAAGAGGAGGTCTCAAAGAGGTACATCAATGAAGAGGTAATGTCCGTTAAAGAATCTTTCAACTTTATTTCTTCTTCCACTTCTTCTTCTCTAGTTTTTTCATTATGAAGTAATAACATCAGTATAACTCATATACTGATATGTTATTATAAGTATGATAAAACCCTATTTCACTATCTATCCATCCTACGGAAAAAAAATCATTGTGCGTGCGTACGTACGGAATACCGTCTCCACGCCGTGGTGTAATCTATTTCCCACCACCACCTTACATGGATGGGTATAATGGTATAAATAAATAACTATATATGGTTATTGTAAAGTTTTATTGATTTTGTATATTATACATACACTTCAATACAATTACATGATCATGGGAATGATATCATCACTCGAGCATACGTACGGACTACCGTCTCCATGAATGCGATGAGATTCATTTTCCATGATTAACCATTCAAGAATGATTATAAAGTATATATAATTAATAATAATGAAATATATGACATAATGAATCTACTGGATTTATATATACATATATATATATATATATATATATATTTCATCTACATAATTCCATTCAATTCAATAACGAAACGAAAATAGCGTTCACGCGTACGTACGGACTACCGTCTCCATGAACGGTGTATTTCTTTCCATTTATCGATCTATTATATATATGTATATTCTGAATATATATTATATATAAATCATGTTTTACATTCTGGATATAAGTAATCATGATCTAAGTAATCATATGAATAATTACAAGTTAAAACACGAACGACAAATGAAACGATTTTACCCAAAACGCTACTTTAACATGAATTTACAAAAGAACGGGTAATATAAAGTCATAAGTGAACCATATATGATATAATAACAATGAATATGATTCTGTAATAATTCAATGACATTATTTAAATCATTATACAGGAGGTTCGGATCCATACGAAGCATATCTGACCTATGGTAATGGATAATGTTGCAATCTCAATGGTTTTCTATCCGAGATTGCTTATCCGTATGTATTTACTGGGGTAATATTTATCATCCATGTCCATGTATTATAAAAATGTTTTCATGTATGTTTAAAGACTTTTCCCCATTTTTGAATTCTACTACATGGTATGTAAGGAATCTTTTTTTATTAACATACGGTGTACTTTTTGACTTTTCCAACAAAAGTAAAAGAAGAATGTTATTTTTAACTTATACGGCATGAACAGATTTTTACGGTTTCATAACGACTGATTTTCATGAAGCATACTCTACAAGATTTTATGACAATTTTCAAAAAATACATTTATTTTAAAAGTGCATGGCATTTTGTGAAAAGAAAATGATTTTGAAGAAGAAAGGATATTTTCCTCAAGAATTCATTTCAAATGTTTTATCAAAACCATTCTCCATCTAAGATGACATTATTTCATATGTGTATGTTTCAAGTTTAATGTCTCTATGATTTAGATGTTTTCACTTTTCTTATGATGAAATGTCCATTTGTTTTATATGGATTATGAGATGATGGGATGATGTTTATGAAACCCATTTTATTATTTGGGTTATGATGAATGTTTTAAGTTTATTTTGTGGCACAAGTAAGAATCATTTCAGTATGAGATGGATGGGACCTAAATCTCCCTCCAATGGATTGGGTAAAGATTATATATGTCATGAGATAGACATGGCTGAAATGGTACGTTAATCCGGTTCAGTGATACAGGACTGGATTGAGGAGTGAACTCGATTCAAAAAGGGACTTTGTCCACTAAGATGGTCTTGGCAGCAATGCCTTGGCTAATATGGAAATAATAACAAGTGCTAAATGGTTGCCACAATTACATGTTTCATTCCCATGCTATTTTATCGTTATTGATGTTCCTTTATGATAAATTCCTTACTTACATCCAAGATTTATGTCTTTTCTCGGGGTTTTAAGGTTTAGATTTCATGTTCAAGTGTTTTCTTTCAAATGTTTATGGATTGTTTTATGTTCTCTATGTTTTACCTTAATGAGCATTTGAGCTCACCCTTTTTATGTTTTATTTTACCAAGGAAATAAAGAAAGGATTTAGGTAAGGAAACGAAAAGGGGAAGATCGTTATGGGAGATGTTGAAGATCTTTCAACATGATTAGATGTTTATATTCCTAGTTTCCAAAGACACTAAACTATTACTGTCCTTGTGTGTCTGTTTTTGTTATGTATTATGTATTCTGCAAAATTAATGTAATGTCCATGTACGTCAAGCTTCGAGTCTCTACAGTTGGTATCAGAGGAAATGTTTAGTCAACATTTGGAAACTAGGATGCGAGAACTTTAGTGAGATCCCTAGAGATATTTCTAAGGTATGTCTAGGGATGTCCCTAAGGTTAAGTATAAGTATAGGTTATAGTCCTAGAATTATGGTAAAGATCTTAGAATTAAACCTAAGATGTTAGATATTGATGGTACTCCCCCTTCATTATGTTGTTTTCCCTAGCATGATTTTTGCCTCTCACACTATTCTTTTTGGGTTTTAGACAATGGCTGGAACCCGAAGGAACCGTGTTGATCAATGAAATGGAAAATGCAATGATTGTACTCCTGAACAAAAAAATGTTATGGGAAATGGAGTGAAAAATCTTATTGCTATACTTAACAAGCTATGAATCATTCTAGACTTCCAAATGAGCAGAGATGGGAACAATATTCTATTGAGTCCTTCATGAGGCAACGTCTGCCTTCTTTCAGTGGGTCTTTTGATCCACTTGTTGCTGAACAATAGATCAATACAACTGAAAAGATATTTTCAGTTATTCAATGTTTTGAACATGATAAATTCATCTTAGCAGTATATCATTTGGAAGGTGAATCTGATCAATGGTGGAATCTTATCAAGAATATGAGGCCAAGAGATGAAATTGACTCCATGGAATGGGACGAGTTCAAGAAAATATTTTTCAATAAGTACTTCCCTCGTATTATTCGAACAAATTTGTAGAATGAGTTTCTTGAACTAAAGAAAAAGGATGATGAATCTGTTGGTGTATACGAAGCAAATTTTACAAGGCTTTCAAGGTATGCATCCGGCTGTATCATCCAACCTGAACGTAAAGTTGATTGATTCTTCAGTGGATTAAAACCAAATCTTCAAAGGTCATTATCTATAAGATACTTGAGTAGCTATGAAGAAATTTTGCATTGTGATATCAAGGTAGAAATGTAAGTTGTTGTTACTTATCCATCTCATGGTTTTGACAAGAAATGATAGATGGAGTTCAAGGAGAAATCTCAGAATAATTGTGAAAAGAAGATGAATGTTTTCTTATGCTCAAAATGTGGAAAGAAGCATGGTGGAGATTGTCTTAAAGGGACTAGAAAATGTTTTAAGTGTGGAAAAGAAGTTCATCAAGCATCTGAGTGTCGAAGTAATGAAAAAATGGTTGCTAATGATCTGAATAAAGAAAAGACTGCAGAGAACGCACCACCAACACTTCAATGCTTCATGTGCAAGGAAATGGGGAATTATGCTAATAAATTCCCTAATCCAAGGGTTAGTGATGATAGAAATGAGAAACCACTTATGGGAAAGGACAAAGGGAAGTCTAATGCGATCAATATTGGCAATGTTGAATATGACAACAATGTGGTGGAATGATTAAGTGTTTATGTAATGGGATTCCAAAATAATGTTGTATATAGTATCGTGGAATATTGGAATATTTATGTCTTGGTCTATTGTGGTTTTTAATAATTTTATGGTACCGGTAACCATGGAAAGTGATTGAGATATTTTTGGAAAAAAGATGATATGCGCATAATGAAGGGATAAGGAAAAAATTAAATTCATGAGCTCATGACTGATATAAGGAAGTAGTTATATCATGGTGTAAGTATATAGAATTTTGGGGTTTTGGTACGTGGAAAGAGTTAACTTTTGACAGCACTCATGTTTTCACTAAGATTCAATGGGTATTCATTTTTCAAGAGAATACATGATTAAGGCCTTAGAATGTTTGGAATGTGACCAACAAGACATATCTTATGATATATGGGGATCAACGATGGTATTAACATTCTTGTTATATGAAATCTCTGGTAATCGTTTTCACTCTAATATGAGAGTGGACTGCAGTATTATGGATAAGCCTAAAGAATGGAATGGATTATGTTGGACATAAGTTAGTATTGTTTAAGGATAGAAGTTTTTTCGATATTATTGATGTGATGTTATAGTAATGTAGTTTTAGAAAAAAGGACAACCTAGAGGATGGGCGACAACCCATCGCGTTTGACAAGGCTGTGGGAATCGAACCCACAACCAAAGTGCGACTGGCCTTTATCGCCTACCACTGGCCTACAAGAAGTCCCTGTTTAGTAAAAACTAGTTTTATTATATTAAGCAGTATGATATATGAAGTTTAAGTCCATTTTAGGAACCATATATGATTAATCTCACTATAAATTGACTTATGTATTTTTGATAACTTCTATAACCTTTTGTTTAAGACAGATGGAATGACCCATCATTCTATCACATGATCTGCTAACACTTCATGAATGACAAATTCAACTTCATTTCTTTAAGAGATGAAGTGGAAATTGTCCAAAGAACAACCAATGGTGAGACTGTACCAAAATCATGAAAGTATTTCTTCTAATTCCAATTTCATCAACATTAGGGAAATGATCTTGAAAACCAAAAAAACGATGTCCTAGTGCCCTTATATCCGATGAATTAGATGGTACCCTAGATCGTCACAAATTTATGGCTTTGTGATTCATGGATTTTTCATATCCGTGTTCTCTACCACTCTACATCAGAACTTGATGGTTAGATTATTCTTCTATATCCTTATTTTCACCTATGTTCTCCTATATGGAAACCCAGTGATGAGTTACTTTGGGTAATCATTACATTTCAAACTTTATTTTTTTTAAATTATGTTTTAGTATTCCTTTTTACGATGTGGGTTTCTATTGAAGAAACATTGGAGTAGTAAACCATTTATAACCCCCAACGAATTTTGAGGGCAAAAATCATTTTAAGGGGGGTAGAATGTAACACCCATAGATTTTATAAAAAATATTATTTTTATTTTCATTAATGTCTTGTGTTGTATGCTACACCAAAAGGAGCTTTCACAACATGCATCCATGACTTGTCTTGCATTACACGCAATCACGACCTTCCTCGATAGCGTGTGATGTACGCAATACCAAGTTTCACTAAACAATGATATATACTTATAATATTATTATGGACTAGAAGTTATGAATAGTATCAACTACATTTTTAATTTTATAACATTATTATTCATCTTACACATTTTATAGAACATGGTATGATAGCAAAATCAATTTTTCAAGTAAAATAAGTATTTTTTAAAAAATGTAGTTTTGTCACCTTTTCATGGCGCACCCACTTTAAATCTTGTTTTTGACATGTCTATAAGTTCAATTTGACAAAATAAAATTCTCCTTTGGAATCAGGATATAAAAATATACATTGGATAAATTCTTCATATTATTATGATAACTTTAATATTTTAATGAATAGAAAAAACACGCCATATTTAATTAAAAACAACTTTTTTAATAGCAATAATTTATATGGTTAGATTATATTTTTGATAGGTTTCAAAGTATAATTAGAATATATTTTTACCATTTAATCCAATGTTTTTCATTGGAATTAATTTCACTTTGAAATTGTATATAAACAAGTATCGATCTTTTGATAGTTATTGTTTCATAAAAACATGCTATTTTTATTGATAACGGGAATTAAATTTAAAATGAAATAATGCCACTTCTATGTTTTGATTTTGGAAAAATAGACATCAATTTTTAATTCGGATTATCAAAAAATTCTTAGGCTGAATTATTGGTATTTTTCTGGAAACTTTCATTTTTTTATGAATAGTGAAACCACTAAGTGGTAGTTAAAAAATGAATTTTTTATAAAACATAATTTGACCATTTCTGTGAGTGGAATTTCGAAAATTTGAGAGACACGGTTAAAATCAAGGACTAAAATTTGGTTCAATGAGATGAAAATAATTTTTGGTGAATAGTAACTTTTTACTTTTTTTACCACAGTTAAAAGTAAATAGGATAATTAAGGGTAAAATGAAATTATTATTACCCTAACACATGTCCTAATTCTATTGGATAAGTGTAATTCGACCAAAAACCACCTTAGGAATAAAATATCACCATTTAGGCCCACTTGGATTAGATTAGGACATTTATTATTAATTTATTTAAAGAAGGGTTAAAATAGTTAAAATCAATGTTTAATAACTAAATAATTTTTAATATCGGGTTATACATAAGATAAATTCTACTATAAATATTCATTAGAAAGCTCAAAAATTTTACTACATAATGATATTTTATTTTTAATTTTTATGACCTTTAATAATTTAATTTATTTATGACACAATGATGATGCAGTAATTATCTTATTAATGAAATATTGACATAATTGAAGTTATAAATACCCAAATAAATGTAATTTGAGACTTTTTATGAATTAAAATAATTTTCTAGGTTAATATGAAATTTTATTATTGATTTAGTTAACATTTTTCTATCTAAATATTCTGTTATGATTTTCACAAAAATCAGTTACCAAATAGTGTCAAAATTGACATAAAATAGTTTTTTTTAAAAATATTATATTATTAATTTTAATTTTATTCCTAAAAATCAATGGTTCGGCCAAATGACTTAGATAAGGTTATATATATTAATAATAAAAAACTTTGAGTTCGTTTGGCTTGTTATAGTAAGTTTATTAACCTTATAGTATAAGAATACTAGAAGACACGGTAAAAGAAAAATAATTTAACTTAAAGATAAATATAAATTATAAGGTTAAAATAAAACCCTAAACTTGTATAAAATCTATCGGATGAGAGGATTTAGACCCATACCCACCTTAGCTTCAAAATAAATCAATTTGGAGCTACTAAAAACCGACTATGAGTTTATAATAATATAATATATTTTGTTATTCCATAGGTGCTCGTCTCCTCCATTATAAAAGGGAACCTCCTCCCTCTCTTCCTCACACCACATTGAGCCTTCAAGAATTTCCAAACCCTGCCGAATTCTCTTCTCCACTTCCATAGAAACATCCTAGAGGTTATGGTCTTCTTCAAAGACCTATTGTAGTGCCCTAAGAGGAGGTCTCATAGAGGCACTTCAAAGAAGTGGTAATGTCCGTTAACGATTCTTTCAAATTTATTTCTTCTTCCACTTCTTCTTCTTTAGTTTTTTCATTATGAAGTAATAACATCAGTATCACTCATATACTGATATGTTATTATAAGTATGAAAAAACCCTATTTCACCATCTATCCATCCTACGGAAAAATAAATCACCGCGCGTGCGTACGTACGGAATACCGTCTCCACGCCGTGGTGTAATCTATTTTCTGCCACCACCTTACATGGATGGGTATAATGGTATAAATAAATAACTATATATGGTTATTTTAAATTTATATTGATTCTTTAATATTATACATACACTTCAATACAATTCCACGATCATGGGAATGATATCATCGCTCGTGCATATGTACGGACTACCGTCTCCACGAATGCGATGAGATTGATTTTCCTTGATTAACCATTCAAGAATGATTATAAAGTATATGTAATGAATAATAATGAAATATATGACATAATTAAGCTACTAGATTTATCTATACACACACATATATATATATTTCATCTACTTAATTCCATTCAATTCAATAAGGAAACGAAAACAGTGTTCATGCGTACGTACGGACTACCGTCTCCATGCACGGTGTATTTATTTCCATTTATCGATCTATTATATATATGTATATTGTGAATATATATTATATATAAATTATGTTTTACATTCTGGATATAAGTAATCATGATCTAAGTAATCATATGAATAATTACAAGTTAAAACATGAACGACAAATGAAACGATTTTACCCAAAACACTATTTTAACATGAATTTACAAAAGAATGGGTAATATAAAGTCATAAGTGAACCATATATGATATAATAACAATGAATATTATTTTGTAACAATTCAATGACATTATTTAAATCATTATACAGGAGGTTCAGATCCATACGAAGCATATCTGACCTAAGGTAATGGATAATGTTGGAATCTCAATGGTTTTCTATCCGAGATTTCTTATACATATGTATTTACTGGGGTAATATTTGTCATCCATGTCCATGTTTTATAAAAATGATTTCATGTATTTTTAAAGAAATTTTTTTCTATTTTTTGACTTTTACTACATGGTTTGTAAGGAATCTTTTTTTATTAACATACGAGGTACTTTTTGACGATTCCAATAACAGTTCAAGAAGAATGTTATTTTTAACTTATACAGCATGAAAGGAATTTTACAGTTTCATAAAGCCTCATTTTCATGAAGATTACTCTACAATATTTTATAACAATTTTCAACGAATACATTTATTTTAAAAGTGCTAGGAATTTTGTGAAAAAAAATGATTTTGAAGAAGAAAAGATATTTTTTTCAAGAATTCATTTCAAATGTTTTATCAAAACCATTTTCCATCTAAGATGACATTATTTCATATGTGTACGTTTCAAGTTTAATGTATCTATGATTTATATTGTTTCACTTTTCTTATGATGAAATTTCCATTTGTTTTATATGGATTATGAGATGATGGGATGATGTTTATGAAACCCATTTTATTCTTTGGGTTATGATGAATGTTTTAAGATTATTTTGCGGCACAAGTAAGAATGATTTCATTAAGAGATGGGTGGGACCTAAATCCCCATCCAATGCATTGGGTAAAGATTATATATCTCATGAGATAGACATGGATGAAACGGTAAGTTAATCTGGTTCAGTGATACAGGACTGGATCGAGGAGTGAACTCGATTCAGAAAGGGACTTTGTCCACTTAGATGGTCTTGGAAGCAATTCCTTGGCTACTATGGAAATCATAACATTTTCTGAATTGTAAAGACCCAGAAATTTCAAGGGAATTTTTTTCTTAAATTTCTATGGAATTTTACAAGAACTTAGTTTCTGACGGCTCCTGATTCTGAGGTCCGGTGTGCCCGGAATCATTTTCCGAAGTTCAGCTCGGGTACGTTCAGTGAATGGACGAGCGGGTTTTTCTAACTTCTGAACCGGATCTTGGAATCGAATTCTGAGGGCACCAATGAAACTGCAGCACCAGTAATTGCTTAGAAACACCTTTTCCGGTGTTGCGTTTTCACGAGAGAGGTTGATAAAATTTTTTGAATATAGAATAAAAATTTAAATACGATTTTTATTTTCTCTAAGTGGATTTAAGCTTTGTGTGGAAGTTAGGTAACTACCCAACATCCCATGGAATATTATGAGAGTGGTGGGGCCGACACAAATCCCACCCCTTCACATTCCTTGACTCCCTCAACTCAAAATTTTAATTTGATAACTTACGTTTTGATAACTTATGATATTAATGAAGTGTGTTTAATGTGAGTGTTTGAATTTCAAACTCTTGAATTTCAAACATTAAGTTGTGTTAACAAAATAAGTAAGGGACTTATTTTATTTTCGGTTGGAGGCTTGTTGCTTGAGAGCTTTGCGAGAAAATCTATGGTAGACTTGAGTTTCTTCATCCTCTTCATCGAAGAACACGAAGAACTCGAAGAACGGGAAGAACGCCGGATTCCTCGGAGGTAGACGTCTCCTTTCGCGACGTCTCCTTCCGCGACGCCTCTTATCGTGACGCCGACGACGTCTCTTTCCGCGATGAATCCTCGTTTGACGAACCTCCGTTCAAGCAACGTCGAGGTAGGGAATTGTTTTGTGAATATTAATGAACCCCATGTTAGTACCTTCTAAATCAAAGAACGCGGATCAACTAAACATCAAGTTGATCCGTGAAGAATATGTTGCGGGTTGGGAATTCTTATTTGCGGGAAAATTGTAGAGGTTAATTTAATTATTTTTGTTCGTGATTAATACTTGACGTTCTTCATGGAATATGACCAATTGCTGTCGATTAACGAGAGGGGGCCAGACCACACAAACACGGCCGACCCTCCTCCATTACCCATATTTGTTTCTAATGTGGTTGGAACGGAAATGGCGCGGTGTCGTCGCACCGTGCGGGATCGTGCGGAATGGAATACGTGGCGCCATCGTGCCGTGCCGTGAAATTGAACCAAGTCATAACGTCGTCACGCCATGCCGAAGAACCGCAAAAGCACCGCGGACGGAGTGGGGCCGCGGCGGAGGGGTGCGGCGCCGTCGCGCCCCACTGGACAAATGAAGGCCGCGTCCAGTATCGGGCCATGGCGGATCATCGGAAATGGTGGCCAGAAATGGGCCGCTGGCGTCGTAGCAGGATCGGCGGCCGGAAACGGGCCGCCGGTGTCGAAGCAGGGAGGGGACCAGTCGTTGTCGGTCCCATGGTAGCAGAAACCGGCCGGCAGGGGCGGGCTGGCCGGACAAGGGGAAAGCCGGGGGTTCAAACCCTCGGTCGGCCAGCTAGCGGCCCCCATTAATGGGGGCCGCGGTTACAAAACACGGGGGGCAGCCCCCCCCCCCCCCCCCCCCCCGCAAACCGAACGGCTCGGTCGTTCGTCCGAGCCAGCTAGCGTCGCGCACCAGCACGCCGGGAAGCTTCCAAGCGGGCCGGACCTAGACCCGGTTTGGGTCGACCAGGTTCGGGTCGACCCTGGGGTATCGGGCGCGGTCGGACCGGGCCCGAACCCCTTAATACCGAATCTTTTCCTGTCGTATGCCCATAACTAATGCTACGGGCCTCCAATCAATGCACCGTCAGTTGCGATGCGATCCTAGGATCGAGATGGGCATTTTGGTATATCACACTCAAGGTTTCAGAATACTTTGGGTTTGGCCGGGTTGGTTCGTACACGAAACCAACCGGGCCCTTGGAGCGGAAACACTCATATCTTGAGCTTCGGGCGTCCAATTGACGTGCTGTCGACTTCGTTGAATTCCTATTGATGAGACGGAACTTTTGGCATACATCGCCTGAGTTTTGGTTGTTGTTGAATAGTGGCCGGGTTGGATTGTACCCGAAATCCAACTGAGCCCTTGGAATGGAAAAGCTGATATCTTCCAGACCGGACGTTCGTTTGATGAACCATCAGCGGCTTTGGTGATCACGTTGAGAAACGGTCCCTATGAGTATACCCTATGAGAGTTCGGGGTAGAGTTGAGATATGGCCGGGTTGGTTCGCACACGAAACCAACCGAGCCCCAGGGACGAAAAGGCTAATAACTCATAGACCGGGCATCCAATTGACGCGCCGTCTGTTGCGTTGAGACCCCTATGACGAGGCGGTCTGTTGAGATAATTCTTCGTGGGACTTTGAGTTACTTGGAGTATCGACCTGTAACTCATTGAGCGGACCCTACCAGATACGAGCGTGTAGAGTACGGAGACCGTATAACTAACTGAGTCATGACGACTGCTTGACCGACTCGACTTGGAGTGAGTCGACTAGCCCAGTGGATGGAGCACTACTTTGTTTGGGTGTAGACGCATGGCAGACGGAGCACTACCTGTGTGACAGTGCAGACCTGCGGTACTCGTCCGGAGAGTACCTCAGCAGGCTACTAGGGGGTGTGCACTACTGTGTTTGGGTGGCATACAACAGCGGGAAGCACTACTGTGATTGGGTGGCTGACCCACGGTACTCGACAGGAGGAGTACCTCAGCAGTCTTAGGTTAGTGAGTAGTACCTCGAAGTCGTGACAGGACCACTGTACACTCCAGAGAAGGGGCTCTTCAGCAGTTACAATTTCGATAATGAAAATCCTGGTTTGAGCTGAGTCTATGACCTTGTGTTTACCTCATGATTGAGATGAGTCACTTGATAACTTAGGTATATGTATGGGAATATACCTGGGTAGTGGTTATCCGTTGACTTCATAATCTTTGTGTTACCTCATGTTTCAGATGAGTTACTTGATAACTTAGGTATATGTATGGGCATATACATAAGTAGAGGTTATCTGTTGAGATCTTCATTGTGGTTATCCTTTTTGGTTTTAGTGAGACCTTGAGGGTCTCGGGGTCCCTACTGAGTATCGTTATACTCATCCATGCACGGGCTATGACCGCACCTCATTGTGTTGGTTGCAGACAATGGGCAGAGCTGACGGAGGCTGAGTGTTCGAGGACTAGACGGTATCCGAAGGTGGACTTCATGGAGAGACAACACTCAGAGGGGGTTGACGGGCGAGAACATTGAGGAGCTGCACTATCTATACCTACCCTTCAGGTAGGATCCGTGGTGGAAGATCTAGGAGCTACACTATCTGTACCTACCCTTCAGGTAGGACCTGAGGAGGATGACCCAGGAGCTGCTTCCTTTCTTCCAGCTGTTTGTCACATTCTGTTGTACTTTTAGTTGGGTTTGTATTCTTGCCCATTTACTTTTCAGCACTTTCTTTTATACTTAGTGTTTTTACTTTCGCTTATACTCTTTGGTGTTTTTTTACTTTTATAAAGGCAATGCCATCCCAGTTATCGGAATTTACGCATTTGGTGCTAGTCGCCTGCCCCTGGCCTATGGAAGGTGGGCTTGGGGTAGTCACGACACGGGCCCTGAGGACGGGTCGTGACAAATTGGTATCAGAGGAGTCGGTTCTATCGAAGAACTTATAACTCTCATATTTTCTTTCTGTGAAACAATAGTGTTAAGAGTACCGAGTGTGGTTTTCAGTTCAGGGAGTCCAGTGTTGGTGCGAGCGGCCGATGTATCCATACACCAGGACCCTGACAACTGATTTCCGACTTTGTTCATGAAAACACTGATTACGTGTGTGTTTCCAGAAGTTTTTAAATGTCAGCTCAAACCAAGTCAGCTCAACAGGTATAATCGTTTGACCATGTCACATTGTTTCTTCAGGATTCCTTTTTACGGACGACCAACTAGAGCCCAGAGGGATGTGCATACTGACAGCCTGCCGAGCGACGAGGTTTCGGTACAGGGCCCTCTTGCAGTTGAGGCACCAGCGGAGGCTCCAGCGGTACTACCATTCGTTGGGAAACCGATGCCACCAGCCCCAGCAGTAGGCGATGCACGCCACTTGAGCGCACTGCATGAGTTCCAGCGCCAGAGGCCACCCCGGTTCTGGGGAGCGATGGACCCGCAGGCGGCTGAGGATTGGCTGGAGGCTGTGGTGAGAGTCTTCAGGCTAGTGGAGATGCCTGCAGACTTCATGGTGTTCTTTGCTACCAGCCTTCTTCAGGCAGCAGTAGGCAGGTGGTGGAGCCACTTGTTCCAGTTTTGCGACGGGATGACCTTCACATGAGAAGACATCGAGACCTTCTTCAGGGTGGAGTTTATTCCAGTAGCTCTACACCCCGAGCGTGTTCAGGAGCTGCTGCCTTTGCCGCGTGTTTTTCGATCAGTATCCGAGTCTTCTGTGGGCAGTAGACAGATGATGCAGAGGTCCAAGAGGACCAGAATAGCAGTTGGGCGATCTCGGGTTTTAGGATCGGTGGTGCGGGGCACCCGAGGTGGGGACAGAGCTAGGTGTGCCAGAAACAGACAGTGTTACTCATGCGGCAGGAAGGGTCACCTGGAACGTGACTGTCCGACCCCCCACATAGTCGATCCACAGGCATTGGAGGAGCCACCGAGGAAGAAGTAGCGGCAAGTTCTTGAGCAACATCCGAGCAGTGGACAAGGCAGTAGAGCTCCGGGAGCAGGTGGACAGGAGTGGAACTAGTGGATACGTCCCTTGAATTTCTAGTACCATATTACTGTTGTATTCTTGTCTTTGTACTATGAGCTGCAATAATAAAAAGACACTTATCTTTGTGATGTTTTCTTTCCTATCCTTTTGTTTGGTTGATACTGAGAGGTCCCAATTAAAACTGTTGACTTGACCCTCACTTTCGAGATTTCTACTGGAGGAGACCCAGTGACCTCACACTGATGCCGACAGCGTGACTCGACCCTTGGAGGCGAGAGTTACGGTTGGATCTCTTGGTAGTTACGTCAAGGCCTTACGACGTCATCCATGGAATGAATACATCATTCATGTCAGGATTGACTGTATTAGGAAATGGGCATGGTTCATCAAGGGGATGAGACCGAATTTCTCTATTCAGCAAAGGAGAAATTTTTAGCAGCACTTTCAGATCGTAGGCAAAGAAGGTGTAGATCATCCAGGAGAAGATGAAGACTGCACAGTGCAGTAAGAAATAGGAAACCGATGCCAGTCTTAGAGACTCGAGCGTGATAAATGTTTCAAGAAGAGGAAGCTTTAAGGAGAGATGAGTCTGCGAAGCAGCAGATGTGGAGGCAGAGCTAGGAGAGCAACATGAGGTGGTGTACATCTTAACATGCTACAACCACCTGCCTTAGTTATCCCCGCCAGACTCAGGGAGCTGGAGGGCGGAGGAAGAGTGCGGCTGCATGGGGTCAAGGAGTGTGACCCAAAGGCTCTAAAAATGATTCAAGGGACAGTCTGTGTACACTACTAGCTGCTGTAGTAACAGACGTCGATATGAATCATTCCTTGCTTTCACAAATCATGTTCCAGACCTAGAGTTTCCGGAAGCCGTGGACTTGACCCTCACATCTGGAGATACCTTGGGAGGAGACTTGATAATCACACATATGCCGATGGTGTGGTCAGACCCTCGAGGCGAGAGTTTTGGTTGGAATCTCTTGGTGGTAGCGTCGAGGCCTTACGACGTTAGTTTGAGTATGGAATGGGTAATAACTGTTCATACTCCAATATACGGTTTTAGGTGAACGTCGGGAAGTGTTTTCCTTGGTCGGCGAAAAGGAAACCCCAGGCAGCACAGGATAAACTCTTGCATAGGAGGATGCGACCGATCACTCTTGAGTCGGTCAACCTTACCCTCGTGGCAGCAGTCATTTTGAGTTTCAGTTCTAACAGGAATTGGAGACCTCTAGAGTTCGAGGATGATGATCACGTCCTTATACGAGTCTCACCTCGATGAGGTTTACAGAGATGTGGCCAAGGCGACAAGTTATCTTCGAGGTTCAACGAACCTTTCTAGGTCCTCAGCTGGGTAGGCGAGGTGGTTTACTGCTTGACCCATCCACTTCAGTTGCACCAGTTTCATGACGTCTTCCATGTATCTCAACTGAGGAGATACGTTCTCGACCATTCACATATCATCGACCATGAGCAGGACGATGGCGATGGGGTTACTTCCATAGAGGTTCTAGTGGGGATTGAGGATCGACAACAGTGGATCCAACGAGGACGGTCGATTCCTCGGGTGCACTTTCTATGGCAGTATGGGAACCTCCAGGTAAGCACATGGGAGAAGAAGGCTCAGATGCATGCTCAATACCGATTTTGTATCCCTAGTTTGATTTGAAGCTTTACGGGGATGTAAAGCCCTAAGGTGGGAGTAATGTAAAGACCCAGAAATTTGAAGGAAAATTTTTCCTAATTTTTTTTGTAATTTTACAAGAATGCAGTTTCTGACGGCGCCTGATTCCGAGGCCCGGTGTGCCCGGAATCATTTTCCGAAGTTTGGCTCGGGTACGTTCAGTGAACGGACGAGCGGGTTTTTCTAACTTTTGAACCGGTTCTTGGAATCGAAATCTGAGGGCACCGATGAAACCGCAGCGCCGGTAATTTCTTAGAAACACCTTTTTCGGAGTTTCCTTTTCACGAGAGAGGTTGATAAAAATTGTGGAAGATAGAATAAAAATTTAACTAAAATTTTTATTTTCTCTAAGTGGATTTAAGCTTTGGGTGGAAGTTGGGTAACTACCCAACTTCCCATGTAAGATTATGAGAGTGGTGGGGCCCACAAGAACCCCACCCCTTCACATTCCTTAACTCCCTCAACTCACATTTTAATTTGATAACTTATGATATTAATGAAGTGTGTTTAATGTGAGTGTTTGAATTTCAATCTCTTGAATTTAAAACCTTAAGTTGTGTTAATAAAATAAGTAAGGGACTTATTTTATTTTGGGTTGGAGGGCTGTTGCTTGAGAGATTTGGGAGAAAAGCTAATGAAGACTTGAGTTTCATCGTCCTCTTCGTCGAAGAACACGATGAACGCGAAGAACGCGAAGAACACCGGATTCCTCAGAGGTCGACGTCTCCATCCGCGATGTCTCCTTCCGCGATGCCTCTTACCGCGACGCCTACGACGTCTTCTTTCGCGGCGTCTCATTCGGCGATGAATCCTCATTCGACAAACCTCCCTTCAAGCAATGTCGTGGTAGGGAATTGTTTTGTGAATATTAATGAACCCCATGTTACTTCCTTCTAAATCAAAGAACGCGGATCAACTAAACATCAAGTTGATCCATGAAGAATATGTTGCGGGTTGGGAATTCTTGTTTGCGGGAAACTATAGGGGTTTATTTAATTATTTTTGTTCATGATTACTACTTGATGTTATTCGTGGAATATGACCAATTGATGTCATTTAACGAGAGGGGGCCGGACCGCACAAAAACGGTCGACCCTCCTCCATTATCCATGTTTGTTTCTAATGTGGTTGGAAAGGAAATGGCGTGGCGCCGTCGCACCGCGCGGGATCGTACGGCAAGGAATGCGCGGCGCCGTCGCGCCGCGCCGTGAAATTGAACAAAGTCGCGGCGCCGTCGCGCCGTTCCGGAGAACCGCAAAAGCACCACGGCCGGAGTGGGGCCGCGGCTAGTACCGGGCCATGGCGAAGCATGGGAAACAGCGGCCGGAAATGGGCCGCCACCGTCGGAGCAGGACCAGCGGACGGAAACGGGCCACCGGTGTTGGAGCAGGGAGGGGACCAGTCGTCGCCGGTCCCGTGGCGGCAGAGACCGGCCGGCTGGGGCGGGCCGGCTGGACAAGGGGAAAGCCGGGGGTTCAAACCCCCGGCCGGCCAGCTAGCGGCCCCCATTAAGGGGGGCCGCGGTTACAAAACACGGGGGGCAGCGCCCCCCCCCCCCCCCACCCCCGCATACCGAACGACGCGGCCGTTCGGCCGAGCCAGCTGGCATCACGCGCCGGGCCGGGCCGCGCCCAAGTGAGCCGGACCCGAACCCGGTTCGGGTCGAATATGGGGTATCGGGCTGGGTCGGCCCGGGCCCGAACCCCTTAATACCGAATCTTTTCTGGTCGGACACCCATAACATGTGCTACGGGCCTCCGATCGACGCAACGTCAGTTGCAATGCGATTCTTGGATCAAGACTATCGTTTTGGTATATCAGACTCAAGGTTTCAGAATACTTTGGGTTTGGCTGGGTTGGTTTGTACATGAATCCAACCGGGCCCTCGGAGCAGAAACACTCATATCTTGAGCTCCGGATGTCCGATTGACATGCTGTCGACTTCGTTGAATTCCTCTTGATGAGACAGAACTTTTGGCATACATCGTCTAAGTTTTGGTTGCTGTTGGTTAGTGGTCGGGTTGGATTGTACCCAAAATCCAACCGGGCCCTTGGAACGGAAAAGATGATATATTTCAGACCAGACGTCCGTTTGACGAACCGTCAGCGGCGTTGGTGATCACGTTGAGAAACGGTCCCTATGTGTATAACCTATGAGATTTCGGGGTACAGATGAGATACGGCCGGGTTGGTTCGCTCACGAAACCAACCGGGCCCCTGGGACGAAAAGGCTAATAACTCACAGACTGGGCGTCCGATTGACGCGTCGTCTATTTCATTGAGACCCCTATGACGAGGCAGTCCTTTGAGATACTTCATCGTGGGACTTTGAGATACTTGGAGTATCGACCTGTAGCTCGTGGAGTGGACCCTCCCAGAGACGAGCGTGCGGAGTACGGAGACTATGTAGCCGACTAAGACCTGGCGACTGCTTGACCGACTCGACTTGGAGTGAGTCGACTAGCCCAGTGGACGGAGCACTACTTTGTTTGGGTGCAGACCCATGGCGGACGGAGCACTACCTGCGTGACAGTGTAGAACCGCGGTACTCGTCCGGAGAGTAACTCAGCAGGCTACTAGGGGGTGTGCACTACTGTGTTTGGGTGGGAGACCCCGGCGGGAAGCACTACTATGTTTGGGTGGCTAACCCACGGTACTCGACAGGAGGAGTACCTCAGCAGTCTTAGGTTAGTGAGTAGTACCTCGGAGTCATGACAGGACCACTGTACACTCCCGAGACGGGGCTCATCAGCAGTTACGGTTTCGATAATGAAAATCCTGGTTTGAGCTGAGTCTATGACCTTGTGTTTACCTCATGATTGGGATGGGTCACTTGATAACTTAGGTATATGTATGGGCATATAGCTGGGTAGTGGTTATCCGTTGATTTCATAATCTTTGTGTTACCTCATGTTTGAGATGAGTTACTTGATAACTTTGGTATATGTATGGGAATATATCTAAGTAGAGGTTATTTGTTGAGATCTTATTTGTGGTTATCCTTGTTGGTATTAGTGAGACCTTGAGGGTCTCGGGGTCCATACTGAGTATCATTATACTCACCCCTGCATGGGCTATAGCTGCACCTCGTTGTGTTGGTTGCAGACAACGGGCAGAGCCGACGGAGGCCGAGTGATCGAGGACTAGACGGTATCCGGAGGTGGACTTCATGGCGAGACGACACTCAGAGGGGGTTGACGGGCGAGAACATTGAGTAGATTCGCTATCTATACCTACCCTTCAGGTAGGATCCGTGGTGGACGATCTAGGAGCTGCATTATCTGTACCTACCCTTCAGGTAGGATCCGAGGAGGACGAACCAGGAGTTGCTTCCTTTCTTCTAGCTATTTGTCACATTCTGTTGTACTTTCAGTTGGGTTTGTATTCTGGCCCATTTACTTTTCATCACTTTCTTTTGTACTTAGTGTTTTACTTCCGCTTGTACTCTGTGGTGTTTTGTTTAGTTTTATAAAGGCAATGCCTTCGCAGTTATCGGAATTTACGCCTTTGGTGCTAGTCGCCAGCCCCTGGCCTATAGAAGGCAGGCTTGGGGTAGTCACGACACGGCCCCTAAGGACGGGTCGTGACATGAATGGTTGCCATAATTACATGTTTTATTCCCATTCTATTTTATCGTGATTGATGTTCCTTTATGATAAATTTCTTACTTACTTCCAAGATTTTTTTCTTTGCTCAAGGATTGATGGTTTAGATTTCATGTTCATGTTTTTTCTTTAAAATGTTTATGGATTGTTTTATGTTCTCTACGGTTTCCATTACTGAACATTTGAGATCACCCTTTTTATGTTATATTTTCCCCAGGAAATAAAGAAACGTTTTAGGTAAGGATACGAAAAGGGGTAGATCGTTATGGGAGATTTTGAATATCTTTCAACATGATTAGATGTTTATATTCTGAGTTTCCAAAGACACTAAACTATTACGGTCCTTGTGTGTCTATTTTTTTTTGTATTAAGTGTTCATAAAAAGTAATGTAATGTCCATGTACGCCAAGCTTCGGGTCTCTACAATGTGGTTTTGGATTACCTTCACATTTTCTATCGTTTCCTCCAGCAGTTCTGGGACAACAAGTTTTCTTTCACCAACGTCATCCCAACAGGTTGGTGTGTGACATCTCTTTCCGTATAACGCTTCATATGGTGCCATCCGAATACTTGAATGGAAGCTATTATTATAGGAAAATTCTACTAGAGGTAAATATTGATCCAACATACCCTGAAAGTCATGTGAGCATGATCTCAACATGTCTTATATGGTTTGAATAGTCCTTTATGATTGTACATATGTTTGAGGGTGGTAGGTAGTGCTCAATTGAAGTTCAGTATTCAGGGATTTCTGAAGACTCTTCTAGAATCTTGAAGTAAAATTGGGATCACGATCAGAAACAATCGATAGGGGTACTCCATGAAGTCTCACCACTTCATTAATATATAGTATTGCTAGACGTTCCGGTGGTAGATCTTCTCTTATAGCAAGAAAATGTGCTGACTTGGTAAGACGATCAACAATAACCCATATTTCATCATTCCTTCTAGGAGTCTTTGGTAGCCCCATGACAAAGTCCATCGTAATATTATCCCATTTCCACTCTGGTATGGGAAGTGGTTGCATGACTCCTCCAGGCTATTTCCTCCCAGCTTTAACTTATCGAAAAACCATACATCTTGACACAAAATCAGCAATCTCCCTCTTTATGTTGTCCAACCAAAAATGTTCCTTCATGTCTCTATACATTTCGGTGCTCCCAGAGTGCATAGAGAAATTGAAACTATGAGCATCATTAACAATTCCCTTTTTAGATCAGGTATATTGGGAACACAAAGTCTCTTCCCAAATTTCAAAATTACATCTTCATACACAAATTCATTCAATCTCCCATCATTCACAGCTTTAATATTCTTTTGAAATTCTTCATCATTGGTATGAAAACTCTTAATCTTTTCAAGTAAAGATGGTTTGGCAACCATTTGAAAAAGCACTGATGTTTCACCTTCCATGGTTATTCTGATGTCCATCTTCACTAAATCCATAAAAATTGGATCCCTTTCAATTCTCATATTGATCAAAACTCCATGATCTTTTCTACTCAAAGAATCATCCACCTTATTTGCCTTCCCCGGGTGGTAGTTTATCGTACAATCACAATCCTTTCAATTCTCGTAAGGCCTCGACATAACTACCAAGAGATCCAACTGTCACTCTCACCTCCAAGGGTCGAGTCACACTGTCGGCATCAGTATAAGGTCATTGGGTCTCCTCCAGTAGAAATCTCGAAAGTGAGGGTCAAGTCAACAGTCTCAACTGGGACCACTCAGTATCAACCAAACAAAAGGATAGGAAAGAAAACAAAGATAAGTGTCTTTTTATTATTGCAGCTCATAGTACAAAGACACGAAGCAACTACAGACAAACATCAACAAAACCAGAAGCAACAGGATCAGTAGCCGCCAGGTCGGAAGCTAGCCCCGCTCCTGTCCATCTGCTTCCGGAGCTCCATGACCATAGGCCTCAGCTGCCTGAAGCTGAGCTCTCCCATGTACTCCTGTCCCGTGCGGTCAGGTTGGGCCTCTTGGTGGTGGTGGCAACATCCCGAAGCGTCGTCCACCTCCAGCTGTACGACCAGCTCCTCTGCCATGGCCGCCTGCTCCATGCGGTCCGCCCTGATCGAACCTCTGCCTCTGCCTCGGAGGTTCTTCATTTTACTGCTGGTCATCTACATGGCGGGTCGGACAGTCACATGCCATGTGACCAATTCCACCGCAGGAGTAACACTGTCCACTCTCGGCACGTCTGGCTCTGACTCCACCCCGGTTTCCCCGCACAACTGAACCTGAGTCGTGCAGTCGGCCACCGGTAGGTCTGGTCCTCTTGGACCTCTGCGTCATCTGTCTACTGCCTGCTGCAGAAGACTCTGCCGCAAGCCGGCTAGTGGTGGGTCCTGCCACTGGAGACTGCTCAGCAAGAAAGCTCTCCACTAAGAGGGCTCTCTCCAACACCCCTGTCTGCGTCGGAAAGCTGTGAGAAACAACAGAAGCTCTAATCTCTCGCCTGAGCCCCTACTCGAAGGTTCAGGCCCTGAAGAATAGGTCCCGTACCATATCTGTGGAGTAGTGCGAGAGGTCTGTGAATCTTGCTGAGTACTGCACCACTAACATGCTGCCCTGCCGCAGCTGAAGTAGCTCCTGTATATGCACTGCTCGAAGGGTGGCTGGTACAAACTCTGCCTGGAACAGGCTCTCGAAGTCTGCCCATAGAAGTCTCGTCTCGTCATGCATATGAAGCATCAGGCTCCACCATCTGTCTGCTGCTGCCTGAAGAAAGCTGGAAGCAAGGATCACCATGAAATCTGCTAGCGTCCCCACTAGACTGAAGACTCTTGCCACAGCCTCCAGCCAATCCTCAGCCGCCTGCGGGTCCGTCCCTCCCTGGAACCTGGGTGGCCTCTGGCACTGGAACTCATTCAGTGCGCTCAAGCGACGTGCATCCTCTGCTGCTGGGGCTGGTGGCATCGGTGGCCCAACGGGTAGTAGTACTGCTGGTACCTCCGCTGGTGCCTCAACTAGGATAGGGCCCTGTACTGAGGCCTCGTCGCTCGGCGGGCTGTCAGTACGTACCACTCTCGGGGCTCTAGCTGGTCGTCCACGGGGAGGCATCCTGAAAGAAACAACGTGACACGATCAAAAGATTATACCTAGTGAGCTGACCTGGTTTGAGCTGACATTTAAAAACTTCTGGAAACACACACGCAATCAATGTTTTCGTGCACAAAGTCAGAAATCAGTTGTCAGGGTCCTGGTGTAAGGATACGTCGGCCGCCCGCACCAACACTGGATTTCCTGAACTGAAAACCACACTCAGTACTCTTAACACTATTGCTTCACAGAAAGAAACATCAGAGTTATAAGTTCTACGGTATAACTGAACTCCTCTGATACCAATTTGTCACGTCCTGTCCTCGGGGCCCGTGCTGTGACTACCCCAAGCCTGCCTTCCATAGGCCAGGGGCTGGCGACTAGCACCGAAGGCGTAAATTCCAATAACTGGGAAGGCATTGCCTTTATAAAAGGAAACAAGCATCACAGAGTAAGCAAGCGGAAAAAGTAAACACTAAGTACAAGAGAAGTGCTGAAAAGTAAAAGGGTCAGAATACAAACCCAAAAGAAAGTACAACTACAACTGAACAAGGTACAACAGCAAAAAGACAAACAGCTGGAAGAAGGAAGCAGCTCCTGGGCCGTCCTCCTTGGATCCTACATGAAGTTTAGGTACAGATAGCCTCCTCCACGTTCTCATCCGTCAACCTCCTTAGTGAGTCGTCACGTCGTGTAGTCCACCTCCGGGTACTGACTCGTCGTGTAGTCCACCTCCGGGTACCGTCCAGTCCTCGAACACTCGGCCTCCGTCAGCACTGCCCGTCGTCTGCAACCAACACAACGAGGTGCAGGCATAGCCCGTGTAGGTGTGAGTATAATGATACTCAGTAGGGACCCCGAGACCCTCAAGGTCTCACTAAACCAACAAGGATAACCACAAGAAGATCTCAACAGATAACCTCTACTTAGATATATGCCCATACATATACCTAAGTTATCAAGTAACCCATATCAATCATGAGGAAACAAAAGGATTGTGAAATAAATGGATAACCACTAACCAGGTATATGCCCATACATATACCTAAGTTATCAAGTGACCCATCTCAATCATGAGGTAAACACAAAGGTCAAAAGTCTCAGCTCAAACCAGGATTTTCATTATCAAAACCGTAACAACTGAAGAGCTCCGTCTCTGGAGTGTACAGTGGTCTTGTCATGACTCCGAGGTACTGCTCACTAACCTAAGACTGCTGAGGTGCTCATCCTGTCGAGTACCGCGGGTCTGCGGCCAACTACCGGGCACTCCGTCCGCTGAGGGTCTGTCGCCAAATACCCGGCGCTCTCCCTAATAGCCTACAGAGGCACTCCTCTGGTCGAGTACCGCGGGTCTGCTGCCAACTACCAGGCGCTCCGTCCGCCGTGGGTCTGCCGCCAAATACCGGGTGCTCCGTCCACTGGGCTAGTCGACTCACTCCAAGTCGAGTCGGTCAAGCAGTCGTCAGGTCCCAGTCGGCTACACGGTCTCCGTACTCCGCACGCTCGTCTCCGAGAGGGTCCGCTCCACGAGCTACTGGTCGATACTCCATGTATCTCAAAGTCCCACGAAGAAGTATCTCAAAGGACCGCCTCGTCATAGGTGTCTCAACGCCACAGACGGCGCGTCAATCGGACGCCCGGTCTGTGAGTTGTTAGCCATTTCGTCCCAGGGGCCCGGTTGGTTTCGTGTGCGAACCAATCCGGATGTAACTCAACTATACCCCGAACACTCATAGGGTATAATCAATAGAAACCGTTTCTCAACGAGATCACCAACGCCGCTGACGGTTCGTCAAACGGATTTTCTGTCAGAAAGGTATCAGCTTTTCCGTTCCAGGGGCCCGGTTGGATTTCGATGTGATCCAACCCGGCCACTATCCATCTACATCCAAAACTCGGGCGGAGGATGCCAAAAGTTCCGTATCGTCAACAGGAACGCAACGCAACAGACGTCGCGTCCATCAGATGCCTGGTCTGTGAGTTATTGGCCTTTTCGTTCCAGGGGCCCGGTTGGATTCGTGAGCGAACCAACCCGACCGCACTCCGACGACATTCAAACCTCGATCGGAGTAAGCCAAAAGATCCGTCTCACTTAGAGGAATCCACCAAAGCTGACGGCACGTCAATCGGACGTTCGGATCTCAAGATATGAGTGTTTCCGCTCCGAGGGCCCGGTTGGTTTCGTGTACGAACCAACCCGGCCGATCCCAAAGTAATCCGAAACCTTGAGTGTGATATACCAAAACGGCCGTCTCGATCCAAGGCTCGCGTTGCCACTGACGGCGCGTCATTCGGAGGCCCGTAGCTCAAGTTACGGGCAAAAGAGCGAAAATGGTCCCAAGACGGGGGGTCCGGGTCCGGGCCGACCCCCCTAGGTCGGCCGAACCGGGTCGACCCGACCCGGTCCGTTCCGGCCAGGGCGCGGCCTGCCCGGTCGGACCGGCCCGGCTCGGTTCGGCCGAGCGGCCGAGCGCCGAGCGCCGCGGGGCGCTGCCCCCGCGGTCTGAAGATTCTGCGGCCTCGGTTGGGGCCGCCTTGCCAGGGGACGCGGCGGCCAGGCCGCGTCCCTCCACCGTTTCCGCGCGGCCGCGGAACCACGGCAGGTTTTGCCGGCGGCGCGCCGGGCGCCGCCGCCTCTGACCGCCGGCACCGCCGCGTCGGTGTGGCGCGCCGGCGGAAGTTTCAGCGGGCCACCGGACGCGCTCCGGTGGTCCGTTTTGCTTCCCATCTACACCGTTGTTCCTCCCGGGTTTTGTTTCTCACTGCGGGATCAAGAAACTTCCCTTGTGTCACGTTTTGTTGTCACCCGCCAAATCCGCACAACCATGAAGAACGGCGGAGTGTTGTCGGGCCGTGTTCGTTAGGCCCGCACCCTCCGCGTTAGTTAACAACAACGGGAGAAAATAATTTAACACATGAACCAACAATTTTAATAAATTAAAATTGTTCATTTACAACTAGTTCTTTAATTTTAAAGAAACGTTCACGGGAAAAAGGGCATTCCAAAACAAAAATCCCTACTTCGTCAAGTCGTCGCGGTATCTGGCATCGTTTCATCGCAGATGGGTGTCGCGTCGACGAACTCCGAGGTTCAAGAACAAAAATATTTAATTAATAATAATTAAATCCTTGTTGTTGTTATAATCCACAAAGAATTCAAAAAGGAGCGCAACCCCCTACCTTGTAGTTGATCGAAAGTTGTCGTGGGGTTGGATCGTCATGGAAGAAGCGTCGTGGAGGGAGAATCGCAGAAGACGTGTCGTTGACGTCGCGGTACACGGCGTCGCGTCGTCGATCTCCGAGGGTTTGGCGTTCTTCGTCGGAGGTCGGGGCGTTCTTCGCATTCTTCGCGTTCTTCGCGTTCTTCGTCGAAGAAGAACGCTTTCCTCCCAAATTCTCTCCACGCCACAAGTCCAAATAAATAAAATAAGTTCAACACTTATTTTACTATTGACCTATGCTTTTGAAAAATCAAAAGATAAGAAACGAACCATTAATTCGTAGAATTAGTTCAACGAAATAAACCGCCCAATTAATTCACCGAAGAAAACCTCCCAATTAATTGGTGCGTTAAGAAATTAAGAAAATGCGTCAGTTGACTTTCATAATGACGGGTTTTTGCGGGTGCGTTATTTAGCGGAAAAGAAACGGTGGGGCTCGTTCGGGTCCCACCTCAAAAATATCCTACCAAGAGGGTAGGATATTTTTGGATTGCACCCTATCCGCAACAGCTCAGCTTAAGCTGCTTTAAGTGGCTTCAAGTGGCTTCCAAGCAACTTAAGTGAAATAAAATAAAGTCTGTCGCACAATTATTTTATCTCTTAACTTAATGACCGAAAATTAAAAACCACTCCCGAGAAAACGCTACTCCGGAAGAGGCGTTTCTAAGCAATTACCGGTGACGTGATTCCATCGGTGCCCTCAGAATTCGATTCCGAGCACCGGTTCAAAAGATAGAAAAACCTGCTCGTCCGTTTACTGAACGTACCCGAGCCAAACTTCGGAATTTGATTCCGGGAACACCAGGCCTCAGAATCAAGTGCCGTCAGAAGCTGAGTTCTTGTAAAATTCCAAAGAAAATTAAGAAAAAAATTTCCTCGGAATTTACGGGTCTTTACATTACTCCCACCACAAGGCTTTACGTCCCCGTAAAGCTTCACCACAAACTTAGGGAAACAAAGGCGGTACTGAGCACGTATCTGAGCCTTCTGCTCCCATGTGCTCACCTAGAGGTTCCTGTGTTGCCAAAGAAAGTGCACAAGAGGAATCGACCATCCTCCTAGGATCCGCTCCTGCCGATCCTCGATCCCCACAGGAACCTCCGTAGAAGTCACATCATCGACACTGTCGTGCTCCCCATGGTTGATGAAATGCGGAGGGTCGAGCACGTATCTCCTCAGTTGGGATACGTGGAAAACGTCGTGAACCTAGTGCAACTGAAGTGGATGGGTCGAGAGGTAAACCACCTCGCCTACCCAGCTGATGACCTAGAAAGGTCCGTTGAACCTCGGAGATAACTTGCCGCTTGGGCCACATCTCCGTAAACCTCGTCGAGGTGAGACTCTTAAGAAGACGTGGTCGTCATCCTCGAACTCCAGAGGTCTCCATTTTATGATAGAACTGAAACTCAAAACGACTGCTGCTACGAGGGTAAGGTTGACCGACTCAAAAGTGATCGGTCGCACCCTCATGTGCAAGAGTTACCCTGCGCTGCTTGGGGTTCCCCCCCTTTTTTTGCCGACCAAGGAAAAACCCATCCCGACGTCGTAGTTAAACTACAACCTTTTTGCCTAATACCATCAATTTGTGTATGAACTGTGATTTCCCTGTCCATACTCAAACCAACGTCGTAAGGCCTCGACGCTGCCACCAAGAGATTCCAACCGAAACTCTCGCCTCGAGGATCTGACCACACCGACGTCATAAGTGTGATTATCGAGTCTCCTCCCAAGGTATCTCCAGACGTGAGGGTCAAGTCCACGGCTTACCGGAAACTCTAGGTCTGGAACAAGATTTGTAAAAGCAAGGAATGATTCATATCGACGTCCGTTACTACAGCAGCTAGTAGTGGACACAGACTGTCCCTTGAATCATTTCTAGAGCCATTGGGTCACACTCCTTGACCGCAAGTAGAAAATTCTTCCACCGCCCTCCATCTCCCTGAGCCTTGCAGGGATAACTAAGGCGGGTGGTTGTAACATGTTAAGATGTATGCCACCTCATACTGCTCTCCTAGCTCTGCCTCCACGTCTGCTGCTTCGTAGACTCATCTATCCTTAAAGCTTCCACTTCATGAAACATGTAACACGCCTGAGTCTCTAGGACTGGCATCGGTTTCCTGTTTCTTACTGCACTGTGTAGTCTTCATCCGCTATTGGATGACTTGGACCTTCTTTAGTCTCACAAGAGTTGCTATGATTTCTTCTTTGCCGACAAGAGAAATCCGGTCTCATCCCCTGGATGAACCACATTCATTGCCTTATACAGTCAATCCTGACATGAATGATGCATTCATGCCATGGATGAAGTCGTAAGGCCTCGACGTAACTACCAAGATATCCAATTGTCACTCTCACCTCCAAGGGTCGAGTCACACTGTCGGAATCAGTATGAGGTCACTGGGTCTCCTCCAGTAGAAATCTCGAAAGTGAGGGTCATGTCAACAGTCTCAACCGGGACCACTCAATATCAACCAAACAAAAGGACAGGAAAGAAAACAACGATATGTGTCTTTTTATTATTGCATCTCATAGTACAAAGACACGAAGCAACTACAGAAAAACATCAAAAAAACCAGAAGCAATAGGATCAATAGCCTCCAGGTCGGAAGCTAGCCCCACTCCTGTCCATCTGCTTCCAGAGCTCCATGACCATAAGCCTCAGCTACCTGAAGCTGAGCTCTCCCATGTCCTCCTGTCCCCTGCGGTCAGGGTGGGCCTCCTGGTGGTGGTGGAAACATCCCGAAGCGTTGTCCACCTCCAGCTGCACGGACAGCTCCTCTGCCATGGCCACATGCTCCTTGCGGTCCGCCCTGATTGAACCTCTGCCTCTACCTCAGAGGTTCTTCATTTAACTGCTGGTCATCTACATAGCGGGTCGGACAGTCACGTGCCATGTGACCCATTCCACCGCAGGATTAACACTGTCCACTCTCGGCACGTCTGGATCTGACTCCACCCCGATTTCCCCGCACAACTGAACCTGAGTCGTGCAGTCAGCCACCAGTAGGTCTGGTCCTCTTGGACCTCTGCGTCATCTGTCTACTGCCTGCTGTAGAAGACTCTGCCGCAAGCCGGCTAGTGGTGGGTCCTGCCGCTGGAGACTGCTCAGCAAGGAAGCTCTCCACTAAGAGGGCTCTCTCCAACACCCCTCTATGCGTCAGAAAGCTGTGAGAAACAACAGAAGCTCTAATCTCTTGCCTGAGCCCCTACTCGAAGGTTCGGGCCCTAAAGAACGGGTCCCGTACCATATCTGTGGAGTAGCGCGAGAGGTCTGTGAATCTTGCTGAGTACTGCGCCACTGACATGCTGCCCTGCCGTAGCTGAAGTAGCTCCTATATACGCACCGCTCAAAGGGTGGCTGGTACAAACTCTGCCCGGAACAGGCTCTCGAAGTCTGCCCATAGAAGTGTCACCTCGTCATGCATCTGAAGCATCAGGATCCACCATCTGCCTGCTGCTGCCTGAAGAAGGCTGGCAGCAAGAATCACCATGAAATCTACTAGCGTCCCCACTAGCCTGAAGACTCTCGCCACAGCCTCCAGCCAATCCTCAGCCGCCTGCGGGTCCGTCCCTCCCTGGAACCTGGGTGGCCTCGGGTGCTGGAACTCATACAGTGCGCTCAAGCGACGTGCATCCTCTGCTGCTGGGGCTGGTGGCATCGGTGGCCCAATGGGTAGTAGTACCGCTGGTGCCTCCGCTGGTGCCTCAACTGGGATAGGGCCCTGTACTGAGGCCTCATTGCTCGGCGGGCTGTCAGTACGTACCACTATCAGGGCTCTAGCTGGTCGTCCACGGGGAGGCATCCTGAAAGAAACAACGTGACACGATCAAAAGATTATACCTGGTGAGCTGACCTGGTTTGTGCTGACATTTAAAAACTTCTGGAAACACACACGCAATCAGTGTTTTCATGCACAAAGTTGGAAATCAGTTGTCAGGGTCCTGGTGTATGGATACGTCGGCCGCCCGCACCAACACTGGATTTCCTGAACTGAAAAACACACTCAGTACTCTTAACACTATTTCTTCACAGAAAGAAACATCAGAGTTATAAGTTCTACAGTAGAATCGAACTCCTCTGATACCAATTTGTCACGACCCATCCTCGGGGCCCGTGCCGTGACTACCCCAAACCAGCCTTCCAGAGGCCAGGGGCTGGCGACTAGCACCGAAGGCATAAATTCCGATAACTAGGAAGGCATTGCCTTTATAAAAGGAAACAAGCACCACAGAGTAAGCAAGCGGAAAAAGTAAACACTAAGTACAAGAGAAGTGCTGAAAAGTAAAAGGGCCAGAATACAAACCCAAATGAAAGTACAACTACAACTGAACAAGGTACAACAGCAAAAAGACAAACAGCTGGAAGAAGGAAGTAGCTCCTGGGTCGTCCTCCTCGGATCCTACCTGAAGGGTAGGTACAGATAGTCTCCTCCACGTTCTCGTCCGTCAACCTCCTCTGTGAGTCGTCACGTCGTGTAGTCCACCTCCGGGTACTGACTCGTCGTGTAGTCCACCTCCGGGTACCGTCCAGTCCTCGAACACTCGGCCTCCGTCAACACTGCCCGTCGCCTGCAACCAACACAACGAGGTGCGGGCATAGCCCGTGCAGGGGTGAGTATAACGATACTCAGTAGGGACCCCGACACCATCAAGGTCTCACTAAACCAACAAGGATAACCACACGAAGATCTCAACAGATAACCTCTACTTAGATATATGCCCATACATATACCTAAGTTATCAAGTAACCCATCTCAATCATGAGGAAACACAAGGATTGTGAAATCAACGGATAACCACTACCCAGGTATATGCCCATACATATACCTAAGTTATCAAGTGTCCCATCTCAATCATGAGGTAAACACAAAGGTCAAAATTCTCTGCTCAAACCAGGATTTTCATTATCGAAACCGTAACTGCTGAAGAGCTCCATCTCTGGAGTGTACAGTGGTTCTGTCACGACTCCGAGGTACTGCTCACTAACCTAAGACTGCTGAGGTGCTCCTCCTGTCGAGTACCGTGGGTCTGCAGCCAACTACCGGGCGCTCCGTCCGCTGAGGGTCTGTCGCCAAATACCGGGCGCTCCCCCTAATAGCCTACAGAGGTACTCCTCCGGTCGAGTACCGCGGGTCTACTTCCAACTACCAGGCGCTCCGTCCACCGTGGGTCTGCCGCCAACTACCGGGCGCTCCGTCCACTGGGCTAGTCGACTCACTCCAAGTCGAGTCGGTCAAGCAGTCGTCAGGTCTCAGCCGGCTACACGGTCTTCGTATTCCGCACGCTCGTCTCCGGGAGGGTCCGCTCCACGAGCTACTGGTCGATACTCCAAGTATCTCAAAGTCCCATGAAGAAGTATCTCAGAGGACCGCCTCGTCATATGGGTCTCAACGCCACAGACGGCGCGTCAATCGGACGCCCGGTCTGTGAGTTGTTAGCCATTTCGTCCCAGGGGCCCGGTTGGTTTCATGTGCGAACCAATCCGGTCGTAACTCAACTATACCCCAAACACTCATAGGGTATAGTCAATAGGGACCGTTTCTGAATGAGATCACCAACGCCGCTGACGGTTCGTCAAACGAACGTTCTGTCAGAAAGGTATCAGCTTTTCCGTTCCAGGGGCCCGGTTGGATTTCGGTGCAATTCAACCCGGCCACTATCCATCTGCATCCAAAACTCGGGCAGAGGATGCCAAAAGTTCTGTATCGTCAACAGGAACGCAACGCAACAGACGACACGTCCATCAGACGCCCGGTCTGTGAGTTATTGGCTTTTTCATTCCAAGGGCCCGGTTGGTTTCGTGATCGAACCAACCCGACCGCACTTCTACGACATTCAAACCTCGAGCGGAGTAAGCCAAAAGATCCTTCTCACTTATAGGAATCCACCAAAGCCGACGGCACGTCAATCGGACGTCCGGAGCTCAAGATATGAGCGTTTCCGCTCCGAGGGCCCAGTTGGTTTCGTGTACGAACCAACCCGGCCGAACCCAAAGTAATCTGAAACCTTCAGTGCAATATACCGAAATGACCGTCTCGATCCAAGGATCGCGTTTCCGCTAACGGCGCGTCGTTCGGAGGCCCGTAGCTCAAGTTACGGGCAATAGAGAAAAAATTGTCCCAAGACGGGGGGTCCGGGTCCGGGTCGACCCGGCCCGACCACCCCTGGGTCGGCCGAACCGAGTCGACCCGACCCGGCCCGGCTCGGTTCGGGCGATCGGCCGAGCGCCGAGCTTAGCGGGGCGCTGCCCCCATGGTCTGAAGATGCCGCGACCCCGGTTGGGGCCGCCTTGCCAGTGGACGCGTCGGCCAGGCCACGTCCCTCCACCGGTTCCGCGCGGCCGCGGAACCGCGTCGCTGCCGCGGCTTCAGCCGTGGCGGGTTTTGCCGGCGGCACGCCGGGCGCCGCCGCCGCCTGGCGCCGACGCCGCCGCGACGACGTGGCGCGCCGGCGGGATTTGTCGCGGGCCACCGGACGCGCTCCGGTAGTCCGTTTTGCTTCCCGTCTGCGCCGTTACTCCTCCCGGGTTCTGTTCTTCACTGTGAGATCAAGAAACTGCCCTTGCGTCACGTTTTGTCATCGCCCGCCAAATCCGCACAACCACGAAGAAATACGGAGGGTTGTCGGGCCGTGTTCGTAGGCCCGCACCCTCCGCGTTAGTTAACAACAACGGGAGAAAATAATTTAACACATGAACCAACAATTTTAATAAATTAAAATTGTTCATTTACAACTGGTTCTTTAATTTTAAAGAAACGTTCACGGGAAAAAGGGCATTGCAAAATAAAAATCCCTACTTCGTCAAGTCGTCGCGGTATCCGGTGTCGCGTCGTCGCGGAAGGGTGTCGCGTCGAAGAACTCCGAGGTTCAAGAACAAAAAGATTTAATTAATAATAATTAAATCATTGTTGATGTTATAATCCACAAAGCATTCAAAAAGGAGCGCAACCCCCTACCTTGTAGTTTATCGAAGGTTGTCGCGGGGTTGGATCGTCGTGGAAGAAGCGTCGCGGAGGGAGAATCGCGGAAGAAGCGTCGTTGACGTCGCGGTACACGGCGTCGCGTCGTCGATCTCCGAGGGTTTGGCGTTCTTCATCGGAGGTCGGATCGTTCTTCGTGTTCTTCGTGTTTTCACGTTCTTCGCGTTCTTCGTCAAAGAAGAACGCTTTCCTCCCAAATTCTCTCCACGCCACAAGTCCAACTAAATAAAATAAGTTCAACCCTTATTTTATTATTGACCTAAGCTTTTGAAAAATCAAAAGATAAGAAACGAACCATTAATTCGTAGAATTAATTCAACGAAATAAACTGCCCAATTAATTCAACAAAGAAAACCACCCAATTAATTGGTGCGTTAAGAAATTAAGAAAACGCGTCAGTTGACTTTCATAATGACGGGTTTTTGCGGGTGCGTTATTTGGCGGAAAAGAAACGGTGGGGCTTGTGCGGGTCCTACCTCACAAATATCCTACCAAGAGGGTAGAATATTTTTGGATAGCACCCTATCCGCAACAGCTCATCTTAAGCTGCTTTAAGTGGCTTCAAGTTGCTTCCAAGCGACTTAAGTGAAATAAAATAAAGTTTTTCGCACAATTATTTTATCTCTTAACTTTAAGCCCAAAAATTAAAAACCACACCCAAGCAAACGCAACTCCGGAAGAGGCGTTTCTAAGCAATTACCGGCGCTGCGATTCCATCAGTGACCTCAGAATTTGATTTCGAGCACCGGTTCAAAATTTAGAAAAACCCGCTCGTCCGTTCACAGAACGTACCCGAGCCAAACTTCAGAAATTGATTCCGGGCACACCGGACCTCGGAATCAGGCGCCGTCAGAAGCTGCGTTCTTGTAAAATTCCAAAGAAAATTAAGAAAAAAATTTCCTTGGAATTTAAGGGTGTTTACATTATTCACATGTATATTCTACTTGTAGAATAATCACATTCAATATCAACAACCACATTCATAATGATGGAATGCATAATGCCAGACTATCATAACCATGTAGCCAAGGCCTCCTGCCAAGACTACAAATATGATTTTGTCAATGCCTTGTGCCAAGAAACTAGTTTGTCTCATGAGACCTACGGATGCATCAAGGAGTTATAGCGGGCTCCACCCATCACTTATTATGTCCAATGCATTACTCATATGAACAGGTTTAAACATAACATAAACATTCGTATTAAAACTATCATACGAAATGTCAATACTTTCTTCATAAAACATGAATGGTATAAAAATAACACATCCACAGTCAAGCAAATCACAAAAGAATCAATACAATATGGATGTTTTGTATCCTAATAAATCATATCTAAATAAACTTAAAATCCATCAAAGGATGTTGACATAGATCAAAACAAAAATATTTTTAGAGAAATATCTCTTTCTATTTTGAAATAATTTAAGAGCCATGTATTTATAAAATAAAACATTTTTGTTGAAAATATTATCCTAAGCTTGTAAGGGAAGCTTCAACGATTTTATAATGGCGGAAAATAGCCACACCCGCCGTATAAGTTAAAAAAACATTCTTACCTTAATTCTGTCA
Organism: Viscum album; assembly: GCA_963277665.1. Taxonomy (NCBI): domain Eukaryota; kingdom Viridiplantae; phylum Streptophyta; class Magnoliopsida; order Santalales; family Viscaceae; genus Viscum; species Viscum album. The sequence goes on from OY728131.1 coordinate 91,223,716, forward strand.
AAAAGGTTAAAAATGACATTATTTGGAAAACGACAGGAATATTCCTTTATAAAATTGTTATAAAAAGTCAAAAAAGGGTATAAATGACTTTAACCCATATTCTGTAAAATAGTAAGAATGATTTGTAATACATTTTTAACAAAAATGGATGTGGATGATAAAGTTGTCCCAGTAGATAATTACGTATAAACAACGTCGGATAATGAAGAGATGGTGAAATAAACCCTTACCTTGTACTTTTCCTTAGTCGATGGTATGTTAACCTCTTATATAATAATTAAAACATTGTTATTATGTTATACATGAACCATATACATAATTATGATATCATATATGATCTTTTAACATTGATTTGTTGGTAATATATTAATATTATCATTGTTTTGGGTGTTAACTTAATCATTTTCTTTTATGTGTTTTGTTACATAAGTCGTGTTTGTCATGGATAGGTTGTACCTTATTAATATCCATAATGATATAAAGTTCTAAAACATTTCATTTAATCATAAAATGGGAATTATTCTTGAATGGATATGATGGGAAATTAATCTCATCGCGTTCGTGGAGACGGTAGTCCATACGTACGCACGAGCGACAATATCATTCTTTTGATATTAAAATAATATATAATTGGATGGTATATCATATATACAGAATCATTATCTTTTTATATTTATTATTTATATGAATTAAACATCATTATTATACCTATCCAAATAATAATATATTTAATAACAATTACACCACGATGTGGAGACGGTAAGTCGTACGTACGCACGTATGGTGACATGTCAATCAAATGATGGATAGAATACTGAATATGGTTGTACCATATTTATAATAATATCACAGTATATAGGAGATACTGGATTTATTATTTTAGAATGGCAATAACAAAGAAGGAAGAAGTTGATGAAGAAATGAACTCGAAAAAGGGTGGTGAAAACATTAGCTCTTCTTCGGGTTCTTCCTTTTCATTTGATCAAAATGGATCCTAAGGTTAGATTTCTAATCAAACTAAGGCCTCTAGGTTGAATTTAAAGAAGTTGAGAAAGTATGTGGGCAGGGTTTGGCTGAGACAAAAGGCTTCGAATGTGTGAATTAGTGAGAAGGGGGGGTTCCCTTTTATAAGAGGGGTGAGGGGCACCTTTGGAAAAGCTAGAAATATTATTTTATAATAAATTCATATTAGGTTTCTAATGGCTCAAAAGTGGATTATTTAAAGGTTAAGGTGGGTATGGGTTGAAAACCACTCAACCAATAGAATTTAGACACGTTTGGGTCATTATATTATCCTTATCTTTTAGTTTTAACTCTTAGTTAATTAGTTTGACACTTACCATGTAACTTTGTATTTTTATATTATAGAGTTAATAAACTAACTATATACCTCCATGACACCCTCAAGTGGTCCATTAAAGATACACCTATCATGATATAAGTATCTTGGCCGATCCTTAGATTTTTAGGATTTTAATATCAATTAATAATATAATATTGGTTTTAAAAACTCTTTTATGTCAATTTTGACACTATTGGGTATTTTGTTTTTGGTAAATTCATAACAGCATTATTACTTCGAAATTTTTTTATAATCAATCCTAATATGTCTTATTAACCTAGAAAATAAGTGGAATTCATAAAAAGTATCAAATTACATTTATTCTGATTGATATAATATCAATTAATTTAATATTTCATTAATTAAGTAATTACTGCATCACCATTGTGTCATAAATAAATTAAATTATTTAATGTATAAAAATTATTAATAAAATAAAATTATGTAGGAAATCATTTTATATTTCTAATTAATATTTACAATCGAATTTACCTTATGAATAACCCTATATTAAAAATGTTTTAGTAAATAAACTTTTATTTTAACTCTTTTAACTCTTCTTTGAATTAAATAATAATAAATGTCCTAATCTAATCCATGTATATCTAAATGAAAATATTTTCTTCCTAAGATTGTTTTTGGTCGATAGAAATTTGTCCAATAGAATTAGTACATGTTTTAGGGTAATATTAATATCATTTTTACTCTTAATTACCCTATTTACTTTTAACTGTGGTAAATAAAAGTAAAAAGTTACTATTCACCAAAAATTAATTTCATCACATTGAACCACATTTTACTCCTTGATATAAACCGTGTCTCTCGGATTTTTGAAATTCCACTCATAGAAGCAGTAAAACTAAGTTTTATGTGAATTTACAAATTCTCCTAGGGGGTGGGTAAAAGACGGTGAAAAGATCAATAAAATTTTTATATACGTAAAATTATTCTAAACTAACTCCAATGAATTACATTGAACATATATATGTATTATGTATCTATTTTAATCTTAATTAAATTTAAATAAAATAAATAATTATTTAAATAAAAAATTCGGTTTTAAACTATAACTCATTATTTTTTCACTATTCATAAAAAATTGAAAGTTTTCAGAAAAATACCAAAATTTCACCCTAGGCTAATTTCGATATTCCGAATCCAAAAATGAAGACCATTTTGAAAGATAAAATTTATAAAATTTCAAAAAGTCAGTATTACTATTTATAACAGCTAGTTTGATTGGTTTGGTGTGTGTGTTAGAACTCGAAGTTGCATACAACACAAGCTACCGTGTTATTCAAAGAGAAGCGTACCGTGGAAGCTTTAGGTGTTTCAGGTGGGGTTTGAATAGTTCTAATAAAATTTCAGGATCTGAAAGAATTCATACAACTAGAATCAAATAGTATATTTTCTATTCATGAATGAATAAACAATGTACCTGTCACTGCATTATTTTTAGGATCCACCTCAGTAGTAGTGATAGAATATTCCTTTCCTCACTACCTTAGAGTTCGTTGTTGTTGATTTCCTCCAATAAACCATATCTTATGGAATTTTCTTACATAGTTCCCATGTTATTTGTAGTTAGAGCACCGAAAAACAATAATCATGTCCATCTAAACCTTCTTTTCAACTTCCCTATTAGTGGGCTTATTTATTTCACATTATCATTGATTATCTTGAGGACCCTCTCTTCAACACTTAATGCACCTTTTAGTATCCCATAGATAGATTCCAGAATGCTTCTTCCCACACTTTTTGATAAGTGAGATAGTGGGTTTTCTTTCCTCCATAATGCAATGTCTCTCCTGAGATCCACTTAACTCGTTCCTTGAGGTGGTGGGTCACATAGCCTTATGCGCATATCCACATATGCCAGAGGATTCCAAATAGGAGCGATGGTGTAAAGGTATTATAGTGGGGAGACTATACCCGCATGTTAGAGTAACACAACAGATGCAATAAACAATTAATCAATAGCGGAAGCATATATAATCAGAAAGAATCAATAAAATTCAGAATCATTAATAGATAACTGAATAAGTAAGAAATGGATGAAATATATAACTAAACAACTGATAATGATATCAAAATCCTCTAATTCAGTGTCTGATACATGGATGCATGACATACTATAATACAAAAAGGGAACATGATGATAAAAGCATGCTATACAACAGTATAAATATACAAAAAGGAAAAATTATACTCCATAAGAATCTTGATCTGATGCATGATCCTATGATTCTAAGCTCCATCTAAAGGTAAGCATATCAGTAACCTGTAGCTGGGCCCTTTCGCTTATTCATACTTTCAGTCAAACAATCTTCTCTGGTGCCAAGGGTGGTTCGAGTAGGCTGTTAGATAATAGTCCACCACTAATGGTGACTACATATAATCCAAGTACTTCCCATAGCTAAATAGTGTGTACGTAATATTATTTAATTAACAAAGATAGATAAATAAACCAAATCGTTTTTATGTTCCTAAATGACACCTGATAGGTCAACCTACTTTGAGTCGTTTCCATAATAATTTCTCTGACCATGATATATATATATATATATAATTTATTTTTATATTACATCCACCTATATGAACCAAGTACGTGATGACGTAAGTGTCCATGTATTTGGAATACTAGTCGATGGTTGTAATGTGCCATAACTCAGACATCCATAACCAATCTAACTAGAATGTAAGCTCCATCCATAGGGTACGTACCCTACATCTCATAATGAATGAGGGACATCATACACATCACATTAGATGGTGAGTGTGTCTCCATGGAAAAACTATAAAAAGGGAATGTTGTTCCTCAACCCAATTTAAAACTAGTATTATTGGTGCGGGATTCCATACTCAACACCCGATGTAAGGGAGCGTGATTATGCCATGCTCAACTAAACTCTTACCTTTAATCACATCCCATATAAATGGGTTGTCACATTTTATATATATGTCATGAGGTAATACCTATCATGAAACTTATTAAAAAATCCTATAAATATATAAATGAGGCATAATTATATTTAGAGCATATTCATGATATAGCATAACACATGAGGAAAAACCTCTCATATGTCCCATTTTTAAAGTTCATTTATAAGTAAATAATTTTCATTCTCAATGGGAATTTATAACGACACAAGTGAAGTTGTGGTATTTCTACCCTTTACATATTATTATATAAGATCCATTCATTTATTTAAGTAAAACAAGCCACCAAGAAGATTTTAATCCATTTAATCCATTTAATTTCAAAATTATTTAATTCTTGTAAGGAGATGGAAACAATCATGCCTATTCCATCCTATATACTCAAAACTATCCTATTTAGTTCAATGAGGTATGAAAAAACAATTCATATGGCTAAAGGGGACAATTGGAGGTGTCATGGTCAAAGGAGGGAATTACCTACCTGAGAAATTCTAATATAGGTTGGTCCAAACACCTAAGAGGTTCCTTTGATTCTATAATACATTCACTTTACAAGGGAAATTCAATTTAGAAGCTATGAAGAATCCATTTATGCCTCCTATGTATGTTTTTCATTTATCCACAATTATCAATAATGGCCAAAATCACATGGAACACCCATGGGGTAACCATATAAGGGGTATTCAACCTATAAATTACAAAATAAGGATCAATATATATATATATATATAAAGGTGTGAGGATCAATTTTACATAATGAAACCAAACTAAAGGGATCTAATTGAAAACGTTGGTGTGTTGAAAAATGACATAGCTATGAATAAACAAAACTCAAAGGAAAAACTACATGACCACCTACCTCAAGGTCGTAGATGATGCCTCACTCAATACCGACCTCAGATTCAGAGTAGGTTGGAAGAAAACTAATAAATTGTAAAATGCCATGAAAACATGGGAAATGATCCTAAACCTAAACAGCATGATGTATTTGAATGAAAATTTGAATTTGCTGTAAGAGAGAGGTTCGTCTTACCTTAAGGAGTCCAACGCATCCTTAGGATGTTGATTCGATTTTCAGATGAAGGAGTTAGAGGAAATCCTAGGATGGGGAAATTTTGTGTCCCTTAGGGGAGGAGAATTCCTTTAGTCACGGGAGGAAGAGGAGAGAAAAAGGAAATAGCATTTAAGAATAAAAGAGGGGTAACCTTGTAATTTCACCCCAAAATAAGGGGGTGCACGGTTTGGTCATATGGTTTCAAAAAACTGTGCACAAACCATGACTAGTTCACTACTAGTTGGGGTGACCCACATGGTTAGGTTCATAGTTTTACTAAACAAGAGAAAACCCTATGAAATGTCTCTATCCCATGACTGCAACTGAATGCACAACCATGCACCTTGGGTCGCACGATTTCAAATAAACTGTGAGGCCTAGTTCCTTCTTCCCATTTCAGGGCTCTAAGGTTCGAACAAGCCCCTGACTCTCCTGGAACCTTCTTGGATTGATTAGACCTCTTTATTAAGGTCATTTATGGAATTCAAATTGAGATACTAATGATTAATACCTTCATTGAAAAGAGGGGTTGTTACAACCTCCCCTCTTTAAAGCAACTCAACCCCGAGTTGGCCTTCTAAGGGTAAAGAGGTACTATGAGAAACATTTTCCGACCACTGAGATCAGATTTCATCTTTCTTCACCCAATTATTTTCCTATACATGGCCATGATTCCATAACACCCATACCAGTGGAATGGACCTACCTCAAAGATTTTTCACACTCTAATCAACAATACGAACTAGGAATTCTTCAAAAGAAGCATCTACATCCTGCTCAACCTCCTTAGGATGAAAAATAGGTGACGGGTCTAGATAGTATCGTGAATCTGAGATACATGAAAGAAATCATGTGTAGATCAATATCTATAAGGAAGTTCCAACTGGTAATCCACTGGTATGATCTATTTTATAACCTCAAATGGTCCAATGAACGTCAATGAGATATTACCTTGCTTCTGAATACCTTTATGGCCCAACATGGGATACTCTCGCAAGAAAACCCAATCTCCGACCTCAAACTCAAAAGGTCGTCGGGGTCAGTTGTCATATGAATGCTTCGTAGACTAATTTGTCATAATATGCTTCCAAATCAGTTGGAATTATTATGTAGTTTCCTACATGATACATGGTCTAAGAATATATACATCACCTTCCTCTATTCATGACATAGGTGCGGGAAAAGGCCTACCATATAAGGCTTTATAAGGATCCATCTCAATGGTTGTCTTCAGTATCTTATTATATGAAAAATCAAATAGGGGAACATATTTCTCCCAAGAACCCCAAAAGTCTTGGAAAAATGCCTAGAGCCTGTCCTATAGAACCTAAATCATATTCTTCATCATTCCAACGATCTAGGGGTGATAGGCTATGCTTAAAAGAACCTATGTACCCAAGTCCTTCTTCAACCCCTAACAGAACCAAGATGTAAAATAAGAGTCTCTTTCGGAAAATATAGAACAAGGAGCTCCATGAATATACACAACTTCTCTAACATACAACCATCATATTTCATATACCAAGAAGGTGTCTTACATAGGTAAGAAGTGTGAAAACTTCATAAAATGATCAATGATAACCCACACTATATCATTGTCATGAGGTGATATGGGTAGATAAGTCACAAAGTCCATCAAAACATCATCACATTTCCACTCAGGAATGAAAAATGGCTATAGAATACATTTCATTCGTTGATGTTCTTCCTTCACCTGGTGATAGGTGGAACACCGAGTGATGAAGACCTCAATCTTTCTTTTCATACTAGACCACCAATACTGATGATGTATGTCTCGATACATTTTGGTGACACTATGGTGAACCTCCCATGATAAGGTCCAGAATTCCCACATGATCTCTTCTATGATGCCTATTGGGGGCCATACATTCCCATGGAACAATAAGGTATCATCCTCATCCATGGTCCAACTAGAATATTTATTATCATCTGAAACACTTTCCCTTAGAAAAAGAACTTCAGGGTTGGATTACTGCCTTATTCTTACATGTTCCAGAAGAGTAGAAGTCACTACTAAGGTTGAGAGTATAGTCTAACCTTGGTCCTCCTGAACCTCAATATACATCGTTGAGAATAAGGCTATGAGCTTCCATCCACCACTAGATTCAAAAACCACATGTATCTGAGTCTTTTGGATCAGATAATCAACTACTAAATTCCCCTTTCTAGGAGTGTAGAAAAGATCAAAATGGAATGAATGAAGGTACTCAACCCATCTGTGCTACCTGAGATTCAGATCTTGTTATGTAAATATTCATTTGATGATTTTGTGGTTTGTGAATACCACAAAATGATCTCCAAGTAGATAGTGTCCCAAATAGTGTAAAGTAGTCACAAAAACAATGAGCTTTAGGTCGTGCATCGGGTAGTTCCACTCGTGAGGCCTTAAATGACAAGTCACAAATGCAATGACTCACTTATCCAATATTTGAATAGATCCAATCCCAATACCTAATGCATTATAGTATAAAATATATCTTCTTCCTGGATCTGGAAGAATGAACATCAGTGCTGAAGTCAAACAACCCTTGAACTCCTAAAAGGATGCTTCACATGCTTCTATACATACAAATTTCACACCCTTCTTTTTCAAGCCTATGAGTGGTGCGTTAAGGAATGAGAAATATTGGATGAAGTGTCTGTAATATCTATCTAGACCTATGAATCTCTTAATGTAAAAGATGTTCTTAGGATTCTCCCATAAAACTACAGTTCTCACTTTCTAGGGGTCTACTAAAACTCTTGACTCTGAGATAATTGTGACCATGTAATTGGAATTTTTTGAACCAAAATTGTCATTTACTATTCTTAGAATAGATTCAATTTTCTCTTAGTGTATTCAACACATTATCATGGTTGTTTTAATGGTCATGTCTGGAGCCTGAATACACTAAGATATCTTCAACAAAGACTACCATGAATGAATCCAGATATGGGTGGAAAACCTGATTCATAAGATCAATTAAGTCTGTAGGTGTGTTCGTGTGTCCAAACGACATAACCAGGCACTCATATACCTGCTTCTGAAAGCTGTTTGAGGTATGTCCGATGACTTGAAACACACCTAGTGATAGCTCGACCTTAGATCTATCTTTGAAAACACTTTCACTCCTTGAAGATGATTACTGAGGTCATCTATTCTAGGAGTTGGATACCAATTCTTTATGGTAAGATGGTTCAAATAAAGGTAATCAACACAAATCCTGACGGTACCATCCAACTTCTTGGAAAAAAGAACTAGTAAACCCTAATGATAAGTGTTGGGGAATATAAATCCTTTAGCCTTTAGATCCTCCTACTATTTCATGAGCTCCAGAACCTCCTTAGGTTCTATACTATAAGAAGGAATGGTCACTGGTTCTACTCCTGGAACATGATCAATGGTAAACTCTATATATCACACCATAGGTATACTAGATAATTTATTAGGAAATGCATCCACAAATCACTCCATTGTAGGAGGAACAACTACGGTTCGTAACCCCTTGTCATTGAACTAGAGACCGACGATCTGTGTTGTCAAATTGTTGAGCCTCAACTACATGGTTCCATCTCTAGTCACCCTAACATATCATTTTCAATTATACACATTCTTACTGCCCTTTAATGATTTGAACATCACCCTACAACAATATTAGTCAATATAGGCTCAATAGGGAACTAACATGTCCATCCCGATTACTACACCAAATCTCCCCATGTTGAGGAAGAATAGATTCCACACAAAATGGTAATTGCCTATCTCAAGGGGGGATCCTTAAAATAACGTACAGCCTATGATCAGATTCCTAATTGTGTTTCTATAATCATAACATCACAAAAGTGCTCAATCTCAAGGCCCAGACTCTTAGAGTTTTCCTATGATATAAATGGGTGATACACGCCGGTATAAAATAAAGAAGATACTAGAGTGGAGGCTATTATAATACTACCTAATAAAATAGATAGCCTTGTACTTTTCTCTTTTAGTGTAGGTTGGACTGCATGTAACTAGCCTATCCCATCGCCATGAGTCACTTCTCAACTTACCTAAACAAGCTCGCTATACTGGAGCTAATAATCATAATTCAGACTTCCTCTACCTCGACCACCACCTTGGCCTGAATGATAGGTTTTATTCTAGTCACCTTCCTATCATGATCTTATTAGTGTTGATCCCGACCATGAAGTAGGTATTGATACCCACTCACTAGGCGCTGATGGTAAGGTCCTCCAGAAACACTAGAATGGAACATCCTGTCACATCCTCTGCGTTCCATTGGGTCATGCATGCACTAAGGACTCGTGTTTCCCTACTTCTCACACTTGTAAAACATAATAAAATTTTCTACATGAGGATATTGATAGCTACTGATTCCATGAGAAACCTCAAAAAACCTCTTTCTCCCATATAAATAGGTACTAAATGATCTCGGTGCCAATCCACCCTGGTTTTCACCCTCCACTTCCATCAAATTACACTCTATGATAAGGGTGTCGTTGAAGATTGCAGAAATGGTAGTCAACCTAAACATGTTAAACTATAACTGGATGACATAAACCATCCCATACACGAATCTCCTGCGGTCATGATATCATCACTAGTTAGAGTTGGTGAGAACGAATCTGGCTCGGTGAAACAGAATGAGTATTCTATGACTGACATACCCCCTGATGTAGGTTTATGAATTATCATTTTCTATCATCCCTAAGAGTATGGGGAAAGAAGCAGACATTGAATATGGTCTGAAATTATGCCCAGACAATATCAAGATGCTAATCCACCTAGTTGAAAACATCCCACCAATTCTTGGTATAGTCCCAAAGCATTTACATAGCTACCTTAACCCTCTACTCTGGAGGTGTATCTAGATGCTCTAATATAGAAAGGATTGCTTCCGGACAAGATTCTGTAGCATGAGGTCTATCAGCCCCCAAAAAGGTGAGAGGTTGCTGCTGCTGAATTTCACAAGTCAAATTTTCCATGCTTGGGATAAGTCAAATTAGACCATGCATACTCTGATGCATATGCAAGAAACCCTCTTAGAACTGGGAATCGGTGCCCATATCAAGAACTGGAAGAAGTTCCATAGGAAAAAATATAGGAGGAATCATTTGTTGTTCATGGCCTGCCACCTTGAGAGCGTGGTTGTCACCGCTTTCAGGGTGAATGAGGAATGGATGTCATGGAGACATAATGCTTCAACGAAACCACACACATCAAAAAAGATTCAAGAAATTAGAAATATTTCATTTTAGAAAGTAGAACAGGTGTAAATCCTTCCTATAAAAAAGGCCACGCTTCATTGCCTACACCAAAATCTAGGACCAGGTGGTAGAAAGAGACCTATAAGGCCATTATAACACAAGAGAAACCCACTACCCAATACTAAGGTATGGATCATGTCTATGTCTATATGTCATATATATTTAATATGTTTGTTTATACTTTATAATTGATTTTTAATTTAAATTGTGCTATTTCAAAATATTTGAATCACTTTAAAATAGTTGAATTACATGGTTTTCCATTCTCTTATCCCTAAGGGTCCATACTCCTTATGAACCAAAACATGGAATCTAATTGACCCACACCATAACAAATTCCATCCCATGTGACTAATGGTCCATGGATCAATGTGCCATTATTGAATGCTTATGATTTCTTCTTTAACCCATTGATAAAAACACTGTTAATTTAAGGCAAACATTGTAAGTATCAATTATGTTTTTCAATACCGGTAAGAATTTTCAGAACAATTAAATAAATACTCAAGGAATAATCAATATTAATAAGAAAAATTCATGCTAAAAATTAAACATGGAATGGAAATATGCATGAAATATTAACCATACTATTCTTATAGTGATGCATGATCTCATGAAAAACCCTCATTTTAGTAGGACATAACAAAAAATAACTAATTCAATGATAACAATATCAATAACATCATATTTCAAGCATGTCACCCAATGGTGAAATCGTATCAACTATAAATAGCTTAATTAATAAATGCAATTACCCATCCCATGTAATTTGGGTTTTCCCTATAAATGGGTCAGCTATGTCTAAGCATAGGGTCAATTCCAAATTCCATTAACACCTAGTATCCTATCTAAAACCCAAATAGTAAGATAAAGGGAAAAAAGGATCTGATACCACTTTTTATTGTTATGACCCAAGATCCACTTAACCAGTTCCCTGAGTCGGTGGGTCACATGGCCTCAATCGCACTTCCTCATATGCCAGAGGCTGCCTACTAAAAGAAAGGGTGTAAAGGTAGTATAGTGGAGAGACTACAAACTCATGATATAGTATCCCAATGGATAAAACCAAAAAAAATACAATATGAAAAGAATATATAATTAGAAAAAATCAATAAACTAGAGAAGCATAAATAGATAACCGAATAAGGAAGCAACAGAAGAAATCGATAACTGAAAAACTGATAACAATATCAAAATCCTATAAGGTAGTGTATGATACAAGGATGATTGGCATGTTATAATAAAAAAAGGGAACAGAAAAATAAAAGCGTGCTATACAATAGTACAAAAAGAAAAAAAATAAAATTACTCTATGTGCATCCCAATCCTATGTCCGGTCCTCTAATTTTAAGATCCATCTAAAGGTAAGAATATCAAAAACATGTAGTAGGGACCTTTCCCTTATTCATTCATACTATCAAACAATATTATCAGGTTCAAAGGGTGGCCCTAGTAGGGTTTGTGATAATAATATCAGTAGGCCACCACTAATGGTGACTAATTATAATCCATGAATTGATCGTAACTAATCTGTGTGTTAGTAATATCAATTAATTAACAAAGATGAATAGATAAACCAAAGCCTGATTAGGTTCCTAAAGGACAACTGACAGGTCTACCTGCTTTGGCTCCTTATCAAAATAATTTCTCTGTTCAAGATCTATATATATACACACAATAATATATATAGTTTAATTTTATATTTCATCCACCTATATGAACCATGTATGTGCAGACATAAGTGGACGTATACCTAGAATACTAGTTGTTGGATGGATTGGGGAGTAACTCAAACATCCATAATTAGTCTAACGAGCCTATAAGATTCATCTATAGGGTACACACCCTATATATAATAATGAATGGTGTAAATCATGATTTTCACTCAACATGGTGAGTGTGCCGCCATGGAAATACTCTAAAAAAGGAAAGTGGCGCCTAATCCCAACATCCAACTAGTATATGTTGTGTGAGATTCCATACTCAACACCTAATGAAAGGGAGCGTGATTCCACCATGCTCAACTGAACCCTTACCATCGTTCACAACCCATATAAAGGGGTCATTAAATTTATTATATAAGGCAGGAGGTAATAGCTCTCATGAGAATTATTAAACAAGATCATACATATATAAATGATACATAATTATAGTTATAGAACATTCATGTTATAACATAACAGACAAGAAAAAACCTCTCATATATACCATTATTCAAGTTCATTTATAATTAAATCATTATCATTATTAAATATTATTTAAAATATAATAAGTGAAGTTGTGGTATTTCCACCCTTTACACATCATTACATAAGATCCATTAATTTATGAAATGAAAAAAAAAATCCATGAAGATGTCAATCCATTTAATCAATATCATTTAGACCATTTGTAACTCATGTAAGGAGATGGAAACCATAATTTATATGGCATCAAATATACAAAAAAACAACCTATTTAGTTCAATAAAGCATAAAAAACATTTCATAAGGCTCAAGGGGTCAATTACAGGTGTCATGGTCAAAGGAGGCAATTTACTTCTTAGGAAATTCCAATATAGGTTGGTCTAAACAACTAATAGGTTCCTTGGATTCTACAAAAAAATCACTATACAAGGGAATTTCAATTTACTAACTAAGAAAAATCTATTTAGGCATCTCAGGAATTTTATTCCTTTAGCCACATTTATATATATTATCCAACATCACATAACATGCCAATGGGGTTACCATATAAGGAGTATTTTAACTATAAATTACCAAAAAGGATCAATATATATGTATATATATATATATTTAACAAGGAGAAAGGGTAAATTTTACATGAATAAACCAAATTAAAGGGGTCACTTAGAAAAATTCAGCATGAGACACAATGGCATAGCTATGAAGCGATGAAACTCAAAGGGAAAACAATGTGACCAACTACCTCAAGGTCATAGATGATGCCTCACTCGATATTGGCCTCATATTCGAAGTAGGTTGGAATAACATTGAAAAATGGTCCAATACCCAAAAAATATGTCAATTGATCTTTCACCTAAATAGCATGATTTATTCATAGGAAAACTTGAATAGAAGGTAAGAGTGAGATTAGCCTTACCTTAAGGAGTCTAATTCTTCATTCAGATCTTGATTTTATGGTCAATTGAAGGAATTAGAGTAGATCCTAGGTTGAGGGAATTGTTTGTTCCATGGGTTAGGAGAAGACATTCAGCCACTGGAGGAAGAGGAGAGAAAAAGGAAATAGGGTTTAAGAATAAAAGAGGGGTAAAATTATAATTTCACCACAAAATAAGGGGGCTCACGATCTGTATTTACGGTTTGAAAAAACCATGCACAAATAGTGATTAGTTCACTACTAGTTGAGGTGCCCTACATGGTTAGGAACACATCTTGATTAACCCAACACAAACCATCACTACTAGAAAATTGTGCTATAGCCATGGTTTTCCAAAACCTTGACTATATGTATTTATACCACGGTTATAGCAACATTTTTTTTCAAAACCATTTCTATAGGGTATATTTTCAAATTTTATATCTATGGTTCAGTGAAACTGTGGCTATAACGTGTACCAATAGCCATATTTTATCTAAAACCAAATAAATAGAGTCTTTTTTCAAGAGTTATATCCATGGCTTGTGTAAAATCATGGTTATAGAGTCTTTTTTTGAGGGCTATGGCAATGGTTTGCGTAAAACTGTGGATATATAGTATTTTATTTGTTGGATATAGCCATGGTTTCTATAAAACTGTGGCTATAGAGTATTTTTTCAGAAGGCTATAGCCACAATTTCTCTAAACCATGGCTATAGAGTATTTCTTTCCAGAAACTATAGTCATAGTTTCTCTAATCTGAGGCAATAAGTTTCCCACATAAACGCATGATTTTTTTCACGTGGAAATATAGAGGGAAGACCTATTACTATGGATTATTGGTTATAGCCATGGTTTATAAAGATATATATACCAAAATATACATATCAATTACATCTGTTCTCAATAGTGTACTAGTAATGCGGCTGGACCAAAATAGTGGAGGTATAAAGATCAAATCACTCTGGTCGCTATTTATTTTAAACCTATATACATAGTGTAAAAATGTGAGGGCTATAGCCATGATTTCCAAAACTGTTTTTGTTGTTTCTTTTACTATGGTGGAATCCATGGTGATATCCCACTAAAACTATTGCTATTTCTTTTGGCTATAGCCATGCTAATATAATCCACGACTAATTGGATTCGTGGCTATAGCTTATAGCCACAGTTTTAGGAACCAATATCCCTGGTTTTAGATAGTGAAAATAGCCAAATTTATGACTTGTGCATTTGAAATGGATCTATCCCATACCTATAACTGGTCACACGGCTGTGCACCTTAGTTTGCACGGTCACAGACAAATTGTGTAGGGAAATTCCATCTACCCATTTTAGGGCTCCAGGGTCCGAACAAGCCTCAAACACTCCTAGAACCTGATTTGATTGATTAGAAATATTTATTAGGTCTGTTTAAGGAATTAAAATTGTAAAAGTAATCATCCTTACCTCCATGTAAAATATGGGACATTACACATTATAATATTTTATTGGACCCTCTCAAGATAATTACATCTTATGTTTCTTGTCTCCATTCCCACGAGACCACTGAGAATCGATAATCTCTATCTCAACTTTATGGTCGCAATGAAAAATCGCTTCTTGAATTTGAAATTCATGAATCACAATGACTTTTTGTAGACTCAAATTTAGTATTCTAAATATGTGATCCACATTACTTTCAATGTTCATGAAAAATTCAGAGGTGTATCATGCAGGCCTTGAAACATTTGATTTATATGCCCTGATAGATTCATCTTCCTTTTGCTTCAGTCTAAGGAAATACCTCTCCATCTTAGGATGGAGTGTTCAGGGAAAATATGTATTGAAAAATATTTTCTTAAATACTTCCCAATCCATGGAATAAATTTTCTCCTTAGACTTTGTGTTTTTGATCAGTGTCCACCAGTGATCAGTTTCCCCATCAAAACGATAGACTCTTAGTACAACATTCTCTTATTATAAGGATTAAAGTATAGATAATACATTCTCAATGGAGTTAATCCATTGTTCCACAATGAGGGGAACAAAATCTCCAATAAATAACAGAGGCCTTTGATATATAAAGGGTTAAACTACAACATTCTCGTTCATTGGAGAAGGAGTGCATTGCACATAATTCAAGCTATTATTCAAAACTTGATCCAGTTGTTCTAGCACTTTCATGAAGTTTTGAGCTCCCATTCCCATCATATTTGGAATTTAATTAGGGAAATCATAACAATTAAAATCATATTGATTGTTGTCTTGAGTTATCCTATTTCTATCCATTAACAAATAAAAATAATGTACAATTTGGGGGATTGAATACTTAGCTAATAAGAATATAAAATAGAAACTTTGAACATTGAAGGATAAACTTGTAAATTAAAAGTATATCCTAACTTGGGATTCCCTAAGTTTCAATCTATGTTATACATGGGGATAGAATTATACCTAATGTTATTACTAATGTTTTTGAGTCCTAATATCCAAAAATAAATAACTATGTTCTAATACCAACTATATTGACCCTACACTTTTACACATATTATTACATGATTTTAAGCATAATTAATCATCAAATACAGACCTAGGATCATAAATTCTAGTGTCTTTGGAATACTAGGTACATAAAATTGAAAAAATGTAAATAGAATAAAAAAATTATATAAATCTTCCATAATGTTCTCTTAACATCCTTTGAGCTCCTATATCTTAATAAGATAACTTAGGGAATACAAAGACAAAAGGGATGAGCCAAAAATCCATGTGGGGAAATAAGCATGGAATAAAGCATGGCACATGAGTTTGAAGGTATAACATGATGACATAAAAGTCATGGATACAAAATAAACATATAGATGAATAACATAATGAACATGAAATAATATGATCATAGAAATATCAGAATGTGGTAGTAACATTTAACATGATAAAAACATTTGTCAAAGCTAACTGCTAATAGTATATCACATGGTGGACAATGTCCTATAATGTATTAGGTTTACTTCATAATCTCATATATGATGTATCATGAGACTAAAAATTACCCAATGAATTGAATCACTATTTGATTGAATCCATCATAACATGTTCATGCATATGTGTGCCACATAGAGAATACAGATATGGGTTAACCATGGAAATAAATGGGTATTGTAATCATGTCATAAATCATAATCAAAGGGTGTATCATAAAGGTTTTAAAAAAATAAAGTATTTAAATAATAACTGGACATTAATAAGGTAAAATAATAATAGATCATGATAAATTATATCCAACTGAAGTGAAAACATGTAAATATATTTTTCAAGAAACTTTAGAAAGGATCGACATTAGCGCAGTTTAAAGGAAAATATTAAAGGGTCTTTAAAGAGAAAAATTGTATAATTTTTCTTATAAACCATATATTTAATAAGATAGTTTTCCATGATAAAATTATTGATTTTAGAAAAATAATGGTGGCTTAAAAAATATTATGGAGTGCACTATAAAATTAATAAGAAATTATGAAGTTCAGTTTAATCGGGTTTGCTTATCAGAAGGAATTGAGAAAGAAACGTCTTAAAACATGTATTTCACTATAAAATAATGATTAATTAATCTCTATAAATAAATTTGGAACATATAAAAAATTTTAGAAGAATAATATAATAAAAATTAAGAAATACGCTTGGGGTAAATATTGAGAAAGAACAACCCAAACGTAATTTAGAGTTTCTGAGAGACCCCTTACCATATGTCTGAATGTGTTCACACATGAACTTAATATCATGGATAATAAAATTATCTTCAATTATAATTTAATTAAGAACCAATTCAACATATTTTTCATTTATTATAATTTTATGATGTTCAATTATGTCCATTTTGATGAGTTATGATGTTTAATTTTGTTATTTCGGGAGTGTTTGTTTCTTAGTTTTAGGGTTGGTTTTCTTAATTATAATTATATGTGTTATTGTCAAATGGAAGAAAAAATAGAAAAGTGGAAAGAAATGGTATGAATATACTTACAAAACTTTAAATATTCCCATATATCATTTTTTTTATATGAGTATGATTGATTTCATAAAATGTTAATGATTAACATTTACTATATTTTGGATTTTTTCCGGTCATCACGAACTAGTTTTGTTTTATTATTTAATATTGTATATATGTATTGGTTATAAAACTTGAAACACATTAAAATATAAATTTTACTATTTTATTTAACCATTATAAAGGTTTTGTGACCATTCTTACATCTTGAAATGGACAATGAAAAATCGTCCTCCATGAAGGCGATGAATCGACATATCAGGGATGTTGTTTTACTTTTTAATATAAAAGGGGAAGAAAAGTTATTTGATTCCAAATATTCCATTAAAAAAATAAAATTTAATTATATGTATTACATTTTATTCATCATGTCACTTTGGATAGTGGGGGAAAGTATGAGGTAGAATAATGGAAAAATTTAAAAGAGAAAGAAGGATGATTTTACCTTTAGAATATTGCCTCATTGAGAACCTCCTTAAGACATTTGGGTTTGGTATTTTTTTGAGACCAAAATCTCTTAGAAATAGGGAAGATTCTTGGGAAGGTCATTGGGTAGAATTAATACAAGCGATAAATCTTATAAGGTGTGAGGAGAAGGGTTGGTGAGGGTCGTATTTATAGGGGGAAGAGAGGGGTGTTTTTGATTATTTTATTCATTTGTTTGTTATTTTGGATCAAAACTATCAATGATGTTTATTACCATGAGTAAATCCAGTAAATAGAGAATTTGAGTTCGAGATAATGGTCACTTACATCATCCATGACTCAACCATTAATGAAAACTTCATTTATTTACTCAAAATGTTAAATAACGTAAATTACCGTATTTCACTATTCACCAAAAATTAAACTATTTAAGAAAAATTCCTCAAAATTAACCATAATAATTTTTTATGTCTAGAATTAAAATATGGATTCCATTTTAGGAAAATAGTTTTCTAGATATGAGAAATTAAATTTTTAATTAAAATCATCATTTATTAAAGAAATACTGATTTTAATATTATAACTAATTTTATAAAACTATAAAAAATTAAATAAGGTATCATAAAATTATATTATAATTATAATACAAAAAAATATTAATTTAATAATCTAATTTATGAAAATAATGTATCTCTTTAGTCATTATATTAATTATAAAATTGTAAATAAACATTTACGTTTCACAAAAATACCAACACTTAATTTATCGTTTTTAAAACATTTATTTATTTATAACATGATATAAATATATCATATTTTCATTTATAAGATACCTAAATTTTATTTATACTTTTATAGTTGAGGTTACTACCCTAACAACCAGATTACTATTCCTAATGGTCACATTATTATTCCATCAGTCATGTTACTTTTCAAAGAGTAAGATTTGTAACGGTCATAAGGGTTTACTACTTGCTATAAATACCACTTATTCCATTCATAAATCACTTATATTTTATCCCAAGGTTATATGTACTTTAATATTATAAATTAATATTTTATTATTAACATTATGTTTTATATCTATATCTTTGTTGTTGAGTGTGGTTATTCTAGTGGAACGAGCATATCCAAATTATCATATTCTTATTATCATATTTTCTATTTATTACCCTGATGTAATATTTGGAATTCTTATCGGTTTGTTTTATAACTAAACTATTATTCTTTATTTATTAGAATAATTTTTTATTTGGTTCTCTATGTTATTTATGTTCTTTATACTACATGACATAATTATAAGATGGAAAATTTAATTGATAAAATTCCAGGTCGTTAAACACTAGTAGGAATTCCACATGTTTTGGTGTAACCATAAATTCCTTTTTGCAATCATGTGTAATGGTCCATATACATTAAGATTATCATTAATATATGTCATGACTCATGCACTTAGATTTATTGACCAGAATCATCATGCCATATGTTTCCAGGAATTAGGGTATGTTGGATGTGTCATGATTTTTATGTCATTAATGGATAAATCAGGGAAGGATTAGTCTCTTACATATTTATGAAAGATGATATCTTGGCCATTTTATCGGAATAGAACCATCACATTAAAATTATATTGTCATGGTGTAATGATGTGTTTATTTTAGAGAGTCAAAGAAGGACATATTGATCATATAGGTTGGTGACATGGATGTGCAACCCGCTTGATGAGATATTGTGATAAAATGATTAAATAACACAGTGAGTTTTCATATGTAGTTTTCAAAATTGTGACATTAAGTTATTTTTCGTGGGTGTCTTGACCCATTTCTAGATAGTAATCATACGCTTTAGGCAATCCCGATTAATGCCAATGAGAAATATTCCTATAGGGTCGAACACAAAGTGTTTCCATTGATCTCATTGAAATTCTCTTTGAGTTTAATTAATGGAATAAATATTATTCTAAATTTATAGTAATAATATTATTCAAGTAATATTAATCACATAAATTTAATAAATTTTTATTATCCGAAATGTAAACAAAAATATATTTATTTATTTTATGGAATATTTAATAAATATTTATTTGCAGGTGTGTTTATGAATAAAATGTTATTCAAGTGTTTAATAAATGCAAGGGGAGTTTGAATGGACCAATACTTTGTCGAGTGAAAATCATTAATTGAAAAGCCAGTTAAATAATATTTTTATTTCACAAATTGGTGCACACAACAAAATAATAATAATATTATTAATATTATATATTATGAGGTTTATTAAAGGTAATAAATGTTATTTAATAGAAAATATGAAATTAAATAATATTTTAACCTAAATTCTAACTCTATAAATAGATGGTTATGTCTATTTTGTATAGAATCCAAAAACTAAGAATAGAAAAATGTTGTCCACAATGAATTTTCTCTCGACTCCTCATTCTCTCTCCCTCCCAAGAACAAGAAGATCAAGTGATATTTCATCAAGACAAAATAACGAGGGATCAATAAGGAAAAATTCAAGACATTCGACTCGAAATTCTAGCACCCAAATATCGTGTGGTGTTGCTTGGAGTTCATAGTAGCACGTGTGGATCACCGCTTGAGGGATTCTATCCTTCAATCCTCATAGAGCAATGAAGGTAATTCAAAAGGTTCTTTTTGTATGATCAAAATTTACCAACAAAGAAAGTTCTTAATCTTAGGTATTTAAGTCATCAAATATTAAGTAAATTAATTATAAATTTGATGTGAAGGTTCCCCACTCTTGGTTTAGGGAAATAATTATTAAAATAAATTTTAATATATCGCCCACCACCACAAGCTTTCTCTATTCCATGAACCAACACTTGGGTCATCACAATTGATATAACATAAAGGTTATAAGTAGGACATAACATTAATTCACCTTTTAAAAAACAATACGAAGGCACTGAGAAATGAAATGTTATGTACTAGTTATAGAGGACAACGTTTTACACAATATACCTCACCATTTATTTAGCTTATGTTTTATATAATTATAGGAAATAAATCTCATAATTTAATTTCAACGTGTATCATCATCATCATAATTGTTTATATTAAAGTAAGAAAAAATGGAAAGTTCACATCGAGAGTGAGTGACCTACAGGGCCGAAAATAATAGAGACAGAGGGCATCACCTTTATAAGGTTAACCCCCTCGGGATTAAAATGGTTAATTTTATTGAAACAGGACGTACCAAGACCATGCACCGCAAACTTCACCATAGGATCTTACACCAGTTTCCATGAAGACACGTGGTACCCGGCATGGGGACCACCCACATGCCCAAACCGGTCATCAGACTAATAACAATCCCCACAGGACAACCCATGTTTTTTCTAGTATTCTTTTTCCTCACTCACAGACACTCTAGGAAACTTCCTAGAAGGTCACCCATGATGATCACTACTCTTGTCTAGACATGATTGACTGTGGAGTTCTAATCAGGTAGGTTTTTGAAATGAAAGTATCTCCTTGTTGACAAGATTCATATAATTTAGTCATTTATACCTTTATAATTATGGGGTGTTACATTCGACCCCATTTAGAGAAAAATGTCCTCATTATGGACCCTATATCTTAACTCTGGCAGTGCCATTGCACTTAAGGCTATGTTCCTACTCTCATTCCAATGTAGTAACTAGGCCCCACTAATACAATATACACCCTATTTTAATATTTTTGTCATGTCCTACCCATCTTGGTACGACTAGTTTCCTCATAGACACGTGGTGCCCTCCATTGGGCCCAACCACACTAATGACTACCCCCACAGGACAACACATGTTCTTTCTAGTATGCTTTGTCCTCAATCGCACACACTCTGGGAAACTTCCATGAAGGTCACCCATAATGATCACTACTCTAGGAAAAACATGCTTAACTGTGGAGTTCTAATTAGGTAGGTTCCCAAAAATAATGTTTTACCTTGTTTACATGAGTCACATAATTTAGTCACTTACCCTTTATCATTCTAAAATGTTACATTTACCCCCTTTAGAGAACAATGTCCTCATTGTGGATCCTATATCTTAACTCAGGTAGTGCCACTACACTTAAGGTTGGGTTCCTGCTCTGATACTAATGTAACAACTGGGCCCCACTAACAATATAGATACCCCTTCATAATAAGGTCATTTGGTCATAGCCTACTAGGTACCACCAAGTTCCCCAAAGAAACATAGTCCTCTCCATGCGGCCCACCCACATGCCCAAACAGGTCATCATACTAATAAATATCCCCAAATGCCAACACATGTTCTTTCTAGTGTGTTTTTCCATCTCTCAAACACACCCTGTTAAAATTCCCAGAAGAACACCAATCTTGATCCCTATTCTAGGAAAAGTATGCTTATCTGTGGATTTCTAATTAGTAAGGATTCTAAAAAAATGGTTCAACTTGTTGACGTGAGTCATATAATTTAGTCATTTAACCCTTTATCATTTTGGGGCGTTACAATAGAGAAAAACATTCTTTATGTTGTAACTATCATTTTAATTATCTGGAGACTTATTTCAACAAGGTATAAAAACAAACAAAAGGTTTATTATAAAATTAAGTGTTTTAGTTAAGTAAGATGCTACAATACATTTATATGAATCATCATATGAATGGCTATAGACACATTAAATGACTATCCAATTTAACATAAACATACCCCCAAGGGGTTAATTACTAAGGCATGTATAGAGTAGATTCGACATACAAGGGTCACGTCATACAAACATGGGTTCAGTTATATGGGTATCCATTACCAATTTATGGAGAAACCTATCTATAAATTAAAATTGACATCCCATTCAAGTGAAACACATTAATGGTTAATTTATAAAGATGTTAACACACCCTCAGTGGGTTTATCACATAGGAATAATATATCAAGACCATCCTACCAGAGTTGAGTTGAGTATATAAGGATTCATTTTTATGGCTTTCCATTACCAAGTTATAAAGATAAAAGACTTTATAAGTTAAAATGGACACACCATTTAACTGGAATCCGTCACTGACCATTGGATCTATTAAGAAATAAAATTAACAATTACTAAAACCATTAAGGAACTTATTATACAAATAATTAATGGTATGGTCAACCTACAAGGTTTTAATAAAGCATATAAGGATTTACTTATGTGGGTAGCCATTCCCAAATTATGGAATCAACTCTCTATAAATTATAATTGGCATCCCATTTAACTTCCATCCATAGGTAATGAATTGAATTTGTTAGAAACACTTAAGTTAATTCATTAACTAATTTAAAACTATTTAATTTATTTAAATCATTTTATGCTGGTTAAAAAGAATGTAACCATCAGGCTATATGATAAAACAATTGTTTTGATTTTTTATAGACCTAGGTCTTCTAGGACCAACCCATAATCCCTTCTAGGGTTCCATCCTAAAACCCAAGGGTGATAGGAGGAATTTCCCATCCAAGATTTTATGTGAGCCACCATCCTAGGTAGAACCTAGTATGTGACTTGGGTTTGTACCCAACAACCTTCCCGTCAAACTAAATACTGCACAATTGGGTCTCCCTTTCAGTGATAATGCATCCGATCCATCCATCTTGCACCATCGTTTTCTTATAACCAGGACTTGCCACTTGACCATCGCTATCAAGAAGACTTTTTATACAAGGAACCATTGATTCACATGCTTCAAATGAGAAACTTCTACCACTTTCAAACTGGTTTTAGGGAATAATTTACCCTAAATCACACATGGGCTACACCCTGGCCCAGATACCACTTGTTGGGTTGATTTCCTCCATCCCTAGGTCATCCAGGCCCAACACATAAGCCCTTATGGGGTTCTATCCCAAAACCCATGGGTGATAGGTTTAATTTACCATCAATGATTATATGTGAGCCACCATCCTTGGTGGAACCCACTGTGGGACTTCAGTTTGAACCCAAAAAAACACCATTTAGATTGATAGAGACACCTAATTTAACCAACTATATAATATAAATATAACAAAAAAACTATCAAGGAGAGGATACAAGTATACAAGTATGATAATCACACAAGATTGGTATATAGATAAGTATGATAATGACATGTGAGTCCTATGTGCATAAAATTATGAATGAACACACCTATTCTCTAACCATACCAGGAAAAAATATAAATCATGTATGTAAATAACTATGAGAAATATGAATAATCACTCAAGGTGAAACAACAATAAACTGCAATAACGAACAACATTAACGAAAGTATCATCCCTATAAACATGATCTTTCCCCCATTCATGGGTTAGTCATTACCATACATGATATATTTACCAAGTTCCAACACATTTCCAATCTTCTATATACCAGTAAAAAATAATAAATAAAAGGAAGATAAAACTATTATGCCACTTTGTGTCATCCTGGGCTCAGTTAACTCGTAAGAAATTAAACATGAGGGTCACATGTCCTAAAGTGAACCTCCCCGTATGCCAAAGGCTTCGAACCAGTAGTGATGTCCTAAAGGCGGTACGATTGGGAGACCATGCCCTTTACATTAGTACTAAATATAGAGAAGGAATAAATAATTGAAATGAACATTGGAAGATAATAATAACCAGTAACCTGGAAAGTTCCAATGAAACAAATATGGCTTAAACATAATATTCCATAAAAACAAGGTAGTCAAGTATATAGCTGGAAATATATACTGCAAGGCAAGACAGATAAAAGAATAAATAAAAGACCCAACTCTAGTATGCTTCTTGAGTACATGATCGACCCATTTTTCCCATGTAATGTCTTTTCCCAAAAAAAGTAGCAGAAAAGAAGAACCATTCAAGTCCCAACCTATAACAATGAGATCTGTCCAAGTACCAAATAGTGGCATGAATAGGGCGTGAGTAAATCTTAGTAAGACACCACCAACGGTGTCTAATTCATTCAACTCTGTGAGTATGAAACATAACCATGTGCAATATCTCTATAATACAGAATCAATAAAGTGGAGGTGAACCAGGGAATACCACCTTCTTTTTTATACATTAGACTGTCTCTAATCATAGGAATAATAATTTAATCATGAGACCCATGGATGTAAACCTAGGAATCCAAGAACAAGTATCCAGATGAAACCATGAAAAGTCATTTGGACATTCCCAAATATCAGAACCAAGGTAATCGAGTGTGTAAATCCAAATCATTCCACTTTAATAAAGTGGGCTCTAATTAGGCCTGAGGAACAAGTCCAAGGTAATCACAGGAATACAAGATTGGGACCCAAAGAGGTAATCTAAGGTGTCCTATGTTTGAGAACATCATGCCAAATCCTCAGACCTCATCCCTGAAATTCTATTTTTTCCAACGGCAAACCAAAACTTTTAAAAATTGGTTAGATGGGTTCATGGTCTGAAACATGATTCACACAGTGAATCATTTCAACTTGATCGTTTCATGGCCAGAATAGGTGGTTCATATCATGAACCATAGTTATGTAAGATTAGGCTCACTATCACAACCATTCATAGTGTGAACAACATCTTCACACCATGAATTAATACCGCAATAGTGGTGTGAATTCTTCATAGAGCTAAAACACAAAAAGGAAAATAAGATCAACAAGAGATATAAAAAGAATCCAAAAAAGCCTTTCATACCTAAAATCAATACCAGGATGTAATATAATGTATTGGAAAATCAAGGGACACTACCACATATCATGGAAAGGGAAGTGTTTTCTTTTATCACTGCTAAGTAGAAAGCACTAATAAAAGCCTCACCTTTATCTGTGCAATTATTAGTGCTAATAAAAAAATTTAATAAAAGATTTATTACTTTATATTAAATTATTATATTTATATTCAAAAATAATGTTTATTTATATATATTAATTAAAAAATTCATTTTTATAATTAATATAAAGATGATATATTAATATATATTTTTTAATAAGTCAAATATATATATAATGTTTAAAAAAAGTATTTAAAGATTATAATTAAATAAATATATATTAAAGTAATTATAAAATTATAATAAATTTTATTAAATAAAAAAAATATTTATTATATTTATAAATATATATTTAAAATTATATATATAATTATATATTTTTAATTATATACAAATACATTTTAAATATATTTATTTATAATTATAATTATAAATATATATATATATATTTAAAATAAATATATGCCTCCCGTGAATATGGTCAATATATATATATAATTAGAGAGAGACACACACAAACACACACACCATGAGGATGATATTCATGGACATTGTCGTTATTTATGTCCATATGATGCATGAGTATAATTGATATTGTATGATCATAAGTTTATTTGTGGACATGATTGTGATGTTAAGATTACCTATATTATGATGAGGCAATCATATGTTATGTATTCATCATGAATGTTCATTTATACATATTGACTCCCTTTATTATTCTTGTTGTCCATATATGTCATTTTTTGTGATCTATACTCTGCCAGGTACATATAATTCATTAATGTTATACCCATTAAACTATTATGTTCTCATAAATACTTATAAATTTATAATTAATATATATAAATAATAAATATATTTATTATATTTATAATTTATTATTTATAATTATTTATGAAAACTTTTATATATATTTATTTATAATTATAATTATAACATAATATATATATATATTTAAATAATTATAAATAACAATAAATACAACTATTATAATTTTATAAATATATATTTTTATATATTAATATATATATATATATAATTATATACAAATATTTATAAATATATTTATATATGTATAATTATATATAAATATTTATAAATATATTTATAATATTTATAATTTTATTATTATATATAATTATATAAATATATTTATAAATATATAAAAATATTTATAAATATATATATGAAAATTTATAAATAATTATAAATAATTATAATTATATATATGTAAATAATTATAATATTATAATAAATATATTTATTATATATTATTTTAAAATAATATATATAGTAAATATTTTTATTATTATGTTACAATTATAAATAAATACTTATTCATTTATAATTATATTTAAAAATAAATATTTCTTTCTTTAAATAATTATAAGATAATAATAAATGTATTTATTACATTTATAATTATAAATTGTGAATTATATATAAATAACTTTAAAAAATATATAAATAATAGTAAAATTATAATAAATATATTTATTATAACTATAAATATTTAAATATATGTACTGTTATAATTATAAAAAAATATATATTTATTTATATAATTATAAAATAATAATAAATATTGATAATAAAAAACGTCAATATATTTTATAATTATTTAAATAAATAAATATTTATTTAAATTTTCAATTATATTATAATTTTATAATTATAAATAAATATATATCTATTTAAATAATTATAAGATTATAATAAATATAATAAATATATTTATAATTTTATAAATATATATAGTAATATAAATAATTTATTAACATTAGTCATTATCATCACTAAAAAACACTAATAAAAACATTATGTTTTCTTATAAAAAAACTCTAACAATTCACCATCTTCCTTGCACCTTCAAGCCTTCGTGGAACCATAGTGATGTCATCATCGCTTGCCTTATCCGTATCCTTTGCCTCTGCCTCCATCTTTGGTGTAGCCCTGCTTCGTCATCACACACCTGTGTCATTCCCCTCAAGCTCTTGCACCTTCACCGCCACTTTCCTCAAGGTTTCCTGAGAACTAGAACTGCGATGTCGCCTCTACTGCCCCCGCCGCCACCTCCGCTGCCCCGACCGCCGCCTTTACTGCCCTCGCCTTCGCTGTCACATGCCCCCCCGAAGGTACAGTTCATGGAATGGTATGTTCCCATAATTAATTGATTGTTAAGTTATTGAAAAGAATGAATCATTTGATATTAGGGTGAATGATTTTTGCTATGTTGTATTCATTATAAACATAAATGTTGAGATGTAATAACCCTGTGTTTTTTTAAAGATTACTTTTAATTAAAAAAAGTCTTTAGGACTATGCATTGTGGATTATGTATTACACTATAAATGAAGGTCCCGATTTTTTGACTATATTGTGATATTATTGATTATCTTATATGTAGTTATATATATATAAATTTAGATTTGGTCATACCACACTATTTCTAGTTAAAGAGATCACTACTACAAAACCGACCTTTAACTACGCTAGAATCGGCCTTTATCCGTGCTAGGAAAGTGATGACTACCTTAGTGCGATTAAAAGAAAATGTCTTTTATCACATCTAAAAAGAACTAATAAAGGGTTGATTTATTAGTGCATTAAAAAGCACTAATAAATGGTGTCTATTGTCTGCACTTTTAAAAGAAATAATAAATTCATGATTTAGCTGCGCTTTCATTTGTACTGATAAAAGTATGATTTATCTTTGCTTTTTATTTGCACTAATAAAAGTATGATTTATCAACACATTTAATAGTGATGATAAAGATAGACGTTATCAGCGCCTATATAAGCACTGATAAATTATATCTTTATAATAGACTTTAAAAGCGATCATAAATTATACTTTTATCAGCGTATTTAGTTGAACAAATAAAGGTGAAAACTGCATTGTGATGTTGTAGCACACTACATCACCAGAAACAGGTGCAGTGTGTTGCAACACCACACAACATCAAAAAATAAGATACAAATACAGGAAACAGAAACATAAATTACCAAATTATGATACAAATACTGAATTTAAATGAAATAAATTTTCTAACACAAATACATGAAAAAGAAAACACTATTATAGAGTATGTCAATTGTTTTTTTACTAAAAATAATTTAAATTTTGAATAAAAAGTCACACTTGGATTCATTCCAATCACACTGTGAGTCGAATTAAGGTTTGTCTGATTCCTTAATTTCAAAAATGACTTATGGATCATTTTCTTAAAGTACCAAAACAATCTGATTTTTGTTTATAAATTTTGAGTATGTTAGTTGTTTTTCACTAAAATTAATGTCAATTTTGATTAAAAAGGTGTATATTGAGTCATATCGGTCACATCGTGCATCAGATTGATGTCCGACTAATCACTACATGTCCCAAATGACTTATGGATTATTTTACTAATGTATCAAAACTATCAAAAAAATTTCCTCATTTTTTAGTATGCCACTTGTGTTTTTACTAAAATGTCATTTTATACTGGAAACACACACTTTGAGCCATACAAGTGGCATCGTGTGTGGGTTTGACATGAGACTAATTCATACACCACACAAAGGAATTATTAATTATTTTCCCAAATTATCAATAAACATTGAGGGAGTTTTCTATGTTTTCAGTGAGTGAAACGTTTTAGTATGAAATGTTAATTTTAAACTCATAACGGACACTTTGGGTCATATCGGTCACACCGTGCATCCTATTAAGGTGAATCTAATCCCCACACATCACAAATGACGTATGGATCATTGTCCTAATGTAACAAAATAATCCAAATTTGTTTTCTTAGTTTTTAGATTGTCGTGTTTTTTCATTAAAATTAATGTTAGTTTGGAAAAAAAAGATTCACTTTGAGTCATACCAGTCACACCATGTTTTTGATAGAAGAACAGATGGTCCTTGCATGTCCCAAATGACATATGGATCATTTTTCTAATGTAACAAAACAAGATGAATTAATTTTATATTTTTTGAGTATGTCATCTATTTTTCACTTAAATTAATGACAATTTTGAATAAAAAGATGAACTTTAAGTCATACCGATCACACTGTGTGTCTGATTGAGGCACCATGTGTATTTCTTCAGTTTTGAGTATGCCACTTGTGTTGTTTACTAAATTTCCATTTTAAACTGGAACCACATAGAATGGATCTTATCTTAAGTGATAAGTGTTGTGTGCAATTTTAAACTATTTTTCTCAACCAAAATCAGGGTATGATCCTTATTTTACATCATTTCCCATCAATTTTATTATTTTCATGCCAACACTTCTTATCCTCCTCTACCTCAGTCATCACCTATACCTCCTCCACGTCATTCTCCGACTCTGAAGTGAACTCTTCCTTCACCTCCGCTTCAACCACCACCTCCGCCTCTACCTCCACCTCCACGTCTGCGATTTCCCAACATTTTTTTTGTTTACAAGTAAGAACTTCTAAACAAATTGACTTCCTCTATTATTTTTTTTCTTGAAAAAAATATCAAAAATAATATATAAGAATTTTTACACTAATTATTCAAAACCCAAATATCATTCAAAGGTCATAACTCATACTAGATCTTAGATATAATAGGTAATCACCTAAATTTTATGTCAATATACATTCTAAAAAAAATTACGCCGTTAACTCATCTCTAAACAAATTGATTTCCTCATTTGAGGAACTTCGTTGTTGGCAATCTTGATAGTACTGAGAACATATAGACAAAAAAATTATTGTGAAATATATTTAATGAAATTTCAATCACATTCTGAATTTAACTATAGGGGGATGCATGAGTTTTTCATGCTTTATGATTTTTTTGTTAATTTATAAAATATAATATCAACAATAGATTGAATTATCTTATTTCCGACACTGCAGAAACATTGAACAAAATGATTAATTTGTTTTGAAATGTTTTGATAGTTATATAATTCTATATATACCTTAATTTGTTTCCATATGAAGTAATCTATTGTCCTTTTCTTGTCAGACAC
Source organism: Viscum album (assembly GCA_963277665.1). Lineage (NCBI taxonomy): Eukaryota > Viridiplantae > Streptophyta > Magnoliopsida > Santalales > Viscaceae > Viscum > Viscum album. The sequence goes on from OY728131.1 coordinate 91,254,574, forward strand.
CATCTTCATTCCATGATCTAGCCTGTATTGAGCGACCTCCCTGTCATAAAATATATTTCTCATTAAAACACAGACAGAACATATAATTTGAAGTTTATCTAAAAAATGTTGATTTTAGTGTATTAAATATTCATAATAAACATCATATGTGGTCAGTTGGTTTTATATTCATGCATTGAATAAAAAAACATATTTGGGGTGTTTATGCAGACTACTATCAGTATCCAGTGCTGCCTAAAAACAAAAACAAAAATGTAATAAAAAAATAAAAAATATATTTTATGTGATTAGATCTTAGAGTTTTACCCTTGTAATGTAGCTATCAAAAAGAGTATGTTGTCTGATGATTTTTTATTAAAAGCATTGAGTAACTCGTTTTTTTATTCTCTATTTCTTTCTTATTCAAATTAATTTCTAGTATATAAATGATACAGGGATTAATGAATCCAAATAGTGCTTTTCATGAACATTCCTTTATATTGTTGTAATATAAATTCTTATAGAAAATATGAATAGTTATAAACTTTAATAATGATATTTATCTCACAATTTGGGCGTACATATTATGAAAATATACCTTGTGTATGTATTCACAATGGATACACCCATCCATTCATGATTGAGAATCCCATTTAGAGTCTTGAGAACAATTCCTTATTTAAAGGAATCACTATATATTTATTCTTTATATTCAATGTAATACAAGGTTTTGTCTTTAAATGTGGTCTCTGCATGAAGTTGTAATGATAATAAATATTTCTATGGAATTGGTGGACAGATGGTACTCTTAAAAGTTCATTCTGTTTTCTTGGTCGATTGACTAGATTTTCTTGATTCTACTATTTGTTTCTCCGCTGCTTTATACATCTGTAATATCATACCTCACTTCATAAGTTTTATCATCAAAAATTACTTTTTTTCACATGAAATTTTTTGTTAAAGATGCACCCCATGTATCTTTATATGATTAGATGGCCATGCTATGAAAGCTCCCATAGCAGCTTCGATTTTTGTAATATCAGGACCATTAAGTGGAACATGCAACTCAGCAGTCGGCTCATACACTACCTCAATACCCACTGTCATGTGATTATTTGGGAGGGGTTGATTGTTCAGCTGGTCTCCTGGGATATTATACATTGTAGCCATTGTAACATGGTAGTACATGGGTGTTAAAAATTACAAAACACATACAACTGTACCCTATAGAATTTAGTAATATAAAGTTATGAGAATCTTTTTGATTAACATTTAGGAGAAAGTGTAATGAAAAAATTTATTACCCCAATTAAGCTTTTCAGTTGGAGGGAATGATTGGCCTGAAATAAAGTGGGATAATTTGGTTATTGTGTGGATCTTTTCTCCACCACCGCTTCACTTTGATCCTTTCTTATACATTGGTCTGCCAAACCAGAATGCAAAATAATTTCTGATAGTGAGTCTATTTGTGTGTACAATCATCTCATCATATTATATGTATATTATTGTGGTTTTACCTTCTCAAAATATGTTTTAGGAGATACTACAAAAACTAATCCTATAAGATGACCATATTGTTTAGGCCACTTCAATGTTACTGGAAGTCTCTTTTCATCTGGTATGGTCATTCTTAATTCATGTGTTTAAACTATATAAAAAAATATGAACATATTTATTTTTCTATAATATTTTTATAAATCTTAACTAATTAAAATTATGTCATAATTACACATGATTCCCATACTGATTTTGTGTTATCATCAAATAATATACCCTCCTTATTTACACGAGCCTCCTTCCATAGTACATTATGTGGGATATAAGTGGCTTTAGATTTTGATTCAACAATCTTCATATAAAAAAAATAACATTTGTTGTTTCATATGACATAATTAAAATTTTTATTGTTTATTTAAAATACAAACCAATTTATTCTCTAATGAAGCATACCCCATCATTCTTTTGCGATAAGGGGTGGGGGGGTTGGTATTGATGGATGTTCTTTATTTTCAGCACACTTTTTCTGTTTCATAAATTAACAATTTTCAATCTAGTTAGATAAAATAAATAATGTAAAATAATATATTATCAACAACGATGAACCTGAAATTATTTCTCACTCTGATGATTACCGAAAGCAATCCATATTTCTGGCTTTATAATATGTTTATAACTAAGTGGTGGGTGGTGATTTATTTTTCCCTCAGCATCCTAAAGATGTAACTTCATCAGAAGAGTCCTGAAGCCTCTAGGAGATTTTCCAGCATCCATTAAGAAAAATTTCATATGGAAATATTATCAAAAAATAAAAAATCTCAATGTAATAATGAAATCTAAACAAACATTTCATTATATAATTTTTCAGTAAAATAAATAAAGTATGTTGTAACATTACCGTTATATCTTTCCAATGGATTTTCTTCATTACAGGTTGGACGTGGCACCATGAGTCAATATCAATCAGCACGTTCATCATCGTTGTGACCCAAATATAACTAATGAATGTTTACTAGTTGGGTTCAATAGTTTGTCCATGTCTATTCTAACCATCCTCAAATTTTATACCCGAACTTCTTTCCTTGATAATTTTATTCGAAACTATGACGTCGCATTGTTCTTGTTTTTTTCATTCTTTTCATAAACATGTTGTTAATCCCTAATAATTCCATAATTTCATCATCAATAGTCTCTTCTTTCTCTTGATTGAAAACATCATCATGGTTAAAAGTTATTGCCTACAGGAGTAGTCAACCATTTAATTTATCATGAATAACAAACATGCAATACACTCCATGCATACAAGTCCAAAATTTCATCCATCTTGCATGAAAATTCTTACTTTCTTGAACAAAGATATAATACTTTAAAACTAATGTACAACTAACCTTCACTGCCTTTATTTAATCCGTCCTCATATTCTTGTTTTCCTTCTATCTCTTGATGATGTATTTGAGGCTACTGATTCCCTCTTTTAAACTAGCCTTCCTCTCATCACTATTCGGGAGGTATGTGATCCATGAACTTTGGAACCATAATGATCGTATGAAGGATAGTTTGGAAGAGGGAGTCAAATCCATCATCAAGAGATGGAATAAAGTCATGCATGTTAGGATTTAGGTGTCATAGGAACCTGCACTAATGGAATCAATAAAAATGTATCCTCAATTATAGAGGAATTGGAATACCTCTACTATAATGGACATGAAGAAATGAATCTGACCCCACCAACATTGAACATCACTTCTGTCTACTCAAGCATTCCTCACCTTCCAATTTTGTATATTTTTTTTATCCACCATAAGAATGTACTTCCAATAACATGCATCCCTTTAAAGGGTGAATATTTCAACTTATGCTCTGTATTGATCTATAATTTGTTTACTATAATAAATGAAATGAATCTACTCTATGCAATCAAAAATTTATAATTATGATATATAACAATAAAATCTTAGAGGAACCATAGATAATTCCCATAAGTGAAAATTATACCACATAGCTTGATATAGATCTACAATTACCCTAGGGAACTTCTTACTTTATGACTAATAATGATATTATTGGTGGTAAAATATAAAATTGGAGAGTGGTATCCCCACAAATCAATCGTATTCTATGATGAATCTTTAATCATATTATATGATTGGCCCCACTAAATATGACTTATAGAACATAAATATCCAAACCATCAAAAGTATATTTTAATCATTTTTTGTTCTCTATATAGTTATTCACCATGTTAAATGTCTTTTAATGTTATTTTTTATCCTATTAATTAATTAAATCTCTATTTTCATTAGTAAATCTATTAATAAATCACATATCATAGTTTTCTTAATCAAGTTTTCATCCATGGATAACTCACTTTATTTTGGAAAATACACTCTTTATATTTTTTTGTGTATTTCTATTTCCATTTTCCAAATGATTTCTCAACTATATTAAATCAAGGAAATTTCTAAAAAAAATTTGAGCATTCATTTCTCACCAAATAAATTCTCTATCACTATTGGTAACCCATGGTTAATGTTTAATAATAATCTAGAATTAATTAAAAAATAAAACACTCAGAACATGCATCACTAAAATAATTTTTGGAATGTGACTTATTAATTAAATATTTTTTTGAATTCAATAAAAATTTATTATAAAAAATCATAAATATAAATAACCCATTTCATGGTTTAACAATTTACATGAATAACAAAAATCCACAAAACTTGTTTTAATATTTTTTTAACTTTCCTTGGTACCAATATGTTCATCGCCCATAAATAAGGGCCACAACTGGGTATCCCCTAATCCTTAAAAAACCCTCTATATTAAGCATTTAGAATATATAATCTAGTATATAAGCTGAATTAAATTTTAGAAACTACTTATATTTTGAAACCCTATATTATTCAAATGAAGAGAAAACGTAGGGGGGATGAGACACACATAGATTTCTTTTAATAGATTAGGGACACTTTTGACAGTGCATTTAAAAAAGAGTGGATAAATATCCCCTTTACCAGTGATAAATTTATAAGTTCTGATAAATATGTCTTTTATATGTGTAACACCCCAAGCATCCATGGTATGCTTCTCTTTGAATAATAGAGCAGCGTGTGTTGTACGCAACATCGAGTTCCAACACACTACGACCAATCAAAGTAACTGTTATGAATAGTAATACCCACCTTTGAAACTATATAAATTTTATATTTCATAATGGAATTCATTTTTGTATTCGGAATATCTAAATTATCCTATGTTGAATTTTTTGTATTTTTCCGAGAACTTCCAATTTTTGATGAATAGTGAAAAATACTTAAAAACATCTTTTTTAAATAAAATAATTTATTGTGATAAATTATAATATTTAGTGGTTTTAAAGAATAATTAGAATATAATTTTACCATTTTATCCAATGGGGGTCATTAGAATAAATTTCACTTTGAAATTGTACATAAACAATTGTCAATCTTTTGATTGATATTTTTTCTTAAAAACATGCTATTTGTTTTGACGACGGGAATTAATTATAAAATTAATTAATGAAACTTATATGTTTGTAATTCTATAAAATAGACATTATTTTTGAATTTGGAATATCAATTATAACTTAGGATGAATTTTTGGTATTGTTCTGAGAAACTTCAATTTTTGATGAATAGTGAAACCACTAAGTGGTAGTTAAGAAACTAATTTTCGTTTAAATGAAACCTTAACACTTCTGTGAATTTAATTTGAAAAAAACGACATACATGGTTTTCATTAGTATGTAAAGTGTGGTTCAATGAGATGAAAATAATTTTTTTGTGAACAATAACTTTTAAGTTTTATTAATCACGATTAAAGGTAATTAGTGTAATTTAAGGTAAATATAATGTTATAATAATATGAAATTACCTTTACACTTGTCCTAACCTTATTTTATGAGTCATGGATGACCAATAAAATCCATGGGTCAACTTGGGGACCCCATGGAGCAACTTGGGTAAGAAAATGACATTAATAACTTTTTATTTAAAGTAAAAATAAAATTGTCACAAACATGTGTTGTTTTACTAATACAATTATTACATGAGGTTATATAAGTTAAATTTTCAACAATAAACTTTAATTAGAAATATAATACAATTTCCTACATCATGGTAATTTTTTTAGACATTAATGAAATTTAATTTTTTATGACACCATGATGATGCAGCGATTACCTCATTAATTAACGATTTAAATAAAATGAAAAGATAATGTAAAATATAAGACATACACATTTAAAAACCCTATTTTATGAGTATTTTTCGAACTCTTATCACCTTATCCCCAAAATATATCATTGTGGGACCTTTAAAATCTTAAAAGCATTTCATAATAATGTAACATTTCATGACTATCCAAGAGTGCCCCTCCTCTCCTCTTATAAAAGGCCCCCACCTCTACCACCTTATCAACACCGTCAAAGACATTTGTCTTGGCCAAACTCTTCCAAAATACTCTCTCATCTTCTCTCTCTTGCTCCTGGAAGCCTCACATTGGGCAGAAGTCTTCTCAAGGAATCCTTTGGCTCGAATCGAAAAGAGCTACCCGATTTTAAGGTAATGTCTTCTCTTATGTTATTTTTTCTTTATTTTGCTTCTCCAAACCCTTAAACTATGTTTATTCCTTTATTTTGTAACAACAGAAGTATCATCAATATACTAGTATGTTGTTATGATATGTATTTGATTTACACTTACACACACCTTGTTCTAATTGTTAAAGAACATACTGTTTCTATGGGTGGTGAAATACTGCCTCACGAATCGATGATTGTTCAATATTCTTTTAGCACCGATCATGGTGGCCATTATTATGACACTAATTCTAAATATGATATATATTATGTTTATGCTTTCTTTATTCTTCTTTATTTTTGGTTTATGGCATACCTTTAGGATTTCTATTATGTGTAAATGAGATAATTTCATTCTAGGAAGTACGGACTACCGCCCCCTCAAAGTGATTTGAATCATTAATGACATATGTGGGATGTATAAAGGATGGAGTAAATGATATTATATACGATATTATACTGGAATCATAATATACCTTTATATCATTATGATTTCATTCCATTAAATATGAAATAGAAATGAAAGTAGCGTTCATGCATACGTACGACTTACTGTCTCCATGAACGGTGCATTTCATTTCTTACCTCTAAATGTTATGTAATATTATAAATAAATTTATATAATTGATATATATGATATATATGATATCAACATCATGAATATAATTCTGGATATAATAGATATTTTACCACATGAACAACTTGTAATTATAAGAAGTTTATTTTTGACCCAAGTACCAAGGATCGATAAAACGACCGTTATTAAATTAAATGAGTACATAATGATCATAACATGGTAATAAGTGATATAAAAGGAGTAATGAACTTATAAAAGGTTGTTAAGAAAGTATAAATTAACTCTAGTTTATTATTCAGGAGATTAAAGAACGATCGAGTCAAGTCGGACATGAGGTGAGGGACTTCGTCTCAATCTCCTTTCATCGAGGCATATTTTGTCATATACACAACTTTCTTTTATATGGTGTATAAACCCCTTGTAAATTTACTTATATTCAAAAGGAATATTTTTATATGAATAGTTTTTACTAAACTACAAAAGGAATTTTTTTGTCTTATGTATGCCGCGACAACGACTTCTCCACCGCCGTGACCATTATATGAGTTTTGGTTTCCTCTACAAGCCATAACATATTTAAAATGAAAAATATATACCATGTTTTAATATTCTTTTTTTTGGTATTGGAAATGGTTTTCATAATGTTTTATTATATCAATGTGTTTTATTGATATCTTGTGATTGAAATGTGGAAATGTTATGTTTCCTTTATGCATGTTTTATGTGGTACGAATATCTTATGGTTTCTGATATGTTTAAACCTGTTCATATGAGGAATGCATTGGACTTAATAAGTGATGAGTGGAGCCCACTATAGCTCCTCGATGCATCAGTAGGTCTCATTAGACAAACAAGTTTCTTGGAACAAGGCCTTGACAAAAATATTATTTCTAGTCTTGGCATGAGGCCTTGGCTACGTGGTTATGATAGTCTAGAATTATTAATTCCATCATTATGAAAGTGGTTATTGATATTTCATGTGATTATTCGACTAGTAGAATATCCATTGGGAATAATTAAATGGCATTATTTCATATTATTTTTCCATATTATGATGAGTTTCATGTTTAAAAGGCTTTTGTTTCAGTTATACATTGCCTTAAATGATTATGTTTATTTATAAAAGTTTCCGCTATATTGTTATCCTTACTGAACATCTGATCTCACCCCTTTCAATGTTTTAATTATTACCAGATGTGAAGAAGTATGTTATGAATGACCTGCAAGGATTGTATGAGGGGATATTAAGACAAGATTTTTTTGTAGTTTTGTTTTACATTATGATGTAATGTAACATTTATGAATGTATCTAGTGTTTCTAAGGCTAATAAACTATTTGGTCTTTCGAGATTGATATTTTGTAATCATGCCAATGTTACTTAAATAATGCACTGACTCTAGGTAACTAGGTTCGGGGCGTTATAGTTGGTATCATAGGCAAGTTTAGTACTAACATTGGAAGCAAGATTTAGATAAACTCTGATTAGATCACGTATCCCTAAGATAGATTTTGAGGATTCGTATTGAAAAACTTCCTAGAATTTTGGTAAAGTATAGAATTTGTGTATTTGTTTAGAAATACATCCTTGTTTGGATATGAGGAGGTAGAGGTAGCTCTGGAACATATGTACCTAGGGGTAAATACCGAAAACACCGCTTTGAGCTAGACTCGAATGGGAACTGGTGCACGACAACAGGCCTTGCTGCACTCTTGGTTACGACACTCCCGGGGGATATGCTTAGGATAATTTCCATTTTCTTTACAAACCATTATGAAGGGTTTATGATTATATACTATCTCAAAGAAAATATTTTTATGATTATGGATTATATCCATAAACTGGTCAATTTATGTTAAGTGTTTTACAAGTATGGAATTATGTATTTTGATTCATAAACGGATCTAGTTTATGCCATTTTTTAGAAATGGCACCTAGTGGAAGGAATGGAAACCAAATCAATGCACACACTCCATGTAGGGATTTCCCTCATGCTCAAGATATTTATAGTGGAGCTGGTGATACAACTGGTGCTGATCAGCTTATCACCACACTGGGACAACTCACTCAGGTTATAAATAATAAGCTTACCCATATGGAGCACCATGATCCACATCGTGGAAGATCAATGTTAGATCGCTTCATGAGACAGCAACAAAAAAATTCAATTGGAGTACAAATCCCTTAGTAGCTGAGTAATGGATAAATTCATTAGAGAAAATATTCCATGCCTTGGGGAGTAGTGAAAGGGAAAAGGTTATCATGACAGTTTACTGCATCACTGGAGATGTTGATCAATGGTGGTCATTGATTAAAAACACAAAGGAAGAAGATGAAGTATCAAATATGGAATAGAGGGAGTTCAAAGTGATTTTCTTAGATAAATACATCCCTCATGACCATCGAGCAGATATGGGAAGGCAATTTCTGAGTCTGAGACAAAAGGAGGATGAGAATGTCGCAATGTATGAGTCTAACTATACAAGGATAGCGAGGCATGCAGCAGATTATATACGTATCCCAAGAAGTAAGATTGATCGTTTCGTTGATGGGTTAAAACCATTTCTTCTTCTAGCTTTAGTATCACAATATTTCTCAATGTTTGAAGATATAGTCTCGTGTGCTATCAAGATAGAAATGGAATTCTCTAAATCTTATGACAATAAAGTAAAGCAAGAGAAGAAGAGAACGGTGGAAAAAGAGACAGATAGAGGGAAAAGGGAAAGAAGGATTTTACATTATGCGATAATTGTGGGAAGAATCACCCAGGTACTTGACTAAATGGAATGGGAGTTTTCTATAAATGTGGAGAAAAAGGTCACCAGGATCGTGATTGCAAGGGAAAGAAAGAGTCTATCAATGTTGAATGCTACAATTGTATGGAAATGGGGAATTATGAAAATTAATATCCTATGAATCATGGAAACTTACCTTGGAAAAGGCCAAGGGATCAAGGCCAATCTTATAATGTTACTATAGTTGAGTGGAATAATTTATGTACTGGTTCTTTTGGACTCAAGGATTATATTCTGGTTATAAGAATAATGTGATATATATAAGTATTGTATAGAAGTACATGTTTTTTTCATTAAGGTTTTAATATGATGAAGGTAATCATATTTTTAGTATGTGACAATAATAGAAACTTTACTTTTTTTGGGGAATCTGATGTTACAATTGATATTGGAATTTAGGGACATTTTAGAGAATGTCTGGACAGAGGTATTTTGGATAACTATAAAGGTTGGAATGGATTAAGTTGAACATTGGATAGTATTATTTATATTTAAAACATTTTTGAAGATTATTTTTGGAATATTATAATAATATAGTTTTAGGAAAAGGACAACCTGCAGGTTGGGGGATAACCTGTCACATCGGACAAAGCTGCAGGAAACGAACCCACAACCATAGAGTGACATGCCTTTTTACCTACCATAGCCTATAGGAAGTCCCTGGTTATTAAAAAATAGTTTTCCTAATCTAAATGGTATGTGTCAATATTTGGATCCTTGTACGATTAGGATAAATATAATATTTTGGTGTTATATTATCATTTTGACTGAAAGATGAGTTTGTGGTAGAAAGTAGTTAAATGTTAAAACTCTACTTGTCATGTATATATATATATAACTCTCTCTTATTCTATGAATAAATTAATTCTTAAACTTTATGAAAGGGATATTAAAACTAAAAATGTGTTATCCTAATACCTTATGTTTTTTTGAACTGATGATATTTCAAATCATAATAGATTAAAGGCTTTGAGGCCCTCAATTTTACACTTGTTTGTGATTGATGACCTCAATCACTCCTTATAAATATTTACGTTTTTCCTCCAATTATATGTCTCTAATTGGCACAAATGTTTTCCTAATCGAGATCATAATTTGGTGGTGAATTTTAATTTCCCTTTCCCTCTTATTAAGGCTAAATTTTATTAACCTTATTTTAGATGTGGGTATTCCACAAAGGTATTTTCTATTTTCAACCTTTTATTTTTGAAGAAAAATTTCAAATTGTGAGGACATAATTTATTGAAGGAGGGTAGAATGTAACACCCCAAGATTCCATGGTATGCTTCTCTTTGAATAATAGAGCAGTGTGTGTTGTACGCATCATCGACTTCCAACACACTAATCAAAGTAGCCATTATGAATAGTAATAACCACCTTTTGAAATTATAAAAATTTTAATATTTCAGAATGGACTTCATTTTTGGATTCGGAATATCAAAATTAGCCTATGTTGAATTTTTTGTATTTTTTCGAGAACTTCCAAATTTCGATGAATACTGACAAATACTTAATAACATCTATTTTCATCAAAATAATTTATAGTGATAAATTATACTATTGATTTATTTTAAATTATAATTAGAATATAATTTTACAATTTTATCCAATGGTTGTCATTATTATTAATTTCACTTTGAAATTGGACATAAACAATTGTCAATCTATTGATTGATATTGTTTCTTAAAAACACGCTATTTGTTTTGACAAGGGGAATTAATTATAAAATTAATTAATGCAAATAATATGTTTGGAATTTTTTAAAATATATATCATTATTGAATTCGGAATATCAATTATAGCTTAGGGTGAATTTTTGGTATTTATCTGAGAAACTTCAATTTTTGATGAATAGTGAAACCACTAAGTGGTAGTTAAAAAACTAATTTTTCATTTAAATGAATCTTTACAACTTCTGTGAATTTAATTTCAAAAATCCAACATACATGGTTGTCATTAGTAAGTAAAATGTGGTTCAATGAGATGAAAATAATTTTTGGTGAATAGTAACTTTTCTGTTTTGTTAATCGCGATTAAAGGTAATTAGTGTAATTTAAGGTAAATATAATGTCATAATTATATAAAATTACCTTTACAATTGTCTTACCCTTATTGGATGATTAATGGCCGACCAATAAAATCCATGGGTCAACTTGGGGACCCCATGGAGCCACGTAGGTAAGAAAATGACATTAATAACTTGTTATTTAAAGTAAAAAATAAAATTGTCACAAACTTGTGTTGTTTAACTAAAACAATTATTACATGGGGTTATGTAATTTAACATTTCGACTATAAATATTCATTTTAATGATAAAAAGATTACCTACATCATGGTAATTTTTTTATATTTTTTAGACATTAAAAAAAGTAAATGTTTTATGACACCATGATGACACAACAATTACCTCATTAATTTACGATTTAATTAAAATTTAATGATAATGTACAATATAATAATTAAACTTGTAAAAAACCTATTTAATGTTATATTTAGAACCCTTATCACCTTATCCTCGAAATATATCATTGTTGTACCTTTAAAATCCTAAAATCATTTCATAATAATGTAACATTTCATGACATTGCAAGAGTGCCCCTCCTCTCCTCTTATAAAAGGCCCCCACCTCTACCACCTTATTCAGACCATCAAAGCCATTTGGCTCAGCCAACCTCTACCCAAATACTCTCTCAACATCCCTATATTACTCCTATAAGCCTCACTTTGGGCAGAAGTCTTCTCAAGGAATCCTTTGGCTCAAATCAAAAAGAGTTACCCGATTTTGCGGTAATGTCTTCTCTTATGTTCTTTTGTTTTATTTTTCTTATCCAACTCCTTAAACTCTTTTTATTCCTTCATTTTGTAACAACACCAGTATCTTCAATATACTAGTATGTTGTTATGAGAATTATTTGATTTACACTTACACACACCTTCGTCTAATGGTTACGGAACATACTGTTTCTGTGGGTGACGAATTACTGCCTCATGAAACGATGATTGTTCATTCTACTTTTAACAACTCTAATAGTGGACATTATTAGGACACTAATTCTATATATTATACATATTATGTTTATGTTTTCTTTATTCTTATGTATTTTTCATTTATGGAATACCTTTATGATTTCCATTATGTGTAAACAAGATAATTTCATTTTAGGAAGTGCGGACTACCGCCCCCTCAAAGTGATTTGAATCGTTAACGCCATATGTGGGATGTATAAAGGATGAATTAAATGATATTATATATTATATTATACTGGAATCATAATATACCTTTATATCATTATTATTTCATTCCATTAAATACGAAATAGAAATGAAAGTAGCGTTCATGCATACGTACGACTTACCGTCTCCATGAACGGTGCATTTCATTTCATTCCTCTAAATGTTATGTAATATAATAAATGAATGTATATACATGATATATATGATATATATGATATCTAAATCATCATTATAATTCTGGATATAATGGATATTTTACCACATGAACAACTAGTAATTATAAGATGTTTATTTTTGACTCAAGTACGAAGGATCGACAAAACGACCGTTATTAAATTAAATGATTACATAATGATCATAACATGGTAATAAGTGATATAAAAGGAATAATGAACTTTAAAAATGTTCTTAATCTTGTATAAATTTACTCTAGTTTATTATTCAGGATATTAAATAACGGTCGAGTCAAGTCGGACACGAGGTAAGGGACTTCATCTCAATCTCCTTTCATCGAGGCATATTTTGTTTTATACACAACATTCTTTTATACGGTGTATAAACCCCTTTGACTATTAAATTTATTCAAAAGTAATATTTTTATATGAAGCGTTTTTACTAAACAACAAAAGGATTTTATTTTTGTCTTACATATCTGGCGACAACGACTTCTCCGCCGCCGTGACCATTATTTGAGTTTCAGCTTCCTCTACAAGCCATAAAATTTTAAAAATGAAAAATAAATACCAAGTTTTAATTTTCTATTATTTTGGTATTGAAAATGGTTTTCATAATGTTTTATTATATCAATGAGTTGTATTGATATCTTGTGATTGAAATGTGGTAATGTTATGTTTCCATTATGCATGTTTTATATGGTACGAATATGTTATGGTTTATAATATCTTTAAACCTGTTGATATGAGGAATGAATTGGACTTAATAAGTGATTGGTGGAGCCTGCTATAGCTCCTAGATGCATCGGTAGGACTCATGAGACAAACTAGTGTCTTGCCATAAGGCCTTGACAAAAATCTTATTTGTAGTCCTGGAATGAGGCATTGGCTACGTGGTTATGATAGTCGGGAATTATGCATTCCATCAGTATAAAAGTGGATATTGATATTGCATGTGATTATTAGACTATTAGAATATCCATGTGAATAATTAAATGGAATTATTTCATTTTATTTTTCCATATAATACTGAGGTTCAAGTTTAAAAGGCTTTTGTTTCAGTTATACATTGCCTTAAATGATTATATTTATTTATGAAAGTTTCCGCTATATTGTTATCTTTACTGAGCATCTGAGCTCACCCCTTTCAATGTTTTAATTTTTCCAGGATGTGAAGAATTATTTTATGAAGGACCTTCAGGGATAGTATGAGGGGATTTGAAGACAAGATGTTGTTGTAGTTTTGTATTACTTTATGATGTAATGTAACATTAATGAATGTATCTAATATTTCCAAGGCTACTATATTAATCGGTCATTTGAGACTTGATCTTTTGTGATCATGCCAATGTTACGTAAATAATGCACTGACTCTGGCTAACTGGGGTCGGGGCATTACAATAAGTGCCTTTTTAGAGCTGATAAATCTCAAGCTTTTTCAGCGCTAACGTTTTAGCGATGATAAATATATCTTTTAACAGTGATTTTTAGCACAGATAAAACTATTATAATTATAATTATTTAAATAGCTTTATTATAATTTTATACACATTTAAATATATATAATTATTTATTTATAAATATATAAATAATTGTGTAAAAAATAATAATTATTTATTTATAATAATTATAAATATAATAATTAAACATTTATAGATATTTTTATTTATAAATATTTATTTAGAAATATATTTTTAACATTATTAATGGATATATACTCTAAAATACACGCATTCTCAAAATGAGTGAAATTCAATAATTCAAAATCAGTACACTTTAAAAATATTGAAATAAGGGATATGTTTTATTAATAAAATATAATTTATTAAAAAAATATGGATGTATATAAATTGAAGTGGATGAATATGTATTGAAAATACTTAAACGTAGTAAATAAATAAATATAAATAAATAATAGAAAATGATCAAATTCAATAATAAAATAAAAAATAAAAAACATTAAAAATTAATACCCTAACTGTAGTATTAGAAACAAATAAATAAAATTGATTGAGTAAAAACATAATATATATTAAATTTATCATGTTATAATGAAATTCAAAAATATACTAAAATTTGAATAAATTGCATAAATATTAGGTGTATGTGTTTATATATATTACATAAATATATTTATGTGTGCGTTTCTGTATAAAAATTTATTAACACACACATTTGTGTGTGTGTGTGTGTCTATATATATATATATACATGAAATAAATTCAACACATGATGTTTGATATAGGCTAAATTGAAAAATCAAAAAACATTAAAAATAAATAAGACATTAATATGTTTATAATTAACATTTTATACATATTATACTTATTCATTTTATATATCATTATTTAATATATACTAATTATTAATATTAATAATCTATATATATGTATATTAAATTTATTCATTTCTATCAATAATTATTTAATTAATAAAATGTTTCATCTTTTTCTTAATTTACTTATTCTATTTTTATTTTTTTTATTTTTTTTAATTCGATCCCTTTATCAACAGTAATTTTTTATGATAAAGATAAACTTTTATCAGCACTAAAAATGTAATGACAAAGGGAACTTTTTATCAGGGATAAAAATAAATCACTAATAAAGGTTTCCTTTATCATCGCTAAAATAATGCACTGATAAATTTTACCTTTTATAAGTGCTAAAAAAGCGCTAATAAAGGATTCCCTTTATCAGTACTTTTTTAGCACTAATAAAGGGACTCCATTATTAACTCTAATTTTAGCACTGATAAAGATGAACTTTATCAGTGAATTTTTCGAGCACTGATAAATGTCAACATAGTTATAGGTGTGTTTTATAGTAGTGTATTGATTATGCTCTACTTTTTATAGGAGTATAAATTTTGAATGGATTTTATTTTATTTATCTATTTTACACCATACTAAAGGTTATATCTACTAAATTTAAAGAATTAATAGTCCTTCAAACATTGAGGTTGTAAAGTGATAATAGGAGATATAGTTTCACCCTATTTTTTGTCTTTGAAAATATAATATAGTGGATGGAAAAGTATCATGATCATGGTGGATATGAATAGATAATGAACATTGATAAATTCTTATAAAGTGAGGGTAATGAGTTTGGGAATTATTTGATGAAGAGTGCGGAATTTTAGATAATTTATAGAGTAACATAAAGAGAAATATTCTAGAAATGTAGACAGTATTTTGTTATTATTGATCAATAAAGCTAAAGAAGATGTGGAATAATAAGAAATTCATCAAATTTCAGGAATATGTCCTAAAAATATCTAATAATAGAGTTTTTTTATTTTTATTTTTGATTAGTAAGGATCAAACTCATACACTTGAGGGGTAGTGAGTGTCTATTCTATAATAAAAAAGTGAACATTTATCTTTTGGTGTAGTACTAAACCAAAAGGGATAATGATTTTGTTGTGCACCTTATACAATTAGTGAACTCAATGGATTTTATTACATAAATAAATAACTTATATGTACTCCTTGGATATATATTAATTTGTGTGAACCAAGAAAAATTTCTTGTATCATGTACTTTATTGGTTTATAAGGTTAAATTATTAACATAGGGACACCTATCGGTAATCATTGAATACATTTTCAATGGTTTTTAAAATACCAAATGGGAAGAGGAAAGATTCATAGTGATTTACAAGATTCCCTTGAAAAAATAATCCCCAAGTAAATCCCATAAAATTTTGAACACATGGTTACCACGACTATAGAAGAGAAATTTAATGGAGAATTAGGGATAAATAAGATCAAAAGAAGAGATAAGGATCACATAGTTAATGAATAACTTGAGCTTTAATAGTGAATAACCATGATTAAAGTTGAGATGAGGGGTAGGGAATGGGTGGTCTTCATGAGGAGAGTCATTAAGGCTTCTAGAGAACATGTGGAGTGAAATTATATTCCTCTTATTAAAATCATATTTTTATAATTAAAAAATCTCATATCTTAAAATTCTTCATGGGATCTGTACATTTCCCATATTCATATCCATAGAGTTCATGAAACTATCTTCCTCAAATGTGAGAACACCCCTTTTGTTTATTAGATTTCAAACCAAGAGTTTTAGTTATTTGAAAATGTAAAAAATGTTGGAAAATGTTATTTTATTTTTGAAGTTATATGTTAACCCTTGTGATCTATATTTAAAACCACTTTTTTAGCCTTGGTCAATTTTTATTTCACTCTTTTGGGTTGTTTAAATTTTTCATGATTTCCAAATGATATGGATTTTTTAAAAGGGTGTGTTTTCCGATGTGGATTGGATTTTGAAACTTATGGTGTCTTTTAATATTATTAAATGTCCATTTAAAGGGTAGTCTGAATTTGAATTTTAGTTTAAAAGGTGTTTTAATAGCGTCTCTTGACCATGTGATTTATTACTTCTTTTTATGGTTTTATTTTCAGATTTTTTAAAAGGGATTATGTATGGTTTTTAAAAAGGAAATAATGGTAAGCATGATTTTGAAGTGTTTTCAAACAATTTTAATAATAAGTTCTAAATGTTTTCTCAAATGAGAAAAGTTTGACATGTTTTTATTTTAAACTCTAAGAATTATTGAGTTTTAAAAATGGGGATTTAGGCCACAATGCCTAGTTTTGTAGAAATGTTTTGTTTTAAAAAATGATTTAGAAAACAATATGATAGTTGGAAACCTATTTGAGTTTTGAAATGTGTATTTCATTTTTTATGGCTCATATCACTTCCATGGAATATTCTAAGAGGGAAAACGGTTGGATGGTTACCCTAGTTAAACATATTTTGTGTATTTATTATGATAAATATTAATATTACCAAATAAAATATGATGGATATGAATAAAGAATTTATGGATGTCAATCATATGATAAATGAGTATTAATATGGAGTGAAAGATTTCATCATGTTTGGAAAAGTTCGTGCATATTACCCTTCTCAAATCCTTTGTCTATATTCACATTGTTTTTATTCAGGACTAATTAGTCTAGAGTTGTTAGAAGAACACTTGATCTATCAGGGAATATATTGAAGTTATAAATTTTTGAATAAACATGGGAAAAAGTGAATATAGCTAGTGTTTGGGATAAAAATGCATTTTATGGATCATCTTATATGATTAAAATTGTGTAAGATGAAGAAGACCACATTGAGGGTGCGATTACAGATGTGAATGATGATGAAGATCAGATTGAAGAAATGACAAGGAAAGTTGAAGATGAACTTCATGATTTCCCAAATTTTTTTGAGATGGTAATGATTTGTAAAAACAATCCATTTTGTATTGGTTAAACTAAATATATTGCATTTTCAGCAATACTGAAGTTGTATAATTTGAAATCATGCAAAGGATGTAGTGAAAACAGTTTTATGGAACTACTTTATCTCTTTAATGACATGATCCAAGAATATAATGAGCGCCCTAGCTGAACATACGATGCCAAAAAAATGATACGATTAATAGTTATGATCTCTGAAAGAATACATTCCTGGCTGAGTGATTGTATACTATTTTGAAAGGATGAAAAATAACTTAATGAATTTCAAAAGCGTGATGCTTTTCGATACGAGAAAGTTAAATCTAGTCCTAAAAAGTTGTATGTTACTTTCTAATCACTAAAAGGTTTAGATGTCTATCTGGAATTTAGGATACTACTTGGAAATTGATTTGGAATTCAGATATAATAAATGAAGATGGGAAACTACATCACCTGACACACTCTCCTCAGTGCAAGAGAATTTCTCATGTGTATCCTGAATTTGGAAATGATCTGACAAACCTTTGTCTTGAATTATCTACAAATGGAGTGCATCCTTTTGGATTTCATAGTAGCAATCATAGTACATGGATGGGTATGGTGGTAAATTATAACTTTCTACCATGGTAATGAAGGAAATGAAAATACATCAAGTTATCTATGCTTATATCAGGACCAAAACAACTGGGTAATGATTTTAATTCTTATTTGGATCAATTTATCGAGGATTTAAAATTATTATGGGATTCAGGTGTTACATTGTATGATGCTTATAGAAATAATGATTTCACATTGTGAGTCATGGTGTGCGGGATGATAAATTACTTTCCTACTTACGGAAATTTGTCAATATATATCATCAAAAGAACTCAACAATGTTCTATTTTCGAACAAGGTACACCATCAATTGGGTAGAAACATTCATCAAAGACTATGTTTCTAGGGAATCACATATTTCTACTCCGATGACATAAGTACCAATCTTGGATAACATCATTCGATGGAAGTTAATAGGAACATACAACATAGTCTCCACTAAAAGTAGATCAATTATTTGAGAAAGTAAAATATGTAGAGACTGCTTTTGGTAAATAGTTTTTGAAAAAACATTATGAAACCCGGTTGGGAATATAGATCATTTTTTAATTACCATACTGGAATTTTCAGTATGTTAGACATTTTCTTGATGTTATTCATGTTGAAAAAAATGTATGTGATAATGTCATGGAAATGATTCTAAATGCAGCTGACAAAACAAAGGACGTAATAGAGGGTAGGTTGGACATGGATGACATGGGAATACAAGAAGAATTGGAACCAGTAAATGGTGAAAAACAGACTTTTATTCCTCCAGATTAATACACTCTTTCTAGGAAGGAGATATATTAATTTTTCAACTTATTGAATAACTTAATGTTTCCATAGGGGTATTCATCAAATATCAAGAATATTATTTCAATGAATGATTTAAAGTTAAAGGGCCTGATATCACATGAATTCCATTTTTTTATGAAAGATATAATTCTTATACTTTTACGTTGAATTTTCTACAAGAATTTACATCATAAATTAATCATGATATGTTTCTTCTCCAAAGTTGTATACAGTAAATTTATAGAACTAGCGAAATTGTTGACTATAGAAAGAGAAATTTCCATCACATTTTGTGAATCTGAAATGTTATCCTGTTATAATTATTTGATATGATGCTTCATTTGATGGTTTACTTGGCGAGAAAGATTCGAATGTGTGTTCCTGTACACTATATATGGATTTACCCCATTAAATGATATATGAATATTTTGAAAGTTTATTTCAACAATAGAAGTCTTCTAGAGGGTTGTATTGTAGAGTGATATTGTTGAAGAAGTTGTTGAATTTTGTACTGAATACCTATTCGGTGTGGAAAGTACTGTTCTACCAAAATCTCGTCAAACTGGGCGGCTTGTGAGTGAAGGAATTTTTGGTAGAGATGTTGTCACAATCAATATTACAGATTGGGAGTAGGCCCACCTTTACATTTTTCACAACAATTTAGAGGTTTACCCTTATTTTGAAACCCTCAATGATATTCTTAGTCATTTTAATCCATCAAGGGATGAATTATGGATATCATATACACATAATTAATTATTTATTGGATGGTTTCAGGACCATATTTTAAAGGAGTTAGATGAAAATATGGATTCAATTTTAGAATGACTTCGATGGAAAGTCAGAGGACCTAGTGTGTTTGTATTGTCTCACAATGGTATGTAATTAATGGTTATAAATTCTATAAAAATGAAAATTATGAAGACAGTACCATGAAAAATAGTGGTGTTACACCTAAGGCTGAAGTGATGCATGTTTCTAGTACTAAGGAAGGAAATCCAATTTACGTGAATATTTCATACTTTTCCGTCATCAAGAAAACATGGTGATTGGATTATAAAACATTACCAGTGTCGATTTTTCAATGAAAGTGGGTTGATAACAAGAGTGTGGTGAAAATAGATGAACTGGGATTCATGGAAATTGATTTCAGGAAGGAAGGGTATAAAGATGAATTTTTTATAATGGCATCATAGGTAGTACAATTATTTTATGTTCTAGATTCTGCAAACAAAAAGTGGTCAATTTTTCTGTTATCAACCAAAACCACTAAATGGTAAAATGAAAATTCGACTGAGGATGACCCTTTCATTGCGATGTCATAATAATTTCTAGGAGGTCCCAATGTAGACGATATTTTTTCTCTTAGAGGAGTTCATAATGAAGGGATTTGGATAGTCGATATAGGGGTCAAATATCTTCATCCTTTAAAAAAATTTAATAATTAGGTTATATTTTTTGTAATATAAATTGTGTTACCTCATGTTATTATCTTTTTTCTATAGCATTTATGTAATATAAATTAAATGATAAACCACTTTTGTAGATCTTCACATGATGGTGCTCCCAATCATGAGGAACAATAGGTCTCTCAACATACGGTTGCTCACAATGCAGAGGAATAACGATGTTCTACACGTGTCGATGCTCCCAATCCTAAATAACATCATGTTTCTCATCATGTTTCTTCTCCCAGTGTAGGGGTACAACAACCAACTACACATGATGATGTTACCGATCTAGAGGAACAATTTTTTAACAATATTGAATAAGACAAAATTGTAGGAGATGAAGGACCAATGATGAAAAAAAGGATCCTCATAGGTTGATGATGATAGAAAAAAAAGTTGAAAAGAAAAGGCATAAAATACGAGGTTATATGGAATCATAATGACCAATAAGTTAACCCAAAGAAGTCCATGTTCAATAGCTACATTGAAATCATCACTCATAAATGTGTTCCAATTGATGTAGATTCATGGAACCAAGTTGTGCCCATGCTTAAGACATTGATATGGGAAGTGATTACTGTAACATTATGATATAATTTATTTATTTTAGTAAAAAATAAAATAATGAAACATTGAATTACTCCTCATCATCCCTTATAGTGTGAATCTATAGTTGATGGCTCCCATAAGAAATATGTTTTAATTCTTGTTGTAAGGATTAACAGATGATTTCGTGCAATTATAGTGGGACATCATCATAAATATTATAAATGGAGAAAATGCACCCACCGCTTATGTATGCACACCTGATAACCTAAGAAGTGTGGGATGCATTTACTAGTCATCGTGCAAATTTTTCATTTCAAGTACCTTGTGGACAGTAATAAATTGTTTGAAAATACATGTATTCATCACATTGGTTGCAAATTTTTTATTTTTGAAACAAAAACTAAGTGAAGAAAATAAAAAATAGGTAGAAAATCCAACATACCCCTACTGTAAAGCATGTATGGAGTATTATTCACTCAAAAAAAAGTACATATTTTAAATCTATTTTAATACTTTTATGTGGCATGAAACAACATAATAATTATGTTCCTCTATTTATATGTAGATTGATGAATCCAAATCCATAACCACTTCCATCCCATGCCATGTGTTATGGAAGGAGGCACATGTAAATAAATATGGGAGACTAATAGATGAAAACACACGAAAATTGTGGGAAACCTATATAAATATGACATACCAAAAAATTGATTTTGTTTAAATCACTATTACATAACAATGAAAACTTATTTTCCTATATTTTCTATATAAAATAGTCACAAGAATCAACACCACATGTAATAGGTGACCACCTACTATCGGTGGATTTGAATTGGCCAAAAACAGTATGGTCATGTTAGGGGTGTGGGTTTTGGGGTGATAGCCTTAACATATTTTGAGAAAAAACAAGAGAATGATAAATGTGAAGAAATGAAAGATGTGATAGAATGATTATCTACCCTTGAAGAACAATTCCAATGGAAGACTGAGTTACTATCAAATGTTGTGGGGAGGAAGCAAAGAGAAGATAAAAATGAAGAACAACCATTGCATGAATATCCCCACCCCCACCCCCAACAGCTTTGAGATGATCCATTTCACACAATGATATGTCTTAGTTAGGGTAATCAATGTTATAATAATTGTTTCTATGACATGAGAATCAGACAAACAACGATACATTTTCAATACGGATATTATATAGGGTGAAAATGATGTTCATTTATATCTTTCAACACCCACTCATTACCATACAGCGAGGGATACAATGTTCAATATCGTAGAAAATATCCTACACAACAGACAACTTCCAATAGGTCATGTGAGAGTGGCGATAAGAGTAGCTCATGATTCGAGTGCTGAGTTGCTTATTCCACATGATGAAGATGATATTCTTACGGTCAACTGAGTTGTTGGAACATTTTTCACATGCCCATCAAATATTATAAAAAAACATATCAACAAGGAGGTATTCATTTCCAATTTATTTTTCAAGCTAAACCTTTAACAATTTATTAAAAGGGTCTGAACAAATGAATATTATTACATGTGGAGAAAGGGAATGGGGTGAAGTGAAAGACCGAATCAAAACAATCTAATGGATTAACCAACCGATCAAAAAGATCTACCAAAAGCACTTTTATCATACCTGTTCTATATTTGTATTTACTATCATTGAATTTCCATGTGGATACAAAGTTACAAAATGGTAGTAGTCACATAGTTGATTTTGAAAAAATATGTACAAATCAGAATGTGAAGACTATATTTGTGTTGAGAATGTAAATGAAATCCTCAACTATAAATGGTTAGGATCATTAGTTTTAAATGTATACATGAGGTATGTTTTCATGAGTTGTTTTTTCAAAATCTGGTATACTATGTTAATAATGACTAAATAAATGTCATATTTTTCGCATGTGTATATTTCAAAACCAATTGAAGGTATTTCCCCATGAAAAAATGGAATTGTTACCCCTCAAACCACCTCTACAAAACAAAAAAAATAAAATCCAAAAAATAGATGAAATAGTGGCAAGCATGGTCAAATCATTTGGAAGAAAACCTTTGAATGATAGACTCTCCTTAATACAAACATTGTAGGGGTAAAACTCTATAATTTTACCATATCAAATATATTTTAATTTATTTCATTACATATTATTTTTTGTGTTTTTAGAAAAAAATGGATTCTCATTGTGGTCAATTTGTATACTCTAAAGATTTATTTCCAAGATTAACTGCATTGATACCTGACAAACTGATCACATATGATAGAATTTTTGAATAAGTAATACACTATGCCTAATGGTTTATAACTAAACGTCAAGTTATATAACATAGATTATGTTTAAATGAGGATTATTTTATGATATGGTGGTGCATCAATATCGTGAAAAAAAGGAATGAGACTAGGGGATAAGCACAAGGACCCTGATAAGTTCAAAAACTGGACAAGTATCAAGGTATATATAATAAAATTTCACTATCCAAACACATATCAAAATAAATTACATATTCTCCCCAATGTTTATATAGTGTCTGGAACAATGAAATAGAAAATATTGTTGTTATTATGTTTGTAAATTTATGAGAGAGATCATATTCCATGAAGAAATTAGCATCTCCAAAAAGGTATTTCAAAGTTAATTACTATTTCATTTAAAATATTTATTAATCCGTTGTGTATTTATATTTTTCAATTACTACTATGACATTAAAAAATGTTCATATTCACAAGTTGATATAGCTTTGTTTAGAATCAAATGGGTAGCATACCTGATGGAAGAAGGTACAAAAATATCATAAATATGTGACTTGCATATAAGTAGTGTAATATTTCATATTTATGTTTAATTTAATTATCTTTTTTTTAATCACTTAATAATTTTTTCCCGTATACAGGTGGATACCTTTCATATTTATGGGTCATGAATGAGACAAAAATCAGGAAAATGTGAATTCCTACTACTTAAATAATTAATTTTGTCATCATTTTATCTACTATTTGAAAGTTATTTTCCATATAATATTTATTTAATACTTATTTAGTTGTTTTAATATATAGATTTGGAAGAGATAACATGTTCCTTTATTCCATTGTTATCGTGCTTTTCATTTCTTTTCTTTGTCGACCTACAAAAACTACATATTGATTCTATGTTCTTATCCAAAAAACATTCTCAAATAAACATGCAGTGTTGGATGTTTGATAGAGAAAGAAACACATAATTTTGGTATCATTTATAGTTATAATGTTTTTGAGACATTGGGATGTGTAGGAATCAGTGGCACCTCAATCCATCACACAATGTGACCAGTATGACTCCAGGTGCATCTTTTTATTTAAAATTGACATTAATTTTAGTAAAATAGAAATCTGACACACTCAAAATCAAAAAAATGAATTAATATTATTTTTATACTTTTGTAAAATGATCCATAAGTCATTTAGGATGTATGGGAATCAGTCTTACCTCAATCTGAAGAACGGTGTGACCAGTATGACTCAAAGTGTTAGTTATGAGTTAAAATCAACAATTTACTTCAAAATCTGTCACTCACTGAAAACTGAGAAAACACACTCGGGTAGTCTTGATAACATAGGAAATCAATTCATCAGTCATTTTTGATGTATAATAATTATTCTCATGTCAAACTGATATACAATTTCACTGGTATGAACCAATGTGCATGTTTCTAGTTTAATATGATATTTTAGTAAAAAGGAAAATTTACGTAATAAAAACAAAGAAAATTTATTCATATTTTTTTATACTTTAAAAAAATGATCCATGGGTCATTTAGAAATTTTAGGAATCAGTCACACCTCAATCAGACACAAAATTTGAAAATTATGACTCCAAGTGTGTCTTTTTATTTAAAATTGACATTACTTTTAGTAAAAAAGCAAAAGTGATGTAATGAAAAATGAGAAAATGCATTTTAGTTGTTTTTATAATTTAGGTAAATGTGGAATGAATCATTTGGGGTGTGTAGGAATTGGCCTCACCTCAATATGAGGCACAGTGTGACCAGTATGACTCTAAGTGCATCTTTTTTATTAATAATTTACATTAATTTTAGTAAAAAGGGAAAATGACCTACAAAAACAAATCAAACACATTAAGATTATTTTTATACTTTAGTAAAATGATATATGAGTCATTTTTTATGTGTATGAATCAGTTTCTCGTCAATCTGATGCACCATGTGCCCATTATAATTCCAAGTGAGTCTTTTTATTTAAAATTGACATCAATTTTAGTAAAAAGGAACAAGTGATGTACTAAAAACTGAGAAAATTTATTCTGATTTTTTTATACTTTATTAAAATGATACATGAGTCATTTTCGATTTGTAGGAATCAGTTTCACATCAATCTAACACATGGTGCAACTTTTATGACTGAAAGTGCGTATTTTTATTGAAAATTGACAACAATTTTCATAAAATGGAATAAGTGATGTACTAAAAACTAAGAAAACACATTTGGATTGTTTTTATAATTTTGTGAAAAGATCCATGAGTTATTTGGGATGTGTAGAAATCAATATCACCTTAATCGGAGGCACATTGCGACTGTTATGACACCAAGTGCATTTTTTTGTTGGGACCAAGATGGATGGAGAAGGGTGTAAGAAGAGTTTTCATTTTCTAAGAGTTGACTTTTTTTGTCAAAAAAGTATGAGAAGAAAGGAAATCACCTCACTTTGTGAATCTATTGTAAAATAAGTTGATTAATTTTTTATTTTTATTTCACAAAGATCATAAGTTGTTTGCAGAACTTGTGATGCAATCCTTTTGAAGGAAAGTGGGAGTAAATGTGTTACCAGTCATATTTAGGTTCGATTGGAATGAAATATGTTGCTGGAATATAGGGAAGTTACAAAACATTCATTGGAAAATATAATGATGCTAAAGATGATAAATCAAATATTATAAATCATGATAGATAAGATGCACGATGAATGCAGCTATTTGTGGAAGAGTATTTCTCAAAGGATCAAAAAATTATGATGGTGATCTTCAAGACTATGATGGGAATCATGAATGGTAAAGGTGAGGTGAATTACGAGTGGAGTATTGTGGAAACACAAAGATTTGATGGATGGATTCACCATTAATACAACCATTGCGAATGATAAATTTATATAGAGCCTCGTGAAAGGAGGAGTGTCATGAAGATATTTTTTAGTGATTCAAAAAATGAAATGAAGGTGGTGGAGCATCGCTAATGGGAGAGCCTACAAATATATGGTGACCCCCAATTTATTTTCATAGAATTTATCAGAGAAAATTAGAAAGTTATCTGATTTCATGAATGTAGATGTGCTCTGTGAAACATGATTTCTATGGGAGGATGAGAATCATGAAAAGACATATCAAATCTTGAATTATGATAATTATTTTATGTAATGGGTTCTTCAAAATGATGGGATATTCTGCATTGACTCAGTGAACATTGGGAAGGCAGTTGGTTTAGAAAAGGCATGGTGCTTTGTGAAGGTTGGGAGCTTCCTGATGGGGGATTCGTGAAGGAGCATTGCAAAAAGTAGTTATGAATACCTAATTTAGGTTAAAAGAGCTTTCTACATGCATCAAAATTAGATTGGGGTGTCAGAAAAAGTATCATTACGAATTCCAAGAATTTCTTACCAACATTTGGGTAGGAAAGATAACTTTTTTCTTCAAGGTAAAATATGTGGAAGTAGATCAAGAAGCACTACAACATTGTATTGTATCATATTGTGCGAGGAGAAGCACACATTCTTTTGGATTATTTTCAAAGAACTACATGAGGTTAAGGTAACATCCTACTCATTGTATTCCACATCAAAGGAATTTTTTCTAGTAGATTTTGTGGTATTAGATTATTTTCAAACCATACCAAGGACTAGCTACTGTTTTTGAGTAGTGATTCTTATAAATTATTGTGTTCCATTGGAAGTGTGGTTGATTTGTGATATGTAGGTAAATAATTATTTAATATGAGCCAATGGTTGTTTCATATGAAAGGAACCATACAAGAAAAATATATCACTGATTCACCCCCTCCTCTTATCAGTGACATTGAATCCTGGCAAGACAACTTCAATTAGTATCAGAGGTGAAGGTTTCCTTTGTTTATTAATTGCTGAATTTTTTAATAGAAGTGGGGATAGAGACTCCGAATTGCATGAAAAGTAAGGGGGTTCAAATATTTTATGGAAAGAATTATCATATTTGGATTGATAGAATGATGCATTATCTTATGTCTATGGGATATGGAGTTCTTGAAGGTACAACTGATGGATTTCCACTTATTGATAACAAGGTTCCTCTTACACCTATCAATAAGAAGAATCATGAGAATAATGGAAGAGAGAAAAATGAATTGCACTCATCACTTTCTGAAAGTGAGTTCATGAGAGTAAAAGGAGTTGGGATAGCTAAAGGTATCTAGGATAATCTTAAAAACATCTATGAAGGAAATACAAAAGAGGAGAAGGAAAAAATACAAATCTGGAGGCTGAATGAAAATGGGGGAATTGGAATCTATTGGAGAATTCATTACTAGGGTAAATTACATTATCAGCATAATTAGATGTCTTGGTGAAATGTTGGAGGCTTCTACATTTTTTGGAAAGATCTTAAGAATTATGTCTGACAAATTTGATGGTAAAGTTTCAACATTGGAAGACAGAGACCCTGAAACATTATCTCTGGATGATTTATATAGCACTATCACCACTTATAAAATGAGAAGACAGAAGACTATAAAGAGAAAAACAAAAGCTGATATAGAAATGCCTTTCAAATCCTCCAATAAAGAAAATTCAAAAAAGGATCTTGAGAAAGATGATGTTTCCTGACTATGGGAATGTGATATATAAATATTTTGAAGAAATATTATCATTATTTACTAAAATGTTAGAATAGGTACACGTAAATACAAAGGGAAACATCCCTTGAAGTGTTTTTAATGTGGATCCATTAGGCACTTTTTGGATAATTTCCCTCAAAGAAAGAGATAAGAAGAAAATTTTGAAGATTAAAGAAGGCCAAGAAGGCCATGTAAGAGACATGGCGATAAAGATAAATATTTTTCAAGAGGGAAGGATAAGGATATCTTCAAATCTAAAAGAAGAATATTTTTATCTAAATATTAAGAAGAAGATAGTGAAGTTGAATATAAGAAATCTTTTGTTGATAATACTGGAGAGAATAACATTATTTCAATAGTGAATAATGAAGATTTCTAGAGCAGCTGTTCTTACGAAGAAGAAACTCAACTTCAATCTCATCTGAAAGAAGAATTGAAAGAATGACTGAGTATGATCAGAAGACTTGATAAGGAAAATAGGAAGTTGATAAATGAAAATCCCCCATTAAAAAATAAATATGGTTTTTTGGATTAGATGTTTAATATGGTAAAATAAATTAACGATTTGATGAAATATATGGAGGAGGAAAATATTCTCAATGAACATTTGGAAATTAAGTTGAAGGAAAAAAGAAAAAGAGGTAGAACATTCCCAATAAAAACTCTTTAAAGTCAAATAGAGGGATATAAGTTTTAAAAACTCTATCTTAGAAGTAGGTGAATGTTTTTGTAAGTATGAAACTAAGAAGGTTCAAAAAAATTTACCTTCAAATTTTGAGAATAAATATGTATTTAACATTGAAAAGAAGAAATTTGAGAAAGTTTTGTATGTGGCCGAATTTAACAATGCTAAAAAATCAGAAATTTCTAAAAATACTGAGTTTAGAAAAATTTCTATTACTTATGGTTCTGATAAGTCTGATAAGAAATATTATCAGAAAAAGAAATTACCAATTTAAAGAATAAATGTTGATGTTCAACAAAGTACATCTATTAATGTTTATGAGAAACAAGTTCACAACACTGGTCTGTATGAAAGCTTCAGAGGAAAATATTCTTTATTTGGCTACTGCTAGTATTTTTGGGGATTTGGACATGGAGAAAATATGTGTACATTCAACCAAAAACATTACTACTAATATACAAGTTATGTAAGATAAGGTTTGAGGGGGATTCAATACTCACAAAATAAAAATTTTTAGAAGGATCTTCAAAATAAATCTGAAAAGGCTGCTGTAAAAGTTGAGAATAGGTTCCAACCACTAGAAAATATTTTTGGAAGATGTGAATAGCCTATAAATCAAACATAGGGTTGTGTTTTTATGTTACTAAGACAAACTAACTTCTTAAAAATTATCAAAATCTATAGGTTAAGAAATAGAAGGAATAATAAAAGGCTCATGTTGTTGAAACTGCTTTAAAATATATAAGAGGAGAACGACCTTGGATTATTTTTAGTGGTTGTTCTTATTATATAAAAGGATAAGTAAATATGTTAAATAATGTAAAGGACTTAAAATAAGGAATGATGAAATTTTTAAATGAATAATCTCTGAGTATCAAAGGTGTTGGATCAATCATCATTTGGGATGAAAAGATGAAATACAAGAAAACATTATATGTTTATGGGCTGAAAGACAACATGATGAGTGTTTCACAACTTTGTGATGTGGGTAACAATGTTATCTTCAAAAAATATTGGTTTGTTGTAAAAAGTGAGGATGATGGAGAGATAGTTACAAGAGTCCAACCTAAAAAAGGAAACCTGTTTCAAGTTGGTGAAACATAGAACTATTGTTACTTGGGTATTGTTGAAGAAAATAAATTGTGGTATAAAAGGTCAGGACTCATGTGTCAGAGAAACATCAGAAAGATATCAATGCAAGGTAGTTTCTGATATATTCCTGATATGTCAAGAAGAAGAGATTGGTGTTACACTATCTGTCAAAAAGGAAAGATTGAAAATTCTATACATAAGAGAGTTGAAATTTGTTCAAAATGACCCCCAGATCATATTCATTCTGATATATGTGGGACAATGAGAAAGAAATAAACAAATGGATATAAGTACTTCATCACTTTAATTGATTAATTTACTCACATTACATGTGTTATGTATATGAGACATAAGTTAGATGCTCTAAAAATGTTCAAAAAAATTAGGAGGAAAGATGAGACAGAATGTGAGTATTTAGTGAAGAAGGTGAGAATTGATAATGTTGGTGAATATAAGAATGATGAATTTGAAAATTATCATGAGAATCATGGAATTCAGTATGAGTTCATTTCACCATACACACCTCAAAAAAATGGGGTTTCTATAAGAAAGAACAGAAGTCTTGTGGAAAGGGGGTAAAATGTGTTACTCTATCATGGTCTCTCTCATTACATTTAGAGTCAAGCCATGAGTATTGTTGGGTATATTTAAAACTGATGTTTCTTTTAGAAAAGTTTAGTTATGACTCTGTATGAAAACTTTTATAGAAAAAATATAATTCTGAAACACTTAAGATTTTTTGGGAGTCCATGTATCATAAAGAAGAAAGGTGGAATCCTTTGAAAGTTTGATCAAAGATGTAATGATGGAATTTTTCTTAGATATGCTCTGGGATACATAGGATATAGATGTTTGAACAATGAAATGGAAGAAATGTTGATTCTACTGATGTGAAATTTTTTGAAAATGTCTAGAAAGAAAAACATATTTTTTTCTAATATTGATGTTGAGAAAGATAGGGAAGGTTTTTTAACAATGCTAATAATGCAGCCGATAGTGAAAATCCTACTCAAGAATAAGATTCAAAATCATCCATTTCAAGCGATGAGGATGAAACTAAAACAGCTCATCCTATGGTGAGAAATAAAGTGTGGACTCAAAAAATTATTGGTGATCAACATCAGAAGGTTCAAACAATAATATCTTCAAAAGTTGTTACACACACTTATTTATATTCAAAAGTCGATCAGAATGATGTGAATGAAGATTTTGAGCATCCAGAATAGGTTCAGGGAATGAATGAAGAACTTGATCAGATATAAAATAATGATACTTGGGATATCATACAAGAATTGGATAATTGATATTATATTGGTATAAAATGGGGTTTCCAGAACAAGCTGAATAAAGAAGGATAAGTGATAAGGAACAAGACAATATTATTGTGAAAAGGTTACTCACAAATTGAAAGTTTTCATTTTGATGAGACTTTTTCTCTAGTGAATGGTTACAAACAATAAAAATCTTTCTGTCTATTTCTCCATAATGAGGTTACAATATCGTTCACATGGTTGTTAAATCCACATTCTTAAATGGTGATCTTGACCAGGAAGTATACATTGAACGAACTTGTGGATTTGTAGTTGGGAAAGATAAAAGTCATGTGTGTAGATTAAATAAAGCCTTGTATGGACTTAAATAATATCTAAGGGCATGGTACTAAAAATTGGATACTTTCTTATGAAATATAATGTTTAATAAAGGAAGAGTTGATAGAAATTTTTACATCAAATAATTTCATGAATTTTCTCTCATCATAATTGTTTATGTCGATGACATTATCTTTGCTGGTAATAATGAAAGATCTTGTGAATGATTTTCTGAAGAGATGAAATAGTTTTTTGAGATGTCCATTCTGGGAGAAATGAAATACTTTATTGGGTAAAATAATTTATAGAAGAATAAACATATTTTTATTTTTCAAGAAATGTATGTTAAGGAACTTCTTAAGAAGTTTTGAATGGAAAATTAGAAACCGGTTTCTACACTGAATTCAGTGGGAATTAAGTTGTCTAAAGATTGTGAAGAAAAAGAAGTTGATCAAAAAGATCACAGAAGGCTTATTGGATATTTTTTACTTTTTACTGCCTAAAGAACTGAGTTTAAATATGGAAACAATGTGTCTATGATGGAAACTGTCGGTAAGTCAGAACCATCAAAAGATAAAGCTATAGATCATCAATTGAGTGTTGATTCTAATATAAAGTTATAACTTAAATATGATCTTGAAAAGCCTTAGAATTATAGAAAAAAATTAAAAAAATGGGGATATATTGTGGAATAATCGTCAAAGTATGTTGATCAGTTTGAAAATGAAATTGAATGTGTGGAATAAGTAGTTAATGTACAATAAACAACCCATGAAAGAACAGAAGATGTAGAGGAACTAAAGCTCAAAATTGAAGAACAAGAAAATGACATCAATGACATTACCTTTAGACTAGAGGATAAGTTTAATACTGTTTAGGGACTCAAAGATTATGTTGTTACTCTCTGGAGTAAACTCAATAGTGAATCAAACTTAGAATAAGAAAATAAGAAAATACAGTTTGGAAAATTCTCATATGTTGAGTTACTAGAGAGAGCTAAGCATGGTTCTGATGGTGTTGAAAATATTTTGCATGATCAAATATCTGCATGCATGGGAAAAAGTGGAATCGGTTGTGATGTTGAAACATCAAATGCAGCAAATAAAATGGGTCAAAATAAAGGTAAACTATAATTTTTACTTGTTGAAAATTCAACTGAAGGGCGGAAAAACAAACCCTCAATTAAAACTGAAAGGAGAACTGAAAGATATCCTCAGGAATACAAAAATTATAGGTAGTAGAACTACCTTCTTAAATAAGGAGACATGAGTATGAATATTAATGAGACGTCATTTTCACGTATGAAATGCCAATTATGTGGTTATCTGAGTCTTACCATGTCATACTGCAAAGAAGCAAAGAGTTATTTGAATGGGGTGATCTAGGAAGTCAACAAAGGAGAAAAAATTCATATCCTATATCTTATAGAATAAATAATTTCTATGGATATTGTTCTCATTGTTCTAAGTGTAGCCATAAAGCTGTTCATTATTTGAAGAGGAAATACATGAACTATTCATACAAAACATAGAGACAAGTCAATACTCATAACCCAGATGGTGTTTCTCTTACAAACATGTTTTCTCCTCTGGAAGAAGAGTGCGAGTATGAAGAACCATCCCCCATGGAAGGGAGACATGAAAGTCCATCTTTATCCTTCACTCTATAATATTTCATGGAAGGAAAAAATTGAAAATTCCATCCTTACAGAAGAATATTTCAAAGCTACAAAGATAAATAACACCTAGATCTTTGATAGTGGTTGTTCATCCCATATGATGTGTAATACTGAATTATTAAAAAATGTTATTAAAATGATCAATAGAACTGTATGGTTTGGTAATGATGGTGCGTTCAAGATCAAGCAGTGGAAGAATTGAACTAGCTAATAGTGATCTGAAGAAAAATAAATTTCTTTATGTGGATGGTTTACGTCAAAAAATCCTTAATGTGAGTCAAGTCTATGAATCAGGACATACAATGACTTTCAATCAAAAGGGTTTCACTATAAAAGGAAAGACCGGGAATTCTATCATGAAATACTGCAGAATAGATGACAACTTATATTAGGTTGACAGTAAAGAGAACATTTTATATCTAACAGTTGAAGAAGAAACATACATGTGGCATTGAGGTTTGGGGCACATTAACTAACAAGACATGGAAAAGATATCCACGATGAAGATAGTCGTGAACATTCCCAATCTGAACCATGAATGGGAAAATACTTGTGATGTTTTCATACAAGGGAAGTTGGTCTGAAGTTCTTATCATCCAAATAATAAAAGGGAATCAAATCATACCGATCACATCCATTTAGATGTATGTGGTCTGATAAATGTTGTTAGAACAAATGGATAAAGGTACTTTGTTCATGTAATTTATTATTATAGAATAATGGATCGTGTGATGGTTATGAACCTGAAATGACAAGTGCGTGATCACATGAAAGCTTATCACCGAACCGCTGAGAATGATACTAGATGGACAATCAAAGTCCTGAGGTCTGGAAATGGAGGGGAATACACAACCATTGAGTTTGAAAATTACATGGAGAATCATGGAATACAACGTGAGGTGGATTTTGTGTTAACCCAATGAAAAAATGGAGTTATAGAGTGTCGGAATAGACATGTGAACAAAATGTCTATAACTATGCTTATTTGGGATAATATCACTCAAAATTATTGGAAATAGTCTTTTCAAGATTCGGTGTATGTTCAAAATTAAACAGGGCATTATATGGGTGAAACCAAGAAACCATATGAGTTATGGGATGGAATAAATCCCAATTTGAAGTGTTTTTGTGTTTTTGGAAGAAAATGTTTTATTAGAAGCAAAGAAGGGAATCAATGAAAGTATGGTGATTTGGTAGAATAAGTAATATTCCTCAGATATTCAATGAATATAAAAGCATACAAATGAATCAATAAGCATCTCAAATAAATTGTGGAAAGTATTGATGTAAAGATAATTGAAGATAAGACCACAAATACCATGAGGGGGTCTTATACTGATGTGATTGAAGATGTAGAAGATAGTAGACATGGAACATATTCAAATGAAAATGTATAGGAAGGAGTGAAAACCATTTAGAGGTTACAACAAGATGTTGATTTTGAAGAAGAATCAGAAGATGAAACTGTGGCTGATGAAAATTCTTCTAAACCTCACAAGAGAAATTGAAGAGAATAAATTGATCAATCCTACATCATTAAGGATTGAAAAACACCCACAAAAAAAGAAGAATGATGAATAATACACGATATTCCTTCTTAACAGTTGTGGAACCATCATTATTTAAATAATCTTCAAAGGATGAATCATGGGTTAAATCCTTGAATGAATAGTTGAATCAAATAGACAAGAACTAAACATGGGAAATAAATAAGATACCATAAAACCACAATGTGATTGGCAGGAAGTAGATTTTTTAAAATAAATATGATGATCATGAAAATTTTATTATAAATAAGGCATGGCTGGTGTGTAAAGGATACTCATATATTAAATGTGTCGATTTTGAAGAAACATTTTCTTCAGTGGCTAGACTGGAGTCAATCATACTTTTTCTTGCCATGAAAATTTAAAGAGAATACAAAGTGTATCCAATAGATGTTAAAATAGCGTTATTTAATGGTGTTCTTGATGATGAAGTCTACATATAACAACCAGTGGGTTTTCTACTTGGAAATGATGAAATGAAGGTTTGCTTACTAAAGAAGGAGATCTTTGGTTTGAAGCAGGAAACACGAGTGTAGTATAACTGATTGGCCTCCTATCTGAAGAAGATATAATTTAAAAGAGGAGGAGCAGATCACAATAACTATTTGAATAATTCACAGAAATATCAGTTCATGGTACTGGTGTACGTAGATGATATTATTATATGGTGGGAGTAGGCAGGGGTCAGTGGATAAATTTTCCAATCACATGAAATCATAACATGAAATGTCTATGATTGGTGAACTCACATATTTATTAGGACTGCAAGTGATTTATAGGAAAGACTACACATTTATTTCTTTGTAAAAGTATGAAAGATAATTACTAAATAAATTCAATATGAAAAACTCGAAACCAATGTCGACTCTGATTATGTTTGGAATTAAATGTGGAAAGCATGAGGATGAGACTTCTGTAGATACCACAATGTACAGGATAATAATTTGAAGCTTATTGTATCTGACATCGACTCGACTAGATATATTCTTACCAACATGTTTAACGGACCACTTTAAGGGTAATACAGAGGAAGAACATATGGGGGAAGTGAAAAGAATCATGAGGCATGTTCAACGCACTCACACGTATGGATTATAATTTCTTATAGGAAGAGACGGCTAACTTTAGCATTTTATGATACTGAATGGGATAGAGCTGTTGTTTATAAAAATTACAAAGTGGTGAAGAATTCATTATTGGTAAGAAATGTGTAGTCAGTTTGAGTAATAAATAGGAAATTAATTCTCTCAGTACTTCTGATGTTCAATTTATCTCCGCTACAAAGGCATGCACTCAACTACATTGGATACAGCAACAACTGATTGATATTGGTGATGAAGTGAAACAACCGATGGTGATTCACTGTGATAAAAAGAGTGAAATTGGCCTAAAAAAGGATCATGTTCATAATTCTCATGAGAAACATATTGATATAAAATATCACTTCATTACATAAAAAGTTGAACAAGGTGTGATTAAAATGGATAACGTTGGAACTAATGAGAAAGTGGCTGAAATTATGACCAAGCCACTGATAGTGGTTTTGATTGAGAAACATCTTTTGAACCACAGTGTTCAACCTGATCCTGGTTAATGTAGTGGTCATGAGGCTCCCCTCTCCCTAATTTAATTAATTATTTTATGTGTTTTTGGATGTTATGTAGTTTTATGTGGGAGATATGATCTAGGGGGAGTATGTTCGGAGGTCTGCAATGTATAAATATCAGTCTTTGGGTTTATTTTAAATGGGGGAGAATTGATAAATTCAATGTAGAAATGTGTAAAATGATGTATAATAATTTGAAAATGTGGAGAATTGTGGAAAACAATGTGGAAATGTGGAGAATGATGGAGAAATTAAAATAAATTACAATGAGGAAGAATGATGAGTTACAAAAGGGAAAATGAAGGGAGAAAATGAGAATAGAGAAAACACTTCGGTGTTATGAGGAAAAAGTTAAGAATTCTAAAACACAAGAACCCAACTCATGTTTCCCCACGTATTTTCTAAACTGAGAATTTATCACGTAGACATAGAGTGTTGGATAGCTTGTTTCTTGCATATCAGGTTTTGTTTGTGGTTGGTGCTTCATTGAGTTTATCTGCAGATTTCCAACAAACCCAAAGGGAGATATTGTTGGAATGAAGGTTGTTCATTGCTGGAATGGGATTATGGTTAGTATTTGTTGTCAATCCTCAACATGGAAGATCAGGGATTACATGTAAGATCATGTATTTTGAAAGGAAAGGGATCTTATAATTCAAGCTGATAATAGTGTTGAAGGAGGCATTGTTTCCCATTTGTTGGCCCATAGGATATTGTTGGCCACTATCTCTAACTATAATGGTTTTAATTATCACAAATAATGTCACATATTATAACATATATCATACCTCATTATCAAAAATCATGTCTTAATCACAAGTCACATATCTTTCCTCAGATCCTAAATCATGTCAGATCCTAAGTCATATCAAAACATATCTATTATATGAGATCATTTTAATAATATAACTAATTAGGATTGTTTAAGTCTAAAAAATCTTATAACTGATATCTATGTGTAACTATGGGTATTAACACACTCTTAGATTGTTGTACTGCAAGACAAACAGAACACCTAAAATTTTCTATGTATGAGTCACTAGCACCGACAGAATAACTGAGACACTGACAGATGAGTCACCGGCTGATGTCTCACCAATAGGACGATTCACCAACTAATGTCTCATCATTCTATGACTCACCGATAGAAGACTCACAAACCGACAACTCACCAACTGATGAATCACCAACTAATCACTCACCGACTGATGAATCACCAACAGAAGAGTAACCGACTAATGTCTCACTAACAGGATGACTCACCGATAGAGGAGTCACCGATAGGCTGTTTAAATTTTAATTTATTAAAATAACTTGTAATGGTCATATTTGAGTCATTTAATAATACTATAATATTTAATAATAATTTTTATGACATTTAGTAGATAGTACGAGGTATGATGTACCTATTCACATGGAAAGATCATGCTCTATATCGGACCTCAAGAATAAAAGCTGTCTGAAGAGAGAAGCAGTAAGAAGAGTATTGTACCCGATTTAGATACATATAGAAGAACATATGTGACTCTCATGAACCTACTATGAACTCAAGAAAAAAAGGAATAATACATGAGGAAATATCAAACAACATGTACATCGAATTGACAAACTACTTCAGCAAATCAAAGAAGGAGAAGAATATACCTGCAGAACCATACATGTACTTGGAAGCTAGAATACGACACTCTGTTTTAGTTTCAACATCCAGAGGAGGACTCAAATATCATCTCAGCTACATCTTAAGAGTCCAGAGTGGCATTTCAAGATGCAAAAAACCTTCCAAATCCTTTCTCAAATTTATTTGCTCTGTTGTGTGCATTTTTACATTCTTTTGATTAGTGTGTGTACTTATCTATAAATCACACACTTTATCCTATATCAAACTAAAGGATATAAGATATAATTCCACTCATACCTTCTTACATATTTTTAACTCCCATGAATAATTGTGGAAGAGGCTCTTGTGTGATCTTGTAGTTTGTACCCACAAAGAACTGTGGTAGAGGTCTTGTGACCTGGACAACTTGTGCGCTGTTGTGAATCCTGATCTATGGCATGGATCAAACATTCAATTAATTTAAACTTCTTGGTGGTAGGTGATAACCAAGTGGATAGGATTAGGTCTCTTATTGATAATGATCATCTTGTTTCATTTCCATTATGTTTCTACTTTTAGATTTACTCTACTTTATATCATATTTCATTAAACTAAATTGGAATCTGATAGTTAGTTTTAGAAAGAGTTTATAACAGTATTGACTCATTAGGGTAGTTTTATAAGTTTTATTAATTATCAAGTTGATATAACTGAGAACTAATCACCCTTTGAGAAATTAATCAAATAGTCATTTTCTTATAAATCCACTACTGGATAACTGGTCAATTGAATTTTAAATTTGGTGAAATTTCGAATAATACTTAAAAAAAGCTTTTATAGAAACTCAATTCACCCCCTCTTGAGTTTCATACTCCGACGAACATTTGGTATCATAGGAGTTTCTAAAATCCTTTTTTTCAAAATTTAAAATTATCAATCTTTTTAAACTAGTTTTCTACTATGATTTTAGTTGTGTTTTAAAGATCTTTAAATTTCTATTAGTTCTAATTTTTTAGTTTTTTTAGAAATATATACTTTAGTATTTTATTATGTACAATATATTGGATGGGGCTACTACCAACATACTACCATTATTTAATGGAACAAATTATTCATAATGGAAAATTAAAATGAAAATGTACTTAGAAAGTATGGGTTTTGAGATTTAGTCTTCCATTATAGATGAATATAAGATTTATTCTATTGACATGAACACTTTGGATGATCCAACTAAGACTACTTATAATAATAATGGAAAATCCATGAATTCCTTATAATAATATTTAGGTGATGAATAATTTAACAAAATTTCTGCATGTAAAACAGCCCATGAAATTAGGGATACTTTGTCTATTTCAGATGAAGGAACATATAGTGCAAAGGAAAAGAGACTTAACACATATAATATTAAATATGATAACTTTAAAATTAATCTTTATGAGCATATTTCTGAAATATATCTCATTTTTAATGAAATTTTAAACACTATGATCTCTTTGGGAAGAGATGTTACATCTAAGGAACAAATTATGAGAATACTCAGATGTTTACCAGATATATGGAGAGGGTCCTATGTCTCAATTAGAGACTCTTGTGATATTATAAAACTACTAGTAAAGGAGCTGATAAATTTTTTTATGATATATGTGGAAGAGTTAAAAGTCATCAAGGAAGAGGATGAACCTAAGAGAAAATATGTATCCTTCAAGACTACTACCTCTAAGAATAAGGAAAAAATAGGAGGGGCTAGCCTCTATTGAATGATCCAGTTTTGATGAATCAACATCAGATAGTAATAAAGAGATGGCTCAG
Source organism: Viscum album (assembly GCA_963277665.1). Classification (NCBI taxonomy): domain Eukaryota; kingdom Viridiplantae; phylum Streptophyta; class Magnoliopsida; order Santalales; family Viscaceae; genus Viscum; species Viscum album. The sequence continues at coordinate 91,294,532 of OY728131.1, forward strand.
TTGTACATAAGATTCATTAACTTTTATAGGAATAATAAGTTCTTTAGTAATCCCAATTACAAAGGAAGATATGATAACAAGGGAAACTGGAAAAAGGATTGGAAACTAAATGAAAAATCTGAGGAGATTGTCTACTATGAATGTAAGATAAGAGGATGTGTCAAAGAAAACTTTACAATGTTAAAATACAAAAATATTTATGAAACCAAAGACAACAAGTATAAGACAGCTATGAAGTACACCTAGAGTGCCTCTAAGGATAGCTCTAGTGATCAGCGTCATCTCATGATGAGAGAGGTGACATTTCAAATATGTGTTTTATGAAAAACAAATTTGAGGTAACCTTATATTCTCCTATACATAATTCGTACTATTCTGGAGATGAAAGTGATTATGAAAATATGAAATGTGATGAACTATTTGAATACTGTAACATGCTAGAAAAGATATGAAATTAATTGAAAGATAAATATAAATCTTTAATGAAAAAACATGCTCTCACTGTAAATATTAAGTCTAAACATACTACTAAAAAGGAAAATAACTCTCAACTTCTCAAAGAAAACAATGAACTAAAAATGTATAATGATAAATTGAATAAAGATCTAGAAAATTTTTCCAATGGGAAAAAATAATCTTACTCAAATTATTGATAAACGGATAGATCCTAAGTAAACTTATAGTATTGGATATCGGAATGGTCAAAGAAAACTATCTAAATTACATTTTGTAACTAAATCAGGAAAATTTGTTTTCCTACCTAAAAAACAAAATTTTTCTGCTAGTTGATATTCTAGAAAATATTTTACTACCTATAAATTTTTGGGACCAAACTACTGGAAACGGGGTTTATCCCCACGCATCTATTCCCATAGTTTAATTAAATGTGGGGATAGATTGTTTTTAATTGTCTATACCCATAGTTTTATTAAAACTGTGGGTATTTAACCCCTATGTATCGGGCTCCATCGCGCTCCCCCCACTTCAACCCTACCTCCCCAACCTCCATCTCCCGGTCCTGTCCTCTCCTCCCTGACCACTGCCTCTTGGACATCCAAGCTCCACCTCCCTACCCTCTTCCCCCCTATCTGACCTTCGCCTCCTAGCCATCCGACCTCCGCCTCTCAGCCATCTCATCCCCTCCCCGGCCTCTGCCTCCCGGCCCTGCCTCCGCTCCCGACCTGGACCTCCCGAACATCACCTCCGCCTCAACATCTTGGACTTCACCACGCTGCCCCCATCTCCAACGATGTCCCTGGTCCCCTCTCTCACCTCCGCCTCAAGAGGTAGTTCATCACTTTTATATTTTTCTACTCAGTCTTCTTTGGAATTCCTTTATATAACATGAAAAAACCCATTCCATTTAAACTTTTCCAATATACGAATTAGAAAGAAAACATAAGTATTGGCATGAGTTACTCTTTTATATACAAAGAGTGTTTTCCTTTTTTAGATTAAAAGTATAGATCAAACCATTTATAGGATTTTGCTTTCTGAGGTAATCCTTATGTCTAGGATCCAATATAAACTTTACTAATTTTTCCTCTTCTACAATTTATTATGCATCAGCATGGAAGATATTATGTATATCATGTTAATGTTTTTAATTTTATTTCCCAGTTTTATTTAAACATAAATCATGGATAAATAATTGTGTTTATTCCATGGTTTATTCCTGTAACATCTAGAATAACCAATGTGCTAAATTTCTTTACTTAATTTTCCAAAAAGATCCAATTACATAACTTACAAATCTCTAACATTATCCAAAAATCTTCAAACATATCTTCCCTAATTAATATATAAACTTACACTTCAAAAAAACTTCTATACTTAACTTCAAATCTTGTTGTTAACAAAATATTCTTCTCAGAACATCTTGGTTCTCTAATTCTATAACATACAACATCCAGAATGCATAACCTTTACATCCACTATCAATTTACTTTTAGAATATCATGTTTTACATTTTTAACAACATCACTTCTAGAATATATCCAACCCCACTTCCAAAACACATTTCATAACTTGTCATTCTTCAACTTATCTTCCTAAATAACTTCTAAACAATCTCAAAACATCAATATTTGACTTCTATTATCAAACACAATTATTTATTAGAAAACATAACACTTATTTTAAACATATCCAACACACAACCTCCAGGTTTAAACTTTATCTCCCTTTATATTTTGCTGATAATACTACTATAAATCCTACACCATCTTTTAACTAAAAATTATTCAAAAGAATACATATTTATGTTGTATTATTTTCACTCCCTTTTTTTTAATATAATGAAAATAGACTTTGTATACATATTTTTATTTTCGTTCTCCCCCCTTTATTCGATAATTACATAGGGTTACATTATTAGCTATACTCCCCATCATCTATAAAATAAATGTTGTATATTTTTAGTGGTCTCCACTGAATCCTTTTTGGTACATTTTTATTCTCCTTAACATTTAAAATCCATATTTGGAGAATTTATTCTCTCCATTTCCCATTAAATTCATCTACAACCCATTTGATATTGAGCTCTTTCAACCTATTCCTCAAACTCCATCTCTTGAAAATTTGGATCCATTTATCACATTCAAACCTATAGATTATCATTAAACCATGTGTTGATTAAACCTTGGGATATTTTACCACTTTCAATTCCACTTGTTAGATAAAAATAATTCCTAAATTTTATTTTATAGTATTTTAATCATTTCCTCTCTTCATCCATGTTTTACTAAAATATTTTTAGAAATTTAATTTACTACTTATCATTGAGTTATTGATGAATACTTTATTCCTAATAATCTTGAACTCGATATAGTGAATAACATCAAAGATGTTCATGAGACTCACTTACTTATATAAACATGTATAACTTGAGATTTTTCTTTCTTATACACATCATGTAATCAAAATAATAATTAGACAAAACCATCAAAAAATAAACAATAATGTACTAAGTGTGTGAGTCACACCACATGTTTAACTAATAGATTTCACTTTTTCATGATGGACTTATGACACCACATGATATCCATGAACCTTCCTTTGCTAACATGGCTTTGCTTTTTACGGATAAGAATAAAAAATTTATGTGTTACCATCCCCAAATCCCCCTAAATGCATTTAGTTATTTACACTAATTATATAGATAATACTTTAAATATTGTAACTATTTTTTTGTTATGAAACGTTACTTCCTACAAATTTTAGTATATTAGACAAAACAATAAACTAACACCACATTATTAGCACACGAACAGATAAACATAAATTTCATGAAAGTTATTATTAATTACATGTATTGTATTCTATTAATTTTAGTAGCCTTATAAAAATATACATATGAAATGATATCATTTATCAATTACCACATTTCACTTAACACAACTGAAAATTTTATATGAGGCTTTGAGACAACTTTAATTCTCTATGAGCCTCTACATCATTTGAGCCTCTTCATCACAAGATGAAATTCCAAATCTAGCATAGAAATATAAATTGGATTCTCAACACCATTTATTGATTAATATATGGCCATGATACCATTTTATATTTTTATACCAATTAATATATCTAATAAATCTGAAACCACTTATTGAATTTATCTCCTTTTATCATAATCACAACCCTCTTAAATTTTCATTACTTCAAACAACACTTAAAAAATATCAGAACACATTGGGAGAGGGATCCTTCCAATCCATCCTCACGTAAAAGATTTTGTTTTGTATTAGTAAACCAACTCTTTGGATACACCTATTTTTCTAAGCTTAGATTTATCTGTTTCAAAAATGTAATTTCCTACTAGTTGAGGCCATCATTTACCCCTATATATAAATTACCTCTCATCATTACCCTTAATATGAACCAATTCTAATTATCACATTCTAACAACTACATCTCTAATGTCTATAATGGCCAATGATCATATTATGGACATGTAAAGTTCTGAATTTCTAATAATCATTTATTTATTTCTTATGAAATAGCACACATATAATTTATTCAATGGTAAATTCCCATATAAAAAGTAAGGGTCATTACAACCATGATGTAGACATGGAATTTGATGGATTTTCATTATTAATTTTTCTTAAACTTATCTCAAATTCACTTATTACCCATCAATGGGTATGATTCCAGTAAATAAAACATAAATATTTCATTCAATATCCCTGAATGGATTTTATTCATTAATAATTTCAGAATAATAAAAAAATAAAAATGTGTTTTAAACACTAAACTATTGTAATGAATAATGGTTTTCCTCCCATGTGTATAATGCCTCTATATCTATAAATGAGTACTTTACATTGAAATTTTCGTTTTTATTCCCCATCAATGACCACTTGGGAGTATCTTTTTTTACTTTTTTCTGTAGTTTACATCTCAAGGTAGACATTTTTTCCTTTTTCCCTACTTATTCAATCATGGACTCCTCTTGGAATTAAATGTGTATTTCTAACTACTAATATTATTTGATTAATTTAATAATAAAATTGATTGGAATAAATTTTTTAAATATGATTTACATTGTTGATTGAAAGATAATTTTTTTTCTTGTTTTAGAGTGGATAAATGCTGGATGTATCATACTGATCAGATTTCAACAGAGTTTCAAAATAATTTGGAGAATTTTTTAGATTTTTCATTTAAAAATGTGTTAGATGGAGGTTTTATATAGTGTCCCTACTATAATTGTGTTGGAAGACCATGGTTATGATGAGATGAAGTTAGTTACCATTTAAGGAAATTTGGATTTTAAGAAAACTATAATGTTTGGTTTCACCCTGGAGAGACGAGTCAATCTTTGAATATTCATAAACGAAATGAGCGAAGTGGAATGGAGAATTTGATATTTAATCAGTATCCATATGTGCATAATTTTGAGAGAGATAGCATGCCGGTGCAATAAGACAGTGATATCAGTACACATGAGGAAAATATTGAAGATGATGATGTTGAGAGAGTGAAAATTTTATTAGATGATTCCAGAACTCCAGTATATCAATAATGTACTAAAATGAGAAAGTTGGAATTTTTAATGCGGTTATATCATGGGGAAACCATGTATTGGATTTGTAATACCTCCATTGAATATATTCTTACATTTTTGAAGGACTTTCTTCCTGATGGTGCTGATATTCCCTCAAATCATTACATGGTATGGAAGTTATTTAAGTAGGTTGGATTTTCTAATAATAAAGTCCATGCTTGTCCAAAATATTTCAGTTTATTTTTTGAGGAAACAGCTAACCGTAATGACTGTAAAGAATGTGGTACATCTTGATGAAATACAAATGCATATGGAACACCATCTTGTCTGCCATATAAAATAATGTGGCACTTTCCATTGATTCTCAGACATCAAAATCTATTCATGTCTCCAGAAATCTCAATCAATATGCGATGGCGTGATGTTGAAAGAATTAAAGGTAATGATGATCTTGTCCAACCTGTAGATGGATTAGCATGGAGAACATTTTATGCACAACATCCTGATTTTTCAGCTGAGGTGCGTAATGTCAGATTGGGTTATCATGTGATGGTTTTAATCCATTTGGTTAGATGCTTACTGCTTATAGTACGTTGCTGATTTTTATTCATGTTTATAATCTACCTCCGTGGATGTGTATGAAATAAACTTTCAATTTTTTGAATATACTGATATTTGGGCCTTTGGATCCAGGTAAGGATATATATTTCTACTTGCAACCTTTAATAAAAGATTTGAAACAACTTTGGTATTTAGGGTTTTAGACATTTAATGCTTCTTCAACGAATACATTTCAGATGCATGCTGCCCTTATACGAACCATAAATGATTTCCCTGCCTATGCAATGATATCTAGGTGGACCACGAAGGGAAAACTATAATGTCCCATTTGTATGAATAATACACGATAGAAGACTCTTAAATATCATCGTAGTTTTAGTTTCATGGAGCATCGCGGATTATTACCAATGGATCAACAATACAAGAAGAATTAGCGGAGGTTTTATAATAATGTTGACACTGAAGAACCACATCAATGTATATTAGGAAGTGATATGCTTAATGAATTGACTCATTTCAGCTTTTCATTATGGAAGGGTCATTTGAAATCTAGAAAGAGGAAGAATGATGATACTGAAGTCACTTACAATTGAAAAAACAGAAGTATTTTTTGTTTGTTTTCATATTTGTTTACTAATTTGTTACGTCATTGTTTATAAGTAATGCAGATTGAGAAAAATATATGTGAAATTTTTCTTTCAATTATTTTGATTATTAAGGAGAAGACCAAAGATGACTTCTGATCTCGTCAGGATTTATTGGATTGGGGTATTCGACCAGAACTACTTCTTGTTTGTATCGGTGAAAACAAATGTAATGTTCCTTGTGCTTCTTATGTGATGACACCCACAGAGAAAGATCAATCTTTGGAAATATTGGAGAATTTCAAGGTTCCGGATGGCTATTCCAGCAACATATCTAAACGAGTCAACATAAGACATTTGAAATTAAAATCCCTAAAAACTCATGATTATCACATCCTTCTTCGTGAATTGATTCCAATAGAAATTCGGCATTTGTAATCCAATAATATAAGGGTGGAAGTGATTCGGCTATGTCATTTTTTAGAGACTATTGTGCTAAAAGGTTATCCAAATCATTGTTGATAAAAATGCAGCAAGAGGCACAGTTAATTCTGTGTGAGTTCGAAAAATATTTCCTCCATCATTTTTCAAGTGCATGCTACATTTAACAGCTCATATTCCAACTGAGACACATCTTGGGGGGCCAGTCACTTTTCAGTGGATGTATCCCACTGAATGAAATATGTGCACAATGAAATCATATGTCTGAAATAAGAATTATCCTGAAGGTTCCGTTATGAGGAGTTATCTATCCCACGAATGGATGTATTTTTGTTCAATGTATTTGTATGATGTGAGCACAAGACATAATCGACCAATGAGAAACAAAAATGAGCAGTATGAGGAAATTCAACCCTCATTTCCATCTCTTCCCCAAACAGGTGGAATTGTCGGGTCGTATACATTGGTTACATTGAGCTTTGAAAATCGGAATATGGAACATCGTACAGTCTTGTTTAATTGTGCTTTGTTAGATGCCTATATCAAGGAATCAATTTGAATATATATATATGTTATATCATATGATATCATATCAAATATACCTTATGCTTTTATTTTCATTTTATGTAGGGAACATAAAAAAATTATAAGTAGAGTTCATCGGTCTTTGCCGTTGAGAAGGAGAGAGGATATGCATAACTAAGAGTTCCCAACTTGGTTGAAATCAAAGTTATGACCATAAAATTTAATACCTTAAAATATAGATATATATTTAATTATAATACACATATGTATTCTAGGTATTGAGTTTGCCTGCTGACTTCATTTCTCAAGAATTAAGAGTGTTGGCTTTTGGACCCAATTCTCTTGTTTGTGGCTGCAAATCTTTAATAATCAATGGAGATAAATTTGTTACAACAGATAGAGAGTTGAAAATGAGAACACATCATGATGGAGTTGTGTTAACTTCTAGAACGGATTGTTATGGCAGTGCATCAGATAGTCGACATCGATATGAAGATGTGTATTATTATGGACTGTTTGAGAAAATATTATTATTGGATTACTACTGTCACGACCTGTCCTCAGGGCCCATGTTATGACTACCCCAATCCTGCTTTCCATAGGCCAGGGGCTGGCGACTAGCACCAAGGTGTAATTCCTGATAAAAAGGGAAGGCATTGCCTTTGTAAAGTAAACAAACACCACAGAGCAAGCAGGCATTAGAAGTAAACACTAAGTAAAAACTGATTAAAAAGTAAGTGCGGAAAAGTAAGTGGGCCAGTATACAAACCCAAACTGAAAGTAACGTACAACTGGAAATGGAAAACAGAAACTGAAAGTAAAGCCGCAACCTCGAGCCATCCACTGGAAGTCGCACCTGTAGGGTGAGTATAGATAGCCTCCATAGCTCCTCGGGTCTAGCCGTCCGCTCCGAGTACGTTCCGCCCAGTGGTCCACCTCCGGGTACCGTCCTACTCCGCATGCCTCAACCATGATCCACGTTGTCCATCGTCTGCAACCAACACAATGTAGTGCGGGCATAGCCCATGTAGGGGTGGGTATAAGCTACTCAGTAGGGACCCCAAGTCTCTTGAAGGTATCCCAGAATCCACAAAGGATAATCCATAAAGGAAAGACACAATCAGAAGTAACATCCGACACTACTTAGGTATATGCCCATACATATACCTAAGTCATCAATTCCAGTTTGGCTCCAACATCCGAGCTCATGTACAACCCAGTTCACACAGGAAATCACAACCCAATCCACACAGGAAAGCAAAACGTAATCCACACAGAATAGCACAACACAATCCACATAGGAAAGAAAAACGTAATCCACACAGGATAGCTCAACACAATCCACATAAGAAACAAAAACAGGATTCAGCTCACACAGGTATACTTCTTCGTATGACAATACAGATGATCAGATATAGCCACTAATTCATCTAAGCTGTCAAACCCACAAAGGATAGATAGGTACTAACCCCCGCAATGACCCACAAAGGATCTGACCCACATAGGATCGATATGTAACTAACCCCAGCAATGACCCACACAGGATCGGGCCCAAACAGGATCTGTAGGCACTGGCCCACATAGGACCGCTGAGCGCTGACCCACACAGGATCTGACCCACACAAGATCGGTAGCACTGATCCACATAGGATCGCTGAGTGATGTAGTCGTCGTCGTCGAATCCACTGAGGATCTCTGTATAGTCGTCGTCGTCGTCGCAGCCAGCTCTAGGGTTCCCGCACACACCAAGCTCGTTCGGTAGAGTCCACTCCATGAGCCGAAGGGATGATACATAAACTGACACAAAGACCAGAGTTGATGTATCCAAATGTTCCGTATCGTCAACAAGAACTCAACATCACAGACGGCGCGTCAATCGGACGCCTGGTCTGAGAGTTATTGGCTTTTTCGTCCCAGGGGCCCGGTTGGTTTTTAAGTCAAAACAAACCCGACCGTACTCCAACTGCATCCAAACCTCAAGTGGAGTAAGCCAAAAGGTCCGTCTCACTTAGAGGAATCCATCAAAGTCAACGGCACATCAATCGGACGTCCAGAACTCAAGTTATGAGCATTTCCTCTCCGAGGGACCGGTTGGTTTCGTGTACGAACCAACTCGGCCAAGCACAAAGTACTCCGAAACCATGAGTGTAAAATTCCGAAACAATCGTCTCGATCCAAGGATCACTACGCAACTGACGGTGCGTCGATCGTAGGTCCGCAGCTCATGTTATGGGCAACGGACAGAAAGAGGTTCGATATTAAGTGGTTCGGGCCCGGTCTGAAACCCCCAGGGTCGGCCCGAACCGGGTCGACCCGAACTGGGTCTTGGTCCCGCCCGTTTGGGCGCGGCCCGGCCGGGGCGGCCCAGCACGGCGCGGGGCGTGCGAGCGCTGGTCGGGTGGCCAGGCGGCCGGCTCGGCCATTATGGCTGAGCAAAGAGGGCGGGGGGCGTGCTGCCCCCGCGTGGAGAAACCGTGCCCCCATGCGGGGGGCCGCTCCTGCTGGCCAGCCGAGGGTTACGACCCCCGGTGCTTTCCTCTGACCGGCCGGCCCACCTCGGCCGGTCGGTCGCTGCCGCCATGGGACCGGCACGGGCCGGTCCCCTTGCACCGTCACCGGCGGCCTGGTCCCAGTCGCCATTTCCCCTGCTCCACCACGGCCTGGAACTGGCCGCGACCTTGGTTCATCCGGCGCAGTGCGACGGCGCCGCGCCCCTCCGCCGTGGCCCCGCTCCAGCCGCGGTGCATTAGTGGTCCTCCGGCACGGCGCGACGACGCCACGTCTTTGGTTCGTTTTCTATGGCGCGGCGTGACGACGCTGTGGATTAGTTTTCTTCCAACGGGATGGTGAGACGGTGCCGCGCTTCTCCGCCCTTCCTTTAACAATTTCAGCGTGGTGCTTCGGCACCGCGTTGCCTAGCTCGTGTCGCATCAATATTAACAACCAAAAAGGGAAGGAGTGTCGGTCGTGTTCGTGCGGTCCGACCTCCTCCTGTTATTATGATAACAGGTAGTTCAATTTGAAAGGAAGAAAACGGTGGATGTAATCACAAAATAGAAACGCATAAACCCCTACCTCGTCGAATTTGATGAGCGAGGATTCGACGCAGAAACAACCGTCGCGGACGAAGGCTTCGCGGAGGGAGGATCGTTGCGTCGCGGAGAAGAGTCACTGGCGTCACGGTACACGGCGTCGTGTAGGCGATCTACGAGGATTTGGCGTTCTTCTTCAGAGGTAGGTGTGTTCTTCACGTTCTTCGCGTTTTCGCGTTCTTCGCGTTTTTCGCGTTCTTCATCGAAGGAGAATACTTTTTCTCCAAATCCTCTCCACGCAACAACTTCCAACCGAAAATAAAATAACAGTAGTCTTATTTTATGAACACACAAGCCAACCATTGAAATTCTAAAATAAAGGAAATGAACAATAAATTCAGTTAATTAATTGTAACGATTTAACCGCCCAAAATAATGAGGCGTTTCTTAACTAGAATAAACGCGCGGTTGACTTCAATAAAGGGGGGGGGGGGGGTGCGGTTGCATTACTTAGAAGGAAAAAAACAGCGGGGATCATGCGGTCCCCACCTCACCAATATCCTACAAAGTGGGTAGGATATTGCGGGTCCCACCTTTTCCTCTTAACTTAGGTTAAGCCGCTTTAAGGAAAATAAAATAAATTTTCGCACCACTTTTTATTTTATTCCATAACTTAACCCCAAAAAAAAAATTAAAAACCACACCCGAGAAAAAGCAACTCTGGAAAAGGTGTTTCTAAGAAATTTCCGGCGCTGTGATTCCGTTGGTTCCCTCGTAATTCGATTCTGAGCACCGGTTCAAAAGTTAGAAAAAACCCGCTCGTTTGTTCACTGAACGTACCCGAGCTAAAATTTGGAAAATGATTCCAGGCATACCGGGCCTCGGAATCAGGTGCCGTCAAAAACTGTGTTCTTTTAAAATTCCAGAGAAAAGTAAGAAAAAAATTTCCTTGAATTTTTCGGGTCATTACATCACTCCCACCTCAGGGCTTCATGTCCCCGTAAAAAATACATAAAAAACTATGGAAACAAAAGTGGGTACTGAGCACGCATTTGAGCCTCCCGCTCCCAAGTGCTATCTTGGAGGTTCTCATGTTTCCATCTAATGCGCACTAGAGTAATCAACCATCCACGTAGGAACCACTCCTGTCGATCCTCAATTTCCACCAGGACCTCTGCAAAATTCACCCCATCATCAACGTACAGCTCCCCATGGTCAATGATATGGGTCGGGTCGTGCACGTATCTCCTCAGCTGGGATACATAGAAGACGATGTTCACCCGGTGCAACTGAGGTGGTAGAGCCAGTCGATACGCCACCTCGCCAATCCTGATGAGGACCTGGAATGGTCCGATGAAGCGTGGAGACAACTTGCCGCCTCGGTTGAATCTCCGTAATCCACGTCGAGGTGAGACTCGCAAGAAGTCGTGGTCGCCATCCTCGAACTCCAGTGGCCTCCGCCTCCTGTCAGCATAAGACTTCTACCGGCTCTGAGCTGTCCTCATCCTCTACTGGATGATCTGGACCTTCTCTATCGTGTCCTGGACCATCTCCGATCCCACAAGTGCTGACTCCCCAGGGTCCTTCCAGCATAGTGGTGATCTGCAAGGTCGGCCGTACAATGCCTCGTATGGTGCCATCCTGATGGTGGAGTGGTAGCTATTGTTGTACGCAAACTCCACCAAGGGTAGGTGGTCCTCCCAACTGCGACCAAAGTCGAGGACACATGCGCGGGGAATGTCCTCGAGAGTCTGTATGGTCCTCTCCGTCTGACCATCTGTCTGAGGGTGAATGGCGTTACTCAGACGTAGGTGCGTCCAAAACGCCTCCTGTAACCCCTACCAAAGCCGGGAAGTAAAGCGAGCATCTCGATCGAAGACGATAGACTATGGAACCCCATGAAGCCGTAAAATCTCCTGAACCTAGAGACGTCCCAGGATCTCCATTGAGCCATGCTCTCGAATGGGTAAGAAGTGAGACGACTTGGTGAGTCAGTCAACAATCACCCAAATGGAGTCGTGACTTCTGGAAGTGCGTGGATTCCAACTCACGAAGTCCATAGATATTCTGTCCCACATCCACTCTGGGACCTCCAAGGGCTGTAACAAGCCTGCCGGTACCTGGTGCTCTGCCTTCACCTACTGGTAGGTGAGGCATCGAGAAACGAACTCAGCTACAGCCTTCTTCATGCTAGGCCACCAGTGCTGTCGTCTGAGATCTTGGTACATCTTCGCCACTCCAGGATGTACCGCCAAAGGGGAAGTGTGAAACTCTCTCAGCACCTTCTCCCGCAAAGAAACTGGTACCAAGGTACGTCCTCTGAAAAGGACGTCGTGCTCTCCCCCTAAGGAGAAACCATCAGGTGCCTATCTTGAGGATATATGTGCATGCCGCGTCTCACAGTCAAGGTCCCGACGTTGTTCCTCTCTGACCCGCTGTAGTAGTCGAGGATTGACTGTGAGAGACTGAAGGAAGGCTACTCCATCTCTATCCACGAAGGATATCTGCAAAGAGGCTAGATGTTCTGTCACCTCCCCAAGTAGCTGAATGCCCGTCCTCCTACTGTGAGCATCAGCTACTACGTTCCCCTTCCCAGGAGTATAGAATTTCTCAAAGTCATAGTCCTGGAGGAACTCAAGCCATCGCCGCTGTCTTAGGTTCAGGTCCTTCTGAGAGATGATGTACCTAAGACTCTAATGGTCAGAATAGACTGTAAAGCACTCACCCATCAGATAGTGTTGCCACATCTTCAGAGCGAAGACTACTGCTGCTAACTCTAGGTCATGAGTAGCATAGTTCTTCTCATGCGGCCTCAACTAGCATGATCCATAGGTGATCACGGCCCGTTCCAGCATCAGGAAACATCCGAGTCCGGTCCCTGATGCATCACAGTAAACTACGTATCCTACTCCCTCCTCCGACAACTTCAAGATAGGTGTGTCGGTCAATCTCTGTCTCAGCTCCTGGAAGCTCTACTGACATATGTTTAACCACAAAAATGGTTTCCCCTTCTTCTCCAAAGCTGAGAGTAGTGCCCAACTCTTGAGAAATCTGGCACAAATCTCCGGTAGTACCCAGCTAGTCCCAATAATCTTCGTACCTCCGTCATGCTCGTGGGTGGCCCCCAAGCTAGCACTACCTTGATCTTCACAGGATCCACCACAACTCCCGCCTTAGAGATGACGTGTCCCAAGAAGTGGACCTCACATAACCAGAACTGACACTTCGAGAGCTTTTTGTAATCCCGGTGCTCTCAGAGTGTGTCAAGTACAACCCGCAAGTGGTAGGCGTGCTCCTCCTCAATGGTCGAGTATATCAAAATGTCGTCGATGAATACCATGACAAATCGATCGAGGTATGGATGAAAGAACATGTTCATGAGGACGAAGAGCACTACTGGAGCATTGGTTACGCCGAATGGAATAACCAAGAACTCATAGTGGCTATATCGACATCTGAAGGCCGTCTTCTGCACGTCCTCGTCCCGAACTCTGAGCTGATGATAGCCTGACTTGAAGTCTATCTTTGAGAACCACCATGATCCATTGAGCTGATCGAAGTGGTCATAAATCCTCGGTAGTGGATACTTGTTCCTCACTGTCACCTGGTTCAGGCGAAAATAATCAACACAAAGTCGCAATCTCCCGTCTGCCTTCTTGGCGAACAATATCGGGGAAGCCCAGGGTGAAACACTGGGTCAGATGAATCCCTTTCCCTGCAAGTCCTCCAACTGTACCTGTAGCTCTCGAAGCTTAGTGGGGTCCATCCGATATGCTGGAGTGGATATCGGGGATTTCCTGGGGTACAGATCAATATAGAAGTCTACCTCTCTGCGAGGAGGTAGTCCTGGAACATCGTCGGGAAAAACGTCCGCATACTGATCCAACACTGCATGAAAACTAGGACTCTGCATGTCAACTGCTCCTAGGATGAGTCTAGACAACTGATGAGTGATGGGCTGTCCTCTCCTCTTCGAGAGTCCATCCTATACTGCAAAGGCTCCCTTCTCCCCGGTGAAGGTGAACCTACTCCCGTCGGTGCGTACACATCACACCTTTCGCCTAATACAGTAAATCTGAGCATGGACTGTAGATAACCAATCCATGCCCAAGATGATGACTTAAGGCCTCGACGTAGCTACAAGAAGATCCCAGCCGAAGCTCTCTCCTCCTAGAGTAAGCTCACACTGCCGGCACCAGTGCGTAATCATCGAGTCTGCTCCCATAGGAGTCTCTAGCCATAATGATCGAGCCAACGGCTCTGTCGGAATCCCCGAGCTCCGAACAAGGGTATCATCTATGAAAGAATGACTCACTCCTCTGTCTATATGAACTGCATCAAGGGTGGAATAGACACAGATAGTATCTCGAATCATCTCGGGTGCATCGTGGTCGTAGGCCACCGCTGCCAGGAGCTGTGCCTGTCTCTGCCCGCTAGCTCCCGGTGGTCGGGGTGGACCTCGTGGTGGTGGTGGTGGTAAATCCTCAAAGCGTCGCCCACCACCTACTGCTCGGCCAGCTCCTCTGCCTCGTCCACCTGCTCCCTGCGGACTGCCACGATCGACCCTCTACCTCTACCTGGGTGGTACCTCAACCGTCTACTGCATCATGGTACGGTGGGTCGGGCAGTCACGAGCCATGTGGCCCTTCCCGCCACATGCGTAGCACTGTCTGCCTCTTGAAAGACTTCATCCGCGCTGTGTGCCCCACACTACTGAGCCAATGTCCTGAGGTCGTCTGCCTGAGGGTATGGTCTACCTGGACCCAGGAGTCATCCGTTGACTGCCTGCTGTAGAAGACTCTACTACGTGCCGCCCTGCAGTAGGTCTCGCTGCTGATGTAGACTCAACAAGAAAGATCTCGATCAAAAGGGCTCACTCCAGTACTCTTGCCTGAGTCGAAATGTTGAGGGAGATCAACGATGCCCTGATCTCCTGCCTCAATCCCTGCTCAAAGGTCCGAGCCCGAAAGAATGGGTCCCATACCATGTCTGTCGAGTAGCGCGAGAGATCGGTAAATCTCGCTGAGTACTGGGCGACCGTCAAGCTGCCCTGCCGTAGCTGACAAAGTTCCTGGATGCGCACCGCACGGAGGGTGGCTAGGACTAACTCTGAGCGAAAGAGGCTCTCAAAGTCCATACAGAGAAGAGATGACTCTTCGTGCAACTAGAGCATCAAGCTCCACCATCTTCCTGCAGCCGTGTGCAGTAGGCACGCTGCGAGGATCACCATGAGGTCTGCTGGGGTCCTCACTAACATGAAAACCCGTACAACTACCTCCATCCAATTCTCAGCTGCCTGGGGGACCGTCTCCCCACGGAACCTGGGCGGTCGCTGGTGCTGAAACTCGTGCAGTGCACTAAGTCGACGTGCATCGTCAGCGGCTGGGGCTGGAAGCATCGGTGGCTTGGGGGGTAGAGGTACCGTCGGTGCCTCAGTTGTCAAAGGGCCCTGTACCGAGGCCTCGTTGCTCGATGGGCTGTCGTCATGCACAACTCTCAGAATCCTAGCAGGCTGCCATTGTGGGGCCATCCTAAAAAGGAAACAGGTGTTCCACGGTCAAAAAGTATATCTGCTGAGCTGACATAAGGTAATCACAAAGAAATCATAATTCACACATGCAATAAATGTTTTCGTGTACTAAGTCAAGAAATCAGAAGTCAGGGTCCTGGTGTACAGATATGTCAGCCGCCGCACCAACACTGGACTCCCTGAACTGATAACCACAGTTAACACCCTTAACATTATTGCTTCACATAGATGAAAGATCAGAGTCCAAAGTTCTATGGTAGAACCGAACTCCTCTGATACCAATTTGTCACGACCCGTCCTCGGGGCCCGTGCCGTGACTACCCCAATCCCGCCTTCCATAGGCCAGGGTCTGGAGACTAGCACCAAGTCATAATTCCCGATAAAAATGAAAGGCATTGCCTTTGTAAAGTAAACAAACACCATAGAGCAAGCAGGCAGTAGAAGTAAACACTAAGTAAAAACTTATTCAAAAGTAAGTGCGGAAAAGTAAGTGGGCCAGTATACAAACCCAAACTGAAAGTAAAATACAACTGGAAAGGGAAAACAGCAACTGAAAGTAATGCCACAACCTCGAGCCTTCCTCTGGAATTACCACCTAAAGGGTGAGTACAGATAGCCTCCACAGCTCCTCGGGTCCAGCCATCTGCTCCGAGTACGTTCCACCCAGTGGTCCACCTCCAGGTACCGTCCTACTCCGCATGCCTCAACCACAAGCAGCATTGTCTGTCGTCTGCAACCAACACAACGTAGTGCGGGCATAACCCGTACAGGGGTGAGTATAATCTACTTAGTAGGGACCCCGAGACCCCTGAATGTCTCCCAGAATCCACAATGGATAATCCAAAAAGGAAAGATACAATCACAAGTAACATCCGACAGTACTTAGGTATATTCCCATACATATACCTAAGTCATCAATTCCAGTTCGGTACCAATATCCGAGCTCATCTACAACCCAGTCCAAACAAGAAATCACAACCCACTCCACACATGAAAGCAAAATGTAATCCACACAGGATCGCACAACACAATCTACATAGGTAAGAAAAATGTAATCCATATAGGATAGCTCAACACAATCCACATAGGAAAGCAAAACAGGATTCAACTCACAGAGGTATACTTCTTCGTATGACGACAGAGATGATCAGATATATCCACTGATTCATCTAAGCCTTCAGACCCACAACGGATCGATAGGTACTAACCCCCTTAAAGACCCACAACGGATCTGACCCACACAGGATCGATAAGTAACTGACCCCCGCAATGACCTACATAGGATCAGACCCACACAAGATCTATAGGCACTAGCCCACAAAAGACCACTGAGCGCTGACCCACATAGGATCTGACCCACACATGATCGGTAGCACTGATCCACATATGATCGCTGAGTGCTGTAGTCATCACCGTCGAATCCACTGAGGATCTCTGTATAGCCGTCATCATCGTCGCCGTCACAGCCATCTCTAGGGTTCTCACACACAGCAAGCTCGTTCGGGAGGGTCCCCTCCACGAGCCGAAGGGCTGATACATCAACTGACATAATGTCCAGAAATGATGTATCCAAAAGTTCCGTATCGTCAACAGGAACTCAACGTCACAGACGGCGCGTCAATTGGACGCCCGGTCTGAGAGTTATTGGCTTTTTTGTCCAAGGGGCCCAGTTGGTTTTTAATTCAAAACCAACCCGACCATACTCCGACTGTGTCCAAACCACGACTGGAGTAAGCCAAAAGGTCCTTCTCACTTAGAGGAATCCATCAGTGTCGACGGCACGTCAATCAGACGTCCGAAACTCAAGTTATGAGTGTTTCCGCTCCGAGGGCCCGGTTGGTTTCGTGTACGAACCAACCCTTCCGAACACAAAGTACCCCGAAACCTTGAGTGTAAAATTTCTAAACGACCGTCTCGATCCAAGGATCTCTACGCAACTGACGGTGCATCGATCAGAGGTCCACATCTCATGTTATGGGCAACGGACCGAAAGAGGATCGGTATTAAGGGGTTCGGGCCTGGTCCGACCCGGCCCGATACCCCCAGGGCCGACCCGAACCGGGTCGACCCAAACTGGGTCCGGGTCCTGCCCGGCGCGCTGGGTGCACTGGCACTAGCCGGGCGGCCAGTAGGCCGGCATGACCGTTACGGCCGAGCGAAGCGGGCGGGGGGCGTGCTACCCCCGCGTGGAGAAACCACGGCCCCCATGCGGGGGGCCGCTCCTGCTGGCCAGCCGGGGGTTACGACCCCCAGTGCTTTCCCCTGACCGTCCTGTCCGCACTGGCCGGTCAGCTGCTACCGCCACGGGAGTGTCAAGGGCCAGTCTCCTTGCTCCGACGCCGATGGCCCGGTCCCGGCCGCCGTTTCCCCTGCTCTGCCGCGCCCCTCCGCCGCGGCCCTGCTCCGGCCACGGTGCTTTAGTAATCCTCCAGCACGGCGCAACGGCACCGCGTCATTGGTTCATCTTCTACGGCATGACGCGACGACGCCATGGATTAGTTTTCTTCCAACGGTATGGTGCGACGGCGCCGCCCTTCTCTTCCCTTCCTTTAACAATTTCCCCGCGGTGCTTCGGCACCGCATTGCCTTGCTCGTGCCACATCAATATAAAATTCCAAAAGGGGGAGGAGTGTTGGCCATGTTCGTGCGGTCCGACCTCATCCTGTAATTACGATAACAGGAAGTTCAATTTGAAAGGAAGAAAACAACGGAAGTAATCATGAAATAGAAATGCATAAACCCCTACCTCATCGAATTTGATGAGCGAGGATTCGTCACGGAAACAGCCGTCGTGGAAGAAGGCGTCACAGAGGGAGGATCGTTGTGTCACAGAGAAGAATCGCTGGCGTCGCGGTACACGGTGTCACATAGTCGATCTCCGAGGATTTGGCGTTCTTCATCAGAGGTCGGTGCATTCTTTGCGTTCTTCTTGTTCTTTGCGTTCTTCGTCGAAGGAGAATACTTTTCTCCAAATCGTCTCCACGCAACAAGTTCCAACCAAAAATAAAATAAGAGTAGTATTATTTTATTAACGTACAAGCCAACCTTTGAAATTAAAAAAGAAACGAAACGAACAATTAATTCAATGAATTAATTGTAACGATTTAACCGCCCAAATTAATGAGTCGTTTCTTAACCAGAATAAACGCACGATTGACTTCATTAAAAGGGGTGGTGCGGGTGCGTTACATAGATGGAAAGAAATGGTGGGGCTCGTGCGGGCCCCACCTCACAAATATCCTTCCAAGTGGGTAGGATATTGTGGGTCCCACCTTATCCGCATAACTTAGGTTAAGCTGATTTAAGGAAAATAAAATAAATTATCGCACCACATTATATTTTATTCCTTAACATAACGCCAAAAAAAATTAAAAACCACACTTGAGAAAATGCAACTCCGGAAAAGGTGTTTCTAAGAAATTACCGGTGCAGCGATTCCATTGGTGCCCTTGGAATTCTATTCCATGAACCGGTTCAAAAGTTAGAAAAAACCCGCTCGTTCGTTCACTGAACGTACCGAAGATATACTTCGGAAAATGATTCTGGGCACACCGGGCCTCGGAATTAGGTGCTGTCAGAAACTACGTTCTTGTAAAATTCAAAGAAAATTAAAAAAAATTCCTTGAATTTTTCTGGTCTTTACAACTACTCTCAAGGTTGAGTCACTATGATGAAATGTAAATGGTTTGATTCAATGATGCGACATGGTACATTTATTGATGATTGTGGATTTAGAGTTATTGACATGAGTCAATTCCTGCATACTTATGAACCATACATTTTGGAATCCATGGAAAAACACTTGTTTTATGTTAAAGATCATTTGAAACCTAATTATGGTGTCATTAATGAAGTAATCCAAAGAAATATTTTTCATGATGCTGGGGATGAAATTGTCACCCTTGATTCCCCCATTGGTGTTAGCCAAAATGTTGTATTTGATGACACAAATTGTCCCATTGTGAGAGATGATGTTGAACCTAAGTTAGTGGAGGGTAATATATAATAGAAACTATATATATTCAGAGTTCATTCAGTTTACCTAGACATGAGTTTATCCGGTTGGTAAAAATGTAATTACTTTAATTTGGTTTTAGTTTGGAATGATATGTCTATTTTAGGATTGTTTGGTTTCATTTCATTTAATTATATTTATTTCAATTCAGACAACTGGGTTTAAAATGTGGTTTTAAAAATTGTATAACTTGGTTGTAAATTATCATTACTAAAAGGTGTTATGAAATTTATTGTCTTCTTTGGCTTCTAAGTTGTATGTATGATTTGTAAAAATTGTTTCTAATGATATTTATTTCATTCTTATGCTGATTATGAAGAAAACTATAAAAGCTCGTAAGAAGAGATTATTTGATGTTGATCCTATCAGATGCGAGCATGTGTTGTCTTCAGTGAGTATAATAATTCTAATATTTATCTTCTACATTACATATAATATCATGTTCATATTTTTGATCAAATTTTTTTAGGGATATATAACTCTAGAGATTCCTCTTCTAAGAATGGGACTCAGCAAGGATCCTCCTAGACCTAAGAAAATATCCCATCTTACCACTCCCCACACTGACCCATCAGTGGCCATCCCATATACCACACATGTCCACCCTCATCTTGAGACCCCAAGGATGTTCCCATACATGTCATTTTCATCATCCCATTTACCCTCTTTTCCCATTCCATGTCCACTCCGACTCTACCAATTTTCTCAGCTACACAATTTCCATATCCATTAATGTATCCCTAGACCTACTACGCATATTATGACATGTCTACACCATATCCTTTTACTACCATCCATCCTACAGATATTGAGTCTGTTTCATCAGTTTCCACTCCTGTTCATGATGATCATCCAGAGCATGCTGTGGAACAGATACTTCCTTCGGAGGATACTGATCCAACACAGTCTATGGATGCCTCACAGCCTATTCAGGAGCCTGCATCATGTTTTTTTATTATAAATTTTTCAAATTATCGCATTTTACTTTTTTCATATTTTATTGTCACTTATCTCTTCTCTTTTCACCTCTTATCTTATTTAGTGGGATCTTCTAGTAGGCGACGTGGGTACACTTGAATGCGAGATGCCTCGAATTGTGAAACTCAGATTATGGTGGATTACAATTCTCAAAATCAAATCGTAGGTAAACATGCTAAGGAGTGTAGATGTTTCATGGGTACTTTAGCCAAATATCATGATATCGTTCTGGTGGAACCGGTCTCATGGAGACATATCAGTGCTAACATCAAGGATAGGGCATGGGCGCAGATATAGGGATAGGGGTTTTATAAATTTATTTTTATATTAGGAATGTATTTATATGACTTGACATGTTTTTTGCAGAGTTTATTTAACTTTCTTAATGGTGAAGCTGCCAATGCTTCTAGGTTGAGTGATCTTGGATAGTATTGGTGGTCATACAAGTAAGATTTACATATTGGTTAGAGGAGTAGATTGGGTACTGAGTTAGAGGGTGTACCCATAAACCCTGACTGTCCAAAAAGTCAATATAAAAAAATGAATTCACATTGAATGACTAAACAATATAAGGTATTACCCATCATTAATGGTTTTTATATAAAATTTAATTTTTATTACTTGTATTTTTTTCTTAGGAAGTGTTTGCGAAGAACAAAGAAAACAATGATGAATTGACATATCTACACACATTGGGGCACACTACAATGCCCGAGCATGAGAAGTAGCTAGTATATTTATTTGAATTATAATAATTTCCTTATTTATAACATGTCATCATAGATTATTCATTCCATCCCTTAGTTAGTCTATGTATCATGGAAATCACATATTATACAAGGAGAAGGAATTTCTATTTTTCCTAAACAAGTTTTATATTTCCTTGAATCCCACTTCAGAAAACCATTTCAAAAAACCACCAATCAGTTATGACTCTCATTTACCTCAATGTTTGTAGGTATTTTTTGCAACTCACTTCAATCAAATTTTTTGCATTCATCATATATGGTTGAAATCCAAATTTTTTCATTTCTCATATGCAGTAAGATGTACTGGGCATTGAACGTCCTGTAACTCGTGCCAAATTCTTCTGCCCGAGTACTGAAAAAAATAAAACTGTAGTTAATTCACAAACACAAGATAAAATAGTAAGTTTGTTTTTTTATATTTCAAACATCTATACGAAATTCATAATTTAATATTTTTATAATTTCAACAGTTTTCCTTGGAGGCCATGTATGAGAAGGAAGCTGACAACTTAGAGCCAAATGATCATTTGGGTCAGGTGTTTGGTGTCAAGAATCTAGGAAGAGTCCATTGTAGACCAGGTAAAAACATATTCCCCTCTAGGTATTGATCATCACTGGAATCCTCTAAAGCCATTAAGGCCTTTGAGTTGGAAAGGGCGTGTGCTGAATTCGCTGTGAAAAAGAAAATAGTATTCTAGGATCGTGAAAAAAGTAAGCTAATGAATGAACATTTCATGAATTCTATGTCAGTTTGGAGTCAATCACTACCATTAGAGGTTGTTTCAACTTTTCATTAATGTATGGAATCAATGATCCCTTTAAATAATTCCTAGGATGATTCCCATGAGGGTCCTCATGGTGATAACGGTGGTGGCGGTAGAGCTGGCGAGCATGTTGCTGATGCTATTGTTGGTGATGAAATTACTAATGATGATGCTGATGGTGCGGTTGATGATGATGTTGGTGATGATGTTGATGTCTATGTTGCTGATGACGATGATGATGTTGAGCATGGGGATGACGACGATGGCGATGGGGGTATATTAATCCCCTCCATTTATGACTTAGTAGAGAGACTTGTGTTGGAGTTTGTTTGTATTGGTTGAATTCTTTTATGTGAATTTCTTTATGAAATTAAATGCATTTCGGATTATGTTTTCATCAGGGGTTTTATTTGAAAATTATTTAGGTAATTTTCACATGCCATATATTTTTTATGGTTTGGTGTGTTTCTTATTATCTCGTCATCTAATCTTGGCCTTATCAGTGGATGGGAGGCCTGGGATGGGGGGATGCAATGGAGAGATGGGGGGGCCGTAGTGGAGGGTTGGGGGGGATGCAGTTGAGGTCTGGGAGGAGGTCTAGGAGGGGAAGGTTGGGAGGGGGGTGCAGTGGAGGGCTGGTAGGGGAGGGGGCCGCATTGACTTAATCCCTCTTTCATATACTCGGCATGAAGAGGATGTTCATCAAGAGAGTATGGATGTGTCCTCCACTTTGATGAAGAAGAGATCATCTATTGAAGGCATTAAGAAGGTTTAGTTGCTTCTAATTTTTTTCTTTAAACATAATGGCACTAATTTGTATTTCCTAGAGTAGTTCATATTTTTTGGTTTGGTTTCTTTTCTAAACAGTGGCCTTACAAAGCTGTTTCAGTTGCTTTTGAGGCAATAACTCGAACCTTGGCACAAAATTGCGGTGTTAATGTGATCAGGACTATGGTTTCTCTACATGGAAAGTCATGTAACCTGTGCTCGTTTCCCCTTTCCCCTTTCAGTCATCAATTTATGATTATATTGTTACATAGTTCGGTCATGACACCAAAAACTAAAACAAATTCCCTATGTATTTTATTTTCCTAAAAAAAATATATGTCGTGGGATGTCAATGAATCTCATATTTGATTGGTATGCAGTAAATATGGGGGAGGAGGAGGGGATGGGTTGGGGGAGGGGGAGGAAGATGGGTTGGGCAGGGGGAGCTAGGTATGAGGCAGGGGGAGGGGTAGGGGGAGGGGATGGGTAGGGGGAGCTGGGCATGAGGGAGGAGCTGGGCATGAGGGAAGGAGAGGGGCTGGGCAGGGGGAGTTGGGCATAAAAGAGGTGGAGGGGTTGGGCGTGAGGGGAAGTTGGGCGTAAGGGTGGAGGGTGAGGGGCTGGGTAGGGGGAACTGGGCATGAGGGAGGTGGAGGGGGAGGGGCTGGGCAGGGGGAGCTGGGCATGAGGGAGGAGCATGGTAGGGGGGAGCTAGGCAAGAGGGAGGGGCTGGGTAGAGGGTCTGGGGAGGGAGAGGGGAATTCTCTTGGTAAAGGTGATATGAGGAGATGATTTTTTAATCTTGATAACGTGAACAAGCCCTGAATATTGATAACATTTTCTATTTATGATGGATACTTGGTATTTATATCAATTATTGAATGATTTTGTGATATATGTCTGTGTATTTTATTTCATGTGTTTTTATCAAAAAATTTCTCTAAATATGTCATTGTAATTTACTGATTGGCATGTGATCTGATATTTATATGAATATTTGGAGTTCACTAAAATATTAAGATGTTGCATATGTCTTTTTTGGTTTTTAACATTCCTTTACCTAATTTTTTAATGTGGTTTTGGTGTTTTAAAAATACCCCAAACATGAAATAAAAACCATGTTTAGTGGAATCCTGATTCAGATTTTACTCCAACTTTTTAATTTTAATATTCGGTTTTAGATTTGTGTATTTTTTTGATACATTGAATTTTCATCGGATTTTAAAAGGCTCTGGATGTTAATTAGAAATCATGGATCACGATGTTCTTTCAGGAGGTATGCACCATTATGATTTTTCTTGATTTTTTAATCTTTTAACGTGATCATGTCTTGAATATTGATAACACTTCTTATTTATGGTGGATACTTTGTATATATATATCAATTGATGAATGAAATGTCAATACATGTTTGTGTATTTTATTTCGTGTGTTTTTATCCAAAATATTCTCTAAATATTCCATTCTACTTGACTGAGCAGGGGGGATGGGGAGTGGGAGGGTCATGATATGGGCAGTGGGAAGCGAGGGGGAGGGGTTGCGTAGGTGGAGAGGGGGGCTGGGGAGTGGGGAGGGGGGGGGGAGGGGCTGGGCAGGGGGGAGGGGGAGGGACTGGGGGAGAGTCTGGGCAGTGGGAGGGAGGGGGAGGGGCTGGACAGGGGGGAGGGGAGGGGCTGGGCAGGGGGGAGGGAGGGAGGGGGAGGGGCTGGGTAGGGGGAGGGAGAGGGGTATGGGTAGGAGTTGGGAAGTGGGGAGGTAGGGGAGTGTCTGGGAATGGGGGGGGGGGAGTACAAGAAATTTATATCGGATCCTATCGCTTTTAGAGTCCATTTAAATGGGGTTGTTATTTTTGAATGTTTAGTAGGATAATTTCTATATGGGTTTCTTTTAGATTCTTCATGGGGTTGGTTTGTGAGCTGCAAAGCCTGTGTGAGGGCGTGAAATAATTATTTATAAATGTCTTGTGGATGCCAACTAGTGTTGTTTAATGTTCAATTTGATGGATCATTGTAGGAGATATCAAGTAGTTTCTATGAGAAGATCGTTGTTTTACTTTGTGTATTGGGACCGTTTGCTCAAGATTCAAGATATTGAGGTATAACTATTGAGTTTGGGGACCACATATATTGGATTATTTTGGAAGGAATGACTACTTTTGATGGAGTTTACTGTCGGATACCATTATACTACTAATGTGAGTCTAAGGGACTCTTGAGGATGCCATTGTTGGATAGTTTCTGATAAAGTGATTAGTGGTTGTCATAGAAGGCTATTAATAATGTTCGTATTTAAGTTCGAGTTGAGGAAACAGAAGAACCAAAATGAGCATATTTATTACATCAAAAAAACACTTTTTGGAATATTCCAAAAGGTCATTACTTTATTATAAGGCTAATCACTATGATGATGTTGAGCTAAATATTCAACTATAAATATTCAAGGAAGGAATTTTCATGATTCAAGATGAGATTTTTGGATCAGTTAAATATAGTTGATGCTGAATTTTGTGGGAGCATTGTCAAAGAAAAATACCAATATCTTTGGAAGATAGTAAATTAGTCAATTATTGAGGTAGTCGGAATTTCAAATTGTATCCCATATATTCCCACATCTATAAGTGGAAAACTTCGTATATAAAGGGGGAACGTCACATGAGTTAAGTATATGAAAAAGAGGGAATATTGAAAATGATATATTGAGAGTTACTAATAAAAAGAGTTGAAGAAGGGGATTTTATGATCTAATTTCATCAAAAGTGCATTTGGGTCAGAGGAAGAATGAAGAACTAGAAGCATAGAGTTTTTAAAAAAGAAGAACTAGAAAGACAACATTTTGAATGGTGTTCCACAATGTTGAAAATTGAGTAGATCCAAATCATCCCAGATCCAGAGGATGTTTCAAGACAATTATACCTTTCTCAAATTATTTTAAAGATCTCCATGTAGTTAGTCACAAGATATAGTGATCCAACATTCTTGTTGAGGAATACCATTTAAAGAAGTCTATTTTTCTACACTTGATCAACTCTAAAAAGGAGCTTGTGGATGGGGAATATAAATAGTTGTAGGAGGATTTTAGATGGGGTATATAACGAATCACTAAAAGAGTTTTAAATTGTGTTGTATAACAAATTTTTGAATAAATAATAAGGTGTATAACCAATTAGTATTGATATTATTAGAGTATCTATGTTGTCTTATATAACCAACATGGAAAGTATGCTTTTCATTAATCATTGTAAATCATCTTGTTCCGGTATTTTTCTTTCATTTTCATATGTATGTGGTAAGAATGATATTATTATATAGAGAGGATCATGTATTTAACCATCCATAGAGTGGATTGATACTTATAGTTTAGCTATTTGGATTATGGGGATTAGGTTGGATTATCGAACATCCAGTTTGACATGCCATATATATGTGCTAATACAGGTGCAGAATGGTAGGATGGTGCAGCTGCTCAGCCTGGGGAACCTGTCTATACCCACAGTTTAGAAAAACGTGGGTAAATATGGGGTGCTTTAAATTATTATACCCATGGTTTGAAAACCATGGGTAATATCAATTTTCCTTGTTCTATACACGTGGTTTTCAGAGAACCGTGGGTATAGACCTGTTGTGAAGGCACCACAGTGCACGGTTTCTGAAACTATTAGTATATCCTATACCCACAGTTTTAAACCCTGGGTATATGTTATATTTCAAGTAGTTCCAAATAGAGTCTATTTATAGAATATTTTACATAATTATTATAGGAAACCAATGAAGAAAATGTGGGTACATAAAGCAATAATTACTAATGTTACTAGACCCAAACAAATTTGGGTACCAAAATCTATTTTTTCTTATTATTTTGTAGGAAGAATAATTAAAGAGCTCGTGAAAGAGTCATCGGTACTTGGACAATGGATGTTCAAGACATATGAAAAGAGACTATACAAGCTTCAAGAACCTAGTCAAGATTTATGGTGGATATGTCACTTTTGGTGACAATTCTATAGGAAAAAAAATTGGGTTAGGCCAAATTGGCAACTCTAACTCAGTTTTAATTTAAAAAGTACTTTTTTTTGTTGGATTGAAATATAATTTCCTTATAATTTCACAATTATTTGATGGTGGATTTCATGTTAAATTTTAAAATTATTCTTTCAATGTTTTTAACTATAAAAATGAATTAGTATTTTCTCCTTTTAGAAATGAAATTGTATAGGTTGTTAAATTAGATTCTTTAGTTTCTCAAAATGTTTCTTGTTTATGTGCCTTTTATAAAGAGTCTTGGATTTGGAATAGGATGTTAGGACACTGTAATTTACACTATCTTATAAGTCTTACTAGAAAATGACTAGTCATGGATTTACCCAATCTTGATTTTTCAAATAAAAAATTTTTTAATCCTTTTTAGAAGGGTAAACAACACAATATATCATTTAAATCAAAGTAAGAGGTTTCAAATTCTCAGGCATTAGAGTTGGTTCACAAGGACTTGTTTGGACCATCTATATTTTCTAGTTTAAATGTGAATCACTATGTCTATGATCATATAGATGACTTTTCTAGATATACATGGACTTATTTCTTATCTAACAAAGTTAATCATGTAATTACTTCACCAATTATGATAAAACAATGGAAAATATAAGTGGAATTATAATAAAATATATAAGAAGTGATCATGTCCATGAATTTAAAAATGAAGACTTTGAATAATTTTTCTTACACAATGGCTATAGTCATAACTTCTCTTCCCCTAGGAAAGCTAAAAAATGGAGTTGTGGAAAGAAAAAATAGAACATTACAAGAGATAGCCCGAAAAATTCTTAATTAATATAATTTACCTGTTTACTTTTAGGATGAGGTTGTGAATATTACATGCTACATAATTAATTGAGTCTTAATTAGACATATCCTCAAGAAGAATACTTATGAGTTTTGGAACAATAGAAAACCCAATGTTAGTTACTTTAATGTTTTTGGTTGCAATGTCTATATCCTTAATACAAAAGAAAATCCTAACAAATCTTCATCCAAGAGTGATGAAGGAATCTTCCTAGGTTACTAAATATCTAGTAAATCCTATAAAGTCTCCAATAAAAGAACCAAGTGTGTGGAAGATTATATGCATATAAAATTTGATGAAACAGATCCACATGAACCTAAGACCTCCCTAGACAACCATGAAGAAGATATGTCAAATCTGGACATAAATGAAATATCATTTAACCATATTTTCATGCAATCTGTTAAATCAATCAGTTCTGAAAATTCATCAAACTCTGGATATGATGAACCTAAACCTGTAGATGAACCTGAAATGAGTAGACCCTCCTTTTATAGACCAACTATAACCCTCAAGAACCATCCTTTATATGTTTTTGTTGGAGACTTAGATAAAGGGACCCAAACTAGATCTTCTCTTAGAAACTGGGTTGACCATCAAGCCTTTTTGTCACAGCATAACCTAAAAACATCAATGATTCAATTAAATATGAATATTGGGTGATGGATATGAAATAATATCTTAATAAATTTGAAAGAAATTATGTTAGGAAGCTTTTTGATAGAGCAAAATACACTTTTTCCATAGGCACTAAGTGGGTGTTAAGGAACAAAGTTGTTGAATTTGGTAATATTGTTAGAAATAAAGCGAGATTGGTTGTATAAGATTGTAGTCAAGAAGAAGTTATTGACTATGAAGAAACTTTTTCACATGTTGCTAGATTTGAGGCCATTATAATCCTACTTTCTAATGATACCCATCTTAATTTGATGCTCTATCAAATGGATGTTCAAAGTGTATTCCAAAGTGGGTATATAGTTGAGGATGTTTTTGTTCAACAACACCCTGGTTTTACAAAGCCCCATTTTCTATATCATGTTTTCAAATTAACAAAAAATTTATATGGTTTAAAACAATATCCATGATCTTGGTATGATAGACTAAGTACTTTTCTCATTAAAAATGTCTTTGCAAAAGCAATTACTGGTCCTACTCTTTTTAAAAAAAAAATTCTAAATATGTTTTAGTGGTTCAAATTTATTTAGATGATATTATTAATGGATCTTTAAGAAATTATTTATGTATTGATTTTTCTAAAATGATGCTACGTGAATTTGAAAAGAGTTTGATTAGTGAACTCAAATTCTTTCTTGGATTATAGATTTTTCAAAATAAGGAAGATATCATTTTAAATCATTGTAAATATACAAAAGATATTTTAAAATGATTTAGATTTGATATCATTATAATTAGTGACACTCCAATGAGTACTACTTGTAAAATCGATCTTGATGATGATTGTATATAGGTTGATCAAACCGCTTACATAGGAATGACTGAAGTTTTCTCTACTTGAATGGTAGTTGGCCAGATCTAATTTTTAATGTGTGTATGTGTGCCTGTTTTCAAACAAACCCCAAATAATCTCACATAAATTCTCTTAAATGAATTTTCAAATACCTCAAACATACTATCAATTTAGGTTTGTTTTACCCTAGTGTAAAATCATTTGATATAGTGAGTTATTATAATAATGACATTGGTGGATGCAAGTTATAAAGAAAGATAACCTCTATAACATGTAACTTTTTGGGAAAGTATTTAGTTTTATGGTGTAGTAAGAAACAAAATTCTGTTGCATTATCTACTATCAAACCTGAATACATAGCTGATGGTAGTTTTTTGGCTCATATTTTTTTGGTGAAACACACTACTATACTATGGATATCAATTTAGACATGTACCTATAAATTGTGATAATAAAATTTTCTTTTAACATTTCTAAGAACCTAGTTTCTTATTTTAGAACAAAATATATTTATTTAATACATCACTTTTTGAGAGATCACTATCGACAAGGTGATGTAACTTTAGAATTTATTGGTATTGAATATCATCTTGCTGACATATTCACAATGCCATTGAACTCTGAAAGAATAAATTATATCAGACATGATCTAGAAATGATTAATCTATATGTATCTAATAGTCTTTCCCCTTTTTCAAAACTAATAAAAATTGTCATGTTGACACTGTTAAGATGACACTATCATGCCGACTCTATCATGCTGACACTATCATGCAGACTCTGTCATGCAGACTCTGTCATGCCGACACTGTCATGTCGACACTGTCATGCTAAATCTGTCATGCCAACATTGTCATGCTGACACTTCTGTCATGCCAACACATTTTTCATGCCGACACTGATGAGCCACGCTTTTAATTGTTTTATGTTTTTAACCAAAATGAAATTGTTTTGATTATTTATGGAACTTGGTTTTCAATTGTGATATTTTCACTCGATTTGAGAAATAAATGATATAAAAATGAATTTTTCTACACTACTACTTACCTTGAGGTAGTCATTGATCACTCTACCTTCATCCTTTCACCTTCTATCCTTCAACCAAGCTCTCAAAATGTTAATGGTGAAGTGCCTTATTGAAGGATACACTGATAAATCTCCACCCTGTAAGAAGTAGAAAGAGGAGTCCAGTGGATCTTCTAGTCCAATAAATCGAGCACTGGCCAATTGTATAGTAACTCTAGAAAAAAGAGGTGTCTTCAGAATAGTTTATGGAGAGAAAGTCACTGATACTGAATGTTCTACATGATCAGGGTTGGATTCTGTGGTTTTTTTAAAATGGAAGAGAATAATATTCAAATATGGTGCATTAGTTCTACATGAATGCTGAATTTCTTGTGGAAGGAAGTGATGCCTATTTGATAAAATAAATGGTAAAAGGAAAGAGGGTTTCTTTCTCTTCAATTTAGTGGGATTAATGTCTCAAATTTCCTTATAAAGGAATTTTTTTTGATTATCAAGGTACTCCTCTACCGAAAATTGATATTTTTAGCCTTATGATAGCTTTTAAATAAGTTACTGACAATGAAGAGCCTCGAATGATGGTTACTACTAAGCTACGTGGATAGTGCATAATCTTGTTTAAGTTTATCCAACAACAAATTTTTCCAAAGAAAGGGGAAATTTCTTCTTTGAAGTACAAGGATGTCTATCTGGTTTATCTACTGAATAATAGAGCTAAGGTGAAACTTTTCAAGTACTTAATGGTTTACATAAGGGAGATGATCAAACCCTACTATAATAAAAATTATTTATTTTACCCTAGGATGGTATCTACTATTTTTAAAGAAAATGGTTGTGTGGATGAAAGTGATGAAGAAGAAACTTAATTGGATGAGAAATGAGCTGAGGAAGATGGATATGACAGGGAAGGATCTCTTATTTGTGACAGGAGTGGTCCTGATGTTTCTATAAGTCCTCCTAAGATGACCTATGGAAAACCTAGCCCACCACTGTACTTACCATCAAAAGAATAAATTTTAAGGGATGATGAAGATGAAGAGAAAACAGAAGTGAGTGGTGTTTTGGAGTATGATTCTAATTACTCAGATGAAGAAGAAGAAGAAGAAGAAGAAGGGGATCAAAGAGAATAAGGAAAGGAATATGGCTCTGGAAATGATGAAGAAGTGGAAGAAGAGGAAGAATAAGAAGAGGTGGAAGGAGATGAAGAAAATGGTGATGGAGGTGATGCTGGACTTGATCATGCTAAAAATGGCTGTGATGATGTTCATGAAGATGAACAAGATGTAAGAGTTGATCTGAATGCTCCTGTGTAACATAAAAAAAATAAAGTGTTGGTACCTACTCCTCGTGTTGTGTATGTAAGGAAGAGACATCAAACAGAGGGGGAGAAATCTTCCAAGAAGGCTGACACTGAGGGTGAGCCTCTGGAAATATAAGATCAAGATGGTGAATAATATCAACTTGGAAGAGTAAGGCTTGATACTCTCACTACTCTAAATGATGATGTAATGGTTTAATGGGTGAGGAATCCTGGGTACATGGCACTATTATTAGATTATGAATATTTAGATGATGATGTTTTTATACCTAAAGTAAGGAAACTAGTGGTTGTGACCCCTCCTAGTGACTA
This sequence comes from Viscum album, assembly GCA_963277665.1. Lineage (NCBI taxonomy): Eukaryota > Viridiplantae > Streptophyta > Magnoliopsida > Santalales > Viscaceae > Viscum > Viscum album. The sequence goes on from OY728131.1 coordinate 91,326,447, forward strand.
TGTCGCTAAGTCCAATTTGTAAAAATTCAAGGAAGACATATGTTCATCAGTAAGACATCCAGTACAATCTCAGATGATATATGAGATTGATGAAGATTATAGAGAAAACACTAAGCTGAATGATATCATGAAAGGTACCCGGTATATGGTTGAAGGTGTAAGGAAAACAAGGACTTCTAGTTCTACTTATTCCTTAGCTAGTGCATTTCACGATGATGTTGTTTCAGTCTCATAGATGGTGATAAATGAAATTCATCAAAATTTGATTACAACTACCGAATCCATTGTAGAAATCAAAACCAAGCTTCGAAATGATATGAAGAAGATGACTATTAGAATCATTGTATTAACCACTATGTACATGTCGATAATGGAAACTGTCATTAGAGGACTTGAAGATCTTGTTTCTCATCTTAAAGTTCCTTATTTTTTCAAATTGAGAAAGGAACTAACGAAAATTGTTAAATATGCTTCAACCTCAACTACTTATGCACACACCAAAGATTTGAAAGCTATCAAATCTGCTATTAGGGAAGAGTTGAAAGCAATTCCAAGTGGCCTATGTTTATAAATCCTTGTTAAATATGACATGTTTGTTGACCATGTGCAGTAAATGGTCAGGATTTATACCATGGGATCCACTGAGACTCATGAAGATCTTACTAAGAAAGAAAATCAGTATTTTTAGAAGATCTATACCAAGCATCAGCTCACCAGTCACTTCAAGTAATTAGTGGAAAATCTCATATTACCTCCTGTGATTGTTTCCTTTAAGGACCAAGTTTAGAAACCAAAGGATTTAAATCCCCTCCTGAATAAATTTATAGAGAACAATGATGACTTCCAAAAAGAAATGATGTATGGAGGAGAGATCCTTGATGACTATATCAGGCTTCTAAAACCATATCTCCATATTTAGTGTGAATCCATAGTTTTTCCAGTTGCTACTTATCTTCACTAAGCTCTGCCAATTACTTACAATCCTATAACGGTTTCTCAAGCCTTGACCAAGATCTGGCTTGTTATCATAGAACAACCTCAACCTTCAGAGTTATCCTAGCATAGACTAAGCCTAGCACAATCTGTTCTAGCCTGAATTTTTCTACCTCCACTGAATATTCATTCAGATGGTCCGGTTTCCCAACCACCACCTACTAGGCCTTCCATTGACCCATATGATAAGGGTAATTCACCCCTTGTTCCTATGAAGTGGTGTGGAGTTATTATTTTTTTATAGGTATCAGTGCTTGTACTTTTTTTATTGTAGTGTAATTTGATTATGGCTGACAATTCATTGTTTCTACTTTTCTATTTTAGTTTTTCACCATACACTTTTTTTTAATTCCAAAAGGGGGAGAACTATTATTAATCATTATTAATTCACTATTCGTTACATAAAAAGTGGATTAATTTAGGAATAAATTTTTTTATATTTTACTCTGATACATTTTACATCCCATAATTATTTTTGAGCTTATTCATCTTTATCAGATTGTTTATTTTAATCCTTCTGTAATGGTGCTTAATAATCCCTTGATTTGTGTTCATCAAAATGGGGGAGATTATTGGACAATAAGATATTTTTGGCCACAATCTCTAACTATAATGGTTTTAAAAATCACAAATCATGTCATATACTATAACATATATCTTACCTCATTATCAAAAATCATGTCTTAATCACAAGTCACATATCTAACCTCAGATCCTAAATTATGTCAGATCCTATTTCATGTCAAATCTTATCTAGTATGTCAGATTATTTAAATCATATCACTAATTATGATTGTTTACATCAAAAAGAGCTTATTATTTATTATCTATGTGTAACAGTGAGTATTAACACGTTATAAAATTGATGTACAGTAAGATAGTTAGAAAACCTAAAATTATCTATGTATCAGTCACTAACAACGACAGAATAACTGATACATTGACAGATGAGTCGCCAACTAATGTCTCACCGACAGGACGACTCACTGATTGATGTCTCACCAATAGAAGACTCACTAATAGACGACTCACTAACTGACAACTCACTAATATATGACTCACTGACTGATGACTCACTCACTAATGACTCACTGATAGATGATTCACCGACTGATGTCTCGCCGATATGATGACTCACTGAAAGAGGAGTCACTGAAAGACTATTTAAATTTTCATTTATTAAAGTTATTTATAATGGTCATATTTGATTCATTTATTGATATTGGCATATTAAATAATATTTTCTAGGACTTTTCACATATAGTATAAGGTACAATGAACATATGCACTTGGAAAGATCATGCTCTCTATCTTCCATCATGAATAAAAGCTATCTGAAGAGAGAAGTAGTTCGAAGAGTGGTGTACCTACTTGAGAGACATACATAAAAACATCTACGAATCCCATGCACCTACTGTGAACTCAATAACAAATGGAATAACGTGTGAGGAAATCTCAATCAAGCTTTACATAGAATTGAAAAACTACTTCAGCATATCAAAGAAGGAGAAAAATATACCTACAGAACCATACATGTACATGGAAGCCAGAAAACGACAATATGTTTTGCTGTCAAATTCTAGAAGGGGACTCAAACCTCATCTCAGCTACATCTGAAGATTCCAAAGCTACATCTCAAGGAACACAGAGCCTTCTAAATCCTCTCCCATATTTATTTTATATGTTGTCATCATTTTTACATACTTTTGGGCAGTGTGTGTATATGTATGTAAAGAACACACTATCTCATGTATCAAACTAAAGGATGCAAGATATCCTTCCACTCATACCTTCTTACACCATTTTTTCTCCCTCAGAATAGTGTGTAAGAGGTACTTGTGTGACCTGGAAGTTTTTACCCATGAAGAACTGTGGTAGTGGTTTTGTGAAGTGGACATACTGTGTGTGTTTGTGAACCCCGATCTAAGGTGTGGATCAAAATGTTTATTAATTTAAATTTCTTGGTGGCAGGTGATCACCAAGTGGAAAGGAATATGTCTCTACTTGGGAAAAAACCTCTTATTTCATTTCCGATGTGTTTCTAATTATATTTTTACTCTTCTTTATCACATATTTCCTAAAAATAAATTATACTCTGATAGTTAGACTTAGAAAGTGTTTATAATAGTATTGACTCGTTAGGTTAGTTTCAAAAGTTTTATTAATTATCAAATATAAATATCTTAGAACAAATTACTCTTTTGAGAAATTAATCTAATAGTCAAGATCATAGAAATTCTCTACTGGCTAACTGTTCAATTGAATTTTAAATTTGGGGAAATTTCAAATAATAATATTTAAGAGAAATTTTTATAGGAACTCAATTCACCCCCTCTTGAGTTTCCTACTCCGAACAACAGTACTGTTTGCCAAATTTTTGGGATCTAAATTTTGACGGATGGATTTCATCACAAAAAGTGAATTTTCATGAAGGCCTTATGAAAATATGGAAAAGGCATGAGTTTTTTGGTGATGGGCTTTGGGATTTGTGTTTCGCAAAAGATTAATGACTTCTGAAGGTGTGCTTCGCGATTACGATGAGAATTGTGAAACATATTTTTCTAGAATCAATAATTTATAAATATGGTAAAGGCATGGATTTCACAATTCTTGGAACTATTCTTGTGATTATAAGAAGCATCGCGAATAATGATGGTGCTTCTAAATGATTGCAAGAAGAGGAACATCATGAATAGAGAATGTGCTTCTACACGGTTACGAGATGAGAAGCATTGTGACTGTGTGATGTTTTGATGAGAGGATTTTTGACAATGACGACCACTGAGATTGTTGAGTTTTATTAGAGCATCATAAAGGGAGGAGCACTGCGATGGTGTTTTTGAATGATCTTAAAATCATGATAGAGTTGATGGATCATCACAAACAGCTGAGTTTTTAAATAAGAGGCTACCCCTCTTCACTCATAACGAACTTTTCAAGGAAAATTCTGAATATAATTGATTTCATGAACAATGGGGAGCTCCATGAATATGGGTCTCATTGTGAACTTTATAATTAAAAAAAATAATACTTTAGTCTTGACTGATGCTAATGATCTTGATTAAAGGGTGCTTTATGATGATGTGGTATTCCACTTTGACTCAGTGCGCTTCGTGAAAGAGTTTGTTCTGGAAATGAAGGGGTGCTTCATGAAGGAGTGATCTTCACTAAGGAACATCGAAAAATGCGGTATTGAACAATAGGTTTAAACTTTGGTTCTAAATCCAAAATTTAGAGGATGTAAAGCGTCAGGAAACATGGATTTTCTTAAAGGCCATATGAAAATATGGTAAATACATGAATTTCATGAAGATGATATTTATGAAGAATGTATCACAAAGGATCAAAGAATTATGATGGTGATCTCCTCAACTACGATGAGAATTGATAACATTAAAGGTGAGGGGCATTACGAGTGGATAATTATGGTGGCACAAAGGTTTGAGGGAAGGCTTCATAATTATGACAAGCATTGCAAATAGAGAATTTCCGTGGAGATTCATGAAAGGAGGAGTGTCGTGAATATATTTTTGAGTGATCCCAAAAATGTGTTGGGGGAGGTGGCTCATTGCAAAAGGGTGAGCCTATAAATATAAGGAAACCCCCACTTCATTTTCATAGAAGTTATTAGAGAAAAGCTGAAATCTATCTAATTTTGTGAAGGTAGAGGACCTCTACATAGTATGATTTCTATAGAAGCATGAGCATCGTGAAAATACCTCTAATGTATTGACTGATGAAAATTCATTTATGTAATGGGTTATTTGCGATGATGATATATTCCATGTTAACTCAGTGAGCTTCACGAAGGAATTTGTTTTCGTGAAGGCATGTTTCTTCATGAAGGTTGGGAGCTTCATGAAGCAGGCTTCATGAAGGGAGCTTCACAAAGGAGCTTTGTGGAAAGAAATTTTGAATACCCATTTTAGGTGAACAGATCATTCTACATGAATCAAAATCAGATTAGGGTATCAGACTATATATCATTATGAATTCCAAGAAGTTCCTCCAGATTTTGGGTAGGAAAGAGAAAATTGTTTTGAAAGATCAAATATCTGAAAGTAGATCAAGAAGTACCAAAACATTGTATTGAATCATTTTGTGTTGGGATAAGCACACGTACTTTTGGATTTTTTTCAAAGTACTACACAATAGTAAGGTAACATCCTACTCATTGTATTCCACATCAAAGAATTTATTTCTAGTTTATTGTGTGGTATTGGATTATTTCCAAACCATACCAAGGAGTAGCTACTCTTGTTGAGTAGTGAACCTTATAAATTTTTATGTTCCTCTGGATGTGTGGTTAATTTGTGATTATTAGGGAAATAATTCTTTAACATGAGGAAGAGTTTGTTTCAGAAGTATGGAAAAAATAAAAGAAAAATATATCATTGATTCACCCCCTCCTCTTCTCAGGGATACTTTAATCCTAAATGGGAAACATCATTTTTTTTAAATTTTACATCAATTTTAGTAAAACGCACATCTAAACTACTCAAAACATATAAAACACATTCATATTGTTTTTGATGCTTTAAGGAAATGATCCATGATTCATTTTGGATGTGAAGGGATCATTCTTACCTTTATCCAAGGCATGGTGTGACTGGTATGACTCCATGTGCATCTTTTTTATTTTACATTTACATCAATTTTAGTAAAAAGGACAACTAACCTATCCAAAACCAATTAAACACATTCATATTGTTTTTATTCTTTATAAAAAATATCCATGAGTCATTTTAGAGATGTAGGAATTATCCACACCTCAATCAGATGCACAGTGTGATCGGTTTGACTCCATGTGTGTCTTTTTTATTTAAAATTGAAATAAATTTTAGCAATAGGAACAACTGACCTACTGAAAACCAAGTAAATTCAGTTGTATTGTGTTGTAATTTATTTCAATGATCCATGAGTCATTTGGGATGTTTAATAATTAGCCGCACTTAAATCCAAGGCATGGTGTGACTAGTATGACTTCAATTGCATCTTTTTTATTTAAAGTTGACATAAATTTTAGTAAAAACGAAAAATTGACCTACTCAAAACTGATAAAATGTTTTATGAATGCATTTATACTTTAGGATAGTGATCAATATGTCATTCTTGATGTGTAGGAATCAACGTCACATTAATTCAATGCACGGTGTGATCAGTATGACTCCATGTGTGCTTTTTCTTTATATTTTTTATTAATTTTACCAAAAGGAAGATGTGTCATACTAAAAAAAATAAAACACATTAATATTATTTTATTATTTTAGTAAAATGATTCATGAGTCATATGGTATGTGTAGAAATCATCCACAACTCAATCCAACACACATTGCGACCAATATGAATCCAAGTGCGTCTTTTTATTTAAAATTGATATCAATTTTAGTATAAAGGAAAACTGAACTACTCAAAACATAGAAAATGCATTCGTATTGTTTTGATACTTCATGAAAATGATCCATAATTCATTTTAGGCAAGTATTAATCATCTACAACTCAATACAATGCATGGTGTGACTGGTATGACTCAAAGTGTGTCTTTTTATTTAAAATTCACATCAATTTTAGTAAAAAAGACAACTGACCTAGTGGAAATAAATAAAAGACTTTCAAATTGTTTTCATACATTATAAAAATTATCCATAATCCATTTGTGTCATGTAGCAATCAACCACACCTCATTCTGAGGCACAGTGTGATCAGTATGACCCCAAGTGCGTATTTTTATTTTAAATTGACTTTAATTTTAGAAAAAAGAAACAAGTGACATATATAAAACACAAAAAATCATTTGGTTTGTATTTATAATTTAGGGTAACATTACATGAGTCATTTTTGATGTGTAGGAATCACTTTCAACATAATCTGATACACGGTGTGACCAATATGACTCAAAGATCCCATCATAAGTTTAATATTTACACTAATGTTCAAAACACGTGTCACTCACTAAAACCCAAGAAAATGCACTTAGATTGTCTTGATAATTTAGGAAAAGAATTAAAAAGACATTTGTAACATGTAAGAATTATTCTTTGGTAAAACTGATACATGATGTGACTCGTATGAATCAATGTGCATGTTTCTAGTTTGAAATGAAATTTTAGTAGAAAAAATAAGCAGCATACTAAAAGCTGATAAAATGAATTCAGATTGTTTTTATACTTCAAGAAAATGATCCTCAAGTACTTTTTGATGTATAAGAATCAACCACATCTCAATCCCACATATAGTGTGACTAGCATAACATCAAATGTCTGATTATTTAAAATTGATATTAATTTTATTAAAAAGAAAAAGTGACATACCGAAAACTGAGAAAAAGCATTCGAATTGTTTTAATACTTTAGGAAAACAATCCATTCAAAATTTGTGAAATGTAAGAATAAACTAAACCTCAATACAAGTCATGTTGTGATAGGTATATTTTTATTTAAAGTTGACATTTTTTTAATATATTTGATTATATTAATGTTTAATTTATTTTTTTATAATATTACTAACCTAAAATTTGTTTTCATATATTGGTGGATTATTTTTCTCATTTTGAGGTTATTTATTCGGCAATGGATACCAAGGGTGGACCTTTTTTAGATGAGATGACAGGTGCCAAAGAAAATTATTAATGTTTTAAATTGTTTATTGATAGTGATTTCAAATGTAATTATACAAAACACTATTGGAAATGTATATAGTATTGCTTTTTTATTTGTGATATAAAATTTATTTCAATTAAATTATATATTTTGTGTATAGGAGGTTTTAAGGTGTTATTTTTGTGTATAGGAGGTTACTATAGTGTGTTGTTATACAAACAAGGGTCTTTATCACCGATATTTATAACACTGATAAAGAGTGACCTTTATCACTGCTAGTTTAGCACTCATAAAGGGGATCCCCTTTAACAGTGATTTGATTAACAATGCTTTTTTAGTGCTCTTAAAGGGCATATCTCTAGTATTGGGAACACAACATTGATTTAGAATGAGATTATTGTGAATAAACACAACATCTATGTATTTTAAATGACAATAAAAACTAATAAGCATCATATAAATGAAATATATAAAAAAAGAGATAAAAATGCAGTTGCAAGGTTTTTTTATTTTAGTAATTACAATCAGTCCAAAAATCAGACTATTTTTTGGTTGTGATACATGATATAAAGGTGGCTCTATAGTCTCCCTGTCGAATCTGCAATCTCGTATTTTTCATTCTCATCAATTGGAAAAGATGAATGGGAAACATCTCCAACTCCCATAGACGACCAAGATTTATGTCTCTCTCCTCTCCTTTTTTATGGATGCCACTCATCGCTCCGATGACACCATCAACTATATCCTCAGTAACTTTTTCAATGTCAAGGTGTCCCCTAATCCCCGCACTATGAATGGAGATAAGACACCCGATGTCACCGTCAATGCCTCTTGAAACCTATGGTTCCACCGCTTCATCTCAGACACTAGATATATTGGAGTCCCCATCATCGTCTTCTTCCATGGTGGTTGCTTCACCTTCTTAGGGGCTCTGCTCAAAGGCCTACAATTCCATGTGTCACTACTTCTCCCTCAATCTCTCAGGTGTGGTGGTGGTCGTAATTTAATGTTCGTCACCAGAACACAAGTTCATGTCCTAGTAAAATGAAATATTTGATATGTTGGGGTTATTTTATGGTGGGGTGGGGGTTACCTGAGGGCGCGGACATGGGACGGTGCTTCCTGGCTGGGAACAGTACGAGTGTGAACCTATGACACCAGGTGGTGTTGCAGGCAGCGGAGTGGGTGGGGGTGGTGGCCATCCATCCCTTCTTTGTATTGACTTGCATCTGATTCCTACAAGTCACAAATGACCAATAAATCATTTTCAATAAATATCAAAACTATATGAATGTGTTTGCTCAATTTTCAGTATGTCACTTGTTGTTTTTATTTAAATTAATGTTAATTTTAAATAAAAAGAGACACTTTGAGTGATACCGACCACACCATGCATAATATTAAGGTAAGGATGATTTCTAAACATAAAAAATGACCAATAAATCCTTTTCCTAAAATATCAGAACAATAAGAATGTGTTTTCTAATTTTTCAGTATAGTGGTTGTGTTTTTTACTAAAATGTCATTTCTAACTGGAAACATGCATTTTGAGTCATATTGGTTGCATCATGCATCACTTTGATGTGATACAACTTCATACACATCAAAAATGACTTCTAAATCACTACCCAAAATTATCTATATAATCAGGTCATGTTTGCTTGGATTTTATTGAGTGACATGTTTTGAACTAAAATGTCAAATTTAAACTGAAAACGGACAATTTTAGTCATACTGGTCACACCGTGCATCATATTATGGTGAGGTTGGCTCCTAAACATCAAAAATGAGTCATGGATAATTTTCCTAAAGTATCAAGATAATATTAATGCATTTTCTTGGATTTCAACATTTCATTTGATTTTTTTACGTAAATTAATGTAATTTTTAAATATAAAGAGACATTTTGAGTTATACCAGACACACCATGCATCGTATTGAAGAGAGGCAGATTATTAAAATTTAATAATGACTAATATATCATTGTTCTAAAATATCAAAACAATCTGAATATTTTTTTCTTGGTTTTCAGTATGTCACGTGTTGTTTTTACTTGAATTAATGTCAATTTTAAATAAAAAAGAGACACTTTTAGTGATATCGGCCACACTGTGAATCAAATTTATGTGAAGCTAATTCATAATTATCAAAAATGACTAATAGATCATTTTCCTAAAATATCAAAACAATACAAATGCGTTTTCTCAATTTTTAATATGTCACATGTTGTTTTGAACTAAATTAATGTCAATTTGAAATAAAAAGATGCAATTTGAGTCATACCGGCCACACCATGTTTCGTATAGAGGTGGATATAATTCCTAAATGTCACAAATGACTAATATATCATTTTACTAAAATATTAAAACAATTTGAATACTTTTATTCAATTTTCAGTATTTCACTTGTTGATTTTACTTAAATTAATGTCAATTTGAAATAAAAAGAGACACTTTGAGTTATACCGGCCACACCGTGCATCATATTTAGGTGAGCCTAATTACTACATGTCAAAAATTACTAATATATCATTTTACTAAAATATAAAAACAATCCGAATGTGTTCGTTTGGTTTTCAGTATGCCCCTTGTTGTTTTTACTTAAATTAATGTCAATTTTAAATTAAAAGAGGTACTTTGACTTATACCAACCACATTGTGTGTCTTATTGAGGTGTGTATTATTCTAACATGTCACAAATAACTAATATATCATTTTCCTAAAATATCAAAATAATCTGAATGTCTCTGCCCAGTTTTCAGTATTCCATTTGTGTTTTTTACTAAAAGGTCATTTCTAACTAGAAACACACATTTAGAGTCATATTGGTCGTATTATGAGTCAATATGATGTGAGACTACTTCACACACATCAAAAATGACTTATGAATCGATTTCCTAAATTATAAAGTCAATCAGAGTGTGTATTTATGGTTTTCAGTGAGTGGCACGTTCTGAAAAAAAATATCAATTTTAAACTGATAACATACACTTTTAGTCATCTATGTCACACAGTGTGTCTAATTGAAGTGAGATTGACTCTTACATGTCAAAAATTACTCATGGATCATTTTTCTAAAGTAAAAAAAACAATCTAAATGTGTTCTATCAGTTTTCAGTCTGTCTCTTGTTGTTTTTACTTAAATTAATGTCGATTTAAAATAAAAAAGATACACTTTGAGTTATATAATCCACACCATGAATCATATTGAGGTGAGGCTGATTCCTACACATCAAAATTGACTAATAGATAATTTTTCTAAAATATCAAAACAATTTTGAATGTGATTACTTGGTTTTTAGTATGTCACTTGTTGTTTTTAATTAAATTAATGTCAATTTTAAATGTAAAGAGATACTTTGAGTGATACCAACCACACTATGTGTTGTGTTGAGGTGTGGCTGCTTTATACATGTCAAAAATGACTAATATATTTCTTTGTTAAAATATCAATTCAATCCAAAAGTGTTTGATTGGTTTCCAGTATGTCACTTGTTATTTTTACTTTAATTAATATCAATTTGAAATAAAAAAAGATAGTTTGAGTAATACTAGTCACATTGTGGATTAACATTCTTTCCATTTTCTTTCTTTGTTTAAATGGAAACAATGAATTGTCAAAATTTATCACTTTCCTTCAAGTTCCCTCGACTCCCTTTGAAGGAAGGTGATAAATTCAAACAATATAGTGGTGATAAGGTTTTGAGGGAGAATAAGTATGTGGAAGACATTGTCTACATGAGTAGTTAAAAATTTAATTTAGATTACATTAATCCAATAGAGAACAGATAATGTTTTTATGAAAAACGCAGTATATTAAAAAAAACTTTACCTTCTCATTGAATTTTGGGTTGTAGCTTTGAAGACCTATTTCTCATGAGCCTGAGCATCTTCAAAAAAACTACCCCAACTAAAACAAAGGAATCCACCTATATAATAAAACAATTATTATGTGAGTAATATTAAAAAAATTAAATTAAATAGAAATAAAAAACAATCCAAAACATCTATGGATGTCACATATTCATTCTATTTTTGTACATTATTCAACCAAGTATGATTCCCATTCATTTCTGAGCACATCTATATCATCTTCTGAATATGAAAACTTTCGATAGTCATAGTAATAATGGAAATATATAAATATAAAAATAATTAAAAAATATTTTAAATTAAATAGTAATTATCTTTGAAAATACCTTTTCAATGATGCTTGTTTGTTCATGGAATGTGATCACTCTTATAAATTTACAAACATAATAACCACAATATTTTCCATTAGTTTGTTTCAGAAACTTTAGAAACATAGAGGATAATAAGTAAATTGTTTTGATATATGTTTTGATAGTTAAATCTTATTATATATACCTTGATACTTATCCATTCATAGATCTTTTCTTCATCCTTATGCTTATCCCCTAGCCTCATTCCTTTTTTTAGGATAGTGATGCACCACCTTATCATAATAGAATCCTCATTAAAAGATAATATAAATTATATAACTTGATGTTTAGCTATAAAATGTTGGATTTAGTTTATTAAAAATTGAAAATTTCCATCATGTGTGTATGTCTTGTTGGATATCCATGCATTGAATCAATGAAATAAATATTTGGGGTATCCAAATTTATGGTAATTAGCATTAAATGATGTCTAAAAAAACAAAAAACAATAAGTAATGAAATAAATGAAAATATATTTGATATGATTAAATTGTATAGTTTTTCACATGACTCATTAGTATTAAATAGATTATGACATTTGAATGTTTTCTTTGAAATGATTTGATCAGACCTGCCACTATTTCATCCTTTGTTTCCATCTATTTATTTTTGATCTATAGAGGAGATGTGAGGACTAACGAGTTCAAATTTTTTCCAAGGGAAAATCCCTTTAATTGTTTTCCAAATATATGTCTGCAAAAAATATGAAATGTATTTAGACATAATTAACATTGTATATTAGCTATTGGAAAATCAAATCATGAAAACATACCTCATGTATTCATTTACAACTAAGACGCCCAGCTAATAATAGTCAGGGATTTCACTTACACTCTCAACACCAATGAAGTATTGATCATTCTCTCTGTACATATTTTATTCAAAATAAACTATGTGATTATGACCATATTTTAACTTTGTGTCCAGATGAAACTTCAATGATAGTAAATGTGAATATAGAATGGGAGGGGTAATGGTGCTTTTAGTAGCACTTTTTAATCGGTTGGTTGATCCTTTCAATGGTTTTGAGATAGTTTTTTATTTCATCCCCTTATATTTTTCAGTCTGTAATAACATTCATCAGCTCAGACCTTTTTTCTTTAATTTGTACAGGTTTTGCTTGAAAAGTATATTGGAAATGAATACCTCTTTATCAACATTGCTTTTTACAAGATTTTACGGCCATGTGATGAATGTCCAACAACATTTTTGATCTTATTAATATCATCCTCATGAATTGGAAAAGGTAGCTCTGCACTTGGATCATGGGCTATATTGATCGACACTTGCACATAACCTGTTGGAAGTGATTTGTTGTGTATAATGTCATTTTGAATATTGAACATTGTATCCCTTGACATAAGTTGATGTGTGGGTGTTACTGGATATAAATCACAGTCATTATCACCATGTAGAAAATCAGTATAGGAAATGTATTAGTTTCTATATAATTCACACTTTAAAGAAACATTTATTAGATGATTTATTACCTCAGATAACACATCTCTTTGAGTATAATGGGTAGCCTCATAACTGGTGGGGGTGGGGATGATCTCCACAAAGTGTTTGTTCTTGAGTTGCTTCTTCTTTTTTCTTATCCCTCATTAATGTTGTCATCATATATCTCTACCATTGGAATTATTCTTCACGGGTATATATTATTTCTCTCATTTATTTTATTAATTCACTTTGATCGTCCTGTTTTTTTCCTCAAAATATGTTTGATGTGTCACCCCAAAACCTGCACCTCTAACATGACCATACTATTTTGGAAACATCAAGGCCATTGATAGTCTGTGTTCATATAGAATAGGTGTTACTAATTCCCGTGACTATGTCAGATAGAAAATATATGGAAATAAGGGATCATTTTTATGTAATAGAAATTTAAATATTTTTTTATTATATAATACTTACACAGGTTTCCAACACTATGTGTTTTCATTTATTAGTATCTCAAATTTATTTACACGTGCCTCCTTCCATAGCACATGGCGTGGGATGGAAGTGACATTATATTTTGAGTCATAAATCTGCATATAAATAGATGAACATTTTTATGAGGTTATTTCATGTCACATAATATTATTACGATATATTTAAAATATGTACAATTTTTTTCAAGTGAAGTGTACTCCATCCTTACTTTACAGTAGGGGTACACTGGTTTTTTTCTTGTTCCTTATTTTCAGCACTTAGTTTTTGTTTCATAAATAAGAAATTTTCAATCACAGTGATGAATACTCATATCATCAAACAACGTACTACTAGCCCCAATGTACCTAAAAAGACACATCTTTATGACAGCTAGTAAATGGATCCCTTGCATCTTGGGTTATCAGGCATGAATAGATAATCTATGCGTGAGGGTTTATAGTCCCTTCTTCATATTTAAGATTATTTCTTGTTAGAATTGAGAAAAATACTCAATGAATCCTTCCAGTAAGCTTTAATTCACACTTACAATGAAATTAATCGACTACAAATGGAATCTTAACTAGATGATGAAGAGTTATTCAATGTTTCATTATTTTATTTTTTAGTAAAATAAAGAAATGATATCATAATGTTACCATAATATCATCCCACATCAGTGTCTTCTGCCAGGGCACAAAATGGTTCCACAAATCCACATCAATTGGAACATATTATCGAGTGATGATTCCCATGTAACTGTTGTACATGGCCTTTTTTAGGGTTAACATTCTGGCCCCACACATTCCATCCAACCTCAAATTTTATACCTTTGACTTTCACCTTAATGATTTTTTCTAACACCGTCAAACTACGTTGCTTCTGTTTATCCTACAATGTCCATCCTTCGTCTCCTACCATTTAACCAGAATCAATATCTTCAATATGTTCCTATAGATTGGTAGCATCACCATGTGCAGAGGGTCATTTTACCTCTAGATTGGGAGAATCAGTATGTTGAGAAAACTGATGTTCCTTAGGAATGAGAGCACTAGAATGTGCAGAAGGTTGTTCCTCTACACTGCGAGAAGTAGCAGGTTGAGAGAACTATTGTTCCTCAGGATTGGGAGCACCAGCATGTGCGGACTTCATTAACAACACAAGTGGTTTAACATTTAATTTAGAGCACATGAATGTAGAAGCAAACGAATAATAACATGAGGTAACGTGATGTATATTACAAAAAAATGTAAAAAAATTATTGAACTCTTTTTTTCATTTTTAAAGGCTGAAGTGATTCTACCCCTTTATTGATAATACAAATCCCATCATTGTGATCACCAATGATATAAAAAAATCCATCTGCATTGGGACTGCTGT
Source organism: Viscum album (assembly GCA_963277665.1). Classification (NCBI taxonomy): domain Eukaryota; kingdom Viridiplantae; phylum Streptophyta; class Magnoliopsida; order Santalales; family Viscaceae; genus Viscum; species Viscum album. The sequence continues at coordinate 91,341,555 of OY728131.1, forward strand.
GAAATGATTGAAAAATCCCAATGAAAAAGTCATCCTCAATTGAATTTTCATCTAACCCTTTAGTACTTTTGGTCTATAATAGAACAATTGACCATTTTGATTTCCAGGATCTGTAACATAAAATACTTGTACCGCCTGTGTTTCAATTATAAATGGTTCATCATTGTATCCTTCCTTACTGAAATCAACATTCACAAATTCCAATTCATCTATTTTAACAACACTTCTGTTATCAACCCACTTGTATTGAAACATCGGCACTTGGAATGTTGTATAATCCAACTTCCATATTTTTTTGATGATGCCAAAGTTTGAAATATTCGTATAAATTGTATGTCTATACTTAGTACTAGAAACATTCATCGCTTCAGCCACGAGTGTAACTCCACTATTTTGAATGGTACAATCTTCATCATGATCATTTATATAGAATGTATAACCATTAATTAGATAACCATGGTTAGATAATACATACATACTTGGTCCTCTGGCTAGCCATTGAATTCATTCTAAAATTGAATCCCAATTTTCATCTAACTCCTTAAAAATATGGTCATAAAACCATCCTATAAACTATTGATTATGTGTATTTGATATCCATCTATCAACCCTTGATTGATTCAAATTCCTAATAATTTCATTGTGGGTTTTGACATATGGGTCAACCTCAAAAGTATTATGAAAAACGCAAAGGTTGTTCTACTCCTGGTCTGTAATATTGATTGTGACAACATCTATTCCAGAAATTCCTTCACCAGTAAGCCACCCGGTGTGACGAGATTTCAGTAGACTAATTCTTTCCACACCAGACAGGTATTCAGTGTAGAATTCAATGGCTTCCTCAATAATATATCGCGCTGAATTACAACCCTCTAGACAACTTAAATTTTTTACATACACTTAAAAATTATTCATATATCGTTTAATGGGGTATATCCATCTATAGTGTATAGGACCACATAGTCGAATATCTCCCACCAAGTGAATCATCAAATGAACCATCATATTAATGAATGTTTGCAGGAAAAACATTTTTAATTCACATAATATGAAGGAAATTTCTATTTCCATAGTCACCAATTTCACTAGGTCTATAACTTTGTCGCATATTGCTTTAAATAAGAAACAAATCTTTTATAATGTATGACAGTCATTCTTGGGAAATATTCAATGTAAAGCTATTTTCATTAGATCTTGCATAAAAACTTGGCAGTCATGTGATTTCAGACACTTCAACATTAAATTGGTCATTGAAATAATGTTATTAATACTCAATGAATAACCCTCCTTAAATGTTACATCATCTAGGATGTTGTAAAACCGATATCTCTCCTACCTAGAAAGAGTGTAAGCATCTGGAGGAAGAAAAGTTCATTTTCACCCTTCAATAGTGCCAACTCTTCTCATATTTCCATGTCAACCATGTCCAACGTAGCCTTAATTCCATCCTTTTTAGGGTCATTTAGAAACGTTTTATTGACACTATCACATAAATTTTTTTCAACATTAATAAAATCAATAAAATGTCTGATGTACAGATAATTCCAGTATGGTAATTCAAAATAAACTGATATATTTTTTCAAACGATTTTTTTTAGGTTTTTTGAAAATGGTTTACCAAAAGAAGTGTCTGCATATTTTACTCTCACAAAAAGTTGATCACCTGTTAATAGATATGGTGTTGTATGTTATTCTGAACATCTAACGAATGATGTTTTCCATGATTGGTACGTATGTCATCAGGGTAGAAATCTATGATGTATTAGAAACATAGTTTTCAATGAATGCTTCAACCTAATTGACTGTGTAAATTATTTATAGATATGAAACCCTTGAGTTCCTTTAATGCTATATACTGAAATTTTTTCATAAGTAGTAGAGTCATTTATCATCACATAGAAGATGGATCTCAACATGAAATATTCATTTCTATAAGCATCATACAATGTAACACCAAAATCCAACAATAATTTCAAATCCTAAATCAATGGATCCAAATTAACATCAATATCATTACCCATTTTTTGGTCTTAATATAAGAATAGATAACATGATTTTTTTTCAAGCATAACTATGGTGGGAAGTTATAATTTGCCAACATAACCGACCATGTACTGTGACTACTACTTTGAAAACTAAAAGGATGCACTGCATCTATAGATAATGTAAGACGAAGGTTTATCATCTTTTTTTCCAAATTTAGGATACTCATGATCAATTCTCTTCCATCGAGGATAGTCTTTTAGGTGATTTAATTTCCCATATTTATTTCATGTGTTTGTCTGCCACGTCAATTGACATGCAATCTACTTACTTCCATATACGTGCCTAAAGCATGTAATGATTAGGAAGTACCATAAAAAATTTATATGAATGGATTCATATTTATTTTATCATGAAGTACCTCATTTTTTTCATTCTCAATGTAATTTTTGGCCCTTCTGAAATAATATACAGTCATTCGAGAAGGTGTGTATTCTTTCAAAGATCATGAATATCAAGTGTAGCATTCATTTGGAATCATATGTTTAACTCAAGAGATCATTATCATATAGGATCATTTCATTTAAGAGATAAAGTAATTTTATAAAACCGACCCCACTCTATATGTTTCCTGCTTTCAAATTATACAGCTTTAGTACATCTAACAATCATGTTAATTTAGTGAAACCACCATACAATGGAGTATTTTCACAACCCTTTAACACCTCAAACAATATCGGTCAAGCACGAAGTTCATATTCAAATGTACTTATCATTTCCTCAATATGATCTTTGTCATCATTCACATCTGTAATCACATCCTCGACCTGAAAATTAAATTTTTATTCCAAAAAAATATTTGAGGAAAAAGTTTTAAACCAAAACAAAACCATATAAAATGATTTAACCACAGAAGGAACCCAGAAAATAATTAAAAACAAGACTCTAAATGTTAGATCCAACCAACCTATAAAGCCCCTGATTAAGAGAGGATACCTCCAAATCTGGGACATTCTCCTGAAGATCCTCAAAATTGTCATCTAACTTGTCCTAGGCCCAGATGTATTCCTCTACGTTGGTGTTACTTTCGTTAAAATCATGCTCCAAAATGAGGTCATGTTTGATGGTCCAGACCCTTTGATCTTAGTTCATGCTCAGAGTAATCAATCTCTCATATATTCTTTTGAAAAATCAATTTGAAGCATTGATTTTGAAATATTTTTCTAAAATTTCCTCCTTAGAGTGCAGAACTAGATCCAAACAATCCCCATTTGTTGATTCATCCTTACCTACCATTCTGTTTAAGGATCCATCTACAAGTGGTTTGATTCCATTCCCTTCAAGAGCCTTAATTTCCTTATTTATATCTTGCTTTCCTAACATACCAAGTAGTTGCAAAACAACTTATTCACTATATGGTTCCCTTCATACAATATGAGTCCCATTTTTAATTATATTACCTTATGATCTAATAACAATTGTTTTTGTAAAATTTGTTTATTCTTTTCAAGGTCTTGGTTCCCCCCCCCCTTTTGTACTAGAAATTTCACAGAGTCAATCATGCCTCGATTTCCCTTCCTCGATCCAGACCCAACCACCATGTCCCCTTGGAGTTCTATCTCATAATCCAACATCTGGTTGTGATCTTTTTCTATGTCACTTAACTCGATATCCTCTAAATATCTTAGTTTGACATGCTTCTGTTTCCATCGTGGCATGTATTTTTTCCATCCGTTAGGATCAACATTATCCTTCCCATATGCATTCAGGGACGAGAACCAATTTTGGATCTGAATAGAACTAGGAGGTTCATTAAGTTGTCGAGGTTACACTACATTCATAGTAGGAGAAACATACACCTCTGTAACCACAATATAAATTACATGTGGATGTTTTTAGAGGCACTTCCTTAGGACGTGACTTGGGTTGTTGGATGTGATTTTTATCTCCTAGATCGTTATTAGTATTCTGTTGTAAAGATTCAGCAACTTCTTGATCAATGTCATTAATTTTTTACACTGCCACGGGATGGCGAAACGACGTAATCTTAATAGCCTCTGCATAAGAGCATGGGTATAAGGTATCATCATCACCACCCATTTTTCAAACAGTCCTCGAAGGGGTCAACGAAGTTGATTTGGATACACCCAGATCACACCTTAGACAATTGAAGCTGCCAGTGATCTTCAAATTAACCTCTTGGGGACTTGCCTGTTTTTGGAACGAAGCACCCAGTGGTTGAACACCCTCCCCTATCTGAACCATCCCCTTATTGTCAGAAGTTTCTATATAACTCATATTATGGATCGTCCAGACAAGGAACCCCTGATTGGAATCCCAGATGTGATGTTATGTTTGCGTGAGATGGCCCATAAGTCTGTAGGAGAGACAAAAATCTATCCAGGATTCATAGATAACCACTATTTTGTACCTAAATTCCTCTCCAACTGTAATCCAAACCCAATCCAACTGTGGCTTGGAGACATCAACTTCCACACAAACATGAGGACAAATAGGGTGGCAAACTGTGTTCGTTCTTCTATCGGAACACAGGTACCGACCGACTATATTCCCATTAAAACACATGATAGATGGATTTTGAAAAGGTAAGGGGGTTTTTGGGAAACATAACCATATCATCGTTGATGGAGTATCCTGCTTCATATAAAGATCATATGACCACCAAAGTAGATGTAACTGGCTTCCAATAAATATATGTGATGACCTGGAACATGACCGTATGAAGTCCTCTGATGAGGAAAATCGAACCATGATATGGAAACGATCGAGTAGACCTACCATAGCATGGTCTTTCAAATCCCATGAGTAGAATATGAAAGGTGCCTTTCAAATATGGGGAACACAAAATTTTAATGATAGTTATTATTGCGTTTCATTTCCTATGACCCATACCCTTAAAATCTAACACCAAATTCCCTTGAAAAGTATTTAAAAAATCACACTTGAAATCCCATTAAAAACCCATCCATTTAAAAAAATTCCCCTTTAAAATAATGCACCCTTTTTAAAATGAATATACCATTAAATACACTTTAATAACATTCACATACCTTTATGAAAGTCATTCATCTGAGTTGAAAAACACTTGTCATGAAACCTAAGTCAATTTCAAGTGTTTAACTCATTTTAAAGCTATTTAAAACCAAAAAAGGGTATGTTTAAGTCATATAATTTTTTAAGAAACATTTGAAAATAAATAAATCATTTTAAAATAGCCACTTAGGAGTTTTCATAAAGACATAAATCCCAAGGGAGGCACTTTATAAACCAGAAATTAACTAAGATGGTTTTCCATGATGAAATGAGTTATTTTAGAAAAATAATGGTTCATTAAAACAGATTATTGAATTTACATGAATATTGGTAAGAAATTGGGAAGTTTCGTTTAATCGGGTTTTCTTATCGGGATGAATTGAGAAGAAAATGTCTTAAAACATGTATTTCTCCATATAAGAAGGATGAATTAATCTGGATACATAAGTTTGGATCATATTCAGATAATTTTGAGGAATTATATAAGTAAAATGAATAAATAAATTTGGGGTAAAGAGAGAGAAATCAAAACCCAAATGTAATTTAGAGGTTCAGATAGATCCCCTACCTTATGTCCAAATGTTTTCTCACATGAACTTAATATCCTGGATAATCAAATTAGATTCAATTATAATTTAATTTATAACATATTCAAAATGTAATTGATTTATTATAATTTTATTAAGGTCATTTATGGCTATTTCTATGAGTTATAATGTTTAATTCATTTTTTCTAGGATCGTTCGTTTTATGGTTTTATGGTCAGTTCCTTTGATTATAATTATGGGAGTTCATATAAAATAGAATAAAAACATTAGAATTGGAATGAAATGGTGTTAATTTACTTCTATAATATAAATGGTCCCATATATAATTTTTTCTGATATGAGGATGATTCATTTGATAAAATGTCAATGATAAACGTTTAGTTTATTTTGGCGGTTTTTTGATCACTACAAACTAGTTTTGATTTATTATTTTATATTATGTATATATATTAGTTCCAAAACATGAAAAAAGTTATAATATATATTTTAAATTCTTTTTCAACCATTATAATGGTTTTATGAACAGCCGTGAAGGTGTTAATGGAAAACAAAAAATTGTAAATAAACATTTACGTTTCACAAAAATACCAAAATTTAATTTATCATTTTGAAAAATTTATTTACTTATTCCATGATATAAATATATCATATATTCATTTATAAGATACCTAAATTTTATTTATTTATTCATATGTGAGTTTACTATTCTAACAACAATATTATTATTCATAATGGTCACATTACTATTCGAACGATCATATTACTATTACAATAGTCATATTTCTAATAATCATAAGGGTTTACTACTTCTTATAAATACATATTATTACATTCCTAAATAACTTCTATTTTCTCCCAAGGTTATATATAATTTCATCTTAAAAATGACTATTTTATCATTAACATTATGTTTTATTTCTACATTTGTGTTCATGAGTGTGATCATTCTAGTGGACCGAGGAAATCCAAATTTTCTTATTCTTATTATCTTATTTTCTATTTATTACCCCCACTATAATATTTTGTATTCTTATTGGGTTTTTTTCTGACTAATGTATCATTCTTAATTTATGAGAATAATTTTGTTATTGGGTTCTCAATATTATGTATGTTCTTTATAAAACATGACATATTTATAAGAAGGAAAATTTCATTGATAATATTCTAGGTCATTACACGCTAGTAGGAATTACACGTGTTTTGGTGTCATAGGATATTCCTTTCTTAGACCATGTGTAATGGTCCTTACACTTTAATATTATCATTAATGTATGTTATGACTTGCACACTTATATTTAATGACTAAAATATCCACCCCATATATTGGTGGGAAGTAGGGTACGTAGGTTGCATCATGATTGAAAAGTCATAAATGGATAAATCGAGGAAGGATTTGTCACTTCCTTATTTATAGAAGTTGATATCTCGACCCTTTGATTGGAATAGAACCATCACATTAAAATTCCATGGTCATGGTGTAACAAGGTGTTTATTTTAGATAGTCAATGAAAGACATATCAATCATGTTGGTTGGTGACACAGATGTGATACGTGCATGATGAGATATTATGATAATGTGATTATATTACAGAGTGAGAATTAATATGTGGTTTTCAACATTGCGATAATAAGTTCATTATCTTAGGTGTCTTGACCGTTTACTAGACATTAATCTTGACTTTACGGAAGCCTAGTTAATGCTAACGAGAAGGAATCTTAGAGGGTCACACACTATGTGTTTCCATTGATCTCGATTAAATTCTATTTTAGTTTAATTAATGGAATAAATATTATTCTAAAGTCTCAGGAATAATTTTATTCATGTAATATTGATCATATAAATTAATGAAATATTTATACGTTGATATGTGAACAAAAATATATTTATTTAATTTATTGAATATTTAATAATTATTTATTCACAAATATGTTAATAAAATATTTATTTATGAATAAAATTTTATTCCATTGTTCAATAAATTAAAGAGGATTTCAAATGTTCCAAGAGCATGTTCGGTGAAAAATATTAATTAATAAGCTGGTTAAATAATATTTTTTATTGAACAAGTTGGCACGTGCCAAAAAATAATAATTATATAATTATTTTTATTATATGGCATGAGATTTCTAAAAGGTAATAAATATAATTCGAGGAATGATATGCAATTAAATAGTATTTTAACCTAAATCCTAACTCTATAAATAGACGGCTATGTATATTATGTAGAGAATCCAAAAATTAATAATAAAGAATTGTTTCACACAATTAATTCTCTCTCGACTCCTCATTCTATCTCCCTTTCAAGAAAAAGAAGCACAAGAGAGATTTACTCAAGATAGGAGAATGAGCGATCAAGAACGAACAGTGCATGAAATTTGACTCGGTGCACTAGCACCCAAAGATCTAGTGGTGTTTCTCAAAGATCATAGGAGCATGTGTGGATCACCACTAGATGGATTCTATCCTTCGATCCTCACAATGTAATGAAGGTAACACGAAAGGGTCTTTTTGGATTATCAACATTCACCAAGGAAGAAATTTACAATGCTCGAGTATTTATTTTGTAAAATATTAAGTAAATTAATTACAAATTTGACGTCAAAAATCCTTTCTCTTTGTTCAAGAAAATATTATAAAATTAAATTTTAATATATCACCCACCACCACATGCTAACATTGTGTCCATAACCAAAACTTGGCTCATCGTTACAAGTATAACATGAAGGTTTTAAGTAGGACACAATGTTAATTCAACTTTTAAGAAACATTACGAAGGCTCTGAGAAATGAAATGCCAAGTACAAGTTATAAAGGAAAACATTTTAAACACTATACATGACACTTTATTTAGCTAATGTTGTATAGAATTCTAGTAAAATTATCTCATAATTTTATTCCAACATTTATCATATCCATAAGTTCTCATGACTAGGATCGGTTAAAGGAAAGATCAATCACAATCCATGGATGTAACTGCTATCGTTTTCAAACAGGATTAGAGAATACTCCACCCTACATCACACCTGGGCTGCACCATAGCTCTTGTACCACTTGTCAGGATGGATTTCCTCCAGTACTAGGTCTTACAAGTACAACACAAAGGCCCTTTTGGGGTTCTATTTTAAAACCCATTGGTGATCGGTGGAATTGTCCATCCAAGCTTATATATGAGCCACCATCCTTGGTGAAATCTGTTGTGGGACTTGGGTTTGTACCGAACAGTATATACGTGCATTATGATATGCACTTCATAAGGCATACAATATGCCTTGTATCACATATAAAATACCATAGGATATATACATATCATATAAAATGGTATATACATACTGTATATAATGATACAATGAAAATATTGAATGCTTTTTTATTGTGTTTTTGGAATTTTTCCATTGACATTAAGGCTAATGTCTAGTATGAAAGTGTGCCTTGTACATGAATATTTAGATGTTTAATTAAATTTAATGTTTTGTATTTTTTATAAATAACCTTCCATAAACTAATGAGGCAATCATTATTTCAATTAAGTACCCAACTATTGACCACTAACTCGTGTTATTGGATAATATTAATTAAAAAAATACACATACCATATGTTTACTATTAATAAAAAAATTAATCATTACATATGTTGGTCCCATTAGGATGCTCAAGAAGGGGGTGACTTGAGTTCATATAGAAATTTATGTCTAAAACACTTATTTAAAAATCCCCCATTTTAAAATAAAACACCCTAGTTAACCAAATGTGCAGTTTATAAAAGATTTGAATGTTTGAAGGATTTCTCTAAGAGTGATTAGTTCTCTACTAAAACAATATGAATTATTTTTTAACTTTTGAAATCAATCGACTAAGACAAATTCTAATATAATCATTGTATAAGATTAACTATGAGTAAAATGTAGTTTTCTGAAAATACAAATAGAGAAAACTAAATTTGAAAGAACGCGATAGATTTTAAAACAAGAGGTTCAGCCTCAGCAGATACTTAATCCTCTCCACTTGGTGATCACCCACCACCAAGAAGTTTATATAAATAAACATTAATCCGCACCATAGATTTTGGAAAACAACAATATACACAACTTTCCAGGTCATCTAGAAATTTTATACAGTTTTCGTTAGAGTGGGAAAACAACCAGGCCACGCAGGGACCTCTTCCACTATTATATATGGGTAATGTAATGAGTACCAGATGGTTAATGAAGATATATATGTATCATCCTATTTTTCACAGGAGCCAGTGTGTGTTCATAAAATAGAGATACACAAACTACTCATAAAGTTAAAAACAGTACACAATCAGAGCATAAATAAAGTGAATAGAGTTAGAAGGCTCTGTGTGATTTGCTATGCACTTTGCGACTATTGGAAGATACCTTGAAATGCAGCTTGCGTCGAATTTCAAAAAACGGACAACAAAACAGAGTGATGTGAGAGCTTCTATCTTTTGTTTCTAGTGAGGTTTTGATGTGAACGATGAGTTCTTCTCCTCTATTGGTATGTTTCTACAAAAAGTTCTTCAGTTTGAGTTATCAGCAATGCCTATTAGTTTCTAAGGCTATCATTTCTCATTTTTCTCAGGTGCACGAGCACAAACCCAAAAATAGGTCTTCGTAGCATTACCCATTAACAATGCTAAAAAAATGCTGATAATAGGGGTACCTTTAACAGTGCTAAAAAATCGAGGTTAAATGTACCCCTTTTTCAGAGCATTTTTTAGAGCTGATAAAAGTACCGCCTTTATCAACATTTTTTTAGTGCTGTTAATGGGGGCCCTTTATTAGTGTTTTTTAGCAGTGCTAATAAAGGGGGGGTCTTTATCAATGCTTTTTTTACTAGAACTGATTAATGATATGTTTCAAAAAAATCTTTAAATATATTATATTGATATATAAATATATAAATATATCTATATTGATATAAATATATAAATATATCTATATTGATATAAATATGTAGATATAATCATATTGATATAAATATAATATATATTTTTAAAATATGTTTTAGATAAGTATAAATAGATATTTACACTTAATATATATTGAAATTTAGTGACAATGTATTTAATATATTTTAAAAAATAGATTATTAATAAAAAAATTGATAATTATCATTGAGTAATAATCATTTAATAATAATTTGATGACACAAAAAAATTAAAAAATTAATAAAAGATCTAAACTAAGTTGAAAATGATTTTCAAATTTCAAATGGCCATAACTTTTGATCTTTGTATGGATTTGAGCTCCACCACATATCAAATTGAGGCATGCGACGAGCTCTACGTGCTGGCGACATAAGGGAACCTTTTGTTGCATTTTTTGAGACCAAAAAAGGCCTAGAAGACCTCCAAATCTGACTTTTTAGTTAGGATACAAACAAAAATTTAATTTTATAAATAGATAATTAAAAATATTTACATTTAAAATATATTTATCAATATATAATCCTTATCTAAATAAAAAACTAGTATCCAATTAATTTTAAATAAAAAAGTATGAATATTTATATACCTATATAATGTGTATGTGTGTGTGTAAGTATTAACAAATTGATATATATTATCTATATATTCTAAACATATGTATATACATATTAATATATAATATTTGTAAATATATATAAATATGTATAATTATACTTACAGAGACACAAATAATATATATGTGTGTGTGCGCGCACGCGTGTGTGTGTGTTGTATATATGTTTTTATTTATTTATTTATTTATAAACGCACAAAAATCATATTTTATAAATGTATTTGAAACTGATCTTATAATTACATATTAATATACGAATAAATATTCAGATAAAAAATATAACTAAATATATATAAAAAATAGATATAAATATGTATTAATATGCAATTAAATATATAAATATAACTATATATGTATATATGTATATATATTAATATACAAATATATATATTTATAAATATATTAATATAACTATATATATACATTAATATATATATATATATATTAACATAAATATATATTACTATATCAATAAATATAACTAAATATATATAAAAATAAATCGATATATCAATAAATGGACATCAAAGCAACATGGAGGAGTGGTAAATGGTCCAGGCGCATAGGGAAGAGGTCTCGAGTTTGAATCCAGATTTTGGCAAGGACGTGCAGGGGTTGGTGAAGGGGGGTTTCAGCGCTGTGAAAGGGAGTGCTAGCGCTATTAAATGGATGGGTGGTGGGGTTGGGGCGTGGAGGGGTGGGGCTACAGAAATTTTATTTATTTTTATTTATTTTTTTAATTTTTTAAACTTTTATCAGCACTTTCAGAAATGTGCTGAAAAAAGAAGGGCTAGGTGGTAGGTTTGGGGCGTGCAGGGGTGGCAGGGCATGCGGGCGGGGTTGGGGGTAGGGCTGTGGCATGCAGATTTTTTATAAATTTTTTGTTTTTTAAAAAATTTTATCATTGTTTTTTTAGCGGTAAAAAAATGGACCCCATTTTATCTTCACCTCTATTATCATAGCTTTTTTAGAACTATAAATGCTCTTTTTTAGCACTTTTAAAGGGAATATTTGCAGTAGTGGAGCAACTCAATCACTTCTCTTTTTGATCAGATATTTTCTTTATATACTGCAGCTAGCTTGGAGCATGTTCTCTATCATTTTAAGGTACCTCGTACCACGTATTGGGCTTTGTCATCGATTTAAACGTTGTCCGCAAAACAGAGACAAAGTCATTAGTATAATTAATAGTAGTAAGTTTCACAAATATGGTCGTTAGAAGTAAATTTAAATTTAATTGACAAAGAATTGACAGTGTCTCTAAATGGTGTATCATGATCAGTTGGTCTAGTATGGTGTCTCAGACATAGTGCATTCTACAATTTAGAATGTAGATTCAAGTAGCGGTGACTCTGGAATGGTAGGTTACTCTAACGGTATTTTGACATGATGGCAACTCAGCTATCGGTAGCTCATACTGAAAACTAGTACTTAGCAGATATTTTGATGTCATTAGTAAGTTGCTCTATCGATAGATCCATGCGATAGTGTCTCCTCTACAAAAATTCTGATTTTAGAAATCGATAGGTTGAACATCGGTGACTCAGTGCGTCAGTAACTTGAGTGACGGTGTCTCATCCATTGTTAGAATTCAGAATTTGTGGTAACAGTTAGACAGTTGATATTGTGACATGTTATTGGTAGGTCCATGTCAACGATAGCTCATAGTTAACCGATTTTCTGCCAATGGTGAGATGTCCAACAGTGAGCTCACCTTAACAGTGACTCAATCTTGAACGATGATAGTGAGTCCACCTTAACGGTGACTCATACATAGTCATATCTTTCCGACCTATCTTATGATCTAAAACGCTAACAAAATATATTATGCTTATATTCTAACATAGTTAAAATGAGTAAACATAATAAAACATAATAAAGGCTAATTTGGGAGCATTAAACCAGATGAAGCCAACAACATATATTCAGAAATGTTTTAGAATCTCAAAATCCAATATTTAAAATTGTATATCTTCACACACACTCAAATCATCAAGTGTTTAACAAATTAGTTAAATAATTTAAAAACATGTAGAAACTAATGAAAAAATACGCCAACTAATATATTTTTAGTGATGTAACAATTATAAAATTTATAGTTCTAGCCACTTTTGGCTTGTTGACGAGGGGTGGTAGTTGTCGGACCCCATCACCTCTTAGTCACTCTTTTTCTTTTTAATAAAATTTTATTGACACCATCTTTTTAAAAAAATATAAAATTTATATTGGAAAAAGGATCATCTATTTTTCAAACATAGATGAAACATTCTCGGTTACAAAAATATCAGTTTTTTTACACTATTCATATACTTTTATATAACGACATTATACAATCTTAAGGCCTTTCTATTAAATTTATCTGGTTAAAATTAGCAGAGAATTGTTTACATAATTTGACTATAATTTTATTTATAACAACATCACATCCCAGTTTTCTTATTTTATGATTCGTTATTTTAAATATATATGCATTCCTTTTCTCGAGGGAACAAATATTTTCCTATATTTTAAAAAACTGGTAAAAATAATTTTTCTTTTAGTTTTTTTTAAATTCAGTTCTCTTTATAAGTCAACAAGGAAACTTCAATTTTCTTAATTTAATAACTAAACTCTTAAATGGGGGATGAATTGTTTAAATTAATTAATTAATCACTTGGTAACATTTAAGGAAAAGGCAAGGGTAAGGAGGAAAAATTAAGTATAGGGGTGTTTTGATTTTTATTTTTTAATTTAAGTGGGTTAGGGTTTTTTATTTCAGTATATGGGTTTGCCAAGTGCCAAATCAATTAGCACTTTGACAAAATACCCACAGCGCCAATTGAATTGGCGCTGGGTGGTTTATTTTTCTTGAAATCCTTATGATACCCCCATTCACCTTATATACATATATCTTATATATATTTATATAATAATTATTATAAATATAACAAATAAAACAAATTTATTTATATTAAATATGTTTATTATAATAAATATAACAACTAAAATAAATATAATAAATTTATAATTATATTTATTATATAATTATAATAAATATATAATTACAATTATTATACAAGTATAAATTTAATAAATATATAATTATAATAAATATATAATTATAAATATAATAATTAAATAATTATAATAAATATACAATTATAATTAGAATAATTATATAATTATAAGTATAATAATTATATAATTATAATAATTATATTATTATAAATATAATAAATATATAATAAAAATAAATATGTAATTAGAATTATAATATATATACAATTATAATAAATATATAATTATATTTACAATAATTATATAATTATAAATAAAATAATTATATAATTATAATAATTATATAATTATAAATATAATTATAATAAATATATAATTATAATGAATATATATATTATTGTTATATATTTATAATTATAATAAATATATAACTATAATATATAATTATAATTATATAATAATTATTATAATTATATAATATAATTATATGTTATATAATTATAATTACAATACATATATAATTATTAAATATATATTTAAAATTGAATCATATATTACAATTATATATTTTTTATAATTATTAATATATAATTATTATAATTATATAATTATTATAATTGTATATATTTATAGTAAATATTTAGTTATTATATTTTATATTATATATTTTTTATATGTATAATTATATATTTATTATATTTTTATTAATATAATTATTGTAATTATAATTGTATATTTATTATTATTATTTAATTATTATATTTATAATTATATATTTATTATAATTGTATATTTATTATAATTATAAATATATAATTATTATAGTTATATATTTATTGTAATTATATATTTATTATAATTATATATTTATTATATTTATATATTTATTAAATTTAAAATTATATAATTTTTGTAATTAAATATTTATTATAATTGTATTTTTCTACAATTATATAATAAATATAAATATAAATTTATTATATTTATTTTAGTTGTTATATTTATTATAATAAATATAGTTATTATAAATATATTTTTTATATTTATTATAATTATACTTATAGTTATATAAATATATATAATATATATGTATATAAGGTGGGTGGGGTGTAGCGTGGGAATTTTGAAAAAAATAAACCACCCAACCCCAAATCAATTGGCATTGTGGGTATTTTTTCAATGCGTCAATTGTTTTGGTGCTTGGAAAACCCATATAACCAAATGAATAAAACCATACACCCCTTAAATTTAAAAATCAAAATCAAAAGGCCCTAATACCCAATTTTGCCGGGTAGGGACCCCAACTTGGCCATTTGTTATAAGTCCACAAGGAAACTTTCATTTATTTTTTGCATTTAATAATTAGACCGCTAAAAAGGGGCTGAATTTTTTAAATTAATTAATTATTAATTAGGTAAAATTAAGGGGAAAGACAAGGGTTGGGTCCCCAAATTGGCCAAGTGTTATTATTTAATATTATTAGATTTTTTTACTATTTTGATGGGATGGATGACGAAATTTATGTTAATATCTCATTTAATGAGGCAATGTTTCAAAAAAAATCTTATCATTAAAATGTTTCATTATTTTGAATTATTAATTAATGCAGTTGATCCATTCTTTTTTATTTGACTGTTTTCCTAAATCTCGGCCATTTTCTTAGGTTCAAGATCCCAACATTTATTTCCATGCCCATGCCCAAAATTTCCATTTATTGAGGGTGACCACCAAATAAAATGTCCTCTATATATAATTATATTTCTTTCCTCCATTCCTACATTCCTCCCTCAACTGCACTTAGCACCTCCCTCTTCTCGGCCATCCCTTTCTTTCTTCCCTATCACTCGCCGCTGTTAGCTGCCATGGCAATGCCGATCCACCACCATTTCCCCACTCCCATGACCAGAATCAAATCTCAATGCCCCTACCTACCCTCTTCCCATCCCACCGAAATGCATCAACACCACCCCCGCAGCCTCGGTCGCCTACTCTTCTTACATGGCGGTGGGCGGTGGCAGGTTGAGGCGGCGACCTAACGGCTCCCGAAAATCATACATTCTAGAGCAAGGTGCATTTTGCGGGTGTGGTGGTGGAAATTCTTCCACCCTCCCAGGGTTCATGGATAGCACCGGGATGTTAAGGGCGAGTCCTACGACCTTAGAAGTCAGAGTGTCCGGGATTTTTCGTGGGTTGAAGAAGGCGACACGTTATTTGTTTTTCGGCTCTGAGGATGCCAAATAATACGACAAAGGCCGCTACAATGTCTGGAGTTAATAATTCCTCCTTGAGTGACAACGACAACATATGCAGAGGAGGTAGTGAAAAAAGGAGGTCCTTGGATGGTATGATGAGAGGCATGCCCCTGTGCGCTCCCGTGGAAGAACCGAGTAGAACTCCAGCACCCAAGTAGCCGCTGACGGCTGAACGGACACCGCCCCAGTGTGGATTCTTTCCACTCTTCTTCATTAACCCCTTTCTAGAATCAGCAGCACAACGGGAGGAAGGCATGGAAGTGGATGCGGAAGAATGGGAGTTCCATTGCAGTTCATTTTCCTTTCATACGCCGCCCCAACCAACACCGTGGATTCAAACATCATGGTTTACCTCACCATGATGACCATTTGTATGACAATGATTTGTCTGCTAAAAATAATTTTTAGTATTATTTACACTTGTTGTCTCGCATTTTATATTTTATACTGTAAAAAATTATGCATTATTAAAATCAGGCATCATTAAATATTTGGTGCAGCATAGTTTCTTTTTTCTTTCCTTTTTCCTCGGTTTAAACATGACTAAAGAGGCCTTTTATACACATAATCGGTATTTAAAATACTATATATATACACAAACACATTTTTTACAATACTGTTTATACTTAAAAAAAATCAGTTGTGTTTTGTTATGTTTTCTTATATATATAACAAAATCTTAAACACTTAAAAATATCACTTTTTTTATTAGGAATTACCATCATTTAATTAATTCCAAAAAATAGGTAAACCCCTCATTCAACACCACCTTTTATAGGGGAATTCCCTTTTATATGACGCCTAACCATAACAGTAATAAAAATATTATCTATTATATATTATATAATTATTTATTATAGGTTGAATGGATTACAAGCAATCTAACCACGCATGCATCAAGCTGATGTCATCCCGGTGACCTGTCGTGCTAGCCCGCCAACCCCCTATCTCACCATCAACCTGCGCTGGCCTGTCGACCGCACTGACCCCGCCGCCTTGCGCCGACCCACCAACCATCATGCCTGTGTACCCCCGCTGCCTTGTGGTCACCTTCTCCCTCACGCCGTCCATTCCTGGAGAAATGCATCGTCGTCGAGATCATCGTTTGACCACATCCAAACTTTATCCCCGACAATGGGTGAGGCTTTAGTTTTCACCACTGCTGGGTCGCCATCGCCATTCACCATCACAACTTCCTGTCATAGGGCCTTCATCGTCACCTCCACCAGGATCCCATATCGCCTTTATCTGATGCACCACTTATTACGGATGACCAATGCCAGATCCTTCTAACATGGTCGTCGCAGGCCTCCATAAAAAAACCCTTCAATGATCCTCTCCCTACACTGGGTTCTCCTGACATTTTCATTATCCCCACCTTCGGTCGGCGCACCCTATAACCCAAGGTTGATGCCACACGCCCATGAAAACGCTAGTCTATCACCAGCCTGACCCAGAAATGGCCCCAAGGTCGCCGCCGACGAAGCCCATGTCCCGAGATGTCCTCACATCTCAAGTTCATCCCCACTCGTCCCTTCCTGCAGGGTCATCTTTCTTTGTCTCACAACCATCCAAAGGTTAGGGTGGCATCACCAACCACCGCCTTCATGGAATCATCGCAAGCCGCAGCCTCGCCAAGCACCGCCATCAAGGTGCTTTCATAAGTCGCCGCTGTTGAGGCGCCGTGGCACAATAACTCTATCATGGATCGTCTTCAACCTCAGTCGTTCCCACAAGCACTTCCCTCCGCCTAGCCGCATACCATGAATCAACGTGATGAGGCCTGCCACCAGATTCTTCACAACAACCAAAAATATTATCATCAAACCCTTTGTTGTGGTAGTGATATTCATGTTGAAGAAAGATTGGCATTAAAAAAAATATAATTACTATAATTATTATTAATTATTAGCTGAGGGGATTAAAAAACAAAAACCAACGCATGGTACATCAACCCTATTTTTGTATTCAACCCTACCATTGGACTTTTTTTGTTATATGAAGGAACCCAACGTATGACAATTAAACAACGGAGTTTTAAATCCATGATATTATCCGTGATTCATGAAAAGTTCTTGATAGAAGTAAATATATGATAAAAGATATTTTATGTCCAATTAAAATGATCATTATGATTTCTTTAAAGGATCATATTCAATGGAGTAAATCGTCAGTATTCTTATGGGAAGTTACAAATCCCTTGAATATTTTTGAAGTCAAATATTCATGATTTTTTAGTGATATTTCTGGAGTTATTTTTAACCTGGAGATTCTTGACCAACATGATAAATATCAAGACACTCTTCATAAGAAAATAAGTGGGAGAATATTTATAGAAGAAGTGAATAAACAGAAAAGGTGATATGTATACAAAAATGTGTGTAGTTGCTTCCAACAGTACATTTTGGAGATATACATGTTTGGATCTATTATTTTTTCACTACTGCTATTGTTGTCACCTCTTCTGCACTGTATAGTTACATATTTCTTTGCAAGAACAACAAAGTATTTGTTAGAGATCCACTTTGGAGGCACCCATGTTTAAAACATCTGTCTGGTGTTTTTTATATCACTATTTGAAGAAAGCCTACATGACCATGAAGATCTATTTTTTGTTGTGCTATATTGAGGATATGAATACATCTGTCAGTTGTTACTGCAATAGTGATGTTTAATATGTATCCTCAAACAAAAAAAATCCTTATTGATTTTGGGGAGTTTCAACTGCTCGAAGTCCTCCATGGTTAAGTGTCAGCTTCTTGA
Organism: Viscum album; assembly: GCA_963277665.1. NCBI lineage: Eukaryota > Viridiplantae > Streptophyta > Magnoliopsida > Santalales > Viscaceae > Viscum > Viscum album. The sequence continues at coordinate 91,360,698 of OY728131.1, forward strand.
ACTAAGCAGTGGATTTATGGTTCCCTGTAAAAGAACCAGAAGGATATTTAAATTGTTGTTGTAAATGTGTCAACTATATGCACTTAGTTGTGGATTAAAGGTCTTAGAATAAGGGAACTAATTTAAAATCACAAAACTCATTGAGTTGAGTGTTGGTGGAGTGGGCTAAGGGATCTTTGTGCCCTGAACCAGAATACATCACTATGTTCATTTCCTTTATTTATTTTCGCTGCTCACTCATCTTTGGGAGAAAAGGAAAGGTTCTCTTCTAAACAAGAGAGGCATTTTGAATTGTTTAATGTTTCTGACATACAAAGTTCACACCCCTCTTTCACTGCATACAACTTCTTCACATCATAAGAAGATTTAGTATTTCCCCCCATAAGATTGCAACTAAAAACCTGCTACCTTATAAGCATCTAACTACACCACTGACCCTCTTGGTGATAATGATCCTGAAAAACATCACTAGGTTGAGAAAAATTGATAGAAACATTGTACATAACCCATATGTCCATAAGACAGGCCAACTTTCAATGCGGTCGAGCAAGAATGATTAGAATGGCTTGTCTTACTGTAATGGAAGAAAGTCAAAAGGTATTTTTTAGTTACTGTATAGGTTATAAGATGAGTTTGATTCTAGGGGCCACTATAACTTCCACTTTGAACCTCATTCAGCTTCATCTTCCTTCCGTAAGGGCTACTATAAGTACCACTAGACATGGGAGGAATCCCAACCGATCCCAAATTTCCTGCCTGATCAATTTTTACCATAATTTTCCTATTAGGAACCTTGGAATATATGGATAGTTTTAACATGAAAACATAATAACATATATCTAGCTACATGATCATATGAAACTATTGAGCCTTCAGTTTTTTATTCGATACCCACTTAGGCGATAAAAGGGAAATCTCAGAAAAATATATGGAATACTCCATTACTGTCAAGTCACCTTATTGAAGGGTGAAAACTCCATAGACTTATATTAAACCATTTTTTCTGGGTAGAACAACTAAGTAAATATTGTTTTAAATATATTCCATTCTAAACCCTCATGATGCTTTACCAGAAATAAAGAATCCCATCACCTTCGACTTGGGAATTTATACTTAAAGACAACATACTCTACCTTAACGAAATCTTAATTCTCTATGAATCCAACAATCCATTCAATCTTCCCTAGATAGCCCTCTACTTCCTACGGGTCATTCATCCACTAGAATAATTGAATTTTATATAATAGAAACTCTTGGGCTTGATTTCTATCTCCATCCGTCTCTGGCTTCAAATTTATAGGTTGAGAAAGAACTAGATCGACACCTTTATCCATAGCATGGACCACATGTATTCACTACAAGAAAACAGTGTTTTAGCAGCGGTTTTTTCAAACTGGTTTATAAAACCGCCGTTAAAAAACCACCTCTAATATAAAAAAAATTGTAATTTTTTAAAATTATCTTTTAAAAGAATTTATTTTTTAACTGTGGGTTTTTAATAAAACTTACACGAAATAGCGGCGATTTTCTCAAAATCGCTGCAAAAGTTTAAAAAAAATATTTATTATTAATTTATTATTATTTTTATTTACAATCAAATATAGTTTATTATTTATAATTTTATATATTTATAATGTTACAATTAATTAATATTTAATATTATTATTTAATAATATTTTTAAACTAAAAACAAATCTTAAATAATTAGAAGAACAGACTTTGGCATCAAATGACCATAACTTCTGATCTGAGAGTCCATTTCAGCTCGACAACTAGTCAAATTGAATTTTAACAAATGAGAAAAAACCAAGCACAACTACAAAAACAGCCTATATCAGCTCTCAAAACTGGCTTTAATAGTGCTGTAAAGCTCAGCGCTGATTTAGTGGGGTCCCTTTTATCAGCGCTCTGAAAAGCGCTGATAAATGCCACTTTTATCAGTGATAAAAAAAGTGCTGATAAGAGACAAAAAATTTATAAAAAATAAAAAAAATTAAATAATGCGCGTAGTGAGCTTTTATCAGCGCTTGACTACCCCTTTATCAGTGCTAGGAGGTCTCCCGCGCGCTGCCCTTCCACCGCATCCTCAAACGCGCTCACAACCTCTGCCTCCACCTGAACTCGAACCCGCAACATCCCCCTTTCACAACTGCACCTTTACCACTATGCTATTTCGTTTTTTCTCTATTTAATGATATATCTCTTTATATATATATAGTTATATTTATTCGTATATTGATATAGATTCATATTAATATTAATATATTTATTCATATATTAGTATATATATATATTCATTCGTATATTAATATATATTTATATTTATATCTATATATACAGTTATAATTTTTTATCCGTATATTTATTTTTATATTAATATATACATATAAGATTAGTTTTAAATACGGTTATGAAATATGTTTTTTATGTGTGTTTATAATTAAATAAATAAATATATGCATACATATATACAACACACACACACACAGACACACAGACACAGACATATATGAATAAATACATATATACATGTCTTTGAAAAGCCATTGAATGATAAAAACATCATAACATAAAATAGAGAAGCCTGTTTCAACATCAAATCTAGTCAAATCGAAGAAAATGAAAAAATATTCGATATGATATGTGGTATAGGCTTAACGGACTTCCAGATCAAAAGTAATATGTGTTTTAATGTTAACAAATCGGGGTAACCCGACTTAAAACTCAGTTTAGGAGGCCTTATTGCCCTATTTTGGCCTCTAAAAAACTTTGAACTAGGTCCCCATGAACACAGAAACGTAGACATCATCGCAGGATTCTATCTGATATGTGGTAGAGCTCAAACGGATACAAGGATCAAAAGTTATGCCTGTTTGAAGTTTGAGTGACATTTTCAACTTATTTTAGATCTTTTATTAATTGTTTTCATTTTTTGTGTCTTCAAATTGTTATTAAATGATTTTTAATCGATAATAATTATAAAATTATTAATTAATAATATTTTTTTAAAAATATATTATAGCCATTTTCACTAAATTTCTTATATATTTAATGTAATAGTCTATTTATATGTATAAAAAACATATTTAAAAATTATATATTATATTTATATACGAATAAATATACTTATATAACAATAATTTATTTTTTGTGATTTTCTTTTAAATATAATTATTTTCACCGCTGATAAATACCCCCTTTATCGTCGTTACTAAAAGAAGGGCTGATAAAGGGGTCCCATTTATCAGCGCTTTTTTTAGCGCTGATAAAGTGGTAGCGCTGCCCTTGACCATTTTTGTAGTAGTGAAGTGAGATTTAAATAATGTGATAATCAATGGAAAAAAATTATATTCAAAATTCAAAAGTCGGAAATTGACCTCGAACATCAAACGACCATAACTTTTAATCCGAGTGTCCTTTTGGGCTCTACAACATATGAAATCGAAGTCTGCGATGAGCTCTATGCAACTTTGGCCTGGTACCAACTCTTTCAATATTTTACCTCTTTTAATTCCATTAGAAAGGCCTAGAAGGACTCAAAAATAGATGTTTTAGTTACAGACACCAATTTCCTAAAATTCAAATGATTATAACATTCAATCTAGGTGTCTGTTTGGCCTGTACCACATATCATATCGATGCTCATTTCATGATCTTTGTTTTGACTAGTTGTGGCATTGAAAAAGGAGTCTAGGGTCATATTTTATGGTCATTTCATTGATTTTAGGGGTTTCAGAGGTTCTTAACTTTTTATGATTTATTTATTTATTTAATATTTATGTATACATTAATTAACTAATAATAATCAATCAATTAATTATTATTTATTTATCTATTATTAATTATTAATTATTTATTTATTTAATATTTAATATTTATTCATTTATTATTTAGTTATTATGAACACATTAATTATTAATTTATTTTTCATTTATCAATTAATCAATTATTATTAACTCATTATATATATATTTATTTATTATTTATTTATTTATCCGTTATTCATTATTAATTAATTAATTATTAATTATTAATTATTAGTTATTAGTTATTATTAATTATTAGATATTTAATAATTATTTTTCTATTTATTTATTTATGTATTTATTTATTATTATTAATTATTTATTATTTATTCTATATTCTATATTCTATATTCTATATTATTTATTCTTTATTAGTTTACTGTTAATTTACTAAATATTAATTTATTATTAGTTTATTATTCATTTCTTATATATTTATTTATTCATTATTTATTGATTATTTATTGATTATTTATTAATTAAATATTAATTAAATTTTCGTTATTTATCAAATATTAAATATTGTATATTGTATATTAAATATTAAATATTAATTATTAATTAAGAAGTATTAATTATATAATTATCAATTATCAATTATTAGTTATTATAAATTATTAATTAATTATTAATTATTTATTTATTTATCTATTTATTTATGTATTTATTTGTTTATTTATTTATTATTACTTATTTATTCTTTATTATTTATTCATTATTTTTTATTCTTCATTATTTATTATTTATTAATTTATCTTAACTTTACTAAATATTAAATTATTATTAAATTATTATTTTTTCATTTTATTATTATTTTTTTATTCAATATTCATTATTTATTAGTTATTTATTGATTATTTATACATTTTTAAATATTAAATATTAATTCTTAATTCTTAATTCTTAAGGATCAATTATTAATTATTAGTTATTAGTTATTATTATTTATTAATTATTAGTTATTTACTATTTACTATTTATTTTTATTATTTATTATTTATTGTTTATTATTTATTTTTTATCTAATATTTATTAATTTATTATTAATTTGTTATTTATTTATCATATATTAAATTATTTAATAATTTATTTATTATTTATACATTAGTTATATATTATATATTATATATTATCTTTTATATATTATATATTATATATTATGTATTATATATTATATATTATATATTATATATTATATATTATATATTATATATTATATATTATGTATTATATATTATGTATTATATATTATGCCTTATATATTATATGTCATATATTATATGTTATATGTTATATGTTGTATATTATATGTTATATATTATATGTTATATATTATATGATATATATTATATGTTATATATTATATGTTATATATTATATAATATATATTATATATTATACCCGAACGGCTTAGCCATGGGTTCAGAAACCAAAACCCATTGCTCCAAAATTTATTGAAAAAGAGTATAAGAGGAACAAATTTGGAGGAAATGTTTACATTGATAGACCACACCAAGAAAAACTGATTATAACAAAACATGCACATTAAAACCATGAGATTACCTTTTCTAGGACCGGACCAGACTCCGAGATCGTCCTCGATTGGCTGGGTGACGCCCACTTCTCTATTGCATCATCTTTGACAAATTTAATTCCCCATCCGTCACTAGATCCTCTATGGTGGGAATGATAGTTAATTCATTAGAAACTTCTTCATGTGCATCTTTGAAGTCATGCACAACCTCATTAGAGATTAATGTATCATCCTGGGTAGCATCTCCATGATGAACTTCTTCACGTGCCACATTAGAGTCAGGAAAAACCTTTATAGGGGGTGATGAATCATCATGGGAAGCTTCTTCATAAGACAATGTTGTTTGTGCATCTTTGGATCCATGCACAACCACACAAGAGGGTGATATAGTAGCCTGTACAGGTTGGTACGACTCCTTTGGTAACATTGAAGAAAAACTCTTTCGATTACTGTATCTTTCACTCTTAAGACCTTCAAGAAAAAGTACATCAAACTCAAGAGAGTTAATCGACTCTAACATTGAAAATAAATTTACAGTTGGATTATCCTGTCCTGGCAAAACATCCTTTATGACAGAAACCTCTGAAGAGCACCCCCTAATCCGCAACCATTGAAGGAGACTGTGCAATGTCTTGGATTACTCCATGACTGGCTGAAACATCATTACAGGTTCCATCACCTCCCAAATTATCAATGGAGGATCCTTTCGTAGTAGGAACATCACCCTACTGTCCAGTGGCACCAAAGCTGAGCATACCTGCTCCTCCTTGAGCCACCTTCTGATAACCCACCTCCTCAAACGTGGAAGATCCATCCACTGACCCAGCCCGCACCTATTGAGCATCAACCTATTGATTTACCACAGGTTCAATAGGAACATTGTCCACTATTGAAGGTGCTGATTCTAATCATACATCCACTTTGGCTGTATGAACCTCATGGGCAATGGGCAGAGTGCAAAGAGGCCCTCGGTATCTTCGGTGTCACCAACTGAAATCCATCAGCATCAAAAACCTTCATCTTACACGTCATGCATGAAAAATCTAGTAAAACATGATCCATCTCATGATTGACTTCATCATCCTGGATAGAAGCCTCATCCTCAGATTGATTCTCTACCTCCTCATCATCCAAATCAACCCAAGGTCTCTTCTCCAAACCCCCAAAGAAACCAGTGGTAAACTGCTGTAAAGATACACCATTAGATAGCGGAGTAGCACTATCAAATGGGTGCTGAGAAAAGTCCTGCAAAAGAACTTCTGACAATCCATTAGGGGCCATTGGCATGCCTTGCTTGACAGAATCCACAAAAGATGAGGAACAAACAGGAGGGCCCTTCCTCTTGAAAACATGCTTACTGCCATTAGGATCATCACTAGACAGATTCCTCCTGCACTGATTAGAGGAATCTCTTGAGGATTTACAAATAGAACATTTAATATTCCCGTGACACTGCCCAAAATAATTTTCAATGTATAAACATGACATACAGAAACTTGGTAACCACTCATACTGAATTTTAAATTCTAACATAATATCACCCGAAACAAGAAAGACTGTATCAATCATAACATGATCTAAATCAACCTCTACTTGCATGCGAGAAAAGTGACCATACCTAGGTCGCTCTGTTTATTTATCAACCTTGATTGGAGAACTGAAAGCAAAATAATCCTCCCACAAGACTGAAGGGTTCTAGAAAAAACAATTAAGACCCCTAATTGAGACCCATGTTTGTGTGGATGAGTTCTTAATTGAAAAAGGATTTTCTAACAGATCCCACTATTGAACCATGATGTGTCCAGGTTTCAATGGAACCAGTCCAAAACTCCAGGCCACATTCTGAAGTTCCTTCGAGGGGAATACAATATGAAAATTACCTCTCCCAACTGAGATTAGGCGTCAATCACTGAAACTCCAACTCTGAGATAGTCGGTCCTACACATCATCCACCTTCAAAGTGGAATCACTCCATGTACCATAAATCCTGGTAAGGAGTAATAACCTGCATTCTTCAAGACGAGCCTCTAAAATCTGCAGACTCACTTCCACAAATGTTATAGATCAATTCTTGGTAATCTGTTTTTGTATGGCAGCAGATTCAAGCAGTGATTCGGAAAAAAACCTGTTCCAAGAAGCAAAACCCTCGAATTTCCTCTTAGGTTTCTGCGCATCTTCCTTCACCACATCCACATGATCCGAGATAACACCACCACCCGAAACCACCGCCTTCAATGAAGGAACAAAAACGTCCTTATATATTATTAATTATTAATGATTAATTATTGATTATTGATTAATAAATATTTAGTGTGTATCTATTTGTTATGTATTACTTGTATTTACAATTAATATTATATGTGTACGTATATTAAAGTTGATTTATTGACCACATGAATAGCCATCTAGAGTGGTAGAGTCTTTGGAGAATAAGCAAGAGGTAAGGGGTTCAAATCTCACCCAACGTAGAATTTATATATATGGCATGGACATGTGCATGGACATGGACTTATGCATGGAGATAAGCATGTATGTGTTAATAATAAATATATAAATAAATAAATTATGATAATATAATAAAATTAAAAAAAATTAAAAATTAAAAATGATTTAGCAAGGGTTTAAACCATCAATAAAAAACCACTGATAATTATTTCCTGACACCCTATTTAGTGGTGGTTTTCTAAAACAGTCACAGAATGATATAGAGGCGGTTTAAACCGTCGCTAAATACAAATTTTGGCGTAGTGATTATGGACTCAACAGGATCCCAATCAACCAGATGATTTTCTCAAAAAATGTAATCTATTTCACCCTTCTAAGAATTCATTAAATGTCTTCTATGAGGAATGGTACTAAAAAACAATAAATAAAGTGGATAAATCATCAAGTGGGGAAATATCCTCAATAATAGCCAGGATAAAATGAAAAAACTCATGAACGCACTCCTAAATATCCCATGGAAAATTTAGGCTATCCTCAATGAGAGATGTCTAGACACTCACTTATAACCTACCCCTTATATATTAACTATCCTAACTTCTATCTACCAATACATCCCAAATCTATTCAACTAAAACTGCCTCTAATCAAATTTTTTCAAAGACCAACCTTGGTCATCCCTGAATAGGACACCCAAGCCGACCTATTTCAAGTCCCAAATGGTATTTCTAATCCCCATAGGATGGAATTTTTTTTTCATTGAAGAATTATCTTTGGGAAAGGATTCACCCACAAAGACATAAAAATTGGGATCCTTAGAGATAAAGTAAATAAATAATTTCCCAAACCATAACATAAATAAAAGAAACTCTGAAAAATTATGCAACATAAAATGAAATATCTAGATATAAATAAAGGCAAAATAGAAGTTTCACAGAGGAAATATTAGTACTAGTCTAGGGATAAGTCAAATAAGACAAATTTAATGTCAGAGGATTAGTTCACTCATAAGTAACTAAACCTTAGGGACACATGGAACCAAGCATGCCACTCCACACGCTAGAGACTATAGACTAGAAATGATGGTCTAAAGGGAGTATAGTGGTGATACTATGCCCTCTGTGTCATTACTAAGTACATCATAGGAATAAATAAATGAAATGAACATTTCCAGACAATAATAACAGGTAACCAAACAATTTCCAAACCATCCAACCAGGAATGAAAATGAGATTCCATAAATATGAGGCAGTCAAGAATATAGAAGTTAACACATACAACAAGGCTTGATAGATAAATGAATAAATAAATAAAAGACCCAACTCTGGTAATTAGTCTAAGTGCACACTCGACCGACAACTCCCATTCCATGTCCTATCCCAAAACAAATAGCGGCAATGAAGCACTAGCCAAGTCCTAACCTACAGCCATGAGATCTTATTAGGTACTAAATGGTGGTCTGAATGGGGTTGGAGTAAAACTCAGTAGGCCAACACCAATGATGTATAATTATTTCCAGTCCATGAGTATAAAACATAACCGCATATAGTGTATCTATAATATTGAAGTAGTAAAGTGGAGGTAAACTAGGGAATAACACATACTTCAGTATAGGTCAGACTGTATCTAGTCTTAGTAATAGTAATGTAATCATGGGAACTATTGATATAATCATACGCATCCTAGAAAAATTATCCAGATGAAACCATTGAAATGAGTCTAGGAATTACCACATATTGAAACCAGGAAAATTCATTGAGTAAATACAATGTATTCCACTTCAATAAACGAGGTTCTAACTAAGACCAAGGAATAAGTTCAAGGTAATATTGGGATAACATAATTGGGACCCAAAGAGTTGTTGGAGTTTTTGGACTAGAACCAACTAATTTGTACATTATTCATTAATAAATACCTTTTCACATCTTGATTGTTCTTTAACGTGCATGTGATAATATCCTAAGGACAACTGTTTCATTAAAGGGTCATAGCGGATCCCTGTTATGATGAGAAACTAGAAGTGCCATAACACTGTTGTTGAATATATGTTCTTCGTCCAAAGGATGTTATTTGAGGGACATAAATAATACAGGCCATTAGGGGTATGGACTCATAAAAATTTGAGGCACCTTCTCATGGTGTCCGCCCTTAGTAATATCTAGGAGGATATTATGAGAACGATACCCGCTAGTAGAAACTCCACATTCCATAGTGTCATTAAATGTTACTATATGTAAACGTGTGTATTGGTCCTTAGACATTAAGATTATTATTAATGGGTTTTACAACTCGCACACTTAGATATATTGATGAAAACTATGACGACACACTGTTTGTAGTGAGGTAGGATACATTGGGTGTGTCATGAGTGATACTACATTAATAGATAATGTGATAAAGGATTTTTACCTTTTGTTCCATAATAGAATTAGATATCTAAGGCCCTTTGATGTAATTGATATAGCCTAAATAAATCCATGGCCATGGTAAGGTATGGGAGAGTTCAATTTCGGGAAGTCAAAGAAAGAATAATCGAGCACATGAGTTGATGGAACTAGCATGAAACCTGCTTGATTAGAGATATCAAGAAAAAGGGATTAAATTACACGGTCAACAATCATATGAGGTGACATTTAAATGAGGCATCAACTTCTTTCTCTTGGGTGCCTTGACCCGTTTCTATACAGTAATCTTGGACTTTAGGAAAGCCCTCCCAATGTAAATGAGAAAGAGGCCTAGAGGGTCACACACAAAGTGTATCCCTGTATCTTAGTTAAATATTAATTTAACACGTTAAATAAATATTATTCCCAACAATGGTTTAATAATTATTTATGGATTACTGATCACATTTATTTTGACACTAGTTATTCAAGAGAATATATTATGGGCAAAATAATATATATTTATTAGCGAGTAATGCAATTACATTTATTTAAGAAATAAATATCCATTACTGAAGGTCTAATAAAAGTGGTGGAGGAAATAAAGAAAAATGAAAAACATATAAACACGTCGTGTACATTGAATGTACACGCCGTGTAGTTTTCATGGAAAACGAGTACACACCATGTATTAATGATTACATGCCGTGTAGTTTTTCTATTCAGGATTTTGATGAAATAATATAATTTTATTAAATGATATTTATTAAAATAAACATGGGCGCATGTCAAGGAATTAATCATCCGGCATGGGGGTTTTCAATAACAGATAATGAACCAAATAAAATGCGTAACATGTTTATTTATTGTCATAACACTATAACCTCAAACCCGATTATAAATATCCTCACAACCCAAACACATTTCCAGAGTGAATTGTTATGAACAACATTTCTGAATAATTCTCTGAAGTTAAAAAGAACTCCTTCCTCCAAGAACTCTCTCAAGACCATGATAGATCCACCACCACCGGATCAAGGTGATCGAAGGCAGACATCGCAAGAGAAGGTTATTCCGTGCTAGCACCCAGATATCTCTTCAACTCTAGCACCTAGAGATCTCTTCAGCGACGTCTAGAGACACGTGGAGCACGTGTGGATCACTACTAGAGGAATTATACACTTGTATTATATGACACAATGATAGATCAAATCATATTGTGACAAGATACATCAACGAAGAAAGAATTCCATCAAGGTAATTCTTGTCAATTAATTAAATTAATTATAACCAACATATGATGATCCTCTCAATAGTTCTAGGACCCTTATCTTTCTTTTTCATTCTTTCTTATATTCCAATGATATGGTGTTTTATTATTGTGATGAATCTCAAATTGAACTTTGTTTAACACTAAAATTAATGTCAGGTACACCCACCAACACACTTCAACTACACCCGGAACCTTCAAGTGATATAAGAGGGTTGATATTATTGATTATAATTATTTAATTTTTTCGTTGGTGATTTATGAATTTAATAATTTAGTTGTTTCAATTTAAGTTAATCGTTCTTTAAAATCTGAATCTAGAGATCTGTTCCTCCCCTCGCGTTTCTCGTTCACCTTATTGAGACAAATTTTTCTTTTAATTTTGATTAAAATAAAATAGAGGATCTCATCCGAAGGTGCCAAACGCTCCGGGTTGTACAACACCAGAATACACAGTGTGTATTCTGAGGTACACGTCATGTATTATAGGTTCAATGCATTGGACTAGTTTGCCAAATCAGGACATGTATTGGATCCTATATATGTCATTTATGACACTGTGTGTTGACCAGGAACAGGTGTCACACGATTTCCGGATTACACGTTGTGTGGTCCACTGCACACGACGTGTAGTCCCTTCGAGTTAGGGTTGGACCATGTACCACATACCCAACTTCCTTGGCTGGAAACTGTGTAACACAGATACTACATATCGTGTGTCCAAATGAACATGTCGTGTACTCGGAAAATTTCCGAAGTACATCTACACGCCATATCCCTTGGCGTGTACTTAAGATGGACGGTGAACAAAAGTACACTTCATGTAGTTGGAACTACATGACGTGTACTCATCCAAGTTATGTAGATTGATTAAAATTTAATATTATATTATACAAACTCTTGAGATGTGTATCATAGTGCAAGCGTAAAGCTGAGGCACAACACGTGATATGTGTTTTATATATCTGTTCAATTTAATATCTTCGTAAATGGGAATTCGACGGATTAGATCCAAGGTAAAAGTAACATAAAAAGAAAATTTTAAGTGAATTTATTTGTTTAAAATTTTGATGTATGAGAATCTCAAGGAAATTCAGAAAAGGGTTTAAGATAAAAGGATTGATTAATTGAAGATAATTAATTGATTTCAGTGTGATATATCTTAAACAAAAATGATTAAATAATTGAATGCTAGTTTTATTTATGTGTAAATATATTTGAATGTATGGATTATCATGAGCTAGACCAAGACCTTTGTATGTTAATGGTTTCTTTTAATTAATTTATTTAAATTAAATTTTTTGGCCATCTAGCCTTCTCCTCATTAATATGTAAGGCCTGCGCACCCGAGGATTCTTTTATGTAAAAACCTTTTTACCCCTCAATTGCTTGTGAGATAAATTCATATGTAATGTATGGTGGTCCCATGCTTGTGGAGGAAGCTCAAGTTAGGAGCCAAGGTGAAACCTACCCAAGGAGATACAATAGTGGACAGGTGGAAAGCTGTAAACACGAACCCGAAAGGTTCAAGGTGTTTCTCCCCTAGATCTTGGGTTAGTTTATCAACTTATAGATAAACTAACCAATAGAACAAGATCATGATCATGCCATTTATTTTATTTTTGTCAGTTTCATGGTTTATTTATTGTGGGTGTGTTATCACAATCACAAAATTAGTGTATTAAACAAGCATGCAAGATGGAACTAAAATAGAACCAACTTATGCATAAATATTATCTTAGACATTGTTAATCACTTAAGTAGATCCAACGTAATATGGACGAACATGTAATAGAAGATAATAAAGTGGAAATTTATGTATAAGGATAAAAATCCCTCAAATAAATATTAAGTCAGTATAGTATTCCATAATCTTGGTGAGAATCGAACCATAGTTCAAAGTGCTTGACCAAACCTAGCTGGGGTGATTTAAATTATTGGGGAATTATAATTCAAGGTTTTGGGTTGACTTGACTTGGTCCACATCAAGGGTTGACTACCACAACATGACTTGGTGTGAGAAAGAGGCAAAGGATGAAGAAATCCAAAATAAAAGGATTTCAGGATTGGGGAGTCCACTTAGCGGATCAAGGAGCTACAAGTTAATGTAGTTAGAATTTGGAATGACTACCTAAAACCCATATTGTTACTTGAACAACCCTAGTTGGGGTAATTTGAAAGGCAATATGGATCCTTTCCACTAGAATATTCAGGCAGCAGAATATTCCAAAGTTAATGGTGAGGGCTATTGGATTTCGATAAAATAGTGGGAGACTACTAAGTTTTAATGAATTTATTTTTCTCAGTTTTATAATAAATTAATAAACCGTTGATCATCTTAATTTGTAAAAATGGAAAGAAAAATTCCATCAACCAAATCATTTCGAACCATAATCAAGAAGGAAAACCTTCTCACCGGCACCAATTTCCCAGAGTGCCAGAGGTGTTTACGCGTCATCTTTCACCACGAGAGGAAATTGTATGTGCTGGAAGAGCCTATTCAAGTTGTGCCTTCGAAAGAGGCATGTGATGAGGAACTATATCTCTACATTAAACATATGGATGATGCCACAGATGTCCAATGTTTCATGCTATCAGCCATGTCTAATGAGGTCTTGAAGTAATATGAAAACATGGACCCGTATGTCTTGATATCTCACCTTAAGGATCTCTACCATGAGAAAGCGAGACAAAATAGATATGAGATCTCAAAATCATTATTTACAACTAATCTTGGAGAGTATTCACCAGCTGGGCCTCATGTATTCAAGCTTATTGGCTACATTGAATGCCTGGACATCCTAGAAATTAAGTTCCCGGATGAGTTGCGTACAAATCTCATCCTATCATCACTGCCCAAGACCTTATCTAGCTTTATTGTCAACTAAAACATGAGAAACAATTAGAAGAGTCTATCGGAACTTCTGACCTCAATTCGTCAGGTAGATAAGGATATGGGGTGTGACAAACCCATATTCATTATGGTGAATAAGAAAAGGAAGGACATGAAAAAAGAGCTAAAGACTTATAAATGGTCTGAAGCCCCCGAGCATCGTCCCTCCATGAAGGGGAATATCGAGAGGCATGGAAAGGAATGGGAGGTGGTATGTTATGCATGTGGCAAGAAAGGATACTAGAAGAGGAACTTCTCCTAGAAGTGTGGGGATGCTAAAGGTGCGTTAGTTATGAAGTTTAATATTTCAATTTCTACACATTGGGTATTTGATATAGCTTTTGGGTCTCATATCTGTATTCAAAAGCAGGAACCAAGTATATTTAGAAAGATTGCTAGAGGAGTGGTGGATCTTCGAGCTGCCAATGGTGTAAGGATATTTGTGTTGGCTATTGGCGATTACCACCTCTCATTTCCAAAAGGGATGATTTTGGTTTTACATATCTATTATTATGTGCATAGTGTTACCAAGAACATAATTTCTGTTTCTTGTTTGGATATGGATGGATTAATTTTCATGTTTGGAAATAAGGGTTGCCTCTTTTATGAGAACAACATGTGTTATGGTATGGAACATTTAAATAATGGTTTGTATGTACTAAATTACAAAATCCAAGTGTTAGGAATCGATAACGAAACAAACTCACATGGCTCATACATCACCCAGTTGCAGCATCACTGTCTCAGTCATGTAAATGAGAAGTGACTGACAAAGCTCTTCAAAGATGGTTATTTAGACTATACTGATCTAAAACCACTTGATAGATGTCATGCTTGTTTCCAAGGAAAAATTACAATGCCTCCCTCTAGTGGACAAGGTGAAAGGGCCAGAGAGCTTCTAGGATTGGTGCACATGGATGTGTGTAGACCATTTCTAGTAGAATCTAGAGGTGGATATTCATACTTCATTACTTTTACTGATGATTTGAGTAGATATGTCTATGTCTACTAAATGAGTTATAAGTAAGAATCCTTAGAGAAATTTAATGAATTCAATAATGAAGTATATAATCATCTTGGTAAGAAGATAAAGAAACTTCGATCAGATTGAGGTGGAGAATAACGGATCCAATAGTTAATCGATCGTCTACGGGAGTCTGGGATTCTATCCCAGCTCACTCCTCCTAATATATGACAGTGGAATGGTGTTAGTGAAAGGAGGAACCACACCATGTTGGACATGGTGAGGTCGATAATGAGTCATACAGAACTTCCATCATCCTTTTGGGGATATGCTTTCCAAACTGCAGCATACACATTAATCCAAGTACCAACATATGAGGAAAATGGAATTACTTCAGAGCTATATAAGGGAAATAAACCCATTTTTTTACACATGTGTATTGGGATGCGAGGCATTTGTTAAGGCCTTATCAGGCAACAAACTAGCACCCCGAGGCACGTGGTGTATCTTAATAGGATATCCCATGGAAACAAAAGTATATTACATATATAACCCTTCAGACAAGAAAGTGATTATCGACAGACAATCCGTCTTTCTTGAGAGGGAGAACATCCTCAAAAGGGATAGTGGGAGCAAGATTGACTTTGACGAAGTTGATGCTCAAGATACACAAGAGATGGTACATGAACTAGTTCCACAGGTCCTCGTGGAAGTGGTTCCAGAAACGCAAGTACTGCATAGGAGCTCAAGAGAGATAAGGGAACTACAGATATTTGGTTTCCTAGTCACCGAGGATAGTGAATCATTATTTCTAGACATTGATGAACCTCTCTCCTACAAGGATGCAGTAGAAAGATTAGAAGCTGCAAGTTGTCTAGAACCTATGAATTCTGAGATAGATTCCATTTATCGGATCCATGTCTGGGTTCTGGTCGATGAGCCAGTTGATGTAAATCATATTCGATGAAAATTGGTATTCAAGAGAAAACTGAACATGGAAGGTCAAGTTAGCCCCTATAAAGCACGACTAGTGGCTAAAGGATTTAGAGAGCATCGGGGAATTGATTATGATGAAACCTTCTCGCCAGTTTCCATGTTTAAATCCATAATAATCATACTTTACATAGTAGCTTACCATGACTATGATATTAGGAAAATGGATGTCAAAACAGAATTCCTTAATGGGAACCTTCAGGAAGATGTCTATATGACACAACCAGAAGGGTTTGTGACACTAGGTGAAGCCAAATGGGTTTTCAAGTTGCAGAAATCCATTTATGGATTATAGTAAGCATCCAGGTTATGAAACATTTGATTTGATGAAGCCATAATGGAATTTGGTTTCATTAAGAAAGAATATGAGCCATGTGATTATAAGTAGTTTAATGGGAATGCGATCATTATCCTAGTAGTATATGTTGACGACATATTGCGTATTAGAAATGATCTACCAGTCTTATAGTCAGTTAAGGACTGGTTGAACAAGTGTTTCTCCATGAAGGGATTGGGTGATGTATCCTACATTCTAGGGATCAATATCATTTGTGATAGATCCAAGAGGCTACTTGGACTAAGTCAGGGTACATACATTGACCAGATACTAAATAGATTTAGTATGGAACAATCAAAGAGGGGATTGGTTCTAGTGTCACATGGCCTACATATATCTAAGAAAATGTGTCCTTAGACACAACAGGATAAGGATATAATGAGTAAGATATCATACGTTTTGGCTATAGGATCCATCATTTATACCATGTTATGTACCAGGATTGATGTTGCCTATACACTGATCATGGTAGGCAGGTATCAAGAAAATCCAGGAGAACAATGTTGGACTGCTGTTAAGACTATCCTTAAGTATCTGAGAAGAAATAAGGATATGTTCCTGGTGTATAGAAGAGACGAAGAAGTTGTCATTAGAGGGTATGCTGATGCGGGTTTTCAGACAGATCAGAACGATATGAAGTTGCAATCTAGATATATTTTCTGTCTCAATGGAGGAGCTGTGAGCTATAAGAGTTCAAAGAACCCAGTTGTCACCGATTATATAGTGGAGTTCAAATATATAGCAGCTTCTGCTGCATCCAAGGAAGCTGTATAGATTCAGAACTTTTTCCAGGATCATGATGTGGTGCGTAGTAGTAAAGATCCAATCACGTTTTATTGTGATAATACTAAAGTGGTGGATCTTGCAAAAGAACCAAGGTCACATCAATGAACTAAGGACATACTCTGGAAGTATCACATCTTGAGGGATTTATATCAATGGGGGGGGATTTGAAGTGACCAGAGTGTCCATGGAAGAGAACGTGGTGCACCCCATGATTAAAGGCATTTCTCAGTAGAATCATGAATATCATGTGAGAGCTAGCGGGTTAAAGGTTGTTAGCAGTTGGCTCTACTCCAAGTGGGATTCTGTTAGAGTTGGTGGCCTAGAACCAACTACTTTGTACTTCATTCATTAATAAATTGCTTATCACATCTTGATTGTTTTTCTACATGACAATGCATGTGATAATTTCCTAAGGACAACTATTACATTAAAGGGCCATAGCGGATCCCTACTATGCTGAGATCCCAGAAATGCCATAACACTGTTCTTGAATATATGTTGTATGGAAAATGATGTTATTTGAGGGACACAAATAATAGAGGCCATTAGGGGTGAGGACTCATAAAACATTGAGGCACCGTCTCCTGGTGTGTGCCCTTGGTAATATCCAGTAGGATATTATGAGAACGAGACCCGCCCGTAGGAAATCCACATTTCATAGTGTCATTGGATGTTCCAATCTGCAGACGTGAGTATTGGTATATAGACATTAAAATTATTATTAATGGGTTTTACAGCTCGCTCACATAGATGTATTGATGAAAACTGTGATGACACACTGTTCGCAGTGAGGTTGGATACGTTGGGTGCGTCACGAGTGATACTGTATTAATAGATAATGCGAGAATGGAATTTTCTCTTTTGTTCCATAATGAAAGTAGATATCTCAGGCCCTTTGATGGAATTGATATAGTCTAAATAAATCCATGGCCATGGTAAGGTATGGGCGAGTTCAATTTTGAGAA
Organism: Viscum album; assembly: GCA_963277665.1. Taxonomy (NCBI): domain Eukaryota; kingdom Viridiplantae; phylum Streptophyta; class Magnoliopsida; order Santalales; family Viscaceae; genus Viscum; species Viscum album. The sequence continues at coordinate 91,379,072 of OY728131.1, forward strand.
GTCAAAGAAAGAATAATCGATCACATGGGTTGATGGAACTAGCATGCAACCCGCTGGATTAGAGATATCGAGATAAATGGATTAAATTTCATGGTAAGCATTCGTATGAGGTGACACGTCAATGCGCCGTCAAATTATTTCTCTTGGTTGCCTTGACCCATTGCTAGATAGTATTCTTAGACATTATGTAGGCCTGCCTAATGCCAAAGAGAAAGAGGCCTAGAGGGTCACACACTATGTGTATCCATGTATCTCAGTTAAATATTAATTTAAAAAGTTAAATAAATTTTATTCCCAATTGTGGCTTAATAATTTTTTAAGGATGCCTGATCACATTTATATCAACACTATTTATTAGAGAGAATATATAGTGGAAGAAATAATATATATTTATTAGTGAGTAATGCAGTTACATTTATTTAATAAATAAATAGCCATTACTCAAGGACTAATAAATGTGGTGGATTAAATAAAAAAATAAAAACAAGATAAAAACGCAGTGTACATTGAATGTACACGTCGTATAGTTTTCATGGAAGACAAGTACACGTCGTGTATTAATGATTACACGCCATGTAGTTTTTCCAATTGGGATTTTGAGGAAATAATATCGTTTTATTAAATGATATTTATTATAATCAGCATGGGTGCATGTCAAGGAATTAATCATTCGGCATGGGGGTTTTCGATAAGAGTAAATGAAATAAATAAAATGTGTAACACGTTTATTTATTTTCATAACTCTATAACCTCAAACCTAATTATAAATATACTCACAACCCCAACACTTTTCTAGAGAGAATCATTGTGCACAATAATTATGAAGAATTCTCTCAAGGCTGAAAGAACTCCTTCCTCCAAGAATGCTCTCAAGACCGAGGGAGATCCACCACCACCAGATCAAATCAATCAAAGGCAGACATCAAAAGAGAAGTTTCTTACACAGTAGCACCTGGAAATCCCTTAAACGAAGTCCAGAGATACGTGGAGCATGTGTGGATAACTGCTAGATAAATCCTACACTTGGATTCTACAACACAATGACAGATCACATTGTGACAGGAGACATCAACGATGAAAGAATTCCATCAAGGTAATTCTTGTCAATTAATTAAATTATTTATAACCAACATATGATGATCCTCTCTATGGTTCTGGGACCCCTCTCTTTCTTTTTCATTGTTCATTATATTTCAAAGATCCGGCGTTTTATTATCTTGACAGATCTTGGATTGAACGTTGTTTAACGCTAAAATTAAAGTTATTTACACCCACCAACGCGCTTCCGCTGCGCCCGAAACCTTCAGGTGGTAATTTATTTTGTCATATTTCCAAGGAAATAAATATAAATATTTGGATTTCATCCATATCATTTGAATGTTTTCATAAGTATCGAGTGAATCATCAGTACCACTACTAGAAAACTGGCCTTTAATAGTTCTTAAAAACATAGATATTACGAATGACAATAAAAGCCTAGGACTTTTATTAGCGCTAAAAAAGTGCTGATAAAGGGTCCATTTATTAGTCCTGCTAAATGAGTCCTTTATTAGCACTTTTATAACTAATGATAAAGGTTTTCTTTATCATCTCTTGGACACTACAAAAAAACAATAGATTAATGGTGATTTTTTAGAGGGGGTTATGCACAACCCCCTCTAAAATTTTTAGCATTGTTTTTTTAATATTTTGTTTGATTGTAGAGGGAGTTATGTCAAACCCGCCGCTAATTTAATAATTAGTGGTGCTATATGTTTGGTTGTATTTTAGGGGCACAATACATATATATATGTATATATATATGTATATATTCATTTGGATATTAGAGGGTTTGGAACCCCCTATAATGTATGGCATTAGAGGGAATTGAAAATTCCCTAAAATATAAGAAATTAGAGGGGGGTATTAAACCCCCTCTAATCTATGTCATTAGAGGGGGGTTGTGAACCCCCTATAATTTAATAAATTAGAGGGGATTGTGAACCCCCTATTATTTAATAAATTAGAGGGGGTTGTGAACCCCTTCTAATTCAAGAAATTACAGGGGGTTTTACACCCGTCTAATATATGACATTAGATGGGGTTTTCAATCCCCTCTAATTTATGAAATTATAGGGGGTTCAGGAACCGCCGTTAATCCATTTGATTAGAGGGGTTTTTAACATGACATAATATATATTAATTTTTTAAAACAAATCTCAATAAAATTCTATTTTTATAATATATATGTGTGTGTGAGAGTATGTGTGTGTGTATATATATTACATAAGTACATTATATAAATGTATTTAAATTTAAATTCATTACACACACGCACATATAAAGACATTATATAAATACTATAAAAAATATTATATATATATATATAATATATACATACATAAATATTGGTATACATAATATAAATATAATTATAAATATATTGATTTAAATATATAAAATTTATATATGGTTTTATAAATACAATACATTTATCTTATGATTTATATTATACATATATTATATGAAATGCATTTTTATTGAATATTTATGTATAAATACATTTATATTATATTATATTTACAAATATATATAATATAGATGAAGTTAACTATATATATATATATATATTATTTTATTTTATAAATATTTTATTATATATAAATTTATATATATTATATAGTTATTATATATATATTTTAGTATATAATATTAATTATAAATTAATTTAGTATATCTATATATATATATATCATTTAATTATATTTTATATTTCCAATTACAAGAATGTATTTATTTTTGTGTATGCATATGTGGGTGTACATTATATAATATAATTGTATGTAATTACATACATAAATATATAATATTCACATATTTAACATAATATATATATAATATATATCATAACATATATAAATTTATAGTATTTATAAAACCAACATATAATTGTTATAGTTTAAAAAATATATTTAGTAATAATAATAATTAATAATTAATAAAAATATTATTACACACACACATATATAAGTATATAAAATAAATAAATAAATATATTATAATTATATTATTTCTATAAATATTATATAATACATAAATATACACACATGTAAATATAATTATTTATATATATTATATATAAATATTACACACAAATATATTATATATACTAATATATATTATATATACTAAAATATATTATATTATTTATATTTATATACAAAAATATAATTATATACATATAATATTTATCTATATAAGTATATATAAATTAAAAATATGTAAATAAATATAATATATTGTCTATATTATAGAAATCACAAAATAGGTTGGTTGGTTAAGATATCTTCATATGAGGGGCCGGTACAAGGTTCGAGTCCTCCCTGCTTCGGTTTTTTCAAACTTTCCCAGTCGTGGGTGGCACACACGTGGGGTTGGGCGTCAGGGGGTGCGTGTGACGGGCATCAAGGGGGCGTCTTTGGGTGTCTGAGGGGGCATCAAGGGGTGTGTCTTGGATGGTGTTTATGGGTGTCTAGGGGGTGTGAGGGGCATCGAGGGGCATGTCCTGGGCATTAGGGGTGCATGTCATGGTTGTCTGAGGGTGTGTGAGGGGCATCAGGGGGTGTGTCTTGGGCGTTATGGGGCATGTCTTGGTGTCCAAGGGGTGGGGTGGGGGTGTGAGGGGCATGTCGTGTGGGGATAATGGGGTGTCTAATAAAAAATATAATACTATATTAGAGAAAATTATATAACCGCCCCTAAAATTAAATTTAGTGCCATAATTAGAGGCGGTTCTGACTTCCCCCAATTGAATCACTAAATTAAGGGCGGATAGAACCACCTCTAATTGTCAAGGTTCAGGTGAACTTTATGTGGTATTAGAGGGGGTTAAAACCCCCTCTAATCTAACCTCTACTAAACACATAACCATTTTACCAGCGCTTATTCAAAACTGCCTCTAATCGGAGTAGGCAGACACATTAGTGGAGATTTTGGGTAACCACCGCTAAAGTGTATAGAAGGGGTTATAACCCCTACTAATTCCTCAATTTTTTTGTAGTGGGAAAATTGATGATAAAGGGACATACTATAGTGTGCTGTAACAACACACTCCAGCACCACTACAGTGTGCTGTTACAGTACACCACAACACCAGAAACACACTAGAAACACAAAAAGTATCAACAAAAAAAGTCCCAATACAGAATTTAAATGAAATGAAATTTACAACACAAATAAAAGAAAAATAACACTATATTATAGTTATTTCAAACATTAGTTTATAAAATTACATAAATATAAATTATTACATGTATTCAACAACATAAATGTTCCTTTATTTTAGGTTGTTCTTCTGAGGGATTGGTTACATCATCATGTGCAGATGACATTTTCTGCATGAGTAGTCAAAAATTTAATTTATATTATGTTAATCTAGTAGATAACATATAATATTACGAGGAAAACATGATATATTAAAAACCACTTTTACCTACTCATTAAAATCTCTTTCTTTTTTAAAGGTTTTAAGGATTTGGTTCCTTTTCTATAGAATCCAAATCCCCTATTTGTGGTCCCCTCTAATATACAATACATTTTCTAAATTGGGAACAACATGAACTTATTTTGATGTCCCAATGAAAGGGTCATCCTTGGTTGAATATTTATCTGTCTCAACATTTGTTTTAGTCGCAATCAGGACAATCGACCAATTATTATTTGTTGGATCAGAGACATAAAATACTTGCACTTCTGGTGATGCCATTATGAATGACTCTTCTTTTTCACCATATACATTGAAATTAATCATTATAAATCCCATTTCATCATCTTTCACTCCATTGGTATTGTCAATCCAACTATAATAGAAAATTAGAATTTGAAATATTGTATAATACAACTCGTATATATGTTCGATAATACCAAAATATGACATATTTTCATAAACTGGATTTATATCCTTGTTACCAGTTATGTGAATCGCTTTAGCTACAAGCCTAACACCACTTTTTTTTATCATACTAGAATTCATCATGTTATTTTGTATATAACATACAACCATTAATTACAAACCCAATGTAATATATAACATTTTCATTCATTCATCTGGTTACCCATTGAAGTTGTTTGGAAATTGAATTCAGATTTTCAGATAACTCCTTATAAATTTGATCATTGAACCCTCCTATAAATTGCTGATTTTATGTATCTGATATCTATCATTTAACCCTTGGTGGATTCAAATATCTACGAATTTATTTATGGGATTCAATGTATGCATCAAAATCATTACTATTAGGTAATATGTAACGATGTGCTAGCTCCCACTCTGTCAAGGTAATTATAACAACATCTCTTTTGGAAATCCTTTTTTCCCATAAGGAGTTTGTTGTGACAAGACTTTGGGAGATCGATGCTTTCTACATCTGATAGGTAATCGGTAAATATTATAATAGCTTCTTCAACAATATATCATTCTTCAATACAACCTTCTGGCCATCTTCGATTCTTTACATACCCTTTCCAAATCTTTATATATCATTCAATAAGGTACATCTATCTGTAATGGACATGGCCACATTGTTGAACCTCTGACCAAGTGAACCATCAGGTGGACCATTATATAAAATAATGGTGGTGGGAAGAACATTTATAATTCACAAAATTTGATTGAAATATCCTTATTCATGATTGAAAACTTTTTTGGGTCTATAACATTACTACATATGGCTTTGAGAAAGAAGTAGAGTATGGTTAATTTATGTTTTACATTTTGTGGAAGAATGCAACGAAAAGCAACAGACATTAAATCTTGCATTAAAACATGATAGTTGTGTGATTTTAGTCCTCGTAACTTGAAATTAGTCATTGAAATAACATTCTTGATATTTGATGAATAACCCTATGGAATTTTACACTCGTAAAGAAAATTGAAAAAATTGAAAAAATTTCTATCTGCATATAGTGTAAGCTGTTGGAGGAAGAAAAGTCCCCCATTTACCCTTCATCAATGCCAAATCTTCCCTTATCCCCATTTTAATCAAGTCCAACATAGCCTTGATGACATCTTTCATTTTTCCAAGACCATTTAGTAATGTTCCAATAACACTATAAAATATATTTTCTTGTACATGAATGACATCAAGAAAATGTTTAAAATACAAACATTTCCAATATAGTAATTCAAAGAAATTTGATTTCTTCTTCCAACCTGATTTTCTAATTTTTTTCGAAAATTGGTTACCAAAAATAGTGTCAATATTTTTTTCTTTTTTTATAGTTGATCGCCCATTTCTAGAGTTGGTGTTGTACCGTTTTCGATATTCCCATCAAATGTTGTCATTCAGAATTAGTATTTATGTCGCTAAGGTAAAAAAATCGATGTCCTAAAAACACAGTCTTTGAGGAATGTTTCAACCCATATGAGTTTGTGTGTTTTTCACAAATGGGACACACCAACATGCCTTTAATTATATATATTGATAAATTTATATAAGTGGGGAAGTCATTTATCATTCCGTACAACTTATTTTTCAATGTGAATTCTTCACTTATATGATCAAAATACCTTATAACACCTATATCCCACATTAATTTCAAATATTAGATCAATGGATGCAAATAGAAATCAATATCATTACCGGGTTGCTTTAGTCCAGATATAACCAGAGACAACTAAATGTATTTGTGCTTAATGCATAACTAGGGAGGAATTTTATAATTTACCAACATGATAGGTCAATTACTATGAGTACTACTCTATACACCAAAAGGATTTATTCCATATTTAGATAACAAAAGATGAATGTTTCTCATCTCATCTCCAAATTTAGGAAACTCATAATCAATTTTCTTCCACCAGGGAGAATTTTCTGAATGTCGTAGCTTCCCATATTTAATTATTCTCTATTTATACCATGTTAATTATATTACAGTTTTATGAAATCTATATAGTCTTCTAAACAATGGAATTATAGTAAAGTAACATAAAATTCTGAAGGACTTGATTCATTTTTCGTGTATCGGTCTGCACCACACATAGGGAATTCAATGATTGATTCATGGTCCTTGATAAAAAAATATGAAATCATTTGGACAAGAATGTGTTTTTTAGAGATCATTCCCATTGAAAATAAAATTTGATTACAATCATATGCTCAACATGGTAGTTTATTTTCTTCTGGTAGCATATCTCTCATAAGACCATGTAGTTCTGTAAAGCTAGTGTAACTCCATTTGTTGCCATCTTTCACATTATATAACTTCCATACAGCTAACAATGTTGTGTATTTAGTACAAATGGTATACAATGGTTTCTTGGAATAGGTATTTAACTCCTCAAACAACTTTGGACAATAACGAAGGTCATCTTCAATTGGCATTGTCATTCTTCCATGCGACCTCCATCATTTTTTACAATGGTATTCATATCAAATGATTCATAAACTGTAGTATTATCCCAATAACTGCCCACATTCAATTTTTTCCAGTGTTTAGTCAAAAATTTATAGAATTTATTTATTCCATGAAAAATCAAATTTTCTTCCAAATCCTCCAGACTAAATAATCTTGAATAACAACAACACAAACACAGATATACGATTTAAGAAGGGTCGTCTGCATAGTCTCTTGAAAACATGATGAAATATTTAAATCCATCTTCATATTCATTTTTTAAATGATTATCATGCATATTTTTTTTTTCATATCCATCCTATTGGGTTCATAAATAGTCATTTGTATATTATTAGTAAAATTAAAAATAGAGGATATGTTTTAAATACACTAAAGATGACCCGTATGAAAAGTAAGGACAACCAGATGTGCTATATAGGAAGGTAAAAATACCTGTGATTTTATATTAGATTACATTGGTATTTTTCTAGTTTTCCCTTAATTACTTAGTATATATTCAGTATTGTGAATTTAAAGGAAGATTTATAAAATACTGTTACCAATTATACTAATGAAGTTATGGATATTATTCAAATAATCATTTCCATGTTAATTGTGTCTCTAGAGGATGTCTCAGGTGATATTTAACTAGAATAGAAGTAGAGAACCAACATGAACTTGATGAAAAGTATATTCCATTGAGAAATAGATTTCATGGGATGTTTAGAGAAGATCACTAGTCTGAACGAGGTTTCAAGAAGAGGTAAAAAAGATAAAAATTGTTTCAAAATATGAAAATTCATGTTAATACATACTATGAAGTTATAATTGATGATTGAAAGTACTAATTTTATTTTGAGAAAGATTGAGAATGAGTTGGTTTCCCAACTCACACCACCTAAAATTATTAAATAAGAATACTAATTTGATGCATGGGGTGAAATTTTCATTCAACAGCAATGATTTTAAAGAAAAAACATGTGAAGATCGAAAGTGCAGGAAGCGTCAAAATAGGAGAACAAACCATCAAGCTTCAAAACAAAGTTGATGAATATCTTGATCCTTACCTTCTTGTATATGTACACAGAAGTTAAAAAACGGCTGCACACATAAAAATTTCCCTTTATCTGTCCTCCACCTTGATCAACAAACAAGGAGTATCATTTGATACATGTGTCATTGGAATAATGGCAACGAATAAAACAACCAGTGAACCACATGATATGGAAATATATATATATTAAACCCTACATATTATTTGTTGATATGAACACACTAATTTCATGTAGTGAATAAGATGTTTTTCTATATCTAAAATTTTCATGCACATGAGTGCAATAAGAGACAGCACAACAACAAAAATTAGTGTCCTATTTTTCTTCAAGATCCAATTGATGAGTTGGTATAAACAACCAATTATACATTGGTAGGAAATAAAAACAACAAACAAAAAATTGTTCCCTAAATAATGGATCACAAACAAATTTTAAACAAAGGATCATAAACGACAGATCATAAACAAATCATATAAGAAGAAATAAAAAATTAAACAAAAAATACAGAATGAAAATCAGAAGGCCTACCTCGCTATGTTGAAGAAAATATGAGGCCCTCTTCGAATGTCAGCCAAGATGTTCAGAGGAAGCCGATTGGTGTGATTTGACCTTCGATTCATCAAGGAGGAGCACAAAAAAAGGGTGACTTCCATGGAAAGCTTCTATATCACGACGGGTTGACAAATGGTTAGGGTATTTAAAATAGATCAAGACACTTTTATCAGCACATACAAATATGCGCTGAAAAATTGCCCTTTTATCAGCACTTAGAACATAAGCACTGATAAAAGGACTATTTATCAAAGTATTTTTACCATTGATAATGACTTATCTTTATCTGCTCTAAGAAAGTACTGAAAAAACCAATTTTAATCAGGGCTAAAATTATATCATTGATAAATGTTCATTTTATTAGCACTTTGTTTAGTGCTGATGAATCTTCATCTTTATCAGCGTGAAAAAATGGCTGATAAAGATTCTTTTATCAATTCTTATTACTAAAGCACTATTAAAATAATTATAATTATAAATATAAATAATGAAATTGTAAAAATTTAAAAATAAATAATAAATAAATATAAATATAAAAATTGTAAATATATTCATTTTTAAATATTTTAATTTTAATTTTATAATTATTTATTTGTAATTATAGAAATATTTTTTAAAAAAACTACTTTTAACATTATATATATATTTATATTTATACATATATATTTAATAAATATATATAAATATAAATATATATAAATATAAATATAGTAAATATATTCATTATTTAAGTAAATTTAATATAAATTTAATAATAATTTAAATTTACATAATCAATTATTTATAATTATATAAAAAAATTTAAAAAAAATATTTATTTATTTATAATTATAAATATATAATTGTAGAAATATAGTTATTGTAAATTTATAAATATTTTTTTTATAAATATTTTTTTACAAATATTTTTTTAACATTATTAATGAATACCTAATTTTGAGTGCATGTATATATGTTAGAAATGTGTGAAATTGAATAAATTTAGAATATAGGTACACATTAACAATATTGAGATAATGGATAATGTTTGTGTGTGTGTGCTTATTGTATATTCAAATACATTAATTAGATACATGTGAAATCAATATAACATGCATTTGATGTATATTAAATTGAAAAATCAAACGACATTCAATTATATGTCGAGTACTATGCAATTAGTCAATATTTTTAATTCATATTAATTTATAATTATATACCATTATTCAATCAATATATGTCTATTTAACATAAATTGCATAAATATTTTGTAATATATAAATCATATTTATATAAATTAATATATATCTATCATATATAAAATTTAATAACATTAATTATCATAATTATCTAATTAAGAAAATATTTAATATTTAATAATTTATAATCAATCAATTCATTTTTATAAATAATTTAATTAATAAAATTTTTAATGAACTCATTTTTTATTTTTTATTTATTTAATTATATCATTTTATCACTTTTAAAAATGCCTTGATGAAATAAATATTTATTAGTGCTAAAAATAATGCACTAAATATGTGTACCCATTATGAGCATTAAAACTTAAGCACTGATAAATGATAACCTTTATCAGCGCTAAAATAATAGCACTGATAAAAGGTTAAATGTTTCAACGATTTCTTTAGTGCAGATAAATATGTCATTTATCAGTGTTTTCTTCAAGTACTGATAAATAATAGCGCTGTTAAAGGCCAGTTTTGTAGTAGTTTGCGATGTCATTTCATTCACTAATGTAAGATATTGAACGGCTCCAAAAATAGTGTATCCCTTTGAATCTACATCAATTAATATTGGGGCATCTATCAAGTCCAAACTTGGAATTTGAAACTGGAATCCAAGTCTTTCTTGTGGAAGGACTCACTATTACCATAACTAGTCTCATTATTTTAACAAGATGAGGGATATTATTAAGGATAACCTATTAATCTAGTAGTTCATTTTCTCAAGGGCTTTAATAAAAATTATAACAAAACACCTAGGTTCTATATACACATTTCACAATTTTTCATATAAAAAGGGATATCACAATTCACTTACACCCCTACTCTAATCCATTTAAATCAAGGTGTTCATAAAAAAGGTCATAAGTGCCAAGGAATTACATAAGGGGAAACCAAGGCTTCATGGTATAAATTGTAGTTGAAAGTGATGTAATCATATTAAGGTCTTTATTAAGAATAAACCATGACCAAAGAACGGTTTCCCAAGGATGTTCGTAAGGTAGCACATCAGTTAAAATTTTAAATTGTCTATTTATTTTTAGCGATATAAAAAAGGATAATTAATTGGGATTTAGCAATTAATCAAGACACTCAAAGTGCTTGACCTGGGTTTAAACAAGTTAATACATCTTTTTGGTCCTTCTAAGAGTTCCGCAATACAAGTTTCATACCCATCACACCATAAGGGACAGTTGAATCCAAATAGAAAATTGGGTTTATTCTTAATTATCTAACCAAACAAACCCTAAGGGGTATTTTGGTTACACCTAAGGTAAGGTTCTTAAGGAAGAAAATAAAACACAACCTAAGAGGTGGTTTTATTACTAGGGAAATAGTACATTGGGGATTAAATATGCATCAAGACAAACACACCTTATGAGGTGTTTTGGTTCTATAAAAAGAAATTTCATCATGGGTACTAAGAAGAACTCACCCTAAGGGGTGGTCTGAGTTTAGGTCATCAACCACTGATTGTTTAATGGAATATTATACTACATATAGGTTGAGAATTTTTTAATAAATTGAATTAATTATAAATTAATGAGGAAACACTAAAAATTCCTAGTGTGTGGCAGAATAAAAAATTTTAAAAATTGAAATACTTTTAGGGAAAATAATGTAGACCACCTGCCTCATGCTAAGGAAGCTTAACTCAATTGATATCAGCTTTTTTATTTAAGCTGAAATGATTGGAAACAAGAAACTAGAAAAACATCCTAGAAATAGTGAATAACCCACAAAAACAATGAGTGGAAAATAAATAGTGAAATAAACTACGAAATGAAGCTATAAGACATATATAAATACTATAGGCTCTTGATCACAAGTTAAGGCATGATATTAGACCTCGGAATGAAGTAAAACTACCCAGGAGGAGAAGAAGAGAGAGGGGCGTGGGGGAGAGGCTGTTGAAAAAATGGGGGAGGAAAATGGGATGAATCCCATTTAATGTAGGAGGGGGTAAACAGTCATTTTTTCCTTTTAAATGAAGCAAATATTTAGAAAAATAGTGCACCAACCATTCAGACTCACTATCCAAAGAACCCCCATCTTGAACGATTATAGTGCACAGTTAAAAAAATCATGTGTCAATTGTGCATGCTAACTATCCAAGCACCCCCATGTCACAAGGTTGAGGCTCATGGTTTATCAAATCATGTTCCAAACATGTACCTAGATTTTCAATTTATTTTAGAACATTCACAGTTAACTAGGACACCTTACATGGTTTATGTAAGTCATGTGACTATATAAAATAAGCCACACCATTGTAGGGAATGTTTAGAGTTAATTGTGCGGTAACCGTGCACCCATTGATGTTTCTCCCAAAATTGGTTTCTCAAAGATCAAAGCTCCTATGACTTAACCAAGAACCTAAGGCACCTATCAGGGCCCAAACCTAAAAAACACCACTTTAAGGCATTGAAGCTCTTTGAAATCTATTCCAGATCTCATTTTGTGAGTTGGAACATCCACTAAATAAAAAACTCAAATTAATTTAGAATTTAAAACGTGTTCAAAACATGGGATCTTACAACCTATCCACATTAGCACTTATCATCCCCGAGAATACCGAGTGGATATCCAAAAACATCATTCAACTTGCACCAATTTTCAACTCCTATTCAAATGACCATGTTCTATTTTAGATTGGCCAACGTGCTTCACAATACAACATCAAGCTTAGAGCACGAGATTTCTCAAAATCGAGCTGATGCTCATGCTCCTCATTAAACACTGAGATGAAGCTTCACAACTCTCACTACTACAAATATAAACCTTTAATAGCGATAGAATAGGCCTTTATCAGTGCTAAAAAATCACTGGTAATTTGAGTGTCGTTAAAAGCCCCAAACATTTATCAATGCAAAAAAAGTGTTGTTAAAGGCCCCATTTAACAAAGTATTTTTTAGTATTGTTAAAGGGCCCTTTTAACAGCTCTTTTTTAGCGTTAATAAAAGCAGCACTGTTAAAGGGTGTAAAAAAATTTCAAACATCTAGACCATCTGACCCTTTTATCAACGCTTTCACAACCCCTTCAACAGCGCTCCACCCCACCATTATCAGTGCTTTTCACCCCCACTTTATCAGCACTTTCTGAATTTATCACCTCATGCATGCTTACCTGGATTCGAATCCTACACCTCTCCTTTGAAGATGGAACACCTTTACCACTACTCCATGCTATTTTTCTATCTATTTAATGATATATTTGTTTATTTATATAAATATATTTATATATATATGTACATGTATTTATATGATTATTTATAAATACATTCATACAATATATGTGTGTTTGTGATATATATACATATATTTATTTAAATATATAATAAAAATTAAAATTGAAAATTAAAAATTAAAAAATAAATAAATAAATAGTAAATAAATAAATAATAATATATTAATAAATTCATTTATTAATAATAATTTTATAAATAAATAAGACATAAAACGTTAAGAAACCATAAAAACCAAAAAAACACTAAAATAACCATAAAATATGATACGAGAATCCTTTTTTAGCACCACAAGCTCTCAAATCAAATATAATAAAATGAGATTTGATATGGTATGTGGTATAGACCAAAAGGACTCCTGGATCAGAAGTTACAATTGTTTGAATTATTGGAAATTGGGTTCGATGAATAAACACTATTTCAAAGGCCTTCTGGGACTTTCTAGGGAATGAAAACGGGGTACAATGCTCAAAGAGCTAGTAACAAACATAAGAAGCATAAAGATCTTCACATTCTTTGATTTGATATGTGGTAGAGCCCAAGTGGAGACCCGGATCAAAATTTATGGTCTTTTGAAGTTCGTGCTAATTTTTTAATTTATTTTAGAAATTTTATTATTTTTTGAATTTTTTATCTCTAAATTAATATTAATTGACTATTACTCAGTAATAATAAAAAAAATTATTAATTAAAATTAATTTTTTTTAATTATATTAAAATCTATTTTCATTAAATATCTTATATATTAAGTGTAAATGCCTATTTTCCTTATTTAAAATGTATTTTAAAAATACATATCATATTTTTATCAATATCAGTATATTTATATATTTATATATTATTTTTAATGGAATATAATTTTTTTTTGAAGAATTCATTTATCAGCGCTTGTAAAAAAGTTATGATAAAGGGGGGGGGGTCTTTAATAGCATTTTTAGTTGTATTTGTTAAAGCCACAGCGCTTGATAAACCCAGTTTTTTAGTAGTGTCTCATCTTACCTCAGACACCTATGTTGATGTCCCATTTGGTTAACCATCCCACAGTGATCTCCACCATAGGACAAAGTTAATAAGGCCAATTCCAAACCTTGTCACCCTTCGCCTTCAAAATTTTACATCAAAAGATGTTCTTTGGGGTTTATTAACACACTCAGTATAGTTTCCCAACATATCATACCTCAACATGCATGACAGCACTATAAACCCAATACCCACTGTCGTTTCCAAAACGAAAGTTAGAACGTACAAAACTCCTCATCCATTCATAGCATCAGCATGTTGTACTTTTACTCAAAATTCCATTTATCAAAACCTAATATGCTTATATCATATCCAGAAATATGTTCCCAATATGGTTTCCAACTTTATACATCCAATTACACGTGAGAATGAAAGTTGAACCACATCTAGCCAACTTTTATTGAAAACACGTAGCTACCCCCAATGATGCATCATCACTACTCGATCACGATGAAAATACCCCCTAGGCATATCATGATCATTTAAGAACACTTATTGAGGTTCGTACCCATCCCAAATGACACTCTACGTTCTTAACATGACATACACTAAGCAGTTTTGGATCACAACAAGCCCTTGTGAACTTAAACATCAGTCGAACCTCATCAGGTCAACCTATTCAAGGGTGTCCAGCTTGACAGTTGATGCCTATGATAAGGTATTGATCACACTACCTTAAATCCCAAGGGCACCCATGACCATTCAGGCATACCCACCAACGTCCAACCTAACTCTCAGTGTGCGTTAATGGTTGTGTGCTCAACCAACCATTTCACCATTATACTACCTTGCAATCATAGATGCTCCACCAACTCATCCCACTCTCGGATTACTTACTCACCCCAATACTGAATCTAGTGTCCATACTCGATCTAAACTCATACCTGGGTCTTAAAATTATCACTGTATATGATACTAGAGAGATTTAAATTACAAGATCACATACTTCAAAAAGTCATTCTAACCATTCCTGACTGGTTTTATATGGACATGTTCCCTCTATCTTAAAGGAAATTCTTCCCTTAGCTGGCGTGACACCCCCCACCTTAGTAATAACCTAGTAATCATGTTACTAAAAATGGAAACATGATTTCCATATCACATGCACCATCCACAACTAAACATGGTTTTTGGATATGGCCGACACGATTATACCAAGCACCAACATGAACTTCATCCATTTATAAGAACAACTATAATTGGTTTGTTCTTAGATACATGTGTGATGCTCCTCCTGATTCATGCTCACACACACCCTTAACATCAAACATAAAACCCAAAATATCTCTGACTGGTGGTGCTATAGCACTTGATCTATTTTACAATATCATCCCATGCACTAGTACAACTCAGCCCTATATTAACATCTATAGGCTATGACGCTAACAACAATCTATTAACACACTATTCACTCTACTCCAGAGATGACCCATTAACATATCATTCGCATACTCATAACCCTTTTCCCAATAAATCATGAAATAACACCATTTAAGTTGTTATGTGATCACATCACTCAAACCTCCTTGAGACATGAATGATTACCACTGAACTGCGTGTATATAATTGTGCCATTCCTTAACTCAATGGAACCATGTGTGACAACACATACTTCCCCGATATTACAACAGTGCAACAAGAACACCAATTCTCTTTTAATTCAGCAGCCCTAGGGCACTATGCATTTTTGGGTTGTGATAGCCTACATAAAAGATCAACTTAGAGTCATGTTATCCCACACGGCCATTAACCTGGTTGAAAATGATCTGAGTTGTACATCAAGAAAAGAAGAAACACCACATGATAAACTAAGCGATTGACCATACCCTAGGCATTTCAGTCCCATTAAAATCTGACACCAAAATGCTCATGTCCTAAACAAGGTTCAACTTACTGAAAAACCACCCACAAAACCAGGGGCATCATTTCACCACTAAGAGTCCTACACTATTCAAAAAGAAACATGAACGATAATTCTTATGCCTGAAAACTCATTAAAATCATTTAATAATGATTTTTACATCTGAGGGCACAACCACAACTGGACTATCCCATCACTTAACACATTGAATCGATAATAAAAAAAGGTTCATGCTTAAAAGGTCATTAGGCACACCCACCCAACCTCTATGTCCAACATAATGGAAGAAGTCAACATATGCCTAAGGGAAACTTCCACATTCTCATCCAAGGCCACATTTAAGGCAACTCTCCAACCAACCCTCACACATGGGTCTTCGCTACCAATATAATTTAATTTTTTTATGTAGGCCATAATGTTAATTCACATATTACAAACCATTATGAAGGATCTGAGAAATGAAATTTCAAGTACTATTAATAGAGGAAAACGTTTTACACACTATACTTGACACTTTATTTAGCAGATGTTGTTTAGAATTCTAGGAAAATTATCTCATAATCTTCTTTAAACTTTTATCATATCCAGAAGTTCTCACAATTGGGCTCAGTTAAAGGAAATGCCAATCAAAAGCTATAGAGGAAAACTATCTTCATGTTGTAACTGAGATTTCAATTAACTCGAGCCTTATTTTAACAAGCTCTAAAAACACATCAAACATATTTTATCAAATTAAGGGCTTTAGTTAAGTAAGATACCACAATACATTTATAGGAAAAGTCCTATGGGTGGTTGCTGACACTTTAAATAACCATCCAATTTAACATAAACATACCCCTGAGGGGTTATGTACTGAGGCATATAAAGAGTAGAGTTAACCTACAAGTGTCAAGTCATACCAACCTGGGTTTTGTTATACAGTTATCAATTCCAAATTTATGGAAACAATGCTTTATAAATTACAATTGTCATCTCATTTAAGTGAAATAAATTAATGTTTAATTTATTAAAGATCTTAACACACCGTTAGTAAATGTTTTATATATATAATATATGTATTGAATAAATTCAATAATTGTATTATAATAAATGTATTTAATAAAAGTATTTTTTATTTATTAAATGTATTATAATAAGTGTATTTAATAAATATAATAAATGTATTATATATTTAATAAATATAATAAATTTATTATATATTTTATAAATTTATTTAATAAATATAATAAATGTATTATATATTATACATTTATTAAATGTATTATAATAAATGCATTTAATAAATTTATATTTACAATAAATGCATTTAATAAATTTATATTTATAATAAATGTATATTTAATAGGTGTATTTAATAAATGTATTATATTTATAAATGTATTTAATAAATGTATATTAATAAATTTATAAATATAATAAATTTATTAATATACAGTTATTAATATACATTTATTATATATATTTATAAATATAATACATTTATTAAATAAGTGTATTTAATAAGTGTATTTAATGAATGTATTATAATAAATTTATTTAATAAATTTATATTTATAAAAAATTTATATTTATTAAATGTATTATAACAAATTTATTATTATATTTATAAATGTTATACAATTATTATGAATATAAATTTATTAAATATATTTATAAATACAATAAATTTTATAAATATACATTTATTAATGTATATTTATAATAAATGTATTCTAGTTATAAATATTTATTTACAAATACATTTAAAATATATTCATATAATTTTATGTATTTATAATTATAATTATAAATATATATTTTTTATATAAATATATATATATATAATGAATATATTTATAATTATATAATTATAAATATAGTTATGGTCATATAATTATAAATCTATTTCTATAAAAAAAATTTATAATTATATAATAATTAAAATATATTATATTTTCTTTTAAATTGTATTAGTATATAAATTAAAAATATATTTGTAATTATATAATTATAAATGTATATTTATAAATATATATTGACATAGTTATAAATTTATATTTATTTATAAATAAGTTGAAAATATTTTTAAACATAATAAATTCAAAATATATATTTATAAATATAATTATAAATATTTTAATTATAATTATAAATATAAATATATTATATTATATTATATTTATTATTATTTGTTAAAATATAAATATATATAAAATAGTAAAGTGGGGTGGTAGGTTTGGATGGGGCATGCCCAAAACGCCACTTGAAGTGGCGTTTTCGAAGAAAAGCACCAAGCACCGGTCCAATTGGAACTCATGAACCATATCTCCCTAATTTTATTTGACCTACACCC
This sequence comes from Viscum album, assembly GCA_963277665.1. NCBI lineage: Eukaryota > Viridiplantae > Streptophyta > Magnoliopsida > Santalales > Viscaceae > Viscum > Viscum album. Next base: position 91,397,734 of record OY728131.1, read on the forward strand.
ATTTAACTAAATAAAAAATAAAAAAATCCCTATGGGGTAATTCTTCCCATAAAATGCCATAAACAGAAGGCAGTCAAATATACAGCAGACAATACATACACCAAGACTAGACAGATAAAAGAATAAATAAATAAAAGACTCGAATTCAGTAAGTAGCTTGAGTATATGCTCAACCCACTTTTTTCATGATATGTCTTAGCCTAAAATAAGTACCACCAAAGAAGAATCACCCAAATGAAACATGCAGCCATGAGATCTATCAGAGAACTAAATCAGGGTCTGAAAAGGTTTTAAGTAAATTTCAATAGGTCACCATGTATAATGCATTGGACACGGTGAGTATGAAACATAACCCTGTATTGGGAATCAATAAACTGGATGTGAACATGGAATACCACCAAATTTGACAGACTAGAGTGTCTCTCATCATAAGAATAGTATTATAATCATCAAACCCATGATGAACGGTGTGATGCAATCTGCGCTATATAGGAGGCTCCATAGTCTCCCCATCGGATCTAAAATCCCGTCCTTTTCCTTCTCATTGACCAGAATAGGTGAATTGGCAACGAATTCTGCTAACATGGAGGACCAAGATTTCCCTCTTCTTCCTCTCCTTCATGAATGCCACCCATCGCTCCGACGCCACCATCAACCGCTGCCTTTCCAAATTCATCGACGTCAAATCACCCCCTAATCCGCGCATTGTGAATGGCGTCAGGATGTCCGAAGTCACCGTTGACGCCTCTCGCAACCTCTGGTTCCAACTCTTAATCCCGTACACCAGCGACGGTAGAGTCTTTATCATCCTCTTCTTCCACGACGGCGACTTCACCTTCCTGGGCCCCGAATCGAAGGCGTACGATGACATGTGTCGCCGATTCTCCCACGAGCTCCAGGCTATGGTGGTGTCCGTCAATTATCGTCTCTCACCGGAGGGGTAATTTTTTTTCAGTTCCCTAGTGCTAAGGTTTCCAAAAGAAGGTGTAATGTTTGAAGTGTTCTGTGATGCTTCCAGTCTGGGATTGGGGTGTGTGATGATGCAGTAGTGGGGAGTGATCTCTTATAGGTCCATGTAGTTTCATACTCACAAACGTAACTATTCCACCCATTTCTTGGAACTTGTAGCAGTTGTGTTTGAACTGATGTTGTGGTGTCATTACCTCATCGAGGAACGCTTCATGGTCTTCACATACCACAAGAGCGTGAGGTATGTCTTCTCCCAGCGAGACCTGAACTTTTGGTAGTGGAGGTGGATAGAGTTTCTCCAGAACTATGACTTCGAGATCTCCTAAAACCTAGGAAGGGGGAACATGGTGGCTGAGGCGTTGAGTAGGAAGTCATAGAACGATGTGGTTTGGAAGTCGGTATATGCTTGGACATAAATAGGGGGTTAGCTGCTTTACATATGAAAATGAAAGTGGAGGATAATAGAGGTTTTCTATTTCAGATGATAGTGAAATAATCCTTGGTACAATAGGTGGAGGAGTCTTAGTGGGTAAATTTGGAGGCTAAATTGATGCATGATCATGTTATCCAGGGTGATTCTCCAGAGGGATGGTTGGAGGAAGGTCAGAATCAGATGATTTTCAGGGGGAAGTTGTTTGTCTCAGAGACGATGCATGAGGGACTTCTCTGTGAGTTCTATAGCTTAGCTTTGTCAGTACATATAGAAGTATCCAAGATGTACTATGATGTGGGAGGTTAGTTCTGGTTTCACATAGTGAAGTGGGTAGTGGAGGAGTTTTTGGAATAGTTCCTTTTGTGTCAGCAGGTGAAGGATGAGCACTGTGTTCCCAGTTTTCTCCTACATCCGTTAGACGTTCTTGAGTGGAAGTTGGAGAACGTCTCGATGTATTTCATCACATGATTACCCAGATCTGAGGAGATATGTGATTCCACCTAGGCATTGGTGGACTATTTGATGAAATCAGATCACTTCTTAGTGATAAAGGAGTCGAGCACAGTGGATGCCTTGGCATAGAACAACGTGGGTGAAGTTGCGAGGATACATGGAGTCCCAGAATCATCATTTCATATTGAGATTCAAGATTTGCTTCATTAGTTTGGATGGGGTTACAACATGATTTTGGCACCCAACTATGCCTTAGCACTTCTTTCCACCCCCATACGGATGGGCGGATAGAGAGGACCATCCAGATGTTAGAGAATATGTAGTGAACATGTGTTCTGGACTTCAGAGGATCATGGGTACGACACTTGCCTCTAGTAGAGTTTTCTTACATCAATATATATCACTCTACCATTAGAATGGAACCGTTTGATGCCTTATACGACAGACTGTGTCATTCAACCGTGTTCTAGATAGAGGTTTTGGAGATAGGTGTTCTTGGACTAGAGGTAGTGCAGAGCATAACAGAGAAGGTTTAACTTGTTCGTGAGAGGATGAAGGCTACTCAGGACCGGCAGATGTCATATGCGGATCATAGGAGGAGACCCTTAGAGTTCAAGGCTGGGGAACACATGTTCTTAAAGGTCTCCCCTCAGTGTGGACAGTGGAGGTTTGGTAGGGGGAGTAAGATTTCTCCTCGTTTCAGCAGAACCTTCGAGGTGTTAAGATGAGTTAGTGAGGTGGTGTATCCACTGGTGTTACCACCACCATCGGAGAGGATCCACAACATATTCCATGTATCTTAGCTCTATCGGTATCTACATGATGACTCTGACATTTTTGACTGGGGATATTTGGATATCAAGTATGATGCGATGTTCATGGAATGACTAGCAAGGATTGTGTATTGTAAAGAGAAGGTGCTTCATTAATGGACCATTCCATTGGTTCGAGTGTTGTGGACGCATGATGGCCTTGAGGAGAGTACCTAGAAATGAGAGGCACCGATGCGTTCCCAGTACCCAAAGTTGTTGTGTGTTTTGATCTTGTGTTTTCATTGTATTTTTCTTTGATGTAATTCTTGACTTTGTTTTCTATAAGATGGGTTGTTTCCCTTGTTCTCTGAATGTGTGTGAAAAATTCATGACTATGGGGTGGAGAGAACTTGATCCTTAATCAAGAATCATTAATGTGGATGTGATAAAACCCTTGCGGGTGAGTCAGTGCCGCCCAAATCAGACAGTTTCTTGACATGGAAAAGGGGACTCCCTAATACATAAGTTTAGACAGTGTGGCCTTTATATGTTTTCACGGTTACTTGGGTGAGAGGAGCGATAGTGCTTCTAATGTTTTTCAAGAGATATATGTGAGAGAGATGTTCCTAGTGGGTTTTCCATAATAGGTATCTTATGAGGTGGTTGTTCACACCCCTCTCTCTCTTCTTCGGGTTTACTGTTAGATTGTCAAGGGCAAGAATAGTTTGATAGGTATCTGATGTACTAAATTGGACCTTCCTGGTTCAGTACATTGCTAAATTCTAGTGTTTGGGATGTCCTGGATACCATCGATGAGTTAGGATGGCATCAGTGTTGTTGGTAGGGTGTCACCGTGGTGTTTCCTATCGATGTCTCGCCGATTGGTTTCACCATTTGGGGTGTTGGGGTCCTTTCCCCAGTTTTCCTGTAACACATCTTTTAATTCTTATTACCCTTTTAGAGTCGTTTAAGGCCGTTTTTAATGCCCATAATATATGTTTTAATCCACCAAGAGGCGGGCGGCCCTTGAGTTACCAAAACGTGTGTCCTATTACACCCTTTTTCTGCATTTTCCAAATCTATTGTGTTTTCCCCTGATACATGATTTCTCCATTTAAAGATGATTTATCAACTCATAGCCATGCACTAGTCTATCTTTCTATCTTCGGGGTAATTAGTTAAATCTTAATTATGTATGATCTATGAAACCACTCAGCCTCATGGTCAAACCGTGATCTGCTTTTAAATCACCTCGAGATTGAAATCCTGTAACTCTAGGATAGGGACTTTTATCACGATGAGATCTTATAAATCAGTCCCTTTTGTTTCCTCTTAGTGTGCTTGGAGCATCTCTTCCAGAGATGAGTTGAACCTACATGAGATCCATCCTGTTAAATTCTTCTTGGAGTTTCCTACAAGTCATGTCAACCTTAGTTCTTGGCGCAAGGAGAAAACTTCGGTCCTTGATCATCCAAGTAGGGTTTTTTCCTACGTCTTTCTTTATTGTACATCATGCAGGCTGGGTATGATGGTTTTAACTTACATAGATGAAATCAACTTTCAAGAAGATAATAAACAGACTTTTAAAGGATCAAGGGGTGGGAATGATGATGTTGTTGTTGTGATTTACCTTAATCCTTATGTTTTTAATTTTATGGTCTTATGTCCACTGAAAATTGTGTTCGTTGGTGGTCCTTTCATACACACTAATGAAGCTCTATTTTTATGGAAAATCTAGTGAATGAATGACTATAACTTGTAAATTGGTTAATCATGTAAACTTGTAAGATTAAGTGGATGCTTGATGAATAAGAAACCTTGAATGATTACCCCAAATGAACAAATGGAATGAAGGAACTTAATGAATGGTGTGGTTAAATCTGAAAACTTCCTTTTTCTGTTCCAGTGATATGTGTGGTGGCTCTATTTGATTCCATGTGGGGTGACGTGGATGGGAATGGAATCTATGGTTGAGAAGCTGTTGGTTGGTGAATCTGATGCCGTGTGGAGTAGGCGGTGAATGTTCTTGAACCTAATATTTTGGGGCTTAGATTGGTTCCAGTACATTGAAGGATCTCATGGATCCCTTTTATTGTTGTTACATTACAAGAGAACTGGGTGTTAATGCTTAAACATATACTTGGTCTTTTTTCCTTCAATTGTTTCTTTGGCTTGAGGTTATCCCTATATTTTCATGGTAGTGGTGAATTATATAAATGGAAATAACTTGAACATGATAAGGAGAACGAGTACAATGGGTAACTATTTTCTAGGAAATGGGTGTTTTCTGGTTGTGGTTGTTGTGTATTCATGCATGTAGGGATAACAACAAGAGTGGTTGTGTATGGGCTGGTTGTCTGTTTAGAGACCCTTAGGTTGGGATGAGTGTATGTTTACCTATATTCATACAGTTTAGTTCTTGTGTTTCTTATCCTCACCCCACCAATTTTGATAACTTTGTGCTGAACACCCCCATTTTATGGGGGAGGGTTTTTCTTCCAACATTATTATGAGTGGATGCTTATTATCCACAATATTATCCCTCTCCTAGGTACCCCAAGACTCTTCAGATAGGCTGTGACACCCTAGGGTTCACTATGGCCCAGGACTCTTCAGGTAGGGTGTGTTGTGGTAGTTGGCCCAGGTGTGTGTGGGTAGGTTTATTTCCCATGTGTCTTTGGGATGAGACCCATCTGTCTTCGGGCATGGTAGTGGTTGTTCTGGCCCAGGTGTCATCAGGCGTGGAAATGGATGTTTTGGACCAGGTGTCTTTTGGTATGGAGGTTGTTTTTGTGGCCTAAGTGTCTAGAGGCATGGATATGTGTGGTTTTTGTGGCCCAGGTGTCTGTAGTTAGGATTCATGGTTGTGATGCCCTATAAGTTTGTTGTTGGGGTGGAAGGGGGACTACAATGGAACTTGTGGGGTAGGTTTGGTGCATAGGATATCCTAAATAACCAGTGGGAAAGTGGTGCGGGGTACCCAAATATCGATGTGTTATTACTATTACTTTACTTGACTTTCATTATTTGGAAAGTGTTCCTTGGTGAGGTTGGGTAGATATTTTCCTTGTTAGGTGTTTTGGTTACCTATAAATTCTCACGGGGCATTAGAATTCCTCCCAAATTGTGCACTAGAGCTTTTGGTTTCCCTACTATGTATACATGTATACTCACCCTACATATATAAAACTGCTTTCATGTTTCTAGGAGGACATTGAGGACTGTGCTGAAGCATACTATCTTGGGCATCAAGATAATCATTTTTGTTTCTTTTATTTCTTTTGGTACATTACGTTGGAATTTTCTTGTATTTTGTAGCACTTTCTTTTGAACATGCATATGGAAAAAGGGTTTTTGGCTTTATTTTTACTTTTTGTATTTGGATTTTTTTTGGGATTTACCATCTTATCTCCCAATCTTGTTATACAAAAAGGGAAATTACATCCATATGATGTCAGATTATATAACCTTGGTGCTATTAGACACTTCATGTCCTATTGAAGGTGGGACGAGGGGGTCATTATCTCTCCTTCAACTTTAAGAAGGAAGGGTCTGGATGTTTGTTGTCCCTTCCCTCATATTGGGGAAGGCAGGCCGTGACACAAATTTTTCAAAAAATTGCTATTGGATGGGGAGAATTGATGGAGAAATTTTCTAGCTGCCTTCGCAGGTGGCTGGTGCACTTACCCCACCTGACCATTGGAAGCTTCAACATTGGATGCTGCACAAGCAGAATATGCGGACCACCATTTTTTAAGTCTAATGGTTGGTGGGGTAATGATGTGAGTTGTGTCAAACTTGACACTTCCATCCATTGCTATTTAAGGAGGTCTAAGGGAGCTTCCATCACAATAAAATCTGATCCAAGAGAGCTCTTCCATCCAAATGATCCTTGAGAGTTCCATGTGAGGGAGGTGTAGAGAGAAGTTTTTGTAAGCATTTCTCTTTGCGAAATAAATCCCATTTTATTCCATTTTTATTTCTCTATTATATCTCTTCATGGTCAGAGAACCACAACACACTATGCATCCCCCCATTCGCTATGCATCCTCAGCTCACCAACTCGCCATCGCCACCTCCACCTCTTCCACGTTAACTTGCTGTCTCACCACTACGCATCCCCACCTCCTCCATGAATCCCTGCCTCACTGCCTCAGTGCCTCACCTCCTCTACCTCCTCCCTGATGAGAGGTATTAATTCATGTATATGTGTAAGCAATAAAATCTCCCTCCATGATGAGAGGTATCAATTGATCTCCATTCGATGCTTTCCGACCCCAACCTCATAACATATTTTCAAATCCATATTCAATTCCTTCATCACGAAGGTGTCACTGACAGAGATGAAAGAGATAGTATCAAACCCTTTCACTTTGATGTCTCAGCTTTCTCGATGAAGCTGGGGATGTGATTCTAAGAACATGTGGGGGTAAAGGCACAACGACAACAAAGAGGTCTTCATTATTTCCCTTGGTGAGGTATGACATGGAATTCTTTCCCTTGTGTCCCTATGATTGATCACTGTATTTTGGAGATGGATATTATGGTGGAGTTGAAAATTGTAGTGGCATGTGGATTCAATGACAAGTGCCTGATTAATGGTACATAGTGGATAAAATATGAGTTGGTGTGGTGATGTTGGATGTTTTGTAGAATCAAGAAATTGTGTGACTTTTCATATCTCGATTCAAGTTTGTGATTTGTTTCTTTTGTTTTGAGTTTTATTTTAGATCTATAATATCTTTGATCTGTAATTAGATTTTGAATAATAAAATAATAAGCTCAAAGACATGATCTCGTGCTGTGGATGTAGGTTGACAGAAAGAACCTTGTAAACTATTGTCTTCCCATGTTCGTTAATTTCTGGTAGTTTCAAATATGAATCAAGATTATTGTTTTTTGAAAGAAAAATTATAGAATTTTATATGTAATTTTAGATTATTCCTCTTATAGTTCATTACTGGAATAATATTTTCTAGTGAACTTTATATTTTGTTATTGTGAATCTGAGTTGTTGGTTTTAAATTTATATTAAATTATTTTTGTTTGGATTTTGAAATGATTATATTTTTTTGGACAGATATATTATAATAGTGACAGGTCATTTTGTCAATTGGGATAATCTAATTTAATTTCTTGTCTTTATTGAAAACCAAAAAACATCGTGGATAACAACATTCTATACTGGGAACCCCTAATTTGACCGTATATGCCACTCCCCACAGAGGACATGGATCCTGATGCAGCCTGTTCTCCACCTCCATGAGAGGGGAACCTTTTTGTGGAGTCTTAGGATAAGAGGTTGGAAGAACACACTTATTTTCCACTGAATTTTGTTTCTGTGAAGGTTGGTAGGGTTAATTATTGGTAGTGAGTCACTTGTATGAAGCACAGATTTTTTCTCTTCACTTTGTGACGTTTCCATTTTCCTCACATCATGCTCTGATTTTTTCTTGTGGTTTGTTTTGATTATCTATTATTTTCATCACTATTATTTACAATGTTTTTTATGGATTCATGATTTCATCCATCAACATATCCATGTTTATCTCTACATTTAGGGTTCCTATGATTTTTGATATCCCCTTCCCAGTGTACCCTGGAAGTGATTCCATCTACGACTGATACAAGTGAGTCACTACCAACTCAACCATATTATTTCTTAATGTTTTCCTATTCAAATTAAAGAATGTTTTACATGAATAGGACGATTATAGGTTTATATTATTATGGTTTTTTATTTCATAGAATGATTTCCATGAATTTTACGATTCCATATTCTAGGTATTAGTACCCTTTATGTTTTTAAATATGATCCATTTTATTTATTTATTTAAGTTCCTCTAATAAAATTTTATGATCTATCATCACTATTGTACATTGGTTTCCATTATATATTTGTTTTTCCTTTTACACCATGCTTGATCAAATATAGAGTTTCGTACTGTCACTATGTTATAGGTAAAAAATTATTCTTATTTCTTCTTCATGGTGGTATGTTCATGTTTCCCTGCTATAGAAGGTATCTATTTATTATTAAATGTAAAATTATATTAAGAATATAACTTTAGGTTGATAAAATGATATTTTGTCACATTAATATAATATTTTATCGGTAGGGTATGTATTTTCATTATTTATCTTAAATGTTATTATGACATTATAACTTCATTTAAAGATTGAAACCTAGAATATGGGTTTTCAATTTACAGTGGATTAATATGACATTTTATTTTCATTACTTCAGGGTAGAAATGGCATAGAAAATCATGATTCGTGGAAATTGATTTTCATTCAATAGAAAAAAACAGTTTCTAAATTTCGTCCATGGAAAATGTTGAAGAGATCCCAACAAAAAACACACATAAGAATTAAATTAAACAGAATAGAATTGAAATTAAAGGCATAAACACATTCTCATAAATCATATATGAACGTCTATCATTGAACCCTTTATAGTTAATCTATATCAAATAAACTTGGTAAAATGAGATTTTATTCACCGACCCAGCTAGTAAGGTTGCATGCTTATACATAACTCCTCATTCACCGAATCCTTTGTCTCAAACAACACCAGTTCATGCTTCTTCCCATTCATCTCAAAAATCCTTCCGTTACCAATGGAACCATGCTTCTACCTAGTTATCTACAATATCCTCCTCCATCATGTCCTCTAGTAGCATCGACATGTGTATAATTTTTTTTCGGGGAGCAGTAGTAGCAGTATTTCTTCTCCGCTTTACAATTGAAACGATTCATGTTTAAAGAAAAGTATTCACGTTTCTCTTTATCGGAATTAATGTGTAGTTACAATGAAATTTTCACCTCCAACCACTTCCCAAACAAGAGAGTTTCCTTAAAAAAGTATAATGCCAACTCAGCTTGACAGTCGCCACTCATCATTCCCACTAACCTTTCTCTCCCCAATAACTTTTATTTTCTTAATATATTATAGATGTCTCTAAGGTATATTCTTGAATTTTATTTCACTATGTTAAGAACATCATGGTTATCCAAATTAGGTTATTTTTTTAATGATATATCCTGAATATACATTAAATTATGTTCTTCAATTTCATAGTTTTATAGATTATAATTCACTCATTGTTTTAATCTTCACCACTATCATTTTGATCAGTAGGCCAACGATTCAGTGATCATGAAATGGTGTTCATTAACATTATGGTATGTTCTAACCATTCCATTTAAGCTATTTTTAATATATATATATGAGTAATACTGAAATGGGGGATGTTACATCACTGTGGTTTCTTATGGAAGTCATCTCATGGATCTATTTATCTATATTTTATCAGATACAGATTCATATTCCACTTCTTTTTTCATATTTATTCGTATTTGTTAACTGAAATATATTAGTTAATATACGTAAACAATGTATTTTATTTAAGTATGTATATAAATTCATGTTTATCCGTATTAGTTTCTTCCTTGAATGATAACACACAACTATACATTTAGGTATGTTCTTGAATTTCATAGTTTTAAAGATTATAATTCACTCAATGTTGTACTCTTCACAACTGTAATTTTGGTTTGTAGCTCGATGATTTAGAGATGCTGAAATGATGTTCATTCATGTTATGGTATGTTATACTAATTCCATTTAACAAGTTTTTAATAGATCTATTTGAGAAATACTGAAATGGGGCTTGTTACATCACTGTAGATTCTTATTGAAGTCATATCATGGATCTATTTATTCATATTTTTTTCATATACAGATTCATATTCCATTTCTTTGTTCATATCTATTCATATTTATTAACAAAAAATTATTTGTTCACATATGTAAACAATATTTTTTTCTTTTTTATAGTAATTTCTTCTAATGTACAGGTCTGTAAATATATAGGTTTCTATAATCATATGTTTTAGAGAAATCATTTCATGAAGTATCAGACCCCACACTAAAAAACGCAAAAATGAAACACTTCAATTGAACAACACCAGGATTTCTAGAATATCAATTCCTCTTGGATCAATTCCTAGTCATTGAAAAAATCATCTCAACGACTACTTTATTGATTCCTCCTTATAGGATTATTAAGGTTAAAAAATAATGCTTATTTTTTCTCTTCAAAAGATCTATTTTGACTCCCACTATGAGATATTTCAAGGGTTATTTACTAAATATTTCTTTATATGTATATCTATTTGAACAAATCTACTAAACATATGGCCTTCATAAGTACTTAGTTGTGTCAAAAATCATATACCTAATTGTTATCTCATTAAAACCAATCCTCTTATTACTATTTTAATAGTTTTGAGTTTTTTATTCCTCAATTGATTGTTTTACCTAATATAAAAAAGATCTAGGTTTTACATAATGAAATATAGGATATAATTGTGGAGGTTAAACATGTTCTCCTCATAAGAAACATTATAGAAGATCAACTGGAATGTTATGGTTATGTGAGAGACATCCACAACTATATGTTAGGCCATTCCGTGTATTCCATACAAATGTTAATGGAATTTTTTGGCCACTTAATAGTTCCCACTATTTTTATATTATAATATATTTAATCACCTTTTATGGTTCTTTAACTTCCCCTCACCCAACTAATATGTCCTATTAATTTTAATTTATTTTTACACCCTTCACCTCCCTATTTTTTAGACTATTTTCCCACATTAAAATCAACACTGTGCTTCATAGAGATACAATTGTTATAGAAATTTTTTATCATATCCATATAGCGTGAAGATAGTGATTTTTTAATTTGTTTTTTAATATCCCATATGATGATTTTATGTACTGTATTTTCCTTTTATTTTTTAAATTTTATCATATCTATGTACAAAATGATAATGAGATTTAACTGTACTTCGTTTTTAAACAATGCGATGTTATATTATTTCTAGTATCCATTTAATATGATTATAGGTGTTTTTATACAATGTGACATCCATTATCTATAATATATATTGTCCCCTCCCCCCCCCCCTCCCCGTCCCTCTCCACGTGTCTCTCCCTCCTTCCTCTCTAGCCTAATTTGAAAACATGTCAAGCCCTCTGGAAAAAATGACCGCATGACTCAGAGGTCCAAGATGACCAGACCAACAGGTGGACGACCGCATGACTTATGATCATTTGTGTGGGGCACCCAAGGCAGAACCAGTCAGGCACAGATCATACAGTGTTACTCATGGGGTGGGTCGGGTCACATGGCTCATGAATTTCTGGCCTGTCGTACGGATGATCAGTAGATAGTCGAAGGACCACCCAGGCAGAGACATAGGTTCGACTGAGGAGGTCCACAGGGAGTAGGTGGACATGGCTGAGGAGCTAGCCATGTAGCTGGTGGCGGGCGAAAATTCTAGATGCTACCGCCACCACCACTAGGAGGTCCACCCCGATCGTAGGGAGCAGGTGGACAGGGGATAGCTTAGCTCCATGCAACAAAGGATTACGATCATAACTCTCCGAAGAAGATATGAGTTATGATTTTTGTCTACTCCACCTTAGCTGCAGTACTTATAGACACATGTTCCAGACATTATTTTATTTCCACTACCCTCGTTCATAGCTCGGAGATTCCGAAAGAGCCGTTGGATCTATCCTTATGGATAGAGACTCCAACAAGAGTGGATTCGATGATTACGCACTAGTTTCGACAGTGTAAGGTTACTCTAGGAGGCGAGAGATTTGGCTGGGATCTCCTAGTAGCAGCGTTGAGGCCTTACGACGTCATCTTAGGTATGGACGAGTTATCTATATTCCATCCTCAGATTTACTGTATTAGGCAAAAAGTGTGGTGTGTCCGCATAGATGGGACTAGGTTTACCTTCACCAATGAGAAGGGAGTCTTTGCAGCATAATACGGAAATACCCGAAGAAGAGTGCAGTCGGTCACTCATTAGTTGGCTTGACATACCCTCGGAGTGATCGATGTAGAAAGTCTGAGTTATCCTGTAGTGGTGGACCAGTACAGAGATGTTTTCCCTGATGATGTTCCGGTTCTACCTCCTCACATATAGGTGGAATTTTACATTGACTTGTACCTCGGGACGACACCGATATCTATACTAGCAAATCGGATGGCTCCCATGGAGCTTCGTGAGCTGCGGGCACAACTAGAGGACTTATAGGGGAAGGGATTCATCCGACCCAATGTTTCTCACTAGGCAGCCCTGATTTTGTTAACCAAGAATGAAGATGGGATCTTGATGCTTTGTGTTGATTAACGACACCAGAACCAGGTGACTGTGAAGAACAAGTACCCATTCCCGAGGACTGACAACCTCTTTGATCAGCTGATGATAACATGATGGTTCTCGAATGATAGACCTCAGATCAGGCTATCACTAGCTCAGAGTGTGAGATGAAGATGTGAAAAAGATAGCTTTCTGATGTCAGTACGGCCATTATGAGTTCTTGGTTATTCCATTCGGTGTAACCAAATCTCCAGAAGTGTTCGGGGGACTCATGAACTAAATATTTCATCCATACCTTGATCACTTTGTAGTAGTCTTGATCGACGACATTATGATATACTCGGATACTGAGAATTAGCATGCCTATCATTTTTTGATAGTATTGGATACACTGTGAGAGCACCATCATTATGGTAAGATCTCGAAGTGGTAGGTTTGGATCTGAGAGGATCACTTTCTGGGAAATTTCATATCAGATGCTGGAGTTGTAGTGTATCCATCAAATATTGAGGATGGACTTTCATGGGAGCCACCTAGGAGTGTGATAGAAGTACGGAGTTTCCTGAGTTTGGCTGGATACTACCATATATTTGTGCCAGATTTCACCAGAGTTATAGAACCACTATCAGTGTTGAAGAAGAAGGGGAAACCCTTCATTTGGTAAGAGAAATGCCAGCAGAGTTTTTAAGAGATGAGGTAGATGCTGACTAGTTCCCCCATCTTGAGGCTTCCAGAGGAGGGCATATGTTACGTAGTCTACTACGACGCATCAGGGACTGGACACTTATGTGTCCTGATGAAGGACTGAGCAGTGATCACATATGGTTCTCAACAGCTGAGAAAACATGAGAAGAACTGCGCTACCCTAGACCTGGAGTTAGTAGTAGTGGTATTCTCCTTGAATATGTGGAGACATTATCTGATGGGTGATCATTTTTTAGTCTACTCGGATCACAAGAGTCTCAGGTATATCTTCTCTCAGAAGGACCTGAACCTAAGATAGCGACGTGGGCTTGAGTTCCTCTAGGACTATGACTTGGAGATAGTCTATACTCCTGGGAAGGGGAATGTTGTATCAAATTCACTTAGCAGGAGGTCTGGTAAACAGCTTCTAGAAGAAGCAACAGAGCAGATGGATGCATTATAGATATCCTTTGTGGATAGAGATGAATCAGCTTTTCTTCAGTCTCTTACAGTCACCCCCCCCCAGTCCTTCAGCGATTCAGGGAGGCACAACGTGGGGATGCTGACTGAGAGACACGACGTGATCAGATATCCACAGTACATTCACCTGATAGATTTTCTGAAGGTGGGGAGCACTTCATCCTCTTTATAGGATGTACCAAGGTATCAGTGTCACTTCAGGAGGAAGTGTTGAGGGATTTCCACACTTCCCCTCTAGCGGAAAATCTAAGAGTAGTGAAGATGTACCAGGATCTCCGATGACAACACTGGTGGTTGGGAATGAAGAAATTAGTAGAAGAGTTTCTTTTTCGATGCCTCACTTATTAGCAAGTGAAGGAAAAGCATTAGGTACCAGAATTCATGGTTCAACATTTAGAGGTCTCAGAGTGGAAGTGGGATGGGATATCCATGGAAATCGTGATAGGACTTCCACGTACATCTATGGGACATGACTCAATTTGGGTGATCGTCGACCGACTCACCAAGTCATCCCACTTCCTACCGATCAGAGAGTAGGGTTCAGTATAGAGCTTTAGATGCCTCTATGTGCCGGAGATTGTGCGGCTACATGGATTACCTACGATGATTCTCTTTGATCATGATGCATGTTTAACTTCCCAGCTATGGAAGGGGTTGCAAGAGGATTTTGGGATGCAGCTTCGTTCAAGCACCGCCTTCCATCCTCAGACGGATGGTCAAACTGAGCAGACCATTAAGACCCTTGAGGAATGACTATGTACTTGTGTCCTTAACTTCAATCATAGCTAGGAGGATCACTTGCCTTTGGTAGAGTTTTCATACAATAACAACTATCACTCCACCATTGGGATGGAAACATTTGAGGCATTGTATGGGCAACCTTGTACAACACCCTTGTACTGGACTGACCTAGGGGAGTCAACACTAGTGGGATTAGAGATGGTACGAGCTACCAAATAGAAGGTGCAGATCATCTAGGAGCATATGAAGACTGCACAAAGAAGGCAGAAGTCATTTGCTGACAGGAGATGGATACGTCTAGAGTTTGAGGATGGTGACCACATCTTTCTACGGGTCTCACCTCGACGAGGTTTGTAAAGATTTGGCCAAGGGGGGAAGTTATTTTCAAGGTTCATCAGACCTTTTCAGGTCCCCATCAGAGTTAGAGTGGTAGCATACCACTTTTCTCTCCACCTCAATTGCACCGGGTGCATGAGGTCTTCCACGTATCCCAGTTGAGGAGATACGTGCATGACCCTTCTCACATCATCGACCATGGAGAGCTGGATGTCGACGATGGGGAGACTTTTACAGAGGTTCCAGTAGAGATTGAGGATCGAAAGGAGCATGTCCTTCATGGATGATCGATAACTCTGGTGCGTATTCGCTGGCATCATGGGAACCATTAGGAGAGAACATGGGAGCGAGAGGCTCAGATGCGTGCTCAGTACCCCCACTTGTTCTCTTAGTTTGATTTGTGGCATATGGGGATGTAAAGCCCTATTGTGGAGAGAATTTAAGGACCTGGAATTTTCATGTCATTTTTTTTCAACATAAATGGGAATCTTATGAGTTTTCAAAAATTGACGGTGCGTGATTCCGAGGCCCGGAGTTCCCGGAAAGAATTTCTGAAATTTTGTTCGAATATGTTCAGTAATCATGAGAGCGGGGTTTTCTAACATTTGAACCGGTGATCAGAATTGAAATATGAAGACACCGTTGAACTTGCATTACTAGTATTCGCTTAAGAATAATTTCACCTCAACGGCTGTTGGTCGAGGGTGAAAAATAATTTTTGGGTTTTTTGTGGAAATAATAAAATAAAATAAACACACATTTTATTTTATTTTTTTGTAACCACCCACTTGTGGAAGTTGAAAAGTGGGGACCACCAGACCTTAACCTCCCATGAGAGGTTATGGTGATGGGTACCACCCAAGCCAAACCTTCCATGAGAGATTATGGTGGTGGGGACCAACTGAGGCCCAAAACTCTAGAACTCCCCTCTTAATGATAGAGAAACTCTCAACTCCCTCTTTAATGTGGAGGAGCCTCTTGAGCTTCCCCTACATTAATTTTGAAAACTCAGTTAATTGTATAATTATTCTATTTTGAATTTATTCCAACAAACTTAATATCCAATATAATCTATTATGTCGGTTACTTGGCATTTTTGGTGGAATTGGGAGAGGATAGATCTTTGGGAGAAATAAAGTTCTCCAATGAATTACTTCACCTCCCAACGAAGAACGCTCCTCCGACGAAGAACACCGACTTCAGATTCGACCTTCTTCCTCATGGATTCTTTCGACTTGGGATGTCTTCATCTACGACGAATCGACATCCATACTTCCTTCTCGCGCCAACGTCAATGAAGAACGCAAAGTAGGTTTTTATTTGTGTATGAATACTTTTAAAATGTTATTACCTTGAATTCTTTTTCAGGATTGGGAATAAATTGTTGCGGGAGGGTGTAAAGATTTACGTTCTTCATGTTCTTGTTGAGCCATATGCTACCACCCTAACGCGGAGGGTACGCGCCAAACAATCATGGAACGACCCCTCCACAAATCTTGTGATGATTTGTTATGTTAAACGCGATGAAGGCGACAGCACAACAAAACCGCCCTGCATCCACCGCCGGTTCACGACCTCTGCGCCCTCGCGGAACCCCCACTACCGAGCCACACCACGGCACCCACGGCCACCGTGCCCCATGGATCCCCCACCCACAGCCCCGTCGCGCCACCCACGGCCGTCACCGTTCGGGCCGAGCCACCACCGCCATCCGTCGAGCCGCCGACATAGACCGTCGAGCCACCGCCATCTGCCGAGCCAGTGCCATAGACCACTGAGTTGTCACTGCCATCCGCCATTTCGCCACCATCTGTCGTGTTGTCGCCGTCCCGCCAAGCCACCGATCGAGCCGCCTGTAGCCTTCCGATCCATCCAAGTCCTTCTAAGCCGCTCCGGCTGAGCCACTCGTAGCCGAGCCACTACGGTCGAGCCGCCCCGCGGTTGATCCGCTCCGGAAGAGCCGCCCCGCGACCCCGAGCCGCTCCGGCCAAGCCGCCCCACGGCTGAGCCGCTCTGGTCGTGTCGCATTACATCCCCAAGCCGCTCCGGCCGAGCAACCATACGGCCTCACGCCATCCACATCTGAACACCCTCGCGGCCCCTTGCGGCCTTCCGGACCGCCAAGCGGTCCGGGCCGCCCAGCATGGGTTGGGCCGGACCCAGTGGGCAAGGCCGAACCTAATAGGCTGGGCCGCACTGCGGGCCGGGCTAGACCCAGCAGGTCCGGCCAGGTCGGACTGATCTAGGTCAGGCCAGGGCGGGTCGGACCAGACCCGAGCCCACTACGATCAGATTACTGTCTTTTGTTCATAACATTGGTACCAGACGTCCATTTGATGAACCATAACCGGCGCTAGAAATCTTGGAGCGAGTCGGTCCCTTTGAGTATACCCCACTAGAGTTTTGGATTAAGATAGGAAACGATCAGGTTGGATCGAGAATGAATCCAACCAGACCCTCGGGACTAAAAGGCTAATAACTCATAGACCGAGCGTCCGATTGACGCGCCATCTATTGCGTTTAGACCCCTATGACATGGAGGACCTTTGAGATGCTTCTTCATGGTAATTCATCGTAGTTGAAGTATCGACCAGTAGCTCGTGTTATGGATGCTCCAAGAGACGAGTGAGCACAGTGCAGGAACCTAGTAGTTGGCTGAGACTTGAGGACTGCTGGCCTTTTTGACATGGAGTGACTTGACATGCCTAGTGAGAAGAACCTCTGTGTGATGCGGGAGACCCACAGTAAGGATCACCTGTGTGTGATGCAGTAGACCCATGGTACTCAACAGGAGGAGTACCTCATCAAGTCATGAGGGGGAGCGCCTCTATGTGACGCAGTAGACCCATGGTGGGGATCACCTCTGTGTGACGCGGCAGACCCACTGTAATCGAAAGGAGGAGTACCTCAGCAATCCAATGATTGTGGGAAGCACCTCTGTGTGACGCTGCAAGCCCACTATACCTGATAGAGGAGGGGATATCCAGTAGCCGAGGTGTTAGACGATGTGACTGGGAATGTAACTTGATACAACCCCTAGAATAATTCTTGGTGTGAGATGAGTCAGAATCTCTGTGTTTCTTCATGTTTGAGATAAATTACATGATAACTTAGGTATATGAATGGGAATATACCTATGTCGGGTTATTTGTTGATTTCATACATTATGGTTTATCCTTGGTCGATTTTGTGAGACCTTGAGGGTCTTGGGGCCCCTACTAAGTATCGTTATACTCACCCATGCACGGTCTATTCCCATACATTATTGTGTTTGGTACACACGACGGACAATGTTGATCGAGGTTGAGAGTACCAGGATTGGACGGTGCCCGGAGGTGGACCATACGATGAGTCGGTACAAGGAGGAGATTGACGAACATGGTGTTCTGAGGATGTGATCTCTACCTACCTTTTAGGAAGGAACCTCAGATGATAACCCGGTAGTTGTATTCATTTTTTCCTTTCGTTGTTCTTGTACTTTCTGTTTCTTGTACCTGTACTGTTGGGATTGTATTTGGGCCCCTTTTTAATTTTTGTACTCTTTTTGTTATACAATTTACTTATTTTTTATATCTTGTTGTATTCTTGGTTGCATGTTATTACAGGTTATAAAAGAAATGCCTTCCCAGTTTTAGGGATTATGCCTTTCGGTGCTAGTCGCCAGCCCCTGGCCTATAGATGGAAGGCTTGGTGTAGTCACGACATGTGCCCTGGGGGACGAGTCATGACAAAGTCTAAGAATATTAGATCCTTCTCAATTCTTCTTATTGATAAAGATACAGGATGCTTTCTACTTAGAGCATTTTCAACCCTATTTTCGTTACCAGGATGGTAGTGGATTGAGCAGTCATAATCCTTGATGATCATTAACTATATTCATTGGTTCATATTAAGATTGTTCTGTGTGAATATATATTTGATTCTCTTATGATCAGAATATATTTCACACTTCTTCCCATAGATACAATCCTTCCAAATTTAAACTCGAAGATAATAGATTCCAACTCCAACCCATGCATGGGAATGTTTTTATCATGAACTTTGAACTTCTTTATGTTTTATGCAATCACATTATCATTTTCCATGAGTAAAAATACTAATATATTCTTTGAATCATCATTGTATACCACAAAGAGTTCCCCACTTATCAGTAGTGTGGGTACTCATGTAGTGGTAAGCCTTATTTTCAACTATTTGAAATAGTCTTCGCATTCACTGGTCCTAACAAACTTTAATACCTTCTACGTTATCATGGTTAGTGGGGATGAAAATTGAAATAATTTCCTCAAAAGTTTTTTGTAATACCCATCTAGACTAAGGAAACTACAGATCTACCTTATAGATGCTAGTATGGGACACTCGTCAATTGAATTTATTTTAGAAGGGTCCAAATATATTTCTTTTTTGGTGATAATGTGCCCCACGAATGATACATCCACCATCAAGAACTCAAATTTATTGTACGTAGCATATATTTTCTCCATCCTTAAAGTATTTCGAATAGTATTCAAATTCTACTCATGTTCCTCCTTACTCTTAGAGTATATTATAATCTCAACTATAAATATTACCACAAATTTGTAAAGGTAATCTCTAAAGGATCTATTCATTAAGTCCAAGAAAATAATTGGAGAATTAGTGACTCTAAAGGGTATCACTATGAACTCATAGTGTCCATAACTATTTAGAATGAAAATATTGGGAATATCTTCCTTATTCACCTTTAATTTGTGATAAACCGACTGAAGGTCCAGGTTATAGAAAAACTTGGCCCCACATAGTTGATAGAAAAATTCATTTGTCCTTGGATGGGGAAACATGTTCTTTATCATGATTTTTTTGAGCTCATGATAATCAATGCAAAGGTGCATTGA
Organism: Viscum album; assembly: GCA_963277665.1. Lineage (NCBI taxonomy): Eukaryota > Viridiplantae > Streptophyta > Magnoliopsida > Santalales > Viscaceae > Viscum > Viscum album. The sequence goes on from OY728131.1 coordinate 91,417,641, forward strand.
TCCATCCTACTTCTTGATGTAGAGGACTAGAACATCGCACGGTGAAGAACTCAATTGTGTGAAACCCTTGTCTATATTATCTAGTAGTTTTTTCTTCATATCCTCAAACTTAATGGTGGATATCTTGTAAGAATTATTTGATATAGGGAGAGATCTAGGTATAATATCAATTGAGGACTCAACCTTTCATTCAGAAGAAATACCAGAAAATTCTTCAAGGAACACATTAGTGTAGTCCATCACAATGGGAATTTATTTGAGCATTATTCTCTCCATTATCTCAATAATTTGAGCTATATATTAATTCTCATAATGAAATAATATCTACAGTTCATACGATGATTCTGATGGTGATTCATCTTCTTCCTTACACTTTTATAGAATTGCAGGATACCCCAAGATGTGAATAGTGATCTCCCTTTCCTAATAGTTGATGTTATCTTCATATAAATATAGAAAATCCATTACCAATATAGCATAAAACTCCACAAAAAGAAGAAAGACAACATTTACTGATAGGTTTATTCCATAATAATTAACCATCTAGGACTTATATACTTTAGATGCAATAATTTCCCCACTTGTTATTCTCATAGATAACTCAACCTTTATATTTTGAGGTGGTTTTTGAATAGTTCTAATAAAATTGCAGGATCTGAAAGAATTCATAGAACCAGAATCAAATAGTATATTTTCTATTCATGAATGAATAAACAATGTACCTGTCATTGCATTATTGTTAGGATCCACCTCAGTAGTAGTGATAGAATATTCATTTCCTTACTACCTTAGAGTTCATTGTTGTTGATTTCCTCCAATAACCCATATCTTAGGGAATTATCTTACATAAATCCCATGTTATTTGTAGTTAAATCACCGAAAAACAATAATCATGTCCATCTAAACATTCTTTTCTACATCCCTTTTAGTGGGTTTATTTATTTCACATCATCATTGATTATAATGGGGCCCCTCTCGTCCACACTTAATGCACCTTTTAGTTTCCCTTAGATAGTTTCAAGAATTCTTCTTCCCACACTTTTGATAAGTGGGATGGTGGGTTTTCTTTCCTCCATAATGTAATGTATCTTCCTGAAATCCACTTAACGTGTTCCCTAAGATGGTGGGTCACATAGCCTTATGTGCACCACCCCATATGCCAGAGGACTCAAAATTGGAGCGATGGTGGAAAGGTAGTATAGTGGGGATACTATACCCTCATGTTAGAGTAACACAACAGATGCAATAAAAATTAAACGATAGCAGAAGAATATATAATTAGAAAAAATCAATAAATCGAAGAATCATTAATATATAACTGAATAAGTAAGAAATGGAAGAAATATATAACTAAACAACTGATAATAATATCAAAATTCTCTAATGTAGTGTCTAATACATGGATGCGTGACATACTGTAATTCAAAAAGGGAACATGAAGGTAAAAGCACGCTATACAATAGTAGAAAAATAAAAAAAAGGAAAAATTCTACTCCATAAGAATCCTGATCTAATTCTTGATCCTATGATTCTAAGCTCCATATAAAGGTATGAATATCAGTAACCTGTAGCTGGGCCCTTTCCCTTATTAATAATTTCAGTCAAACAATCTTCTCTGGTGCCAGGGGTGGTCAGAGTAGGGTGTGAGATAATTGTACACCACCAATGGTGACTACATATAATCCAAGTACTTCTCGTAACTATATACCGTGTAGGTAATATTATTTAATTAACAAATATGAATAAATAACCAAAGCCTTTTCAGGTTCCTAAAGGACACCTGATAGGTCTACCTTCTTTGGGTCAATTCCATAATAATTTCTCTGACCATGATCGATATATATAATATATATATATATATAATTTTTTTTTATATTACTTCCACCTATATGAACCAAGTATGTGAAGACGTAAGTGTCCATATATCTGGATTACTAGTCGATGGTTGTAACGGGGCATAACTCAGACATCCATAACTAGTCTAACAAGCATGTAAGCTCCATCCATAGGGTACATACCCCACATCTCATAATTAATGAGGGACATCATACCCATAACATTAGATGATGAGCGTGTCTCCATGGAAACATTATAAAAAGGGAATGTGGTTCCTCAACCCAATGTCCAACTAGTATTATTGGTGCGGGATTTCATACTCAACACCCAATGTATGGGAGTGTGATTCTTCCATGCTCAACTAAACTCTTACCATTATTCACATCCCATATAAAGCGGTTGTCATATTTATTATATATGTCATGAGGTAATACCTATCATGAAACTTATTAAATAATCCCATACATATATAAATGAGGCATAATTATATTTATAGCATATTCATGATATAGCATAACACATGAAGAAAAACCTCTCATATGTCGCATTAGTAAATTTCATTTATAATTAAATAGTTTTCATTCCCAAATGGAATTTATAATGATAAAAGTGAAGGTGTGGTCTTTCTACCCTTCACATAATATTATATAATACTAATTCATTTATTTAAGGAAAACAAGCCACCATGAAGATTTAAGTCCATTTAATCCCTTTAATTTCAATCATTTTTAATTCTTGTATGGAGATGGAAACAATCATGCCTATGCCATCCTATATACTCAAAACTAACCTATTTAGTTCAATGAGGTATGAAAAAACAATTCATAAGGCTAAATGGGTCAATTGGAGGTGTCATGGTCAAAGGAGGGAATTACCTACATGATAAATTCTAATATAGGTTGTTCCAAACACCTAAGAGGTTCCTGGGATTCAATAATACATTCACTTTATAAGGTAAATTCAATTTATAAGCTAATAAGAATCCATTTATGCATCCTAGGTATCTTTTTCATTTATCCACAATTAGAAATAATGGCCAAAATCACATGGCATACCCATGGGGTGACCATATAAGGGGTATTCATCCTATAAATTACCAAATAAGGATCAATATATATATATATATAACAAGGTGTGAGGATCAATTTTACATGAAGAAACCAAACTAAATGGATCACTTTGAAAACATTGGTGTGATGAAAAATGACATAGCTATGAAGAAACAAAACTCAAAGGAATAACTACATTACCACCTACCTCAAGGTCATAGATGATGCCTCACTCAATACCGGCCTCAGATTCAATGTAGGTTGGAAGAAAACAACTAAATAGTACAATGCCTTGAAAATAGGGGAAATGATCCTAAACCTAAATATCATGATGGATTTGAAGGAAAACTTGAATATGATGTAAGAGTGAGGTTAGTCTTACCTTAAGGAGTCCAATGCATCCTTAGGATGTTGATTTGGTTTGCGGATGAAGGAGTTAGAGGAAATCCAGGGTTGGGGGAATTTTTTGTTCCACAGGAGAGGAGAATACCTTCTGTCGCAAGAGGAAGAGGAGAGAAAAAGGAAATAGGGTTTAAGAATAAAGGATGAGTAACCATGTAATTTCACCCCAAAATAAGGGGGTTCATGGTTTGTTCATATGGTTTCAACAAACTATGCACAAACCATGACAAGTTCAATACTAGTTTGGTTGAACCACATGGTTAGGTTCATGGTTTGACTAACCATGAGAAGACCCTATGAAATGTCTCTATACCATGCCTGCAACTGTGTGCACAACCATGCACCTTGGGTCGCATGATTGCAAATAAACTGAGAGGCCTAGTTCCTTCTTCCCATTTCAGGGCTCTAAGGTTTGAACAAGCCCCAGACTCTCTAAGAACCTTCTTGGATTGACTAGACCTCTTTATTAAGGTAATTTAAGGAATTAAAAATGAGAAACTAATTATTCATACCTTCATTGAAAAGAGGGGTTGTTTCAACCTCCCCTCCTTAAAGCAACTCATCCCCGAGTTTCCCTTCTAAGGGTAAAGATGTACTATGAGAAATGTTTTCCAACCACTGAGATCATATTTCATCTTTCTTCTCCCAATTATTTTACTATACATGGTCATGATTCCATAACACCCATACCAGAGGGATGGACCTGCCTCAGAGTTGTTTCACGCTCTGATCCAGAATAAGAACTAGGAATTCTTCAAAGGAAGCATCTACATCCAGCTCAACCTCATAAGGCTGAAAAATAGGTGACGAGTCTCGATAGTATCGTGAATATGAGTTACATGAAATAAATCATGCGTAGATCAATATATATGAGGAAGTTCTGACTAGTGAGCCACTAGTCTGATCTATTTCATAACCTAAAACGGTCCAACGAACTTCAATGAGAGATTAATTTGCTTCTGAATATCTTTATGGCCCAACTTGGGAGACAATCACATGAAAACCCAGTCTCCGACCTCAAACTCAAAAGGTCATCAATGTTAGTTGTCATATGAATTCTGCCAAGACTAAGTTTCCATCATATTCTTCATAATCAGTTGGACTTACTATGTATTCTCCTACATGATACATGGTCCAACCATATATACTTCACCTTACTCTATCTAGTACATAGGTGAGGGAAAACGCCTACCATATAAGGCTTTATAAGGATCCATCTCAATGGTAGTCTGAAGTATGTTATTATAAGAAAAATCAAATAAGGGAACATGTTTCTCCCAAGAACCCCCAAAGTCTAGGAAAAATTCATAGAGCATGTCTTATAAAACCTAAATCATATTATCCATCTTTCCATTGATCTAGGGGTGATAGGCTATGCTTAGAAGAAACTATGTACCCAAGTCCTTATTCAACCCCTACCAGAACCAAATGTAAAATAAGTGTCTCTTTCAGAAAATATAGAACAAGGATCTCCATGAATATACACAACTTCTCTGACATACAACCTTCATATTTCATATACCAAGAAGGTCTCTTACATAGGTAGGAATTTTTCAACCTTATTCTAATGATCAATGATAACCCACACTTTATCATTTCCATGAGGTGATATGGGTAGATAAGTCACAATGTCCATCAAAACATCATCCCATTTCCAATTACGAATGGAAAATGTAAGTAAAAGACATTCCAGTCATTGATGTCCTTCCTTCACTTGGTGATAGGTGGAACACCGATTGATGAATACATAAATCTTTCTTTTCATACTAGACCAGCAATACTTATGATGTATGTATCGATACATTTTGGTGACACTATGGTGAGCCTCCAATTATAAGGTCTAGAATTCCCACATAATCTCTTCTATGATGCCTATTGGGGGCCATACATTCCCATGGAACAATAAGGTATCATCCTCATCCATGGTCCAACTAGAATATTTATCATCATCTGAAACACTTTCTCTTAGAACAAGACCTCAGGGTCGGATAACTGCCTTATTCTTACATGTTCCAGAAGAGTAGAATTTACTACTATGGTTGAGAGTATAGTCTAACCTTGGTCCTCTGGAATCTCAAGGTAAATCATTGAGAATAAGGCTATGAGATTCCATCCACCACTAGATTCCTAAACCACCTATATCTGAGTATTTTGGCTCAGATAATCAACTATTAAATTCCCCTTTCAAGGAGTGTAGAAAAGATCAAAATGAAACGAATGAAGGTACTCAACCCATCTGTGCTGCCTGAGATTCAGATCTTGTTATGTAAATATTCATTTGAGGATTTTTTGGTTTGTGAATACCACAAAATCCTCTCTAAGTAGATAGTGTCTCCAATAGCATAAAGCAGTCACAACAACAATGAGCTTTAGGTCGTGCATCGGGTAGTTCCACTCGTGAGGCCATAACTGACAAGACCCAAATGAAATGACTCGCTTATCCAAAATTTGAATAGATCTAAGCCCGATAACTAATGCATCATAGTATAAAATATATCTTCTTCCTGGATCTGGAAGAATGAACATCGGTGCTAAAGTCAAACAACCCTTCAACTCCTAAAAGGAAGCTTCACATGCTTCTATACATACAAATTTCACACCCTTCTTTTTCAGGCCTATGAGTGGTGCTTTAAGGAATGAGAAATATTGGATAAAGGGTCTGTATTATCTATCTATACATAAGAAACACTTAATGTAAAATATGTTCTTAGGCTTCTTCCAAAATACTACAGTTCTCACTTTCTCTGGGTCTACTGAAACTCTTGACTCTGAGATAACTGTGACCTAGTAAGTGGACTTTTTTGAAACAAAAGTGTCATTTACTATTCATAGAATAGATTCAATGATCTCTTAGTGTATTCAACACAGTATCATGGTTGTTGTAATGGTCATGTCTGGAGCCTAAATAAACTATGATATCATCAACAATGACTACCATGAATGAATCCAAATATGGGTGAAAAAACTGATTCATAAGAGCAATGAAGTCTGTAGGTGTGTTCGTGAGTCCGAACGACATAACCAGGTACTCATATACCTACACTTGAAAACTGTGTGAGGTATGTCTGATGACTTGAAACACATATAGTGATAGCTCGACCTTAGATCTATTTTTTAAAACACTTTCACTCCTTGAAGATGATTAAAGTGGTCATCTATTCTAGGCATTGGATACTAATTCTTTATGGTAAGATGATTCAAATAAAGTTAATCCACACAAATCATGAGGGTACCATCCACCTTCTTGGAAAAAAGAACTATTAAACCCTAATGTTATGTTTTGGGGAATATAAAGCCTTTATCCACTAGATCCTCCAACTATTTCTTGAGCTCCAGAACCTCCTTAGGTTCTATACTATAAGAAGGAATGGTCTTTGGTACTACTCCTAGAACAAGATCAATGGTAAAATATACATATCACACCATATTTAGACCAAAGAATTTATTAGGAAAGACATTCAAAAAACACTCCATTGTAGGAGGAAAAACTATGGTTCATAACCCCTGGTTATTGAAGAAGATACTGACGATATTTGTTGTCACATTTTCGAGCCTCTACTACTTAGTCCCATATCTAGTCACCCTGACATATCATTTTCCCTTATGCACATTCTTAATTCCTTCTAATGATTTGAACATCACCCTCCAACAATATCAGTCAATATAGGCTGAATAGGGAACTAAAAATTCCATCCTGATGACTACATCAAATCACACCTTGTTGAGGAAGAATAGATTCCACACAAAATTGTAATTACCTATCTCAATGGGGGATCCTTACAATAAAGTAAACCCAATGATCATTTACCTAATAGTGTTTCTAGCATCATAACATCAGAAAAGTGCTCAATATCAAGGCCCATACTCTTAGTGTTTTCCTATGATATAAATTGGTGAGACACAGATGTATAAAATAAAGCAGACACTAGAGTGAAGTCTTTTATAATACTACATAACACAGTAGATGGTCTTGTGCATTTCTTCTTTTAGTGTAGGCTGGACTGCATGTAACAAGACTATCCCATCGATGTGAGTTACTTCTCAACTTCCCTAAGCAAGCTTGCTATACTAGAGATGAGAATCATAATTCTGACTTCCTCTGCCTCGACCACCACCTTGGCTTGAATGATCGGTGGTATTATAGACACCTTACTATCATGATCTTGTTGGTGTTGATCCTGACCGTGAAGTAGGTATTGATACCCACTCAGTAGGCATTGAAGGTAAGGTCCTCCAGAAACACTAGAGAGGGCACATCCTATCACATCATCTGCATTCCATTGGGTCTCGCATGCACTAAGGACTCGCGTTTCCCAGCTTCCCACACTTGTAAAAAATAAAAAAATTGTCTACATGAGGATCTTGATAGAAACTACCTCCATGAGAAACATCACAAAAACTATTTCTCTCATATGAAGAGGTACTAAAAGATCTCGGTGCCAATCCACCCTAGTTTTTATCCTACGCTTCCCTCAAATTCTTCTCTAAGATAAGGGTGTGGTTGAAGATTTCATAAATGGTAGAAACCTAATCATGTTAAACTACATCCAGATGGCATAAACCATCCCATACTCAAATCTCCTAGAGGTCATGATATCATCACCAGCTAGAGTTTTTGAGAACCACTATAGCTTGGTGAAACATAATGAGTATTCTATAACTGACATACCCCCTGATGTAGGTTTAGGAATTCTATTTTTCTGTCATCCCTAAGAGTCTGGGGAAAGAGGTAGTCATTGAAGATGGTATGAAATTATGCCCAGACAATATCAAGATGCTGATCCACCTAGTTGAAAACATCCAACCAATTCCTAGAATAATCCCATAGCATTTACAAAGCTAACATAACCCTATACTCTAGAGGTGTCTCTAGATGCTTTGATATAGAAATGATTGATTCCGGACAAGACTCTGTAGAATGAGGTCTATCATCCCCCAAAAGGTGGTAGGATGCTGCTGCTGAGACTCACAAGTCAAAATTTCCATGGTCGAGATAGGTCAAATTAGACCATGCATACTCTGATGCATATTCAAGAAACCCTCTTAGAACTGGGAATCTGTGCCCATATCAGGAACTTGAAGAAGTTCCATAGGAAAAAATATAGGAGGAACCATTACTGTTCATGGCCCACCACCTTAGGAGCGTGGTTGTCACTACCTATAGGGTGAATGACCAAAGGATGTCATGGAGACATAATTCTACAATGAAAGCACACACCTCAAAAAAGATTAATGAAATTAGAAATATTGCATTTCAGAAAGTAGGACAGGTATAAATACATACTATAAAAAAGAGCACGCTTCTTTGCCTACACCAAAATCTAGGACAAGGTGGTAGAAAGAGACCTATAAGGCCATTAGAACACAAGAGATACCCAATACCCACTACTATGGTCTGGATCATGTCTATGTATGTATGTCATATATATAATATGTTTGTTTATACATTATAAGTGATTTTCAATTTAAATTATGCTATTTCAAAATATTTGAATCAATTTAAAATAGTTGAATTATATGGTTTTCCATTTTCTTATCCATAAGGGTTCATACTCCTTATGAACCATTACATGGAATCCACTTGTCCCACACCATAACACATTCCATTCCATGCGACTCATGGTCCATGGATCAATGTGCCATAATTGAATGCTTAAGGTTTCTACTTTAACCTATTGAGGAAAAGACTACAAATTTAAGGCAAACTCTTTAAGTATCAATTATGTTTTTCAATACCTGTATGAATTGTCAGCACAATTAAATACATACTCATGGAATAATAAATATGAGTAGGAAAATTCATGCTGAGAATTAAGCATGGCATGGAAATATGCATGAACTATTAACCATACTGTTCTTATAGTGATGCATTATCTCATGAAAAACCCTTATTTCATCAGGAAATAACAAAAAAATAACTAAATCAATGATAAAAATATCAATAACATCATATATCAATCATGTCACCCAATGGTGAAATCGTATCAACTATAAATAGCTTAATTAATTAATACAATTACCCATCCCAAGTAATTTGGGTTTTCCCTGTAAATTGGTTAGCTATGTCCAAGAATAGGGTCAATTCCAAATTCCATTAACACCTAGTATCCTATCTAATACCCAAATAGTAAGACAAAGGAAAAAAAGGCTCTGATACCACTTTGTAATGTTATGACCCAAGATCTACTTAACCAGTTCCCTGAGTCAGTGGGTCACATGGCCTCAAGCACACTACCTCATATGCCAGAGGCTGCTGACTAGAAGAAAGGGTGTAAAGGTAGTATAGTGGGGAGACTATAAACTCATGTTATAGTATCCCAATGGATACAAACAAAAACAAACAAAATAAAAAGCATATATAATTAGAAAAAATCAATAAACTATAGAAGCATAAACAGATAACCGAATAATGAAGCAACAGAAGAAATCGATAACTGAAAAAATGATAACAATATCAAAATCCTATAAGGTAGTGTATGATACATGGATGATTGGCGTGTTATAATAAAAAAAAGGGAACAGACAAATACAATCATGCTATACAATTGTACAAAAAGACAAAAAAAGACAATTACTCTATAAGCATCTCAATCCTATGTTTGGTCCTCTAATTTTAAGATCCATCTAAAGGTAAGAATATCAACAACATGTAGTAGGGCCCTTTACCTTATTCATTACTATGATCAAAAATCTTATCAGGTTCCAAGGGTGGCCCTAGTAGGGTTTGTGATAAATATATCAGTAGTCCACCACTAATGGTGTCTACTTATAATCTATGCAGTGATCGTAACTAAACAGTGTGTAGGTAATATCAATTAATTAACAAAGATGAATAGATAAACTAAAGCCTTCTCAGGTTCCTAAAGGACAACTGACAGGTCTACCTGCTTTGGATCCTTGTCAAAATAATTTCTCTAACCAGGATCTACATATATATACAAAATAATATATATAGTTTAATTTTATATTTCATCCACCTATATGAACCATGTATGTGCAGACATATGTGGTCATATACCTAGAATATTAGTTGCTGAATGGATTGGGGCGTAACTCAGACATCCATAACCAGTCTAACTAGCCTATAAGATTCATCTATAGGGTAAATGACCTATATATAATAATGAATGGTGGAAATAATGCCATTCACTCAACACGGTGAGTGTGCCGCCATGGAAATACTCTAAAAATGGTATGTGGTGTCTCATCCCAACATCCAACTAGTATTAGTGGTGCGATATTCCTTACTCAACACCTAATGTAAGGGAGCATGATTCCACCATGCTCAAATGAAGCCTTACAATCATTCACAACCCATATAAAGGGGTCTTCAAATTTATTATATAAGGCATGAGGTAATAGCTCTCATGAAAATTATTAAACAAGATCATACGTATATAAATGAGACATAATTATATTTATAGCACATTAATGTTATAGCATAACAGAGAAGGAAAAACCTCTCATATGTACCATTAGTAAAGTTCATTTATAATTAAATCATTATCATTATTAAAGAGTATTTATAATAGAATAAGTGAAGGTGTGGTCTTTCCACCCTTTACACATCATTACATAAGATCCATTAATTTATTAAAGTAAAAAAACAAACCATGAAGATGTCAATCCATTTAATCCATTTCATTTAGACAATTTCTAACTCATTTAAAGAGAGGGAAACCGTAATGTATATTCCATCATATATACTAAAAAACAACTTATTTAGTTCAATAAACCACAAATAATTTCATTAGGCTCAAGGGGTCAATTGGAGGTGTCATGGTCAAAGGAGGCAATTTACTACTTAAGAAATTCCAAAATTGGTTGGTCTAAACACCTAATAGGTTCCTTGGATTCTATAAAATATTCATTGTACAATGGAAATTCAATTTATTAACTATGAAAAATCCATTTAGGCATCTTAGACATTTGTTTCATTTAGCAACAATTATATATATTGTCCAAAATCACATAACACGCATATGGGTTGACCATATATGGGGTATTTAACCTAAAAATTACCAAAATATGATCAATATTTATATATAAAAATGTGAAAGGGTAAAGTTTACATGAAGAAACCAAATTAAAGGGGTTACTTGGAAAAATTCAGCATGCGACATAATGGCATAGCTACGAAATGATGAAACTCAATGGGAAAACAATGTGACCACCTACCTCAAGGTCATAGATGATGCCTTACTCGATATTGGCCTCAGATTTAATGTAGGTTGGAATAAAATTGAAAAATGTTCCAATACCCAAAAAACAGGTCAATTGATCTTGCCCCGAAATAGCATGATGGATTCGTAGGAAAACATGAAAAGAAGGTAAGAGTGAGATTAGCCTTACCATAAGGAGTGTAAATCTTCCTTCAGATCTTTATTTTATGGTCAAATGAAGGAATTAGAGTAGATCATAGGTTGAGGGAATTTTTGGTTCCATGGGATAGGAGAAGAAATTCAGCCACTAGGGGAAGAGGAGAGAAAAAGGAAATATGGTTTAAGAATAAAAAGAGGGGTAAACTTGTAATTTCACCAAAAAATAAGGGGGCTCATGATTTGTTTTAACGGTTTCAAAAAACCATGCACAAATAGTGATTAGTTCACTAATAGTTGAGGTGCCCTACATGGTTTTGCACACAGTTTGATTAACCCTGCACCAACAATCACTACTAGAAAATTGGTCTATAGACACGGTTTTCCAAAACCTTGACTATATGTATTTATACCATGGTTATAGCCATAGTTTTATTAAAAACCATGTCTATTGGTTATATTATCTAAGGATACATCCATGGTTCAGTGAAACTATGGCTATAACATGTACCTATAGCCATATTTTATCTTAAACCATATAAATAGAGTGTTTTTTTTCGATAGTTATATCCACGGTTTGTGTAAAATAATGGTTATAGAGTCATTTTGAGGGCTATAGCCATGGATTGCATAAAAATATGGCTATATAGTTTTTTTGGATATAGCCATGGTTTCTATAAAACTGTGGCTATATGGTAATTTTTCAGCAGGCTATAGCTACAATTTCTCTAAACCATGGCAATAGAGTATTTTTTTCTAGAAGCTATCGTCATAGTTTCTCTAATCCATGGCTATAGGTTTCCCACATAAACACAAGATTTCATTCACGTGGAAATATAGAGGGAAGACCTATTACTGTGGTTTATTGGTTATATCCATGGTTTATAAAGATATATATTCCAAAATATATATATCAATTACATAAGTTCTAAATAGTGTACTAGTAATGCAGCTGGACATAAATAGTGGAGGTATAGAGATCAAATCACTCTGGTCACTTTTTATTTTAAACCTATATACACAGTGTACAAATGTGAGGGCAACAATCACGGTTTCCAAAACATTGTTTGTAGGTTCTCTTACCATGGCGGAAACCATGGTTATATCCCACTAAAACTGTGGCTATTTCATTTGGCTGTAGCCATGCCAATATAATCCACGACTAATTGGATTCGTGGCTATAGATTATAGCCACATTTTTTGGAAACTATATCAACAGTTTTAGATAGTGGAAATAGCCAAATTTACTACTTTTTCAGGTGAAATGGCTCTATCCCATAACTATAACTTGTCTCAAGGCTGTGCACCTTAGGTCTCCCGATTTCAGACAAATTGTGCAAGGCAATTCCTTCTACCCATTTCAGTGCTCCAGGGTCCGAACAAGCCTCAAACAGTCCTAGAACCTGATTGGATTGATTATAACTCTTTATTAGGTCTATTTAAGGAATTAAATTTTAAAAACTAATCATCCATACCTCCATGTAAAATATGGGACATTACACATAATATTATTTTATTGGACCCTCTGAATAGAATTACGTCTTATGCTTCTTGTCTCCATTCCCGCGAGACCACTGGGAATCGTCAATCTCTATCTCAACTTTAAGGTCACAATGAAAAATCTCTTCTTGACTCTAAAATTCATCTATCACCATGACTTTTTGTAAACTCAAATTTAGTCTTTTAAATTTGTGATCCACATTAGTTTCAGTGTTCATGAAAAATTCAGAGTGGTATCGTGCAAGCCTTGAAAATTTTGATTTGTATGCCCTGATAGATTCATCTTCCTTTTTCATCAGTATAAGTAAATTCCTCTCCATCTTAAGATGGAGAGTTTAGGGAAAATATGTATTGAAAAATATTTTCTTGAATTCTTCCAAATATATGGAATCAATTTTCTCCTTAGACATTGTGTTTTTTATCAGTTTCCACCACTGATCAGTGTCCCCATCAAAACGATAGACTCTTTGTAAAACATTCTCTTCTTAAAAGGATTAAACGATAGATAATATATTCTGAGTGGATTTAATCCATTGTTCCACAATGAGGGGATCAAAAGCTACAATAAATTTAGGAGGCTTTTTTCATATAAAGGATTAAACTACAACATTCCCTTTCTTTTGAGAAGGAGTCCATTCCACATATGTCAAGCTATTATTCATAACTTGATCCAATTGTTCTCGTACATTCATCAAGTTTTGAGCTCCCATTCCCATCATATATGGAATTTAATTAGGTAAATCATAAAAATTCCAATTATATTGATTTTTTTCATGAGTTATCCAATTTCTATCCATTAACCAAGAAAAATAAAGTGCAATTAGGGGGATTTAATACTTAGCTAATTAGAATATAAAATAAAAACATTGAACATTGAAAGATAAACTTGTAAATGAAAAGTATATCCTAACTTGTGATTCCCTAAGTTTCAATCTAGGTTATAGATGGTGATATAATTATACCTAGGGTTAATACTATTGTTTTTGAGTCCTAATTTCCAAAAATAACTAAACTATGTTCTATTACCAACTATAGTGACCCTAACCTTTTACACATATTATTACATGATTTTAAGAATAATTAATAATCAAATACAGACCTAGGATCATAAATTCTAGTGTCTTTGGAATAATAGGTACATAAAATTGAAAACTTGTAAATAGAATAAAACAACATTATATAAATCTTTCATAATTTTTTCCTAACTTCCTTTGAGCTCCTACATCTTCATAAGATTACTTGGGGAATACAAAGACAAAAGGGATGAGCTAAAAATACAGGTGCAGAAATAAGCATGGAATAAAGCTTGGCACATGAGTTTGAAGGTATAACATGATGACATACAAGTCAGGGATATAAAATAATCTTATGGATGAATAACATAATGAACATGAAATAATATGATCATAGAAATATTGGAATGTGGTTGTAACATTTAACATGACATAAACTTTAGTCAAAGCTAACTGCTAATAATATATCACATGGTGGAAAAAGTCCCATAATGAATTAGGTTTACTCCATAATCTCATATATGATGTATCATGAGACTAAACATTACCCAATGCATTACATCGCTATTTGGGTGAACACATCATAACATGTTCATGCATATGTGTGCCACATAAAGTATACAGATATGGGTTAACCATGGAAATAAATGGGTATTGTAATCATGTCATAAATAATAATCAAAGGGTGTATCATAATGGTTTTAAAAATAATAAATTATTTAAATAATAATTGGACATTAATAAGGTTAAATAATCATATATCATGATAAAATATATCCAACTTAAGTGAAAACATGTAAAAAAAAATTCAAGAAACTTTACAAAGGATCCACTTTAGCGCGGTTTAAGGGGAAATATTAAAGGTTATTTAAGGGAAAAAATTGCATAATTTTTTTGTATAAACCATAAATTTAATAAGATAGTTTTAGATGATGAAATTTTTGATTTTAGAAAAATAATACTGGCTTACAATATTTATGGAGTGCACTAGAAAATTAATAAGAAAATGGGAAGTTCAGTTTAATCGGGTTTTCTTATCGAGAAGAATTGAGAAAGAATCATCTTAAAAAATATATTTCCCTATAAAAGAATGATGAATTAATATCTATAAATAAATTTGGATCATATAAAAAATTTTATAAGAATAATATAAGAAAAATTAAGAAATACATTTAGGGTAAATATAGAGAAAGAACAACCCAAAGGTAATTTAGAGGTTCTGAGAGACCCCTTACCATATATCCAAATGTGTTCACACTTGAACTTAATGTCATGGATAATAAAATTATATTCATTAATAACTTAATTCGAAACCAATTCAATATATGTTTCATTTATTATAATTTTATGATGTTCATTTAAGGCCATTTTGATGAGTTATTATGTTTAATTTTGTTGCTTCGGGAGTGTTTGTTTCATAGTGTTAGGGTTGGTTTGCTTAAGTATAATTATAGGAGTTATTGTCAAATGGAATGAAAAATAGAGAAATGGAATGAAATGGTATTAATATACTTCAAAAACTTTAAATATTCACATATATAATTTTTTTTATGAGGATGATTGATTTGATAAAATGATAATGATAAACATTTAGTATATTTTGGCATTTTTTCGATCATCACGAACTAGTTTTGTTTTATTATTTAATATTGTGTATATGTATTGGTTATAAAACATGAAAAAAATTATAATATAAATTTTAAAATTTTATTTAACCATTATAATGGTTTTCTGACCAGTCTTCAATCTAGAAATGGAAAATGAAAAATCGTCCTCCAGGAAGGCGATGAATCTACATATCAGGGATGTTGTTGACCTTTTAAATATAAAATGTGAAGAGAAGTAATTTGATTCCAGATATTCCATTAAAACAATAAAATTTCAGTATATGTATTATATTTTTGTTATCAGGTCACTTTGGATAGTGGGGGAAAGGATGAGGTAGAATAAAGGAAAAATTTAAAAGAGAAAGAAGGATGATTTTACCTTTAGAATATCGCCTCTTTGAGAACCTCCTTAAGAGACTTGGGTTTGTTCTTTTTTTTGAGACCAGAATATCATAGAAATAGGAAATAGGATTAGGAAGGGTATTGGTTATAATTAATACAATATATAAATATTATAAGGTGTGAGGAGAAGGGTTGGTGATGGTCATATTTATAGGGGGAGGAGAGGGGTGTTTTTGAGTATTTTGTTCATTTGTTTATTATTTTGGATCAAAACTATAAATGGAGTTGATTACCATAACTAAATACAGTTAATAGAGAATGTGTGTTTGAGATAATGGGCACTTTCATCATTCATGACTCAACCATTAATGAAAGTTTCAGTTATTTACTCAAAATGTTAAATAACATAAATTACAGTATTTGACTATTCACAAAAAATTCAACTATTTTAGAAAAATCCTAAAAATTAACCCTAATTTTTTTTATATTTATAATTAAAATAGGGATTCCATTTTAGGAAAATATTTTTCTAAATATGAGAAATTTAATTTTTAATTAAAATTGTCATTTATTCGAAAAATACTGATTTTAATATTATTAATGATATTATGAAACATTGAAAAATTAAATATTGTGTCATAATATTTTATTATAATTATAATACAAAAAAATATTAATTTAATAATTTAATTTATGAAAATAAAGTTTCTTTTTAGTCATTATATTAATTTTAAAATTGTAAATAAACATTTAAGTTTCACAAAAATACACTCACTTAATTTATCATTTTTAAAACATTTAATTACTTATTAGATGATATAAATATATAATATTTTCATTTATAAGATACCTATAATTTTATTTATACTTTTATAGGTGATGTTACTATTCTAACAACCAGATTACTATTCCTAACAGATACATTATTATACATCCAGTCATGTTACTTTTCAAAGAGTCAGATTTCAAACAGTCATAAGGGTTTACTAATTCCTATAAATACCACATATTCCATTCATCAATCACTTATATTTTATCTCATGGTTATATATACTTTCTTCTTATAAATGAATATTTTATTATTAACATTACGTTTAATTCCTATATCTTTATTGTTGAGTGCGGTTATTCTAGTGGATAGAGCATATCCAAATTTTCATATTCTTATTATCTTATTTTCTATTTATTACCCTGATGTAATATTTCAAATTCTTACTGGTTTGTTTTCTAACTAAAGTATCATTCTTAATTTATTAGAATAATTTTTTATTGGGTTTTCTATGTTATTTATGTGCATTATAATACATGACATAATTATAAGAAGGAAAATTTCATTGATAAAATTCTTGGTCATTAAAAGCTGGTATGAATTCCACATGTTTTGGTGTAACTGGAAATTATTTTTTGCAAGCGTGTGTAATGGTCCTTAGTCTTTAATATTATCATTAATGTATGTCATGACTCATGCACTTAGATTTACTGAAAAAATCATCATTCCATATGTTGTCGTGAATTAGGGTATGTTGGATGTGTCATGATTGACATGTCATTAATGGATAAATTAGGGAATGATTAGTCTCTTTTATCTTTATGAAAGTTGATATCTTGGCCCTTTTATTGGAATAGAACCATCACATTAAAATTATATTCTCATGGTGTAATGATGTGTTTTTTTCAGAGAGTCAAAGAAAGACATGTTGATCATATAGGTTGGTGACATGGATGTGCAACCTGCTTGATGAGATATTGTGATAAAATGATTAAATATCATAGTGAGTGTTCTTATGTGGTTTTCAAAATTGTGACATTAAGTTCTTTCTCTTGGGAGCCGTGAACCATTTCTAGATAGTAATCATGCACTTTAGGAAATCCCGATTAATGCCAATGAAAAATAATCCTATAGGGTCACACACAAAGTTTTTCCATTGATCTCATTTAAATTCTATCTGAGTTTAATTAATGGAATAAATATTATTCTCATGTTCTAGTAATAATATTATTCATGTAATATTATTCACATTAATTTAATAAATTTGTATTATCGGATATGCAAACAAAAATATATTTATTTATTTATGGAATATTTAATAAATATTTATTTTCAGGTTTGTTTATGAATAAAATGTTATTTAGGTGTTTAATAAATGCAAGAGGAGTTTGAATGGACTAATACTTTGTTGAGTGAAAATTATTAATTGACATGCCAGTTAAATAATATTTTTTTTCACAAGTTTTTGCACACCACAAAATAATAATAATAATAATATTATTATATTTTATGAGGTTTATTAAAGGTAATAAATGTTATTTAATGGAAAATATGAAATTAAATAATATTTTAATTTAAATTCTAACTCTATAAATAGATGGGTATGTCTATTTTGTATAGTATCCAAAAACTGAGAATTGAAAAATGTCATGCACAATGAATTTTCTCTCGACTCCTCATTCTCTCTCCCTCTCAAGAACAAGAAGATCAGGGAGATTTCTTAAAGAAAAAATAATGAGGGATCAATAATGAAAAATTCATGACATTCGACTGATCATGCTAGCACTCGAATATCGAGTGGTGTTGCTCGGAGTTCATAGTAGCACCTGTGGATCACTGCTAGAGGGATTCTATCCTTCAATCCTCATAGGGAAATAAAGGTAATTCAAAAGGTTCTTTTTGTATGATCAAAATTCACCAACAAAGAAATCTTCTAATCTTAGGTATTTAATTCTTCAAATATTAAGTAAATTAATTATAAATTTGATGTGAAATATCCTTACTCTTGGTTTAGGGAAATAATTATTAAATGAAATTTTAATATATCTCCCACCACCAAAAGCTTTCGCTATTCCAAGAACCAACACATGGGTCTTCGCTATTGATATAACATAAAGGTTTTAAATAGGCCATAATGTTAATTCACCTTTTAAAAAACAATATGAAGGCTCCGAGAAATGAAATGTTAGGTACTAGTTATAGGGGAAAAAGTTTTACACACTATACCTCACCATTTATTTAGCTTATGTTGTATAGAATTATAGGAAATATATCTCATAATTTTATTTCAATGTGTATCATCATCATCATAATTATTTATTTTAATGTAAGAAAAAATGGAAAGTTTACATCGAGAGCGAGTGACCTAAGGGGCTGAAAAGAATAGAGATTGAGGGAATCACCTCTATAAGGTTAACCCCCCTCGGGATTCAAATGGTTAATTTTATTGAAACAAGATGTACCTAGACCATGCACCACAAACATCACCATATGATCTACCACCAGTTTCCATGAAGACATGTGGTACCCTGCATGGGGACCCCCCACATGCCCAAACAAGTCATCAGACTAATAATTATCCCTACTGGGCAACACTTGTCCTTTATAGTATGCTTATTCCTCACTCACAGACACTCGAGCAAACTTCCTAGAAGGTCACCAATGATGATCACTACTCCAGTCTAGACATGCTTGATTGTGGAGTTATAATCAGGTCGGTGCTTAAAAATAATGTTTTGCCTTGTTGAAATGAGTCATATAATTTAGTCATTTATCCCTTTATAATTATCTGGTGTTACATTCAACCCCATTTAGAGAAAAATGTCTCGTTATGGACCCTATATCTTAACTCAGGCTGTGCCATTGCACTTAAGGATGGGTTCCTAATCTCATACCAATGTAGCAACTAGGCCCCACTAATACCATAGACACCCTATTTTAATATAGTAGTCATTTCCTCCCCGGCTTGGTATGACTAGTTGTCTCGCAGACACGTGGTCCCCTCCATAGGGCCCACCCACACTAATGACTGCCCCCACATGCCAACACATGTTCTTTCTAGTATTCTTTGTCCTCACTCACACGCACTCTGGGAAACTTCCAAGAAGGTCACCCATAATGATCACTACTCCAGGACAAACACGCTTAACTATGGAGTCCTAATTACGTAGGTTCCCAAAAATAAATTTTTACCTTGTTTACATGAGTTACATAATTTATTCATTTACCCTTTATCATTATATGATGTTTCATTCACCCCCTTTAGAGCACAATTTCCTCATTGTGGATGCTATATCTTAACTCAATTAGTGCCACTACACTTAAGGTTGGGTTCCTACTCTGATACTAATGTAACAACTGGGCCCCACTGACAGTATAGATACCCCTTCATAACATGTTCATTTGGTCATAGCCAACTAGGTACCACCAATTACCCCAAAGACAAATGTTCCTCTCCATGCGACCCACCCACATGCCCAAACAGGTCATAATACTAATGACTATCCCCAAATACCAACACATGTTATTTCTAGTGTGTTTTTACCTCACCCACACACACCCTGGTAAAATTCCCAGAAGAACACCAATCCTGATCACTATTCCAAGCAAAGCATGCGTATATGTGGATTTCTAATTAAGAAGGATTCGAAAAAGAAATGTTCACCTTATTGACGTGAGTCATATAATTTATTCATTTAACCCTTTATCATTTTGGGGTGTTACAATAGAGAAAAACAATCTTTATGTTGTAACTATTATTTTAATAAACTAGAGACTTATTTCAACAAGGTATAAAAACACATGAAAGCTTTTTTATCAAATTAAGTGTATTAGTTAAGTAAGATGCTACAATACATTTATATGAATCATCGTATGAATGGCTATTGACACATTAAATGACCATCCAATTTAACATAAACATAACCCCAATGGGTTAAGTACTAAGGCATGTAAAGAGTATATTAGACATACAAGGGTCAAGTCATACCAACATGGGTTCAGTTATATGGGTATCCATTACCATTTTATGGAGAAAACTCTCTATAAATTACAATTGACATCCCATTTAAGTGAAACCCATTAATGGTTAATTTTTAAAGATGTTAACACATCCTCAGTGGGTTTTTCACATAGGCATAATATATCAAGACCAACCTACGAGAGTTGAGTTGAGAATATAAGGATTAAGTTTTATGGATTTCCATTACCATGTTATAAAGATAAAACCCATTATAAGTTAAAATGGACACACCATTTAACTACAATCCATCACTGACCATTGGATTTATTAATAAATAAAACTATCAATTACTTTAACCCTTAAGGAACTTATTATACAAATATATATTTGTATGATCAACCTACAAGGTTTAAATCAACCATATAAGGATTTAGTTATGTGGGTAGCCATTCCCAAATTATGGAATCAACTCTCAATAAATTATAATTGGCATCCCATTTAACTACCATCCATAGGTAATAAATTGAATTTGTTAGAAACACTTAAGTTAATTCATTAACTAATTTAAAACTATTTAATTTCTTTGAATCATTTTATGCTGATTAAATAGAATGTCACCATCAGGCTATATGATAAAACAATTTTTTTGATTTCTTATAGCCCTAGGTCTTCTAGACCCAACCCATAATCCCTTCTGGGGTTCCATCCAAAAACCCAAGGGTGATAGGAGGAATTTCCCATCCAAGATTATATGTGATCCAACATCCTAGGGAGAACCCAATGTGGGACTTGGGTTTGTACCCAAAAACCCTCCCCTCAAACTAAATACTGCACAAAAAACACCATTTAGATTGGCATAGACCCCTTATTGAATTTCCCATCCAAGATTATATGTGAGCCTCCATCCTTGTTGGAACTCGATGTTGGACTTCTGTTTGAACCTAGAAAAACACTATTAAGATTGACAAAGACACCTTATTATACCAACTATATAATAAAACTATAAGAAAAAAACTATCAAGAAAAGGATACAAGTATACAAGGATGGTAATCATACAATATTGGTATATAGATAAGTATTCTAATGATATGTGAATCCTATGTGACTGAAATTATAAATGAACACACCTATTCTCTTACCATACCGGGAAAAAAGATAAATCATGTATGTAATGAACTATGAGAAATATGAACAATCACTCAAGGTGAAATAACAATAAACTGCAATAACAAACAACATTAAGGAAAGTATCATCCCTATAAACTTGATCTTTACCCCGTGTGTCGGTTAGTCATTCCCATAAGTGAGATATTTACAAAGTTACAACACATTTCCAATCTCATGTCTACGAGTACAAAATAATAAACCAAAAGAAGATAAACCTATTATGCCACTTTGTGTCATCCTGGGCCTAGTTCACTCGTAAGAAATTAATCATGAGGGTCACATGTCCTCAAATACACCTCCCCATATGCCAAAGGATTCCAACTAGTAGTGATGTTTTAAAGGCGGTACGGTTGGGAGACTATGCCCTTTAAATTAGTACTAAATATAGAGAAGGAATAAAAAATTGAAATGAACATTGGAAGATAATAGTAACAAGTAACCAGGAATGTTCCAAATAAACTAATAAGGCATAAACATAAGATGCCATAAAAACAAGGTAGTCAAGTTTATAGCTGGAAGTATATACATCAAGGCAAGATATATAAAAGAATAAATAAAAGTCCCAACTCTAGTAAGCTTATTGAGTACATGATCGACCCACTTTTCCCATGTAATGTCTTTGCCCAAAAAATTAGCATCAAAGAATCACCATTCAAGTTCTAACCTATAGCAATGAGATCTATCCAAGTACAAAATGACGGTCTGAATAGGGTGTGAGTAAATATTAGTAAGAAACCACCAACGGTGACTAATTCATTCAACTCTGTGAGTATGAAACATAGCCATGTGCAATATATCTATCATAGGGAATCAATAATGTGGAGGTGAACCAGGGAATACGACCTACTTTGGTATAAGTTAGACTGTCACTAATCATAGGAATAAAATTGTAATCATGAGACCCATGGATGTAATCTTAGGAATCTCATAACAAGTATCCAGATGAAACCATGAAATGGCATTTGGACATTCCCATATATCAGAACCAAGGTAATAGAGTGAGTAAATCCAAATCATTGCACTTTAATAAAGTGGGCTCTAATTAGGCATGAGGAACAAGTCAAAGGTAATCACAGGATAACAAGATTGGGACCCAAAGAGGTAATCTAAGGTGTCCTATATTTGGGAACAGTAGGCCGAATCCTCGAACCTCCTCCCTGAAATTCTATTTTTACAATGGGAAACCAATACTTTTAAAAATTGCCTAGATGGGTTCACGGTCTGAAACAGGATTCACACTTTGAATCATTTCAACTCGATCGTTTCAGGGCCAGAACAGGAGGTTCATATCATGAACCTTAGTTATGAAAGCTTAGGCTCACTATCACAACCATTCATAATGTGAACAACATCTTCACACCATGAATTAATGCCGCAATAGTGGTGTGAATTCTTCAAAGAGGTAAAACACAAAAAGGAAAATAAGATCAACAAGTGATATAAAAAGAATCCAAACAAGAATTTCATACCTGAAAGCAATACTAGGATGTAATATAAGGTATTGGAAAATCCAGGGACACTACCACAAATCAAGGAAAGGGAAGTGTTTTATTTTATCACTGCTATATAGGAAGCACTAATAAAGGCCTCACCATTATCAGTGCTATTATTAGTGCTAATACAAAAATTTAATAAAAGATATACTACTTTATATTAAATTATTATATTTATATTCAAAATTAATGTTTATTTATATATAGTAATTAAAAATTTCATGTTTATAATTAATATAAATATGATATATTAATATATATTTTTAATAAGTCAAATATTAATATAATGTTTTAAAAAATGTAATCATAAGATTATAATTAAATAAATATATATTAAAATAATTATAAAGTTATAATATTTTTTATTAAATAATAAAAATATTTATCATATTTATAATTATATATTTATAATTATATATATAATTATATATTTTAAATTATATATAAATAAATATTAAATATATTTATTTATAATTATAATTATATATATATATTTAAAATAATTATATGCCTCTCGTGAATATGGTCAATATATATATATATAAAGAGAGAGAGAGACACACAAACACACACACCATGAGGATGATATTCATGGACATTGTCATTATTTATGTTCATATGATGCATGAGTATAATTGATGTTGTATAATCATAAATTTATTTGTGAACATGATTGTGATGTTAAGATTACCTATATTATGATGAGGCAAGCATATGTTATGTATTCATCATGAATGTTCATTTGTACATATTAACATCCGTCATTATTCTTGTTTTCCATATATGTCATTTTTTGTGATCTATACTCTGCCAGGTACATATAATTCATTCATGTTACACCCGTGAACCTATTATGTTCTCATAAATACTTATAAAATTATGATAAATATATATAAATTATAAATATATTTATTATATTTATAATTTATAATTTATAATTATTTATGAATACTTTAATATATATTTATTTATAATTATAATTATAACATTATATATATATATATTTAAATAATTATAAATAACAATAAATACATATATTATAATTTTCTAAATATATAATTTTAAATATTAATATATATATATATATATAATTATATAAAAATATTTATAAATATATTTATATATGTATAATTATATATAAATATTTATAATTTTATAATTATATATAATTATATAAATATATTTATAAATATATACAAATATTTATAAATATATATATGAAAATTTATAAATAATTATAAATAATTATAATTATATATATGTAAATAATTATAAAATTATAATAAATATATTTATTATATATAATTATAAAATAATAAATATAGTAAATATATTTATTTTGATGTTACAATTCTAAATAAATACTTATTCATTTATAATGATAATTAAAAATAAATATTTCATTTTTTAAATAATTATAAGATTATAATAAATATATTTATTACATTTATAATTATAAAATGATAATTATATATAAAAAAATTTAAAATATATTTAAATAATTGTAAAATTATAATAAATATATATATTATAACTATAATTTTTTAAATATATGTATAGTTATAATTATAAACAAATATATATTTATTTAAATAATTAGAAAATTATAATAAATATTGATAATAAAAAACTTTAATATATTTTATAATTATTTAAATAAATAAATATTTATTTATATTTGTAATTATATTATAATTTTATAATTATAAATAAAAATATATCTATTTAAATTCTTATAAGATTATAATAAATATATTTAATATATTTATAATTTTATAAATATATATAGAAATATAAATAATTTATTAACATTAGTCTTTATCATTGCTAAACAACACTAATAAAAACATTACGTTTTCTTATCAAAAACTCTAACAATTCACTATCTTCCTTGCACCTTGAAGCCTTCGTGGAACCATAGTGATGTCGTCGCCGCTCGCCTTCTCCTTATCCTTTGCCTCTGCCTCTGTCTTTGTTGTAGACCACCTTCGTCGTCATACACCTTTGTCGTTCCCCTCAAGCTCTCACACCTCACTGACACTTTCCTCAAGGTTACCTGAGAAATAGAACTATGATGTCACCTCTGCTACCCATGCCACCGCCTCCGCTGCCCCAACTGCCGCCTTTACTACCCTCACCTTAGCTGTCGGCTTCTCCCCTTAAGGTACAGTTCATCGAATGGTATGTTCCCCTAATTAATTTATTGTTAGGTCATTGAAAATCAGGAATCATTTGAGATTAGGGTGAATGATTTTTGGTTCATTATATTCATTATGAACATAATTCTTGAGATGTAATAACCCTGTGTTTTTTTAATGAATAATTTTAATTAAAAAAAGTGTTTAGGACTATGAATTGCGGATTATATATTACACTATAAATGAAGGTCCTGATTTGATGACTATATTGTGATATTATTAATTATCTTATAAGGAGTTTTATAGATATAAATTTGTATTTGGTCATACCACACTATTTATAGTTAAAGAGATCACTACTACAAAACTGACCTTTAACTACGCTAGAATCGGCCTTTATCAGTGCTATGAATGTGATGAATACCTTAGTGGGATTAAACGAAAATGGATTTTATGAGTTCTAAAAATCACTGATAAAGGGTCGATTTATTAGTGCTTTAAAAAGAACTAATAACCGGTGTCTTTTATCAGCACTTTTAAAAGCACTCATAAAATCATGATTTAGTTGCGCTTTCATTTGCACTGATAAAAGTATAATTTATCAGTGCTTTTTATTTGCACTAATAAAAGTATGATTCATCATCACATTTAATAGTGCTGATAATGATAGACTTTATCAACGCCTATATAAGCACTGATAAATTATATCTTTATAAGAGACTTTAAAATCGATCATAAATTATACTTTTATCATCGTGTTTAATAGCACAGATAAAGGTGAAAACTGCATTGTGATGTTGTAGCACACTGCATCACCAGAAACAGGTGCAGTGTGTGGCAACACCACACTGCATCACAAAATAAGATACAAGTACAAGAAACAGAAACATAAATTACAAAATTAAGATAAAAATACTGAATTTAAATGGAATATATTTTCTAACACAAATACAAGAAAAAGAAAACACTATTATAGAGTATGTCAATTGTTTTTTACTAGAATTAATGTAAATTGTGAATAAAAAGACACACTTAGATTCATTCCAATCACATTGTGATTCGAATTAAGGTTTGGTTGATTCCTAAATTTCATACATGACTTACGGATCATTTTCTAAAAGTACCAAAACAATTGTAATTTGTTTCTCAATTTTGAGTTTGTTAGTTGTTTTTTCACTAAAATTGATGGAAAATTTTGAATAAAAAGATATACATTGAGTCATATCAGTCACAATGTGCATCAGATTGAGGTCTGGCTAATCCCTACAAGTCCCAAATTATTCATGTATTATTTTACTCACGTGTCAAAAAAATCAGAATTTTTTCCATCATTTTTGAGTATGCCACTTGTGTTTTTACTAAAATGTCATTTTAAACTAGAAACGTGCACTTTGATCCATACAAGTGGCATCGTGTGTGGTTTTTACATGAGAATAATTCATACACCACACAAAGTAATTATTATTTATTTTCTGAAATTATAAATAAAATTTGAGGGAGTTTTCTCAGTTTTTAGTGAGTGAACCTTTTTAGTATTAAATGTCAATTTTAAACTCATAACGGAAAATTTGAGTCATACCAGTCACACCGTGCATCCTATTGAGGTGAATCGAAACCCTACACATCACAAATGACGTAAGTATCATTTTCCTAATCTAACAGAATAATCTAAATGTGTTTTCTTAGTTTTGATCTTGTCGGGTTTTTTTCACTAAAAATAATGCTAGTTTTGAATAAAAAGATTCACTTTGAGTTATACTGATCACACCATGTTTCAGATAGAAGAACGGATGGTCCTTGCATGTCCCAAATGACATATGGATCATTTTTCTAAAGTAACAAAACAATATGAATGAATTTTCTTAGTTTTGACCATGTCAGTAATTTTTTCACTTAAATAAATGTCAATTTTGAATAAAAAGATGAACTTTAAGTCATACTGGTCACACTGTGCATCAGATTGAGGCACCATGTGTGTTTCCTCTGTTTTGAGTACCCCACTTGTGTTTTTTACTAAAATTCCATTTTAAACTGGAACCACATAGAATGGCTCTTATCTTAAGTGATGAGTGTTGTGTGCAATTTTAAACTATTTTTCTCAACCAAAATCATGGTATGATCCTTATTTTACATCATTCCCCAACAATTTTTTTATTTGAAAGCCAACAATTCTTATCCTCCTCTGCCTCAGTCTTCACCTCTACCTCCTCCACATCATTCTCCGACTGCAACACAAACTCTTCCTTCACCTCTGCTTCAACCTTCGTCATCGCCTCTGCCTCCACCTCCACCTCTGCGATTTCCCAACAATTTTTTTGTTTACAAGTAAGAACTTCTAAACAAATTGACTTCCTCTATTATTTTTCTCCTAAAAAATGTTCAAAAATAATATATAAGAATTTTTACACTAATTCTTCACAACCAAAATATCTTTCAAAGGTCATAAATCATACTAGATCATAGATATAATAGGCAATCACATAAATTTGTTGTCAGTATACATTCTGAAAAAAAAAAGTATGTTCTTAACTCATCTCTAAACAAATTGATTGCCTCATTTGAGTAACTTCGTTATCAGCAATCTTGATAGTACAGAGAAGTTATATACAAAAAAATTATTGCGAAATATATTTAATGAAATTATAATTACCTTCAGAAATTAACTAGATGGGGATGTTGGTTTTTTTCATGCTTTATGATTTATTTCATAATTTATCCAACATAATATCCAGAATCGATTGAATTATCTTATTTCAAACACTATAGAAACATTGGAAAAAATGAGTAAATTGTTTTGGAATGATTTGGTAGTTAAATAATTCTATATATACCTTAATTTTTTCCCATATGAAGTAATCTATTGTCTTTTGCATTTCAGACACCAACTTCATGCCATGATCTAGCCTGTATTGAGAGACCGCCCTATCATAAAAAAGATTCTCATTAAAACACAGACAGAACATATAATTTGATTTTTATCTATAAAATGTTTATTTTAGTGTATTAAATATTCATAATAAACATCAGGAGTGGTTGGTTGGTTTCATGTTCATGCATTGAATCCAAAAAAAACATATTTGGGGTGTTTATGCTGACTACTATCAGCATCCAGTGCTGCCTAAAAAACAAAAACAATTAAGTAATAGAAAAATTAAAAATATATTTTATGTGATTAGATCATCGAGTTTTACCCTTGTAATGTAGTTATCAAAAAGAGTACGTTGTCTGATGATTTTTTTATTAAACTCTTTGAGTAACTCGTTTATTTATTCTCTATTTCTTCCTTATTCAAATTAATTTCTGGTATATAAATGATACATGGATTAATGAATCCAAATCATTCTTTTCATGATCATTCATTTATATTGTTGTAATATAAATGCTTATACAAAATATGAATAGTTATTAACTTTAATGAACATATTTATCTCACTATTTGGGCATACATATTATGAAAATATACCTTGTGTATGTATTCACAACTGAGACACCCATCCATTCATGATTGAGAATCTCATTTAGAGTCTTGAGGTCAATTACATCTGTAAAGGAATCTCTATATATTTCTTCTTCACATTCAATTTAATACATGGTTTTATCTTTAAATGTGGTCTCTTAATGAAGTTGTAATGATAATAAATATTTCTATGGAATTGGCGGATAGAATGTACTCTTAAAAGGTCATTTTGTTTTCTTGGTCAATTGACTAGATTTTCTTGATTCTACTATTCGTTTCTCCACTGCTTTATACATCTATAATATGATACCTCACTTCGTAACTTTTATCATCAACTATTACATATTTTTCACATGATTTTTTTAAAGACGTACCCCATGTATCTTTATATGATTAGACGACCATGTTATAAAATCTCCCATAGGAGCTTCGATTTTTGTAATATCGGGACCATTATGTGGAACATGAAACATAGCTGTCGGCTCATACACTACCTCAATACCCACTCTCGTGTGATTATTTGGGAGGGGTTGGTTGTTTTTCTGGTCTCTTAGGATATTATACATTGTACCCATCGTAACATGGTAGTACATGGGTGTTGAAAATTAAAAAACACATACAACTGTACCCTATAGAGTTTTAGTAATATAAAGTTATGAGAATCTATTTAATTAACATTTAGGAGAAAGAGTTATGAAAAAATTGATTACCCCAATTAAGGTATGAGGTTGGGGGGAATGATTGGCCTCAAAGCTAGTGGGATCATTTGGTTCATGTGTGGATATTTTCTCCACCACCGCTTCACATTGATCTTTTCTTATACATTGGTCTGGAAAACCAGAATGCAAAATAATTTCTTACAGTGAGTCTATTTGTGTGTATAATCGTCTCATCATATTATATGTATATTCTTGTGGTTTTACCTTCTCAAAATATGTTTGAGGAGATACACCAAAAACTAATCCTCTAACATTACCATATTGTTTAGGCCACATCAAAGTTACTGAATATCTCTTTTCTTCTGGTACGATCGTTCTCAATTTTTGTGTTTATATCATATAAAAAAATATGAACATATTTATTTTTCTATAATGTTGTTATAAATCATAACTAATTAAAATTATGTCATAATTACACATGCTTCCAATACTGATTTTGTGTTATCATCAAATAATATACCCTCCTTATTTACACGAGCCTCCTTCCCTAGTACATTATGTGAGATAGAAGTGGCTTTAGATTTTGATTCACAAATCATCATATAAGAAAGCAAAATTTGTTGTTTCATATCACATAATTAAAATTTATATTGTTTAATTAAAATACATACCAATTTATTCTCTAATGAAGCATACCCCATCATTCCTTTGTGATAAGGTGGGGGGGTTGGTTTTGATGGATGTTCTTTATTTTCAGCACACATTTTTTGTGTCATAAATTATCAATTTTCAATATAGTTAGATAAATAAATAATGTAAAATAATATATTATCAACTATGATGCACCTGAAATTATTTCTCACTGTGATGATTACTGAAAGCAATCCATGTTTCTAGCTTTATAATATGTTTATAACTAAGTGGTGGGTGGGGATTTATTTTTCCCTCAGCATCCCAAAGATGTAACATGATCAGAAGAGTCTGGAAGCCTCTAAGGGATTTTCTATCATCCATTTAGACAAATTTCTTATGGAAATATTATCAAAATAAAAAAGTCTCCAAGGAATAATGAAAACTAAATAAACATTTCATTATATAATTTTTCAGTAAAATAAAGAACGTACGTTGTAACATTACCGTTATAACATTCCAATGGATTTTCTTCATTACAGGTTGGACGTGGCACCATGAGTCAATATCAATTAGCACGTTCATCCTCGTTGTGACCCAAATATAACTAATGAATTTTGACTTGTTGGGGTCAATAGTTTGGCCATGTTGATTCTAACCAACCTCAAATTTTATACCCAAACTACTTACCTTGATAATATTATTCAAAACAATGATGTCACATTGTTCTGGTTTTTTCATTCTTTTCATCAACATGTTGTTAATACCCTAATAATTCTATAATTTCACCATCCATAGTTTCTTATTTATCTTTATTGAAAACAGCATCATGTTCAAAATATATTTTCTACATGAGTAGTCAAACATTTAATTTATATTGCATAACAAAATTCAATACACTCCATGCATACATGTCTAAAATTTCATGCATCTTGCATGAAAATTGTTTCTTTCTTGAACAAAGATATAATACATTAAAACTAAAGTACAACTAACCTTCACTTCCTTTATTTAATCCATCCTCATATTCATGTATTTCTTCTATCTCATGATGATGGATTTGAGGCTACTAATTCCCTCTTTTAAACTAGCCTTCTTCTCATCACTATTCGGGATGTATGTGATCCATGAACTTTGGTACCATAATGATTGAAGGAAGGATAGTTTGAAAGAGGGAGTCAAATCCATCATCAAGAGATGGAATAAAATCAAGCATGTTAGGATTATGGTGTCCGGAGAAACCTTCACTAATGGAATTAATAAAAATGTATCCTCAATTATAGAGGAATTAGAATACCTCCACTATAATGGACGTGAAGAAATGAATCTCACCCCACATACATTGGAAATCACTTCTGTCTACTCAAGGATTCCTCACCTTCCAATTTTGTATAGATTTTTAATCTACGATAAGAATGTCCTTCCAATAACATACATCCCTTTAAAGGGTGAATTTTTTAACTTATGATCAGTATTGATCTATAATTTGTTTACTATAATAAATGAAATGAATCTATTCAATGTAATAATAAATTTATAATTATGATATATAACTATAAAATCTTAGAGGAACCATTGATAATTCCCATCAGTTAAAATTATACCACATAGCATGAAGTAGATCTACAATTACCCCAGGGAATTTCATACTTTATGACTGATAATGATATTATTGGTTGTAAAATATAATATTAGAGAGTGGTATCCCCACAAATCAATCATATTCTATGATGAAACATTAATCATATTCTACGATTGGTCTCACTAAATATGACTTATGGGACATAAATATCCAAACCAAAAAAAAATATTTTAATCATTTTTTGTTCTCTCTATAGTTATTCACCATGTTAAATGTCTTTTCAAGTTATTTTTTATCCTATTAATTAATTAACTCCCTATTTTTATTAGTAAATATATTAATAAATCACATCTCATAGTTTTCTTAATGAACATTACAACCATGGATAACTAACTATATTATGGAAAATACACTCATTATATGTTTTTTTGTATTTCTAAGTCCATTTTACAAATGATTTCTCAACTCTGTCCAATCACGGAAATTTCTAAAAAATTTGTTGAGCATTAATTTCTCACAAAAAAAATTATCTATCACTATTTGTAACCCATGGTTGATGTCTAATAATAATCTTGAAATAATTAAAAAAAATCTCTGACAACATGCATCACTAAAATAATTTTTGGAATGCGACTTATTAATTTAATATTTGTTGAATTCAATGAAAAATTGTTCTACAAAATCATAAATATAAATAACCCATTTCATGGTTTAACAATTTACATGAATAACCAAAATCCACAAAACATGTTTTAATGTTTTTTAAACTTACCTTGGTCCCAATATGTTCATTGCCCATAAATAAGGGCCACAACATGGTATCCTCTAATCTTTAAAAACACTCTTAATTAAGGCTTTAGAATATATAATCTAGTATATAATATGAATTAAATTTTAGAAACTACTTAGATTTTGGAACCCTATATTATTAAAATGAAGAGAAAACGGAGGGGGGATGAGAGGTCTACATGTTAATGTCGATAGGAGAGTAATCCATCTATGTGTGTCTCTAGGGACAAATGGGCTGGACATTCAAATACATATAAAGGAGAAAACGATGAAATAGAACCACACTCATTGTATTTTAGTAGCGATGAGAAGATATATTTGGTTCTTTATGTTTATGAACAACGAAAAAAATGCAAAACCCAGAACCCAAAAAATCAAACAATGATAGAGGAAGAGTAGAAAATAACATACATTGGATTCTAGACTTAATTAATCCAAGGGAATATAGAGGAGTTTCACCTGTAGCAGACGAGTTCTATGAGATCATTAGAATAACCAATGACTAAGTCATGATTAGGGTTTCTTTTAGTATATCAGGGACACTTTTGAAAATGCTTTTAAAAAAGTGTTGATAATGATCCCCTTTATCAGTTCTAAATTTATAAGTGCTGATAAATATATCTTTTATAAGTGCCTTTTTAGCGCTGATAAATCTCAGGCTTTTTCAGCGCTAACATTTTAGTGATGGTAAATATATCTTTTAACAGTGATTTTTCAGTGCTGAGAAAAGTATTATAATTATAATTATTTAAATAACATTATTATAATTTTATACATATTTAAATATATATAATTATTTATTTATAAATATATAAATAATTGTTTAAAAAATAATAATTACTTATTTAAAATAATTATAAATATAATAAATATACATTTATAGATATTTTTAATTATAAATTTTTATTTAGATATATATTTTTAACATTATTAATGGATATATAATCTTAAATACATGCATTTTCAAAATGAGTGAAATTAAATAATTCAAAATTAGTACACTTTAAAAATATTGAAAAAATGGATATGTTTTATTAATTAAATATAATTTATTATAAAAATATGGATGTATATAACTTGAAGTGGATGAATATTTATTTAAAATACTAAAACATAGTAAATATATATATATATAAATAAATAATACAAAATGATCAAATTCAATAATAAAATAAAAAATAAAAAACATTAAAAATGAATACCCTAATTATAGTATTAGAAACAAATAAATAAAATTGATTGATTAAAAACATAATATATATTATATTTATCATGTTATATTGAAATTCTATAATATACTAATATTTTAATAAATTACATAAATATTAGGTGTATGTGTTTCTATATATTGCATAAATATATTTATGTGTGCGTTTGTGTATAAAAATTCCTTGACACAGACACATTTGTGTGTGTGTGTCTATATATATATATACGTGAAATAAATGCAACACATAATGTTTGATATAGGCTAAATTGAAGAATCAAACAACATTAAAAATGAATAAGACATTAATATGTTTTTAATTAACATTTTATACATATTATACTTATTCATTTGATATATCTATATTTAATATATACTATTTATTAATATTAATAATCTATATATATGTATATTAAATTTTTTTATTTCTATCAATAATTATTTAATTAATAAAATGTTTCATATTTTTCTTAATTTACATATTCTATTGTTATTTGTTGAATTTTTTATTTATTTATAGACCTTTATCAACACTAAAAAAGAATTTATAAAGCTAAACATTTATCAGCACTAAAAATGTGATGATAAAGGGAACTTTTTACCTGTGCTAAAAATAAAGCACTGATAAAGGTTTCCTTTATCATCTCTAAAATAAAGTACTGATAAAGGTTACATTTTATCAGTGCTAAAAAAATCGCCCATAAATTATTACCTTTATCAGTGATTTTTTAGCACTCATAAAGGGAATTCTTTATTAACTCTTATTTTAACACTGATAAAGATGAACTTTATCAGTGAATTTTTCGAGCACTGATAAATGTCAGCACTGTTATAGGTGTGTTTTATAGTAGTGTATGGATTGTGCTCTGCTTTTTTATAGGATTATTCATTTTGAATGTATTTTATTGTATTTCTCTATGTTACACAATACTAAAGGTTATATCTACTGAATTTAAGGAATTAATAATCCTTCAAACTTAGAGGTGGTAATGTGAGTATAGAAGATATAGTTTCACCCTATTTTTTTACTTTGAAAATAAAATATAGTGGATGGAAAATTTTCATGATCATGGTGGATATGAATAGATAATTACCATTGATAAATTCTTATGAATTAAGGCTAAAGAGTTTGGGAATTATTTGATGAAGAGTGTAGAATTTTTGAGAATTGATAGAGGAACCTAAAGCGAAACATTATAGAAATTTAGAGAGTATTTTGTTATTATTGATCTTTGAAACTAAAGAAGATGTTGAATAATAAAGAGTTCATCAAATTTCATGAATATGTCATAAAAATATCTAATAATAGAGTTTTTTTATTTTTTGTTTTGATTAGTAAGGATCAAACTAATACAGTTGAGGGGAAGTGAGTGTCTATTCTATAATAAAGAAGTGAACATTTATCTTTTGGTGTAGTTGTAAACAAAAAGGGATAATGATTTTGTTGTGAACCTTATAAAATCACTGAACTCAATGGATTTTAGTACTTTAATAAATAACTTATATATACTCCTTGGATATATATTAATTTGTGTGAACCAAGAAAAATTGCTTTCATCATGTACTTTATTAGTTTATAAGGATAAATTATTAACATAGGGACACCTACCGGTAATCATAGAATACATTTTCAATGGTTTTTAAAATACCAAAAGGGAAGAGGAAAGATTCCAAGTGATTTACAAGATTCCATAGAAAAAATAATCCCCAAGTAAATCCCATAAAATTTTGAACACATGGTTACCATGACTATAGGAGAGAAAGTGAATGGAGATGTAGGGATAAATAAGATCAAAATAAGAGATAAGGACCACTTATTTAATGAATAACTTGAGCTTTAATAGAGAATAACCAAGATTAAAGTTGAGATGAGGGGTAGGGAATGGGTGGTCTTCATGAGGAGAGTCATTAAGGCTTCTAGAGAACTTGGGGAGTGAAGTTATATTCCTCTTATTAAATTCATATTTTTAAAATTAAAAAATTTCATATCTTAAAATTCTTCATGGGATCTATAAATTTCCCAAATTCATATCCATAGAGTTCATGAAACTATCTTCCTTAAATGTGAGAACACCCCTTTTGTTAATTGGATTTCAAACCAAGAGTTTTAGTGATTTGAAAGTGTAAAAAATGTTGGAAAATGTTATTTTTTTTAAATGTTAAAAGTTAACCCTTTTGATCTATATTTAAAACCACTTTTGTAGCCATTGTTAATTTTTATATCAATGTTTTGGGTTGTTTAAATATTTTATAATTTCCAAATGAGATGGATTTTTTAAAAGGGTGTGTTTTCTGATGTAGATTGGATTTTAATACTTGTTGTGTCTTTAATTGTAATTCAATGTCCATTTAAAGGGTATGGTGAATTACAATTTTAGTTTTAAAGGTATTTTAATAGTGTATCTTGACCATGTGATTTCTTCCTTCTTTTTATGGTTTTCTTTTCAGATTTTTTGAAAAGGGATTATGTATGGTTTTTAAATAAGGAAAAAATGGAAATCGTGATTTTGAAGTGTTTTCACACTATTTTAATAATATGTTCTAAATGTTTTATCAAATGAGAAAAGTTAGAATGGTTTGTATTTTAAACTCTAAGAATTCTAGAGTATTAAAAATTGGGTTTTAGGACATCATGCCTATTTTTATGGTAATGGTTTGTTTTCAAAAATGATTTAGAAAACAATATGATAGTTGAAAATCTATTTGAGTTTTGAAATGTGTATTTCATATTTTTATGGCTCATATCGCTTCCTTGGAATCTTCTGAGAGGGACAACAGTTGGATGGTTACCCTAGTTAAACATATTTTGTGTATTTATTCTGTTAAATATTAATATTACCAAATAAAATATGATGGTTATGAATAAATAATTTATGTATGTCAATCATATGATAAATGAATATTAATATGGAGTGAAAGAGTTCACCATGTTTGGAAAAGATCGTTCATATGACCCTTATCAAATCCTTTGTCCATATTCACATTGTTTTTTTTTCAGACTAATTAGTCTAGAGTAGTTAGAAGAACACTTGATCTATCAGGGAATAGATCGAAGTTATAAATTTTTGAATAAACATGGGGAAAAAGTGAATATATCTAGTGGTTGGGATAACAATGCATTTTATGGATCATCTTATATGATTACAATTGTGTAAGATGAAGAATACCACATTGAGGATGTTATTACAGATGTGAATGATGATGAAGATCTAATTTAGAAAATGACAAGGACAATTGAAGATGAACATCATGATTACCCAAATTTGTTTATGATGATAATGATTTGTGAAAAGAATACATTGTATGTTGGTTGTGGTAAATATATATAATTTTCATCAATACTGAAGTTGTATAATTTGAAATCATGCAAAGAAGGTAGTGATAACAGGTTATGGAACTACTTTCTCTATTTAATAACATGATCCAAGAATATAATGAGCGCCCTAGCTGAACATACGATGCCAAAAAAATGATACGATCGATATGTATGATCTTTGAAAGAATACATACCTTCTTGAATGATTGTATACTATTTTTAAAGGATGACAAGCCACTTAAATAATTCCCAAAGCGTGGTGATTATCGATACAAGAAAGATGAATCCAGTCCTAAAAAGTCGTATGGTACTTTCCAATCACTAAATGGTTTAGATGCCTATCTGGAAGTGAGGAGACTACATGGAATTTGATTTGGAATTCAGATACAATAAATGAAGATGGGAAACTACATCGCCTAATACACTCTCCTCTGTGAAAGAGAATTTCTCATGTGTATCCTGAATTTGGAAACGATCCGAAAAACTTTCATCTTGCATTATCTACAAATAGAGTGAATCCTTTTGGCTTTCAAAGAATAAATCATAGTACATGGATGGTTATGGTGGTAAATTATAACTTTCTACCATGGTAACGAATGAAATGAAAATACATCATGTTATCTATGCTTATATCAGGACCAAAACAACTGGGTAATGATATTGATTCTTATTGGGATCAATTGATCAAGGATTTTAAATTATTATGGGATTCAAGTGTTACGTTGTATGATGATTATAGAAATGATGATTTCACATTGAGAGTCATGGTGTATGCGATGATAAATGACTTTCCTACTTGTGGAAATTTGTCAAGATATATCATCAAAAGAAATAAAGGGTGTTTAGTTTTAGAACAAGGTACACCATCAATTGGGTAGAAATATTCATCAAAGACTGTGTTCCTAGGGAATCACAGATTTCTAGTCTAATGATATAAGTACCGATCTTGGATAACATCATTCGATAGAAGTTCATAGGAACATACAACATCATCTCCACTAACAGGTGATCAACTATTTGAGAAATTAAAATATGTGGAGATTGCTTTTGGTAAACAGTTTTTTAAAAAACATTACCAAACCTGGTTGGGCAAATAGATCAGTTTTTTTGAATTACCATACTGGAATTTTCAGTATGTTAGACA
Organism: Viscum album; assembly: GCA_963277665.1. NCBI lineage: Eukaryota > Viridiplantae > Streptophyta > Magnoliopsida > Santalales > Viscaceae > Viscum > Viscum album. The sequence continues at coordinate 91,456,021 of OY728131.1, forward strand.
TTTTCTTGATGTTATTCATGTTGAAAAAAATGTATGTGATAGTGTCATGGAAATTCTTTTAAATGCACCTGAAAAAACAATGAATGTAATTGAGGGTAGGTTGGACGTGGTTGACATGGGAATAAAAGAAGAAATGGCCCCCGTAAAGGGTGAAAATAAACTTTTATTCCTCTAGCTTCTTACACTATTTCTCGGAATGAGAGGTATCAATTTTTCAACTTATTTAATAATTTAATGTTTCTATAGTGGTATTAGTCAAATATCTAGAATATTATTTCAATGACTAATTTAATGTTAAAGGGCTTGAAATCACATGTCTTCTATGTTTTGATGAAAGATATAATTCCTATAGTTTTACGTTGCATTATTTACAAGAATGAACATCATAAATTAATCGAGATATGTTTCTTCTTCAATGTTTTATACAGTATATTTATAGACCTAGTGAAATTAATAACTATAGAAAGAGAAATTTCCATAATATTTTGTGAATCTTGAATGTTATCCCACTATAATTATTTGATATGAAGGTTCATTTGATGGTTTATATGGTGAGGTAGATTCGAATGTGTGTTCCTGTACACTATATTTGGATGTACCCCACTAAAAAATATATGAATATTTTGAAAGTTTATGTCAAAAATAAAAGTCTACTAAGGGGTTGTATTGTAGAGTGATATTGTTGAGGAAGTTTTTGAATTCTGTACTGAATACCTATTAGGTGTGGAAAGTATTGTTCTTCCAAAATCTCGTCAAACTGGGTAGCTTTTGAGTTAAGGAATTTTTAGTAGAGATGTTGTCACAATCAATATTACAGATTGGGAGTAGTCCCACCTTTACATTTTTAATAACACTTTAGAGGTTTCCCCATATTTTGAAACCCTCAAAGTTATTCTTAGGAATTTTAATCCATCAAGGGATGAAATATGGATATCATATAAAAATAATTAACTGTTTATAGGATGGTTTTGGGACTATATTTTTAAGATTTTAGATGAAAATATGGATTCAATTTTAGAATTACTTCAATGGCTAGTTAGAGGACCGAGTGTGTTTGTATTGTCTTACAATGGTATGTAATTAATGGTTACAAATTCTATAAAATTGAAAATTCTGATGATTGTACCATGAAAAATAGTGGAGTTACACATGAGGCTGAAGTGATTCATGTTTCTAGTACTAAGGAAGGAAATCCAATTTACGTGAATATTTCATACTTTCCCTTCATCAAACAAACATGGTGGTTAGATTATAAAACCTTCCAAGTGTTGATTTTTCAATGAGTGTGGGTTGATAACAAGAGTGTTGATAAAATAGATGAACTGATATTCATGGAAATTGATTTCAGTAAGGAATGGTATAAAGATGAATTTTTTATAATGGCATCATAGGCAGAACAATTATTTTATGTTCCAGATTCCGCAAACCAAAAGTGGTCAATTTTTCTGTTATCGACCAAAACCACTAAAGGATAAAATGAAAATTAAACTAAGGATGACCCTTTCATTGCGATGTCATGATAATTTCTAGGAGGTCGCAATGTAGATGACGTTTTTTTCTATTAGAGGAGATCATAATGAAGGGATTTGGATAGTCGATGAAGGGGTGAAATCTCTTCACCCTTTAAAAAAAATTAAAAATTAGGTTATATTTTTTGTAATATAAATTGTGTTACCACATGTTATTATATATTCGCTACAGAATTTATGTAATCTAAATTATATTCCAAACCACATCTGTAGATCTTCACATGCTGGTGCTCCAAATCCTGATGAACAATAGGTCTCTCAACATATGGTTGCTCACAATGAAGAGGAATAACGATGTTCTACACATTCCGATGCTCCCAATACTAAAGAACTACAAGTATCTCAACCTCTTTCTCCTCCTCGTGTAGGGGTACAACAACAATCTTCACATGATGATGTTACCGATCTAGAGGAACAATTTATTAACAATGTCGAATCTGACGAAATTATAGGCAACGAAGGACCAATGATGCAAAAAAGAATCCTAATAGGTTGATGGGTGCTAGAAAATATATTTAAGGTGAAATGAAAAGGGATCAAATACGAGGTTATATGGAATCAGAACGACCAATAAGTTAACCCAAACAAGGCCATGTTTTGTAGTTACGTTAGAATCATCACTCAGAAATGTGTTCTAATTGATGTAGATTCATGGAACCATGTTGTGCTCATGTTTAACACATTAATATGGGAATATATTATGGTAACAATATGATATAATTTATTTATTTTACTAAAAAATAAAATAATGAATCATTGAATTACTCCTCATCATCCCTTATAGTTTGAATATATAGTTGATGGCTCCCATAAGAAATAAGTTTTAATTCCTATTGTAAGGATTAACAGATTATTTAGTGAAATTATAATGAGACATCATCTTAAATATTTTAAAGGTAAAATAAAAATTCACCCACCGCTTATGTATGTACACCTGATAACCCAAGAAGTGTGGGATGCGTTTACTGGTCATCGTGCAGATGTGCGTTTTCGAGTTCCTTGTGGACATGAATACATTTTTTGAAAATACATTTAATAATCACTTTGGTTGCCAATTTTTAATTTATGAAACAAAAACTGAGTGATGAAAATAAAAAATTGTTAGAAAATCCAACATACCCTGTCCATAAAGCAAGGATCGAGTATTCTTCACTCAAAAAAAATGTACATATTTTAAATCAATTGTAAACTTTTATGTGGCATGAAACAACGAAATAATTACGTTCCTCTATTTATATGGAGATTGATGAATCCAAATCCATAACCACATCCATCCCATTCCGTGTGCTATGGACGAAGGCACATGTAAGTAAATATGGGATACTAATAGATGAAAACCCACGAAAATTGTGGGAAACATGTATAAATATGACATAACACAAAATTTGGTTTTATTTAAATCACTATTACATAACAATTAAGACTTATTTTCCTATATTTTCTATACAAAATAGTCACGAGATTCAACACCACATGTACTAGATGACCACCAACTATGGGTGGATTTGAATCGGCCAAAACAGAATGGTCGTGTTAGAGGTGTGGGTTTTGAGGTGACAACCTGAATATATTTTAAGAGAAAAACATGATAATGATAAATGTGAAGAAATTAAATATGTGATATAATGATTATCTACCCTTGAAGAAAAATTCCAATGGAAGACTGAGTTACTAGAAAATGTTGTGGGGAGGAAGAAAATAGAAGTTAAAGCTCAAGAACAACCATTGCATGAATATCCCCACCCCCACCCCCTAAAGCTTTGACATGATCCATTTAACACAATGATATGTCTTAGTTGAGGTAATCAATGTTCTAATAATTGTTTTTATGAAATTTGAATAAAAAAACGCTGATACATTTCCAATACGAATATTCTATAGGGTGAAAATGATGTTGATTTATATCTATCAACACCCACTCATTACCATGCACTGAGCGATACAATGTTCAATATCGAAGAAAATAACCTACACAACAGAAAACTTCTAACATATAATCTGAGAGTGGAAGTTATCCTAGCTCATGAGATGAGTGATGAGTTGCTTGTTCTACTTGATGACGATGATATTCATACGGTCAACTGAGTTTTTGGAACATTTGTCACATGGCCATCAAATCTTATAAAAAAACATGTCGACAAGGAGGTATTCATTTCTAATTTATTTTTCAAGCTAAAACATTAACAATTTATGGTATGTGTTTGAACCAATGAATATTATTACATGAGGACAAAGGGAATGGGGTGAAATGAAAGACCGAATCAAAACTATCTAATGGAAGGACCAGCCGATCAAAAAGATCTACCAAAATCACCTTTATCCTACCTGTTCTATATCTGGATTTACTAACATTGAATTTCCATGTGGATACAAAGTTACAAAATTTAAGTAGTCACATAGTTGATTTTGAAGAAAATATGTATGAATCAGAATGTGAAGACAATATTGGTGTTGAGAATATAAATGAAATCCTCAACTATAAATGGTTAGGATCCTCAGTTTTAAATGTATACATGAGGTATGTTTTCATGAGTTGTTTTTTCAAAAGCTGATATACTATGTTAATAATGACTAAATAAATTTCATATTTTTTGAATGTGTATATATCAAAACCAATTGAAGTGATTTACCCATGAAAAAAATGGAATTGTTAGTCCTCAAACAACCTCTACAAAACAAAAAAATAGAATCCAAAAAAATAGATGAAATAGTGTCAATCATGGTCAAATAATTTGGAAGAAAACTTTTGAATGATAGACTCTTCTTAATACCAACATTATAGGGGTAAAACTCTAAAATTTAATCATATAAAATATATTTTAATTTATTTTATTACGTATTCTTTTTTGTGTTTTTAGGAAAAAATAGATTCTCATTGTGGTCAATTTGTATACTCAAAAGATTTATTTCCAAGATTAACTGCATAGATACCCAAAAAACTAAACACATATGAAAGAATTTGTTAATATGTAATACACTATGTCCAATGGTTTAGAAATAAACATCATGATATATAAGATAGATTGTGTTTTAATGAGGAATATTTTATGATAGGGTGGTGCATCAATATCGTGAAAAAAAAGGAATGAGACTAGGGGATAAGCACAAGGACCCTGATAAGATCTAAAACTGGATAAGTATCAAGGTATATATAATAAAATTTCACTATAAAATCACATATCAAAACAAATTACTTATTCTACTGAATGTTTATGTAGTTTCTGAAACAAACAAATAGAAAATATCGTTGTTATTATGTTTTTAAATTTATGAGAGAGATCATATTCTATGAACAAACTAGCATCCCCAAAAAGGTATTTCAATGTTAATTACTATTTCATTTAAAATATTTATTAATCCTTTTTGTATTTATATTTTTCAAGTGATACTATGACATTAAAAAAGGTTCATATTCACAATATGATATAGCTTTGTTTAGAAACAAATGGGTAGCATATTTGATGGAAGAATGTACACAAATATCATAAATATGGGACATGCATATAAGTAGTGGCATATTTCATATTTATGATTAATTTAATTATCTTTAGTATTACTTACGTAAGAATTTTTTCCCTTATACAGGTGGATTCCTTTTATATTTATGGGTCATTAATGAGACAACCATCATGAAAAGGTGAATTCCTACTACTTATTTAATTAATTTTATCATCATTTTATCTACTATTTGAATGTTACTTTCCATATAATATTTATTTAATACTTATTTAGTTGTTTTAATATATATTTTTGGAAGAGGTAACATGTTCCTTTCTTCCAATGTTATCATGCTTTCCATTTCTTTTCTTTGTCGACCTACCAACACTACATATTGATTCAATGTTCTTATCCAAACAACTTTCTCAACTAAACATGCAGTGTTGGAAGTTTGATAGAGAAAGAAACTTATAATTTTGGTAACATTTATAGTTATAATTTTTTTGAGACATTTGAATGTGTAGGAATCAGCGGCACCTCAATCCATCACACAGTGTGACCAGTATGAGTCCAGGTGCATCTTTTTATTTATAATTGACATTAATTTTAGTAAAATAGACAACTGACACACTCAAAATCAAACAAATGCATTAATATTATTTTTTTACAATTGGAAAAATATCCATAAGTAATTTAGGACATATGGGAATCTGTCTCACTTCAATCTGAAGCACAGAGTGACCAGTATGACTCAAAGTGTTAGTTATGAGTTAAAATCGACAATTTACTTCAAAATGTGTCACTCACTGAAAACTGAGAAAATACACTCGGGTAGTCCTAACAACTTAGGAAATCAACTCATCAATAATTTTTGATGTATAATAATTGTTCTCATATCAAACTGATATATGATTTCACTGGTATGAACCAATGTGTTTGTTTCCAGTTTAATATGAAATTTTATTAAAACAGAAAATTGACGTAATAAAAACCATGAAAATTTATTTATATTGTTTTTATACTTTAGAAAAATGATCTATGAGTCACTTAGAACTTTTAGGAATTAGTCACACCTAAATCCAACACACAATGTGACCAGTATGACTCCAAGTGTATCTTTTTATTTAAAACTGACATTACTTTTAGTAAAAAGGAGAATGTGATGTAATGAAAAATGAGAAAATTCATTTGAATTGTTTTGATAATTTAGGTAAATGAGGAATGAATCATTTGGGGTGGGTAGGAATCGGCCTCACCTCAATCTGATGCACGGTGTGACCGGTATGACTCTAAGTGAATCATTTTTATTAATAATTTACATCAATTTTAGTAAAAAAATAAATTGAACTATTGAAACTAATCAAAAACATTTAGATTATTTGTATACTTTAGTAAAATGATCTATGAGTCATTTTTGATCTGTAGGAATCAGCTGCACCTCAATCTGATGCACCGTGTGCCCATTATGATTCTAAGTGAGTATTTTAATTTAAAATTGACATCAATTTTCGTAAAAATGAACAAGTGAAGGACTAAAAACAGAGAAAATTGATTCTGATTTTTTATACTTTATTAAAATGATCCATGACTCATTTGCGATGTGTAGGAATCAACTTCACATCAATCTAACACATGGTGTGACTGTTATGTCTGAAAGTACATATTTCTATTTAAAATTGACAATAATTTTCATAAAAAGGAATAAGTGATGTACTATAAACTAAGAAAACACATTTGGACTATTTTAATACTTTAGTGAAATGATCCATGTGTTATTTGGGATGTGTTGGAATCAATATCACCTCAATCTGAAGCACGGTGCGACTGGTATGACACGAAGTGCGTCTTTTTTGTTGGGACCAAGATGGATGGAGAAGGGTGTATGAAGAGTTTTCTTTTTCTAGGAGTTGTATTTTGATTTCATTGATGTATGAGAAGAAAGGAAATCACTCCACTTTGTGAATTTATTTTAAAATAAGGTTATTAATTTTTTATTTGTATTTCACAAAGATCATAAGTTGTTTGGAGAACTTGTGATGCAATCCTTTTGAAGGATAGGGGGTGTAAAGGTGTTACCAATCATATCAGGTTGGATTGGAATGAAATATGTTGCTGGAATATAGGGAAGTTACAAAACATTCCTTGGAAAATCTGATGATGCTAAAGATGATCAATCAAATATTATAAATCCTAATAGATAAGATGCACGATGAAAGCATATATTTTATGAGGAGTATTTCTCAAAGGATCAAAAAATTTAGATGGTGATCTTCATGACTATGATGGGAATCATGAATGGTAAAGGTGAGGTGAATTATGAGTGGAGTATTGTGGCAACACAAAGGATTGATGGAATGATTCCCGATTAATTCAAGCATTGCGAATGGGAAATTTATGTGGAGCCTCGTGAAAGGAGGAGTGTCATGAAGATATTTATTAGTGATTAAAAAAATGAGATGTAGGTGGTGGAGCATCGCTAATGGGAGAGCCTACAAATATATGGTGACCCCCAATTCATTTTCATGGAATTTATCAGAGAAAATCAGAATGTGATCTGATTTAATGAAGGTAGAGGTGCTCCATGAAACATGATTTCTATGCGAGCATGAGTATCATGAAAAGACATATAAAGTCCTGAATTATACTAATTATTTAAAGTAATGGGTGCTTCACAATGATTAGATATTCTTCATTGACTCAGTGAACTTTGCAAAGGCAGTTGGTTTGGAAAAGGTAGGGTGCATTGTGAAGGTTGGGAGCTTCCTGATGGGAGCTTTGTGAAGGATCATTGAAAAAAGTAGTTTTCAATACCTTGTTTAGGTGAAAAGATCTTTCTACGTGCATAAAAATTAGATTGGGGTATCAGACAAAGTATCATTTCGAATTCCAAGAATTTCTTACCAACTTTTGGGTAGGAAATAGAATTTTTTTGAACGATAAAATATGTGGAAGTAGATCAAGAAGCACTACAACATTGTATTGCATCATATTGTGCGAGGAGAAGCACACATTCTTTTGGATTATTTAAAAAGCACTACACGGGTGTAAGGGAACATTGTACTCATTGTATTCCACATCAATGTAATTTTTTCTAGTAGATTGTGTGGTATTAGATTATTTCCAAACCATACCAAGGACTAAATACTCTTGCTGAGTAGTGATCCTTATAAATTACTATGTTCCTTTAGAAGTGTGGTTGATTTGTGATCAGAAGGGAAATAATTATTTAAGAGGATCCAAAGGTTGTTTCATAATAATGGAACCATACAAGAAAAATATATCACTGATTCACCCCTCCCCTTATCAATGACATTGAATCGTGGCTAGACAACATCAATTACCATCAGAGCTGGAGGTTTCCTTTATTTTATTCATTTCTGAATTTTTTAATAGAAGTGGGGATGGAGACTCAGAATTTCATGAAAAGTAAGGGGGTTCCAATATTTTATAGAAATAATTATCATATTTGGAAAGATAGAATGATGCATTATCTTATGTCTTTGGGATATGGAGTTCTTGAAGGTACAACTGATGGATTTTCTTATATTGTTAACAAGGTCCCTCTTACACCTCTCAATAAGAAGAATCTTGAGAATAATGGAAGAGATAAAAATTAATTACTCCCATCACTTCTGAAAGTGAGTTCATAAGAGTAAAAGGTGTTGGGATATCTAAAGGTATCTAGGATAATCTTAAAAACATATATGAAGGAAATAAAAAAGAGGAGAAGGAAAAAATACATATCTGGAGGCTAATTAAAAATGGGTGAGTTTAAATCTATTGGGGAATTCATTACATGTGTAAATGACATTATCAGCATAATTAGATGTCTTGGTGAAAAGTTGGAGGCTTCTAAATTTGTTGAAAAGTTATTAAGAATTATGTCTGGCAAATTTGATGGTAATGTTTCAACATTTGAAGACAGAGACCCTGAAACATTATCTCTGGATGATTTACATAGCACTCTCACCACTTATGAAATGAGAACATGGAAGACTATATGGAGAAAAAAATAGTGATAGAGAAATGTCGTTCAAATCCTCCAAGAAAGAAAATTCTAAAAAGGAACTTGAGTAAGATGATATTCTCTGACTATGGTAATGAGGTATGTAAATATTTTGATGAAATATTATCATTATTTTCTAAAATGTGAGAAAAGGTACACGTAAATACAATGGGAAACTTCCCATGAAGTGTCTTGAATGTGGATCCGTTAGGCACTTTTTGGATAATGTACCTCAATGAAAGAGAGAAGAAAACAATGATGAAGATGAAAGAAGTCCAAGAAGGACATGTATGAGACATGGTGTAAAGATAAATATTTTTCAAGAGGGAAGGATAAAAATTTCTTTAAATCTAAATGAATAATATTGTTTCTAAATATTAAGAAGATGATAGTGAAGTTAAATCTGAGAAATCTTATGTTGATAATGCTGGAGATAATAACTTTATTGCAACAGTGAATAATGATGATTTCAAGAGCAGCAGTTCTTATGAAGAAGAAACTCAACATCAATCTCATCGGATAGAAGAATTGAAAGAATGTCTAAGTAAGATCAGAAGACTTGATAAGGAAAATAGGAAGATGATAAATGAAAATCCATCATTAAAATTTAAATATGGTTTTTTGAATGAGAAGTTTAATATGGTAAAATAAATTAATGATTTGAATAAATATATGGAGAAGAAAAATAATCATAATGAACATGTGGAAATTAAGTTGACGGAAAAAAAGAAGTAGAGGTAGAACTTTCCCAACAAAAACACTCTAAAGTCGAATAGAGGGATATAAGTTTTAAAAACAGTATCTTAGAAGTTTGTGAATGTTTTAGTAATTAAGAACCTAAGAAAGATCAACAAAAGTTACCATAAAATGTTGATAAGAAATATGAATTTATCATTGAAAAGAAGAATGCTGAGAAAGTTATGTATGTGGCCAAAGTTAACAATGTTAAAAAATCTGAAATTTCTAAAAATACTGAGTTTAGAAAAATTTATATTACTTATAGTTCTGATAAGTCTGATAAGAAATATGATCAGAATAAGAAAGTATCATTCAAAAGAATAAATGTTGATGGTCAACAAAGTACTGATAATAAAGTTTATGAGAAACAAGTTCACAACAATGGTCTGTATGCAAGCTTTAGTGGAAAATATTCTTTCTTTGGCTACTGCTAGTATTTCTGGGGATTTTTACATGAAAAAAATATCTGTCAGTTCAACCAAAAATATTACTACTAATACACAATTTTTTTAAGATAAGGTTTTGGGGGGATTCAATCCTCTCAAAATAATAATTTTGGGAAGGATCTTCAAAATAAATTTGAACAGGCTGGTGTAAAAGTTTAGAATAGCTTCCAACCACTAGAAACTATTTTTGAAAGATGTGAAAAGCCTATACATATTTCTAAGGGATGTTCTTTTTTGTAACTAGGACAAAATAACTTCTAAAAAATTATCAAAATCTAGAGGTGAAGAAATAAAAGGAATAACAAAAAGGCTCTTGTTGTTGAAACTGCTTTAAAATATATAAGAGGAGAACGACCTTGGATTCTTGTTATTTGTTTTTATTATTATAGAAAAGGATAAGTAAAGATGTTAAAGAATGTTAAGGACTTCAAATAAGGAATTGTGACATTTGGAAATGATGAATCTCTGAATATCAAATGTGTTGGATCAATTATCATTTGCTATGAAAAGATAAAATACAAGAAAAAATAATACGTTGATGGGCCGAAACACAACATGGTGAGTGTTTCACAACATTGTGAAGGGGGTAACAAAGTTATCTTCAAAAAATATGGGTTTGTTCTAAAAAGTGAGGATGATGGAGAGATAGTTAATAGAGTCCAGCCTACGAAAGGAAACCTGTTTCAAGTTGGTGAAACATAGAACTATTGTTACTTGGGTATTGTTGAAGAAAATAAATTGTGGTATAAAAGGTTGGGACACATGTGTCAGAGAAACATCAGCAGGATATCAAAGCAAGATAGTTTCTGATATATTCCTCATATATCAACAAGAAGATATTGGTGTTACACTATCTGTCAAAAAGGAAATATTGAAAATTCTTTACATAAGAGAGTTGAAATTTGTTCAAAATGACCCTTGGAACTCATTCATTCTGATATATTTTGGATAGTGAGAAAGCAATAAACAAATAGATATAAGTACTTCACCACATTTAGTGATGAATTTACTCACATTACATGTGTTATGTATATGAGACATAAGTTAGATGCTCTAAAAATGATCATAAATTTAGGAGGAAAGATGAGAAAGAATGTGAGTATTCAGTGAAGAAGCTGAGAATTGATAATGGTGTTGAATATAAGATTGATGAATTTGAAAATTATTTTGAGAATCATGGAATTCAGTATGAGTTCAGTTCACCGTACACACCACAACCAAATGGTATTGCTAAAAGAAAGAACAGATGTCTGGTGGAAATGGGGTGAAATGTGTTACTTGAACATGGTCTCTCTCATTACTTTTTGAGGCAAGCCATGAGTATTGTTGTGTATATTTAAAAGTGATGTTTCTTTTGGAAAAGTTTAGTTATGACTTCATATGAAAAATTATAAGGAAAAACTATAATTCTGAAACACTTAAGATTTTTTGGGAGTCCATGTATCATAAAGAAGAAATGTGGAAGCCTTGGAAAGATTGATCAAACAGGTAATGATGGAATCTTTAATGGCTATGCTCTGCGATAAATAGGATATATATGTTTGAACAAAAAATAGGACGAAATATTGATTCTACTAATGTGAATGTTATTGGAAATGTCTAGAAAGAAAAAAATATTTTTTCGAATATTGTATTTGAGAAAGATAGGGAAGGTTTTTTAACAATGATAATAATGCATCTGATAGTGCAAATCATACTCAAGAATAAGAATCAAAATCATCCATTACACATGATGAGGATGAAACTAAAATAGCTCATCCAAGGCTGAGAAATAAAGTGTGGACTCAAAACATTATTGGTGATCCACATCAGAAGGTTAAAACCATAATAACTTCAAATGTTGTAACACAGACTTATTTATATTCAAAAGTCGATCAGAATGATGTGAATGAATATTTTGAGCCTCCAGAATAGGTTCAAGCAATGAATGAAGAACATGATCTGATAAAAAATAATGATACTTGGGAACTCATACACAAAATGGATAATTGAAATGTTATTGGTATAAAATGGGGTTTCCGGAACAATATGAATGAAGAAGGATAAGTGACAAGGAACAAGTAAATATTAGTGTGAAAAGGTTACTCACAAATTGAATGTGTTGATTTTGACGAGACATTTTCTCTTGTTAATGGTTAGAAACAATCAAAATCTTTCTTTCTATTTCTACATAATGAGGCTACATTATCATTCATATGTATGTTAAATCCACATTCTTAAATGGTGATCTTGACTAGGAAGTTTATATTGATAAACCTTGTGGATTTGTTGTTGGGAAATATAAAAGTCATATGTGTAGAATGAAGAAAGACTTGTGTGGACTTAAATAAAATCTGAGGTCATGGTACTCATAATTGGATACTTTCTTATGAAATATAAGGTATAAGATAGGAAGAGTTGATAGAAATTTTTACATCAAATAATTTCATGAATTTTCTCTCTTCATGATTGTTTTTGTCAATGAAATTATATTTGCTGGTAATAATGAAAGATCCTATGAATGATTTTCCAAAGAGATGAAATAGTTTTTTGAAATTTCTATTCTAGGAGAAATGAAATAATTTTGTGGGATAAAAAATTTATAGAAGAATAAAAATATTTTTATTTCTCAAGAAAATTATGCTAAGGAACTTCTTAATAAGTTTGGAATGGAAAATTAGAAACTATTTTCAACACCGATTTCAGTGGGAATTAAGTTGTCTAAAGATTTTGAAGAAAAAGAAGTTGATCAGAAAGAGCTTAGAAAGCTTATGGGATATTTGTTATGTTTTACTGCCTCAAGACCTGAGTTAAATATGGAAACAAAGTGTCTATGATGGAAACCGTCGGTATGTCAGAACCATCGTAAGATAAAGATATAGATCATCAGTTGTGTTTCAATTCTAATATAAAGTTATAACTTAAATTTAATCTTGAAAATCCTGAGAATCATAGAAAAAAAATGAAAAAATTGGATATATGTTGTGGAATAATCATCAAAATATATTGATCAGCTCGAAACTGAAATTGAATGAATGGAAGAAGTAGCGAATTAAAATAAACAACCCATGATAGCACAGAAGATGTTGTAGAACTAAAGCTCAAAATTGAAGAAAAAGAAAAGGTCGTCAATGAAATTACCTTTAGACTAGAGGATAAGTGAAATAATGTTGACGGACTCAAAGAAGAGGTTGTTACCCTTTGGAGTAAACTCAAAAGTGAATCAAACTTAGAATAAGCAAATAAGAAAATACAGTTTGAAAAATTCTCAGATGTTGTGTTACTGGAGAGATCTAAGCATGGTTCTGATGGTGTTGAAAATATTTTGAATAATTAAATACCTGCATGCATGGGAAAAAGTGTAATCTATTATGATGTTGAAACATCAAATGCTGCAAATAAAATGGGTCAAAATAAAGGTAAACTAGAAGTTGTATATGTTGAAAAGTCAACTGAAGTGATGAAAAAGAAACCCTCAATTAAAACTGAATTGAGAACTGAAAACTATCCTCAGGAATACAGAAATTATAGGTAGTAAAACTACCTTCTTAAAGAAGGAGACATGAGTAGGAATAGAAATGAGAAGACATTTCCACTTATGAAATGTCAATTATGTGGTTATCTGTGTCTTACCATGTCATACTGCGAAAGAAGCAAAGAGTTATTTGAGTGGGGATGATCTAGGAAGTCACCAAAGGAGAAAAAATTCATATCCTACTTCTTAGAGAAGAAATAATTTCTATGGATATTGTTTTCATTGTTCTAAGTTTGTCCATAAAGCTATTTATTGTAGGAAGAGTAAATACATGAACTATTCATACAAAATTTAGAGAAAAGTCAATACTCATTAGCCAAATTGTATTGCTCTTACAAATATGTTTTCTCCTATGGAAGAAGATTGTGAGTATGAAGAACTATCCCCTATGGAATATAGATATGAAAGTCCATCTTTATCCTTCACTCAATATAATATTTCATGGAAGGAAAAGAATAAAATTGAAAATTTCATCCTTACAGAAGTATCTCTCAATGCTACAAAGAGAAATAAAACCTATATCCTTGATAGTGGTTGTTCATCCCACATGACGGGTAATACTGAATTATTAACAAATGTTATTAAAATGGTCAATTGAAGGGTAAGGTTTGGTAATGATGGTGTGTTGAAGATCAAGCAGTGGAAGTACTGAACTAGCTAATAGTGATCTGAAGAAAGCTAAAGCTCTTTATGTGGATGGTTTACGTCACAGTATCATTAATGTGAGTCAACTCTATGACTCAGAACTTATATAGACTTTAAATCCAAAGGGTTTCACTATAAAGGGAAAGACCCGGAAGTCTATCATGAAAGAATATATAATAGATGACAACTTATACCAGTTTGACAGTAAAGAGAACGTTTTATAACTAACAGTTGAAGAAGAAACCAACATGTGGCATTGAAGGTTGGGGAACATTAATCAACAAGGCATGGAAAAGATATCCAAGATGAATATAGTCATGAACATTCCAAATCTGAACCATGAATGGGAAGATACTTGTGATGTTTGCATACTAGGGAAGTTGGTCTGAAGTTATTAACTTCCAAAGAAGAAAATATAATCAAGTCATATCGATCAAATAAATATAGATATATGTGGTCTGATAAATGTTGTTGGAAGAAATGGATAAAGGTACTTCGTCCATTAAATTTATGATTATATTATAATGGCTTGTGTGATGGTTATGCACATGAAACAACAAGTGCTTGATTACATGAAAGCTTATCACCGAACTACCAAGAATGATACTAGATGGACAATCAAAGTCCTAAGGTCTGAAAATGGAGGGTAATACACAACCATTGAGTTTGAAAATGTCATGGAGAAGCATGGAATACAACATGAGGTGGATGTTGTGATAACCCAATGGAAAAATGGAGTTGTAGAGTGTAGGAATAGACAGGTGAACAAAATGGGTATAACTATTCTAATTTAGGGTATTATCCCTCTAAATTATTGGAAATAGTCTTTTCAAGATGTGGTGTATGTTCAAAATTAAATAGGGATTTATATGGGTGAAACCAAGAATCCATATGAGTTGTGAGATGGATGAAATCCCAATTTGAAGTATATTTGTGTTTTTGGAAGTAAATATTTTATCAGAAGCAAAGAAGGGAATCAAGGAAAGTATGGTGATTCGGTAGAAGAAGTAATATTCCTCAGATATTCAATGAATATAAAAGCATACAAATGCCTCAATAAGCTTCTCAGAAAAATTTTGGAAAGTATTGATGATTAGATAATTGAAGATAAGACCACAAATACCATGATGGGGTCTTATGCTGATGTGATTGAAGATGCAGAAGATAGTAGAAATGGAACATATGCAAATAAAAATTTAGAGGAAGGAGTGAAAAACATTCAGAGGTCACAACAAGATTTTGATTTCGAAGAAGAATCAGAAGATGAATCTATGGATGAATAAAATTCTTCTAAACCGCATATGAGAAATTTAAGAGCATAAATTGATCAAACTGACTTCATTGGGGATTTGAAAACACCCACACAAAAAGAAGAATTACGAATAATACACAATATTCCTTCTTAATAGTTGTGGAACAACCCTTATTTGAATAAGCTTAAAAGGATGAATCATGGGTTAAAGCCTTGAATAAGTAGTTGAATCAAATAGACAAAAACTAAATATGGGATATAATTAAGATACCGGAAAACCAAAATGTGATTGGCATGAAGTAGATTTTTTAAAATAAATTTGATGATCATGAAAATTTTATTAGAAATAAGGCATGGCTGGTGTGTAAAGGCTACTCATAGATTGAAGGTGTTGATGTTGAAGAAACATTTTCTTCGGTGGCTAGACTGTAGTCAATCAGACTATTTCATGCCATGCAAATTTAAAGAGAATACAAAGTGTGTAAAATGTATGTTAAAATAGCTTTATTTAATGGTGTTCTTGAAGAAGAAGTCTACATAAAACAACCAGTGGGTTTTCTACTTGGAAATGATGAAATGAAGGTTTGAAGACTAAAGTAAGAGATCTTTGGTTTGAAGCAGGAAACACGAGTGTAGTATTCTTGATTGGACTCCTATCTAAAGAAGATATAATTTAAAAGAGGAGGATTAGATCACAATATCTATTTGAATAATTCACAGAAATATCAGTTCATGGTGCTGGGGTACGTAGATGATATTATATTTGGTGGCAGTAGGCAGGGATCAGTGGATAAATTTTCCAATCACATGAAATCAGAACATGAAATGTCTATGATTGGTGAACTCACATATTTCATAGGACTAAAAGTGATTTAGAGGAAAGACTACCCATTTATTTCATAGGAAAAGTATGAAAGATAATTACTAAATAAATTAAATATGCATAACTTGAAACCAATGTTGACTCTGATTAAATTTGGAATTAAACGTGGAAATCATGAGGATGGGACTTCTGTAGATACCACAACGTAGAGGAGAATCATTTCATGCTTATTGTACCTGACATCGAAATGACCAGATATAGTCTTACCAACATGTTTAACGGACCACTTTAAGAGTAAAACAAAGGAAGAACAAATGGAGGCAGTGAAAAGAATCATGAGGCATGTTCAATGCACTCACAATTATGGTTTATAATTTCCTATAGGAAGAGACGGTTAACCATTAGCATTTTCTGATCATGACTAGGATTGATATGTTGTTTATAAAAATTACAAAAGTGGTGAATAATTATTTATTGGTAATAAATGTGTATGATTGTTGAGTAAAAAATAGGACACTACTTTTCTCAGTACTTTTGAAGTTCAATTTATCTCCGCTACAAAGGATTTCACTCAACTACATTGGATAAAGAAACAACTAATTGATATTGGTGATGATGTGAAACAAATGATGGTGATTCACTGTGATAAAAAGAGAGAAATTGGTCTTAAAAAGGATCATGTTCATCATTCTCATGAGAAACATATTGAAATAAAATATCACTTCATTAAATAAAAAGTTGGACAAGGTGTGATTAAAATGGATAACGTTGGAACTAATGAGAATGTGGATAAAATTATGACCAAGCCACTGGTAGTGGATGTGTTTGAGAAAAATCCTTTGAACCTCAGTGTCAACCACCTCCTGGTTAATATGGAGGTCATGAGGCTCCCCTCTCCCCAATTTAATTAATTATTTTATCTATTTTTGGAAGGGATGTAGTTTTATGGGAGAGATATGATCTAGGGGGAGTATGTTCAGAGGTCTACAATGTATAAATATCTGTCTTTGGGTTTATTTACAATGGGGGAGAATGGAGAAATTCAATGTAGAAATGTGTAAAATGATGTAGAATAATTTTTAAATGTGGAGAATTATGAAAAACAATGAGAAAATGTGGAGAATGATGGAGAAATTAAAAAAAGTTACAATGAGGAAGAATGTTGAGTTACAAAAGGGAAAATGAAGGGAGAAATGAGAATGGAGAAAACACTTGGGTGTTATGAAGAAACAGTTAAGCATTTTAAAACACAAGAACCCAACTCATGTTTCCCATCTAATTGTCTACACTGAGCATTTCTCATGTATACTTAGAGTGTTGGATAGGTTTTTTCTTGTGTATCAGGTTTTGTTTATGGTCGGTGCTTCATTGAATTTATCTGTAGATTGCCAACAAACCCAAAGGGAGAGATTGTTGGAACCAAGGTTGTTCATTGCTGGAAAGGGATTATGGTTTCTATTTTTTTTCAATACTCAACAGGGAAGATTAGGGATTACATGTATGATCATGGATTGTGAAAGTAAAGGGATCTTATAATTCAAGCCGATAATAGTGTTGAAGGAGGCATTGTTTCCCATATGTTGGCCCATAGGATAATGTTGGCCACTATCTCTAACTATAATGGTTTTAATTATCACAAATCATGTCACATATTATAACATATATCATACCTCATTATCAAAAATCATGTCTTAATCAAAAGTCACATATCTTACCTCATATCCTAAATCATGTCAAATCCTATGTCATGTCAAAACTTAGCTATTCTATGAGATCATTTTAATAATATAACTAATTATGATTTTTTAAGTCTAAAAAAGCTTATAACTGATATCTATGTGTAACTATGGTAATTAACACATTCTTACATTTTTGTACTGTAAGACAAATATAACACCTAAAATTTTCTATGTATGAGTCACTAGTACGGACAGAAGAACTGAGACACTAAAAGATGAGTCACCGACTGATGTCTCGCCGATAAGACGATTCACCAACTGATGTCTCATAGATAGATGACTCACCGACAGATGACACACCAACCCATGACTCACCAATAGATCACTCACCAACTGAAGAATCACTGACAGAAGAGTCACCGACTAATGTCCCACTAATAGGACGACTCACCGATAGGCTGTTTAAATTTTAATTTATTAAAATTACTTTTAATGGTCATATTTGAGTCATTTAATGATATTGACTTATTTAATAACAATTTTTAGGACTTTTAGTAGACAATACGAGGTACGATGTACCTATTCACATGGAAAGATCATGGTCTCTGTCAGCCCTCAATAATAAAAGTTGTCTGAAGAGAGAAGCAGCAAGAAGAGTAGTATACCCGCTTGAGAGACATATAGAAGAACATATGTGACTCTCATGCACCTAATGTGAACTCATGAATGAAAGGAATAACGCATGAGGAAATATCAATCAAGTTGTACATCGAATTGAAAAACTACTTCAACAAATCATAGAAGGAGAAGAATATACCTGCAGGACCATACATGTACTTGGAAGCTAGAATACGACACACTATTTTAGTTTCAAGTTCCAGATGAGGACTCAATCCTCATCTCAGCTACTTCTAAAGAGTCTAGAGTGGCATCTCAAGACACACAAAACCTTCCAAATCCATTCACAAATTTATTTTCTCTCTTCTGTGCATTTTTACATACTTTTGAGTAGTGTGTGTATCTATCTATGAATCACACACTTTATCCTATATCAAACTAAAGGATATAAGATATAATTCCACTCATACCTTCTTATAGATTTTGTACTCCCATGAATAACTGTGGAAGAGGTTCTTGTGTGACCTGGTAGTTTTTACCCACAAATAACTGTGGTAGAGGTCCTCTGACCTGGAAAACTTGTGTGTTGTTGTGAATCCCGATCCCGGGTGTGGATCAGACATTCTATTAATTTAAAATTCTTGGTTTTAGGTGATCACAAAAGTGGATAGGATTTTTTCACTTCTTGATACTGAACCTCTTGTTTCATTTCTGTTGTGTTTCTACTTTTAGGTTTACTCTAATTTATCACATATTTCATAAAATTAAATTGGAATTTGATAGTTAGTCATAAATTTGATATAACTGAGAACTAATCACATTTTGGGAAATTAATCGAATAGTCAATCTCTTATAAATATACTAATGTCTAACTAGTCAGTTGAATTTTAAATTTGGGGAAATTTCAAATAATACTTATCTAAAAAATCTTTTATAGAAACTCAATTCACCCCTTCTTGAGTTTCATACTCCGACCAACATTTGGTATCAGAGGAGTTTCTAAAATCCATTTTTTTAAAATTTAAAATTATCAATATGTTTAAACTAGTTTTAAACTACGATTTTAGTTGTGTTTTAAAGATATATAAATTTATATTAGTTCTAATTTTTTAGTTCATTAAAAATCTACACATTAGTATTTTAGTATGTATAATGGATTGGATGGTTCTACTACCAACAGACTACCATTATTTAATGGAACAAATTATTCACAATGGAAAACTAAAATGAAAATGTACTTAGAAAGTATGGTTTTTGAGATTTGGTCTTCCATTATTGATGAATATAAGATTTATTATATTTACAGGAACAATTGGGATGATCCAACTAAGACTACTTATAATAATAACTGAAAATCCATTAATTCCTTATAAAATTCTTTAGGAGATGAGGAATTTAACAAAATTTCTTCTTGTAAAATAGCCCATGAAATTTGGGATACTTTGTCTTTTTCACATGAAGGAACATCTAGTGATAAAGAAATGTGACTTAACACATATAATATTAAATATTATAACATTAAAATTAATCTTTATGAGCCTATTTCTGAAATATATATCATTTTTAATGAAATTGTGAACACTATGATCTCTCTGGGAAGAGATGTTACATCCAAGGAACAAATTATGAGAATAATAAAATGTTTACCAGATAAATTGATAGGGACCTCTGTCTCCCTTAGAGAATCTTGTGATATTATTAAACTAATAGTAAAGGAGCTGATAGGAAAGTTGATGATGTATGTGGAGGAGTTAAAAGTCAACATGGATGAAGATTAACCTAAGAGAAAATATTTAGCCTTCAAGACTGTTACCTCTAAGAATAAGGAAAAAAGAGAAGGTTCTAGCCTCTAATGAAAGATCTAGTTTTGATGAATCAACATCAGATAGTGATATAGAGATGTCTCAGTTGTACGTAAGATTCAATTAATTATATAGGAATAATAAGTTCTTTTGAAATCCCAATTATAAAGGAATATATGATAACAATGGAAACTAGAAAAAGGACCGGAAAATAAATGATAAATCAGAGGAGATTGTCTGCTATGAATGTTAGGGAAGAGGATGTGTCAAAGAAAACTATAAAAAGTTATAATACAAAAATATGTATGAAAACAAAGACAAGAAGTATAATAAATCTATGAAAGCCACCTGGAGTGACTATGAGGATAGCTCTAGTGATCAGCGTCATCTCATGATGAGAGAGAAGACATTTCAAATATGTGTTTTATGAAAACAAATTTTAGGTAACCATATATTATCCTATACATAATTTGCACTATTCTGGAGATAAAAGTTATTATGAAAATATGAAAACTGATGAACTATTTGAATACTATAACATGCTGGAAGAGACATGAAATGAATTGAAAGATAAATATAAATCTTTAAAGAAAAAACATGCTCTAACTGTAAATATTAAGTCTAAACATGCTAATGAAAAGGAAAATAATGCTCAACTACTCAAAGAAAACAATGAACTAAAAATGTCTAATGATAAATTGAATAAAGATCTAGAAAATTTTATCAATGGGAAAAAATAATCTTACTCAAATTATTGATAAACATATAGATCCAAAGTACACTTATAGTATTGGATATTAGGATGCACAAAGAAAACAATCTAAAACACATTTTATAACTAAATCAGGAAAATATATTTTTCTACCTAAAAAACAAAATTATGATTCTAGTTCTTATTCTAGAAAAAAATTTACTACCTCTAAATTTTTTGGACCACACTACTGGAAATGGGGTTTATCCCCATGCATCTATTACCACGGTTTAATGAAATGTGGGGATATGTTGTTTTTAATTGTCAATACCCATGGTTTTATTAAAATAGTAGGTATTCAACCCCTAAGTATCGGGCTCCATCGTGCTCCCCCCACTTCAACCATACCTCCCCAACCTCCAACTCCTGGTCATGTCCTCCCCTCCTCGACCACCACCTCCTAGACATCCGACCTCCGCCTCCATTCCCTCTCCTCCCCTATCTATCCTCCGCCTCATGGCATTCTGACCTTCGCCTCCCAGCCATCTCATCCCCTCCCCGGCCTCCGCCTCCCGGCTCCGCCTCCACTCCCGACCTGGACCTCCCGAACTTCACCTCTGCCTCAACATCTCGGACATCGTCATGTTGCCCCCACCTATGACAACGTCCCTAATCCCCCCTCTCACCTCCGCCTCAAAAGGCAGTTCATCACTTTTCTATTTATCTACTCAGTCTTCTTTGGAATTCCCTTATATAACATGAAAAAAACCATTCCATATAAAATTTTCCAATCTACGGATTAGAAATAAATCCTAAGTATTGGCATGAGTTACTCTTATATATACAAAGATAGTTTTCCTTTTCTAGATTACAAGTACAGATCAACCCATTTGTAGGATTTTTTTGAGGTAATCTTTATGTATAGGATCCAATATAAACTTTACTAATTTTTCCTCTTCTACAATTTATTATGCATCAACATGGAAGATATTATGTATATCAGGTTAATGTATTTCATTTCCTTTCCCTGTTTTATTTAAACATAAATCTTGGAGAAATACATGTGTTTATGCCATGTTTTATTCCTATAAATTCTAGAATAACCAATGTTCTCAATTTCTAGACATAATTTTCCAAAAACACCCAATTACATATCATACAATGCTCTAACCTTATCCAAAAGTCTTCAAAGTTATCTTCCCTAATTAATTTATAGACTTACACTTCAAAAACAAAATTCTATACTTAACTTAAAAACTTCTAGATAACAAAAAATTCTTCTCAGAACATCTGGGTTCTCTAATTCTATAACATACTACATCCAGAATGCACAATCTTTATATCCACTATCAATTTAATTTTAGAATATAAAGTTTTAAATTTTTAACAATATCACTTCTAGAACATCTCCAACCCCACATCCAAAACACTTTTCATAACTTCTCATTCATCAACATATCTTCCTAAATAACTTTCAAAAAATCTAGAAACTCCAATTTATGACTTCTATTATCAAACACAATTATTTATTAGAAAACATAACAAATATATTAAACAAATTCAACACACAACCTCTTTGTTGAAATATTATCTCCCTTTATATTTTGATGATAATGCTACTATAAATCCTACACCAACTTTTAACTATAAATTATTCAAAAGAATACATATTTATAGAGTATTATTTTCAATCCCATTTTTTAAATATAATGAAAATGGACTCTGTATACATATTTTTATTTTCATTTTCCCCCATTTATTCGATAATTATATAGAGTTACCTTATTAGATATACTCCCCCGTTATCTATACAATACATGTTTAATATTTTTAATGGTCTCCACTAAATCCTTGTTGGTACATTTTTATTCTCCTCAACTTTTAAAATCCATATTTGGGGAATTTTTTCTCTCCCTTTCTTATTAAACTGATTTACAACCCATTTGATATTGAGCTCTTTCAACCTATTCCTCAAAATCCAGCTCTTGAAAATTTGGATCCATTTACCACATTCAAACCTTTAGGTTATCTTTAAACCATGTTTTGAATAAACAAATGGATATTTTACCACTGTCAATTCCACTTGATAGATAAAAATAATTCCTATATTTTATTTTCTATGATTGTAATTGTTTTCTCTCTTCAGCCATGTTTTACTAAAATATTTTTAGGAATTTAATTTACTACTTATCATTGAGTTATTGATGAATACATTAATCCTAATAATTCTAAACTCGATAGAGTCAATAACATCAAAGTTGTGCATGCGACTCACTTACTTATATAAAAATGTATAACTTGATATTTTTCTTTCTTCTACACATCCTGTAATCTCAATCATAATTACACAAAACCATCAGAAAATAAAAAATAAAGTACTAACTGTGTGAGTCACACCACATGTTTAACTAATAGATATCTCATTTTCCTAATGGACTTATGACATCACTTGATATCCATGAACCTTCCTTTCCTCACATGGCTTTCCTTTTTAGGGATAAGAATAAACATTTTACGTGTTCCCATCCCCAAATCCCCCTAAATGCATTTATTTATTTACACTAATTATATAGAAAATACTTTAAACATTGTAACTATTTTTTGGTTATGAAAAGTTACTTCCTAAAATTTTTGGTATCATAGAAAAAAACCTAACACCACATTATTAGCACATGAACAAATAAACATAAATTCAATTAAAGTTATTATTAATTACATGTATTCTATTCTATTAATTTTATTAGCCTTATAACAATTTACATATCAAATTATATCATTTATCAATTACCAAATTTCACTTAACACAACTGAAAATTTTATATGATTCATTGAAACAAAATTAATTATCTATGAGGCTCTACATCATTTGAGCCTCTTCATCACAAGATGAAATTCCAAATCTAGCATACAAATCTAAAGTGGTTTCTCAACACCATTTATTGAGTCATAAAAGGCCATGATAACATTTTATATTTTTATACCAATTAATATATCTAATAAATCTAAAACCACTTATTGAATTTGTCTCATTTTATCATAATCACACCCCTCTTAAATTTTCATCACTTCAAACAACACTTAAAAAATATCAGAACACATTGGGAGAGGGATCCTTCCCATCCATCCCCAAGTTAAGGATTTTTTTTGTACTTGTAATCCAACTCTTTGTATACAACTATTTTCCCAAGCTTAGATTACTGTGTTTTAAAAATTTTATTTCCTACTACTTGAGGCCATCATTTACCCATATATATAAATTACCTCTCATCATTACCCTTAATATGAACCAATTATAATTATCACAGTCTCACAACTACAACACTAATGTCTATAATGTCCAATGATCATATTATGGACACATAAAGTTCTTAATTTCTAATAATCATTTATTTATTTCTTATGAAATATCACACATATAATTTATTCAATGGTAAATTCCCATATAAAAAGTATCGGTCGTTACAACCATGATGTAGACATGATATTTGATGGATTTTCATTATTAATTTTTCTTAAACTTACCTCAAATTCACTTATTACACATAAATGGGTATGATTCCAATAAATAAAACATAAAAATTTCATTCAATATCCCTGAATGGATTTTATTCATTAACAATTTCATAATAATAAAAACACTAAATAGGTTTTTTAAACACTATACTATTTTAATGAATAATGGTTTTCCTCCCATGTGTATAATGACTCTATATCTATAAAGGATTATTTTACATTGAAATTTTCTTTTTTATAACCCATCAATGACCACTTGGGAGTGTCTTTTTTAACGTTTTTCCTTTTGTTTACATCTCAAGGTAGACATTTTTTCCTTTTTTCCTACTTATTTAATCATGGACTCCTCTTGGCATTACATATATTTTTCTAGCTACTAATATTCATTGATTAATTTATTAATAATATTGATTGTAATGAATTTTTTAAATATCATTTACATTGTTGATTGATTGATAATTTTTTTCTTGTTATAGAATGGATAGAAGCTGGATGTATCTTACAGAACAGATTTCAACCGAGTTTCAAAATAATTTGGATAATTTTTTAGATTTTTCATTTTACAATGTGTTAGATAGAGGTTGTATATAGTTTTCCTGCTATAATTGTGTTGGAAGACCATGGTTAAGATGAGTAGAATTTAGTTACCATTTAACGAAATTTGGATTTCAAGCAAACTGTAATGTTTGGTTTCACAATGGAGAGACGAGTCAATCTTCGACTGGTCATAAACGAAATGAACGAAGTGACATGGAGAATTTGATATCTGATCAGTTTCCATATGTGCATCATAAGGAGAGAGATAGAATGCTGGTGCAAGAACACAATGATATTAGTACACATGAGGAAAATATTGATGATGATGATGTTGAGATAGTGAAAATTTTATTGGATGATGCCAGAACTCCAGTATATCAAGAATGTACTAAAATGAGCAAGTTGGAATTTTTAATGTGGTTATATCATGGGAAACCCATGTATGGGATTTCTAATACCTCCATTGATTATATTTGGACATTTTTGAAGGAATTGCTTCCTGATGGTACAGATATTCCCTCATATCACTACATGGCATGAAAGTTAATTAAGCAGGTTGGATTTGCTAATATTAAAGTCCATGCTTGTCCAAAAGATTGCAATTTATTTTTTTGAGGAAATAGCTGACTGTAATGACTTTAAAGAATGTGATATATCTTTATGGAAGACAAATGCAGATGGAACACCATCTCGTGTGCCACAGAAAATCATGTGGCACTTTCCATTGATTCCCAGACTTCAAAATCTATTCATGTCTCCAGAAATCTCATTCAATATGCGATGGCATGATGTTGAGAGAATTAAAGGTAATGATGACATGGTACATCCTAAATATGGTTTATAATGGAGTACATTTGATGCACAACATTCTGATTTTGCAGCTGAGGTGTGTAATGTCAGATTGGACCTATCATGTGATGGTTTTAATCTGTTTGGTTAGATGCTTACTGCTCATAGCACACATACGGTTTTTATTCATGTTTATAATCTTGCTCTGTGGATGTGTATGAAAAAATCATTCACTTTCTTGGATATACTGATATTTGGACCTTCGTATCCTTGTAATGATATAGATTTCTACTTTTAGCCTTTAATAAAAGAGTTCAAACAACTTTGGGATTTAGGTTTTTAGACATTTAATTCTTCTTCAAATAATACATTTCAGATGCACGATGCCCTTATATAGAACATAAATGATTTCCCTTCCTATGTAATGATGTATAGGTGGAGCACGAAGGGATAACTATCATGTCCCGTTTGTATGAATAATACACGATTGAGTAATCTTAAATATCGTCGTAGTTTTATTTTTATGGGGCATCACCAATTTTTTCCAATGGATCATTAATGCAGGAAGAATTTGCATAGTTTTGATAATAATGATCACACTGGAGATCCACCTCAATGTATGTCAGCAAGTGATATGCTTAATGAATTAAAATATTTCAGGTTTTTATTAGGGAAAGTTCGGTTGAAATCTAAAAAGTGGAAGAATGATGATACTGAATTCACATACAATTGGAAAAAGAGAAGTATTTTTTTTGTTTTTTCAAATTTTTATACTAATTTGTTATGTCATTGTTTAGATGTAATGAATATTGATAAAAAATATATGTGAAATGTTGCTTTCAATTATTTTGAATATTAAGGGGAAGACCAAAGATGACTTCTGATCTCGTCGGGATTTTTTGGATTGGGGTATTTGACAAAAAATACATGCTGTTTGTATCGGTGAAAACATATGGAAAGTTCCCTAAGCATCTTATGTGATGACACCGATAGAGAAAGTTAAATCTTTGGAAATATTTGAGAATATCAAGGTTCCAGATGGCTATTCCAGCAACATATCTAAATGAGTCAACATAAGTCATTTGAAATTGAAATCCCTAAAAACTCATGATTGTCACATCATTCTTCGTGAATTGATTCCAATAGAAATTCATCATTTTCTATCCAATAATGTAAGGGTGTAAGTGATTCGGTTGTGTCATTTTTTAGAGACCTTTGTGCTAAAAGGTTATCCATATCATTTAGGATAAAAATGTAGCAAGAGGCATCATTAATTTTGTGTGATATGGAAAAATAATTCCACCATCCTTTTTCACTTGCTTGATGCATTTAACAGTTCATCTTTCAACTGAGACACTTCTTGGGGGGACCAGTCACTTTTCGGTGGATGTATCCCACTGAAATTAATATGTGCACAATGAAATCATATGTCTAAAATAAGAATTATTCTGAAGGTTCCATTATAAGGAGTTATCTAGCCCAAGAATGTATGGATTTTTGTTCAATGTATTTGTATGATGTGAGCATAAGACATAATCGACCAATGAGAAACAAAGATGAGCAGTATGAGGAAATTCAACCCTCGTTTCAATCTCTTCTCCAAACAGGTGGAATTGTTGGGTCATATACATTGGATACATTGATCTTTGATGATTGGAATATGGCACATCATAGAGTCTTGTTTAATTGTGGTTTGTTAGATTCCTATATAAATATAGTAATTTTAATATATATATGTTAACTCATATGATATCATATCACATATACCTTATACTTTTATTGTCATTTAATGTAGAGAACATAAATAAATTATAAGTAGAGTTCATCGGCCTTTGCTGTTGAGAAGGAGAGAGGCTATGTATAGCTAACAGTTCCCATCTTGGATGAAATAAAATTTATGACCATTACATTAAATACCTTAATATATATATATATATATACTTATATAACACATATGTATTCCAGGTATTGAGTTTTCCTACTAACTTCATTTCTCAATAATTAAGAGTGTTGTCTTTTGGACCCAATTATTTGGTTCATGACTGAAAATCATTAATAATCAATGGATATAAATTTGTTATAGTAGATAGAGCACTGAAAATGAGAACACATCATTATGGTGTTATGCTAACTGCTAGAACAGATTTTTATGCCAGTACATCAGATAGTCGAAATCGATATGCAGATGTGTATTATTATGAACTGGCTGAGAAAATATTGTTATTGGATTACTACTCTCAAGGTCGAGTCAATATGATGAAATGTTAATGGTTTGATTCAATGATGTGACATGGTGCATTTATTGATGATTATGGATTTAGAGTTATTGACATGAGTTGATTCCTGCATACTGATGAACCATACATTTTGGCATCAATGGAAAAACAAGTGTTTTATGTGAAAGATCATTTGAAACCTAATTATAGTTTCATTAATGAAGTTATCCCAAGACATATTTTTCATTATGCTGGAAATGAAATTTTCACCATTGATTCGCCCATCAGTGTTAGCCAAAATGATGTATTTGATGACAAAAATTGTCCTATTGCGAGAGATGATGTTGAACCTGATGTAGTGGAGGGTAATATATAAAAGCAACCATATATATTCAGAGTTCATTCAGTTTACCTTGACATGAGTTTCTCAGGTTCGTACTAATGTAATTACTATAATTTAGACTTAGTTTGGAATTATATGCCTGTTTTAGGATAGTTTAGTTTCATTTCATTTAATTATATTTATTTCAATTCAGAAAGCTGGGTATAAAATGTTGTTTTAAAAATTGAATAACATGGTTTCAAATTATAATTACTGAAAGATGTTATAACATTTTTTTGTCTTCTGTGGCTTCTAAGTTGTATGTATGATTTGTAAAAATTGTTGCTAAAAACATTTATTTCATTCTTATGCAGATTATGAAGAAAACTACAGAAGCTCGTAAAAAGAGATTATTTGATGTTGATCCTATTAGACACGAGCGTGTGTTGTCTTTAGTGAGTATAATAATTCTAATATTTATCATCTACATTAAATATAATATCAAGTTCATATTTTTGATCAAATTTTTTAGGGATATATAACTCCAGAGATTCTCCTTCTTAGTATGGGACCGAGCAGGGATCCTCCTAGACCTAGGCAGATCTCCCATCTTACCACTCCCCACACTGACCCATCAGTGGCCATCCCATCTACCACACATGTCCACCCTCTACATGAGACCCCTAGGATGTTCTCATACATTTCATTTTCATCATCCCATTTACCCTCTTTTTCCCATTTTGTGTCCACGCTGACTCGACCAATGTTCTCACCTACACAATTTTCATATCCATTCATGTATCCCCAGACCTACTACGCATATTCTGACATGTCTACACCACCTCCTTTTACTACCATCCTTCCTACACATATTGAGTCTGTTCCTTCAGTATCCACTCCCGTTCATGAAGATCATCTGGAGCATGTTGTGGAACATATACTTCCTTCGGAGGATGCTGATCAAACACAGTCCATGGATGCCTCACAGCCTATTCAGGAGCCTGCATCATGTTTTTTTATTATAAATGATTCAAATTATAACATTTCACTTTTTTCTTATTGTATTTTCACTTAACTCTTCTCTTTTCACCTATTATATTAGTTATTGGGATCTTCTAGTAGGCGGCGTGGGTGCACTTGAATGCGAGATGCCTCGAATCGTGAAACTCAGATTAAGGTGGATTACAATTCTCAAAATCAAATGGTAGCTAAAAATTCTAAGGAGTGTAGAAGTTTCATGGATAATTTAGCCAAATATCATGATATCATTCTGGTGGAACCGGTCTCATGGAGACATATCAGTGCTAACATCAAAGATAGGGCATGGGCGCAGATATGGGTACAGAAATTTTGTAAATTTATATTTATATTAGTAATGTATTTATATGACTTAACATGTTCGTTGCAGAGTTTATTTAACTTTCTTAATGGTGAAGCTATCAATTCTGCTAGGTTGAGTGATCTTGGAGAGTATTGGCGGTCATAAAAGTATGAGTTACATCTTGGTTAGAGGAGTAGAGTGGGTACTGAGTTAGAGGGTGTACCCACAAACCTTGACTGTCCAAAAATTCAATATCAAAAAATGATCGCACATTGGAAGACTAAACAGTATATGGTACTACCCATCATTAATGGTTTTTATATAAAATTAAATTTTTATTACTTTTATTTTTTTTGATTCGTAGGAAGTGTCAGTGAAAAACAAAGAAAACAAAGATGAAATGACATATCTACACACATTGGGGAACACTACAATGCCCGAGCATGAGAAGAAGCTGGTACATTTATATGAATTAAAATAATTTCCTTATTTAAAAAATGTCATCATAAATTATTCATTCCTTCCCTTAGTTAGTCCGTGTATCTTGGAAATCACATCTTATACTAGGAAAATGCTTGTTTATTTTTCCTAAACAAGTAGTATATTTCCTTGAATCCCACTTCAGAAAACCATTTCAGAAAACCACCAATCAGTTATTACTGTCATTTACCTCAATGTTTGTAGGTCTTTGTTGAATCTCACATAAATCCAATTTTTTTATTTATCATATATTGTTGAAATCCAAATTTTTACATTTCTCATATGTAGCAAGCTGTATTGGGCATTGAAGGTCATGTACGTCGTGCCAAATTATTCTTCTTGAGTAGTAACAAAAAGATAGAATTGTAGTTAATTCAAAAACACAATATAATCTTGTATGTTTATTTATTTATATTTCAAACATTTATACGAAATTCATAATTTAATATGTTTATAATTTCAATAGTCTACCTTGGAGTCCATGTATGAGAAGGAAGCTGACAACTTAGGGCCAAATGATCATTTGAGTCTGGTGTTAGGTGTCGACCATCCAGGAAGAGTCTGTTGTAGACTAGGTAAAAACATCTTACCCTCTAGGTATTGGTCATCACCGTACTACTCTAAAGCCTCTAAGGGCTCTGAGTTGGAAAGAGCGTGTGATGAATTAGCTATGAACATGAAAATAGTATTATAGGAGCATGAAAAATGTCAGCTAATGAATGAACATTTCATGAAAGCTATGTCAGTTTTAAGTAAGTCACTACCATTAGAGGTTGTTTCCAGTTTTCAGTCATGTATGGAATAAATGATCTCTTTAAATAATGCCTCAGGTGATTCCCATGAGGGTCATAGTGGTGATGACGGTGGTGGCGATAGAGCTGGTGAGGATGTTGCTGATGCTGTTGTTGGTGATGAGATTGCTGATGGTGCAGTTGGTGATGATGTTGCTGATGGTGTTTTTGTTGATGTTGCTACTGATGATGATGATGCTGATAATGGGGACGATGATGATAGCGATCGGGGGATATTAATCCCCACCATTTATGACTTACCAGAGAGACTTATGTTAGAGTTTTTTTTATTGCTGGACTACTTGCATGTGAATTTGTTTATGCAATTAAATTCATTTTGGATAATGTTTTCATCAGGGGTGTTATTTGACAATTATTTAGTTAATTTTCACATGCAATATATTATTTATGGTTTGATTTGTTTATTATTATCTCGCCATCTAATCGTGGCCTTAGCAGTGTAGGGGAGGCATGGGATGGGGGGTGAAGTGGAGGGATGGGGGGATGCAGTCGAGGGTTGGGAGGAGGTCTATGAGGGGAAGGTTGGGAGGGGGTGCAGTGGAGGGCTAGGAGGGGAGGGGGCATCATTGACTTAATCTCTCTTTCATATACTCGGCATACAGAGGATGTTCATCAGGAGAGTATGACTGTGTCCTCCACTTTGAAGAAGAAGAGCTCATCTATTGAAGGCACTGAGAAGGTTTAGTTTCTTCTAATATTTTTCTTTAAACATAAAGGCACTGATTTTTAGTTCGTAGTGTGATTCATATTTTTTTGTGTTTGGCTTCTTTTCTAAAAAGTGGCCTTACGAAGCTGTTGTTGTTTCTTTTGAGGCAATACCACAAACCTTGGCACAAAATTGTGGTTTTAATGTGATCGGGACTATGGTTTCTCTACAAGGAAAGGAAACTAACCTGCGCTCATTTCCCCTTTCCCCTTTCGGTTATCGATTTATGATTATATTGTCATTTAGTTCAGTCATGACACCAAAAACTAAAACACTTTCCCTGTGTATTTTATTTTCCTAAAAAAACTATATACCTTGGGATGTCACTGAATCTCATATTTGATTAGTATATAGTAAATATGGGGGAGGAGGAGGGGATGGGTAGGGGGAGGGGGAGGAAGAGGGTCTGGGTAGGGGGAGCTGGGAATGAGGCAGGTGGAGGGGGAGGGGGAGGGGATGGGCAGGGGGAGCTGGGCATTAAGAAGAGTTGGGCAGTGGGTGAGCTGGGCATGAGGGAGGGGGGGGGTGGGCAGGTGGAGCTGGCCATGAAAGAGGGGGAGGGGCTGGGCATGAGGGGAAGCTGGGCATGAGGGAGGAGGGGGAGGTGCTGGGTAGGGGGGAGCTGGCCATGAGGGATGGGGAGGGGCTGGGCAGGGGGGAGCTGCGCATTACAGAGGAGCTTGGTAGGGGTGGGCTAGGAATAAGGGAGGGGCTGGGTAGAGGGTATGGGGAGGGGGAGGGGAATTTGCTGGGTAGGGGTGAGATGAGGAGCTGATTTTTTAATCTTGATAATGCGACAATCCTTGAATATTGATTAAATTTCCTATTTATGGTGGATACTTTGTATTTATATCAATTGTTGAATGAAATTGTGATATATGTTTGCGTATTTTATTTCATGTGTTTTTATCCAAAATGTTCTCTAAATATTTCATTTTACTTTACTGATTGGCATGTGATCTGACAGTAATATGAATATTTGGAGTTGACTAACTGATTTAGATGTTGCATATGCTTTTTGTGGTTTTCATCTTTCCTTTTTCTAAATTTTTAATGTGGTTTTGTGTTTTAGGAAGACTCCAAAGACAAAAGAAAAATCATGTTTAGTGGAATCCGAATTCAGGTTTTACTCCAACTTTTTTATTTTAATATTCGGTTGTAGATTTATGTATGTTTTGGATACATTGAATTGTCATCATATTTTAAAAGGCTCGGGATGTTATTCAGACATCATGGATCATGATGTACTTTCAGGAGGTATGCACCCTTATGATTTTTCTTGATTTTTTAATCTTTTAACACGGTCATGTCTTGAATATTGATAAAATTTTCTATTTATGGTGGATAGTTTATATATATATATATCAAGTGTTGAATGACATTTCAATACATGTTTGTGTATTTTATTTCATGTGTTTGTTATCCAAAAGTTTCTCTAAATATTCCATTCTACTTGACTGAGCAGGGGGAAAGGGCTGGGCAGGGGGGAGGGGAGGGAGAGGGGGATGAGATGGGCAGTGGGAAGGGAGGGGGAGGGGCTGCGTAGGTGGGGAGGGGGAGGGTTTGGGCAGTGGGGAGGGAGGGGGAGGGGCTGGGCAGGGGGGATGGGGAGGGACTGGGGAGAAGCTGGGTAGTGGGGAGGGAGGGGGAGGGGTTGGGCAGGTGGAAGGGGAGGGGCTGGGTAGTGGGGAGGGAGGGGGAGGGGCTGGGGAGGGGGGAGGGGGAGGGGGAGGGGGCGGAGCAGGGAAGTGGGGAGGTAGGGGAGGGTCTGGGCAGGGGGGAGTACACACAATTTAGATCGGATCCTATAGCTTTTAGAGTCCATTTAAACGGGGTTGTTATTTTTGAATGTTTAGTAGGATAATTTTTATATGGTTTTGTTTTAGATTCTTCATGGGGTTGGTTTGTGAGATGCAAAGCTTGTGTGAGGGTGTGAGATAATTATTTAGAAATGGCTTGTGGATGCCAACTAGTGTTGTTTAATGTTCAATTGGATGGATCATTGTTAAAGAGATCAAGTAGTTTCTATGAGAATATCGTTGTTTTACTTTGTGTATTGGGACTATTTGATCATGATTAGAGATATTGAGGTATACCTATTGAGTTTGGGGACCACATATATTTGATTCTTTTGGAATTAATGACTCCTATTAATGGAGGTTACTGTCGGGTACCATTATACTACTGATGTGATTCTAAGGAACCCTTGAGGATGCCATTGTTGGATAGTTTCTGATAAAGCGATTAGTGGTTTTCATAGAAGGCTATTAAGAATTATTGTATTTAAGTTCGAGTTGAGGAAATAGAAGAACCATAATGGGCATATTTATTACATCAAAAGAACACTTTTTGGAGGATTCCAAAATGGCATTACATTATTATAAAGCTAAACACTTTGATGATGTTGAGCTAAACATTCAGCTATAAATATTCAAGGAAGTAATGTTCATGATTAAAGATGAGATTTTTGGATGAGTTAAATATAGTTGATGCTGAATTTTGTAGGCGCATTGACAAAGACAAATACCAATATCTTTGGAAGATATTAAATTAGTCAATTCATGCAGTAGTCGGAATTTCAAATTAAATCCCATACATTACGACATCTATAAGAGGAAAACATTGTATATAAAGGGGTAACATCACATGAGTTAAGTATATGAAAAAAATGGAATATTGAGAATGATAGATTGAGAGTTACTAATAAAAAGAGTTGAAGAAAGGAATTTTATTATCTACTTTCATCAAAAGTTCATTTCTGTCAAAGGAGGTATGCAGAACCGGAAGCATAGAGTTTTTTAAAAAGAATAACTAGAAGGACAACATTTTGATTGAAGTTCCATAATGTTGAAAATTGATTAGATCAAAGTCATCCCAGATCTAGAGGAAGTTTCATGACAAATATACCTTAATCAAAATATGTTAAAGATCTCCATGTAGTTAGACACAAGATATATGATCCAATATTCCTGTTTAGGAATACCATTTAAAGAATTCTATTTTTCTACACTTGATCACCTCTAAAAAGGAACCTGTGGATGGTGAATATAAATAGTTGTCGGAGAATTTTAGATGGGTTATATAAAGAATCACTGAAGGAGTTTTAAATTGTGTTGTATAAAAAAAATTCAAAAATGTATAGAGTGTATAACCAGTTAGTATTGATATTATTAGAGTATCTATGTTGTCTCGTATAACCAACATAGAATGTAGGACTTTCACTAAACTTTGTAATTCATCTTGTTCCAGTATTGTTCTTTCATTTTCACATGTATGAGGTAAGGATGATATTTTTATATAGAGAGGATCATGTATTTAACCATACATAGAGTGGATTGATACTTCTAGTTTAGCTATTCTGATGATGGGGATTAGGTTGGATTATCGAACATCCAGTTTTACATGCCATGCATATGTGCTAATACAGGTGCAGAATGGTAGGAAGGTGCAGCTTCTCGGCCTGGGGAACCTGTCTATACCCATGGTTTGGTAAACCGTGGGTAAATATGGGGTGTTGTAAATCAGTATACCCACGGTTTGAAAATCATGGGTAATATCAATTTTCCTTGGTCTATACCCATGGTTTTCAGAGAACCGTGGGTATAGACCTTTTTTGATAGCACTGCCACAGCTTCAAGGGCTATACCCACAGTTTTAAACCATGGGTATATGTGATATTTCTAGTAGTTCCAAATAGAGTCTATTTTTTAAATATTTTAAATAATTATTATAGGAAACCCATAATGAAAATGTGGGTACTTAAAGCACTAATTACTAATGTTACTAGACCCAAAAAAATTTGGGTACCAAAATTTATTTTTGTCTAATTATTTTGTAGGAAGCATGATTAAAGAGCTCATGAAAGAGTCATCAGTAGTTGGACAGTGGATGTTCAAGACATATGATAAGAGACTATACAAGCTTCAAGAACCTAGTAAATATTTATAGTGGATATGTCACTTTTGGTGACAATTCTATAGGAAAAATAATTGTCTTGGGCCAAATTGGTAACTCTAACTCGGTTTTAATTTCTAAAGTAATTTTTTTAATGGATTGAAATATACTAATCTGAGAATTTCAAAATTAAGTGATGATGGATTTCATGTTAAATTTTAAAATTATGCTTGCATTGTTTTTAACTCTATAAATTAATTAGTATTTTCTCCTTTTAGAAATTAAAATTTATATGTTGTTAAATTAGATTCTTTAGTTTCTCAAAATGTTTCTTGTTTAAGTGCCTTTTATAAAGTGTCTTGGATTTGGAATAGGATATTAGTACACTGTAATTTACACTCTCTTAAAAATCATACTAGAAAATGACTAGTCAAGGATTTACCCAAACTTTATTTTTCAAATAGAAAAGTTTTTAATCCTTTTCAGAAGGGTAAAAAACACAATATATCATTCAAATCAAAGAAAGAAGTTTCAAATTCTCAACCATTAGTGTTGGTTCACATGGACTTGTTTGCACCATCTATAGTATCTAGTTTAAATGTGAAGCACTATTTCTATGATCTTGTAGATGACTTTTCTAGATATACTTGGACTTATTTCTTATCTAACAAGGTGAATCATGTACTTACTTCACCAAGTATGATAAAATAATGGAAAATATAATTGGAATTATAATAAAATATTTAAGAAGTGATCATGGCCATGAATTTAAAAATCAAGACATTGAATAATTTTTCTCACACAATGGCTATAGTCATAACTTCTCTTCCCATAGGACAGCTCCAAAAAATGGAGTTCTGGAGAGAAGAAATAGAACTTTACAAGAGATAGCCCGAACAATGCATAATGAATATGTTATACTTGTTTAATTTTGTGATGATGTTGTGAATATTACTTGCTACATAATTAATAGAGTTTTAATTAGACCTATCCTCAAGAAGAATCCTTATGAGTTTTGGAACAATAGAAAACCCAAAGTAAGTTACTTCAATTTTATTGGTTGCAAAGTCTATATCCTTAATACAAATGAAAATCCTGACAAATTTTCATCAAAGAGTGACGAAGGAATCTACCTAGGTTACTAAATATCTAGTAAATCCAATAGAGTCTCTAATAAAAAAACCAACTGTATGGAAGATTCTGTGCATATAAAATTTGATGAAACAAATCCAAATGAACCTAAGACCTCCCTAGACAACCTTGAAGAAGATATGTCAAATCTGGACATAAATGAAAAACCATCTAACCATCTTGTCATGCAATTTATTAAATCAATAAGTTCTGGAAATTCATAAAACTCTGGACATGATGATCCTGAACATATAGATGAACCTGAAATTAGTATCCCCGCCTTTTATAGGCCAACTAGAACCCTCAAGAACCATCCTTTATATGTTGTTGTTGGAGACTTAGATAAAGGGACACAAACTAGATCTTCTCTCAGAAACCAGGTTGAACATCAAGCCTTTTTGTCATAGATTGAACCTAAAAACCTCAATTATTCAATTAAAGATAAATATTGGGTGATGGATATGCAATAAGAACATAATAAATTTGAAAGAAATAATGTTTGTAAACTTTTGGATAGATCCAAATACACCTTTACCATATGCACTAAGTGGGTTTTAAGGAACAAAGTTGTTGAATCAGGTAATATTGGTGGAAATAAATCCAGATTGGTTGTATAAGGTTATAGTCAAGAAGAAGGAATTGACTATGAAGAAACTTTTTCACCTATTGGTAGAATCGAGGACGTTAGATTCTTACTTTATTATTCTACCCATCTTAATTTCATGCTCTATCAAATGGATGTTCAAATTGTAGTCCAAAGTGGGTATATAGTTGAGGATATTTTTGTTCAAAAAACCCCTAGTTTTACAAACCCTCATTTTAAAAATCATGTTTTCAAATTAACAAAAGATTTATATGGTTTAAAACGACATACAATATCTTGGAATGATAGACTGAGTACCTTTATCATTACAAATGTCTTTGCAGAAGGAATTATTGATCCTACTCTTTTTATAAAAAAATTCTAAAGATGATTTAGTAGTTCAAATTTATGTAGATGATATTTTTTATGGGTCTTTAAGAAATTATTTATGTATTGATTTTTCTAAAATGATGCTAAGTGAATTTGAAAAGAGTTTGACTGGTGAACTCAAATTCTTTCTTGGATTTCAGAGTTTTTAAAATGAAGATGGTATCATTTTAAATAAATGTAAATATACAAAAGATATTTTAAATTGATTTGGATTTGATAGCATTAAAATTAGTGATGCTCCAATGAGTACTACTTGTAAGGTCGATCTTGATGAAGATTGTAAATATGTTTATCAAACCACTTACAGAGGAATGATTGGAAGTTTTCTCTACTTGACTTGTAGTTGGCCAGATATAATGTTTAGTGTGTGTATGTGTGCTCGTTTTCAAGATAACCCCAAATAATCTCACATAAATTTTGTTAAATGAATTTTCAAATACTTCAAACATACTATCAATTTAGGTTTGTTTTACCGTAATGGAAAATCATTTGATATAGTGAGTTATTCTAATAATGACTATGGTGGATGAAAGTTGTAAAGAAAGATAACATCTGGAACATGTAACATTTTGGGAAAGTATTTAGTTTTATTGTGTAGTAAGAAACAAAATTCTATTGCATTATCTACTGTCAAAGCTGAATACATAGCTGATGGTAGTTTTTGTGCTCATATTTTTTGGGTGAAACACACTACTATACTATGGATATCAATTTTGACATGTACCTATAAATTATTATAGTAAAATTGGTATTAACATTTCTAAGAACCTAGTTTATTATTCTAGAACAAAATATATTTATGTAAGACATAAATTTTTGAGAGATCATTATCAACAGGGTGATGTCACTTTAGAATTTATTGGCATTGAATATCATCTTGTTGACATATTAAAAAATCCATTGAACTCTGAAAGAATAAATTACATCAGACATGAGCTAGAAATGATTAATCTATAAGTATCGTATAGTCTTTCCCCTTTGTCCAAACAATGAAAAAATTTCATGTTGACACTATTTGGCCGACAGTGTCATGCCAACTCTATCATGCCGACACTGTCATGCTGACTCTGTCATGCCGACTCTTTCATGCTGACACCGTCAAACCGACACTGTCATGCCGACTCTGTTATGCCTACATTGGCATGCTGACATTGCTATCATGCCAACACATTTTTCATTCCGACACTGATGAGTCACTCTTTTAATTGTTTTATGTTTTTAACCAAAATGACATTGTTTTTATTATTTATGGAACCTTGTCTTTAATTTTGATATTTTCACTCGATTTAAGCCCTAAATGATATAAACATGAATTGTTCCACACTAAAACTTACCTTGAGATTGTCATTGATCACTATACCCTCAACCTTTAACCTTCTATCCTTCAACCATGCTCTCAAAATGTTAAAGGTGAAGTGCCTTATTGAAGGATACTCTGATAAGTCTCCACCCAGTAAGAAGTGAAAAGGTGAGTCCAGTGGTTCTTCTAGTCTAATAAATCGAGCACTAGCCAATTGTTTAGTAACTCC
Organism: Viscum album; assembly: GCA_963277665.1. Taxonomy (NCBI): domain Eukaryota; kingdom Viridiplantae; phylum Streptophyta; class Magnoliopsida; order Santalales; family Viscaceae; genus Viscum; species Viscum album. The sequence continues at coordinate 91,495,425 of OY728131.1, forward strand.
AGAAAAAGTAGGTGTCTACAGAATAGTTGTTAGAGAGAAAGTCACTGATACTAAAAGTTCTACATGATCAGGGTTGGATTCCATGGTTTCTTAGAATGTAAGAGAATATTATTCAAAACTGGTGCATGAGTTCTACATGAATGCTGAATTTCATTTGGAAGGAAGTGATGCCTATTTGATAAAATGAATGGTAAAAGGAAATAGGGTTTCATTCTCTTCAAATATGTGGGATTAATGACCCAATTTTACTCATAAAGGAATTTTTTATTATTATCAAGGCACTCCTCTACCTAAAAGTTATATTTTTAGCCTTATGATAGCTTTTAAATAACATACTGACAATGAAGAGCGTTAAATGTTGGTTACTACTGAGCTACTTGGATAGTGCAGAATCATTTTTAGGTTTATCTAACACCAAATTTTTCCCATGAAAGGGGACTTTCCTTCTTTGAAGTACTAGGATGTCTATCTAGTATATCTACTGAAGAATGAAGTTAAGGTGAATCATTGCAAGTATTTAATGGTTTACATAAGTGAGATGATCAAACCCTACTATAATACAAATTCTTTATTTTACCCTGTGATGATATATACTATGATGAATGAATAGGTTTGTGTGGATAAAAGTGATGAAATTATATCAAAATGCAATGTATTTTGTTTGAATAAGGCTATCTGTGAAAAAATAAAGATTCATTTTAACTGTGGAAGAGGAGGTGGGTTGGTGATGAAGAGAAATATTATGAAAAATTCAATCATGTGGATCACCCTACTAGAAAAAACGATATAAGGTACCCTAGTTTGAGTCCTGATAAAGAAGAAACTTAATTTGATGAGAAAGGAGGTGAGGAAGCTGGATATGACTGGGAAGGATCTCCTATTGATGACAGGAGTGGTCCTGATGTTTCTATATGTCCTCCAATGATGACTTATGTACAACCTAGCCCACCATTGTACTTACCTTCAAAATAATAAATTTTAAGGGATGGTGAAGATGAAGAGGAAACAGAAGTGAGTGGCATTGTGGAGTATGATTCTAATTACTCAGATGAAGAAGAAGAAGAAGAAGGGGATCAAAGAGACGAAGGAAAGGCATATGTTTCTAGTAATGATGAAGAAGAGCAAGAAGAGGAAGAATAGGAAGAAGTGCAAGGAGATGAAGCAAATGGTGATGGAGGTGATGCTGGACTTGATCATGCCAACAATGGTTGTGATAATGTTCGTGAAGATGAACAAGATATAAGAGTTGATCTGGATGCTCCTGTGTGACATAAAAAGAATAAAGTGTTGGTACCTTCTCCTCAAGTTGTGTATATATAGAAGATACATCAAATTGAGGGGGATAAAGCTTCCATGAAGGCTGACACTGAGGGGGAGCCTCTAGAAATAGAATATCAAGATGGTGAATAACATCAACTTGGAAGAGTAAGGCTTGATACTCCCACTTCTCTAAATGATTATGTAATGGTTTAATGGGTGAGGAATACTTGGTACATGGCACTATTATTAGATTATGAAGATTCAGATGATGATGTTTTTATACCTAATGTAAGGGAACCGATGGCTAAGACCCCTCCTAGTGACTATGTCGCTAAGGCCAATTTGTAAAAATTCAAGGAAGACATATGTTGATCAGTAAGATATCTAGTAAAATCTGAGATGAGATATGAGATTGATGAAGATATTAGAGAAAACACTAAGCTGAATGATAACTTGAAAGGTACACGGACAATGGTTAAAGGTGTAAGGAAAACATGGACTTCTAGTTCTACTTATTCCTCATCTAGTGCATCTCACGATGCTGTTGTTTCAGTCTCATAGATGGTGATAAATGAAATTCATCGAAATTTGATTACAAATACCGATTCCATTGTAGTAAACAAAACCAAGCTTCAAAATGACATGAAGAATTTGACTATTGGAATCAATGTTTTAACCACTAAGTACATGTCTATAATGGAAAGTGTCATCAGAGAACTTGAAGATCTTGTTTCTCATCTTGAAGTACCTAATTTTTTCAAACTGAGAGAGGATGTAAAGAAATTTGTTAAATCTGCTTCAACCTCAACTACTTCTGCACACTCCAATGATTTGGAAGCTGTCAAATCTGATATTAGGGAAGAGTTGAAAGCATTTCCAAGTGGCCCATATTTATAAATCCTTGTAAAATATGACATGTTTGTTGACCATGTGCAATAAATGATCATGATTTATACCAAGGGAGCCACTAAGACTCAAGAAGAGCTTACTAAGAAAGTAAATCAGTATTATTGGATGATTATTACCAAGCATCAGCGCACCAGTCACATCAAATACTTAATGTAAAATATCATATTACCTCTTATGATGGATTCGTTTAAAGACCAAGTTCATAAACCGAAGGATTTCTATCCCCTCTTGAATAAATTTATGGAGAACAATGATAACTTCGAAAAAGAAATGAAGTATGGAGGAGAGATCCTTGATGAATGTATCAAGCTTCTAAAACCATATCTCCATATTCAGTGTGAATCCATAGTTGTTCTAGTTGCTACTTATCTTCACTATGCTCTTCCAATGACTTCTTCTCCTATGATGGTTGCTCATGCCTTGACCTAGATCTATCTTGTTATCACAGAACAACCTCAACCTTGGGAGTTATCCCATCATAGACCAAGCCTAGCACAATCTGTTTTAGCAAGAATTCCTCTACCTCCACAGAAGATTCATTCAGATGGTCCGGTTTCCCAACCACCACCTACTAGACCTTCCATTGAACCATATGATATGGGGAATTCACCCCTTGATCCTAAAAAGTAGTGTGGAGTTATTATTTTTTATAGGTATGAGTGCTTTTACTTTTTTAATTTCATTGTAATTTGATTATGACTGACAGTTCATTGTTTCTACGTTTCTATTTTAGTTTTTCACCTTACACGTTTTTCTAATCCCAAAAGGGGGAGAATAATTATTAAGCATTATTAATGCTCTCTTCTTTACTTAAAAAGGGGATAAATTTATGAATTATTTTTTTTATTTTACTCTGATACATTTTACTTCCCATAATTATTTTTGAGCTTATTCATATTTATCAGATTGTTTATTTTAATCCTTCTCTAATGGTTCTTAATAATCCATTGATTTGTGTTCATCAAAATGGGGGAGATTGTTAGACAACAAGATATTATTGGCCACTATCTCTAACTATAATGGTTCTAAAAATCACAAATCATGTCATATATTATAACATATATCTTACCTTGTTATCAAAAATCATGTCTTAATCACAAGTCACATATCTTACCTCAGATCCTAAATCATGTCAGATCCTATGTCATGTCAAAGATTATCTAGTATATTAGATTATTTAAATCATATAACAAATTTTTATTGTTTAAGTCTAAAAGAGCATATAATTGACTATCTATGTTTAACTATGAGTATTAACACATTCTAAAATTGATGTACAGTAAGATAGTCAGAACACCTAAAATTATCTAAGTATGAGTCACTAACACTAACAGAATAACTGAGACACCGACAGACGAGTTGCCGACTGATGTCTCACCGACAGGACGACTCACTGACTGATGTCTCACCAATAGAAGACTCACTGATAGACTACTCACTGACTGACAACTCGCTGATTGATGACTCACTGACTGATGACTCACTCACCAATGACTCACTGATAGATGAGTCACCGACTGATGTCTCACTGATTGGATGACTCACTGAAAGAGGAGTTAATGAAAGACTATTTAAAATTTCATTTATTAAAGTTATTTATAATGGACATATTTGATTCATTTAATGATATTTGAATATTAAATAATATTTTGTAGGAATTTTTGCATATAGTATTAGGTACGATGAACCTATTCATGTCAAAAGATCATGCTCTCTATCACCGCTCAAGAATAAAAGCTATCTGAAGGGGGAAGTAGTAAGAAGAGTGGTGTGCCTGCTTGAGAGACATATATAAAAACATCTACGACTCTCATGAACCTACTGTGAAATCAATAACAAATGGAAGAACAAGTGAGGAAATCTCAATCAAGCATTACATCGATTTGAAAAAATACTTCAGCATATCAAAGAAGTAGAATAATATACATACAGAACCATACTTGTACTTGGAAGCCAGAATATGACACTATGTTTTAGTGTAAACTTCTAGAAGAGGACTCAAACCTCATCTCAGCTACATCTGAAGATTCTAGAGCTACATCTCAAGGCACACAGAGCCTTCCAAATCCTCTCCCTTATTTATTTTATCTGTTGTCATCATTTTTACATACTTTTGACCAGTGTGTGTATATGTCTGTAAACAACGCACTATCTCCTGTATCAAACTAAAGGATACAAGAAATCCTTCAACTCATACTTTCTTACAAATTTTTTTCTCCCACAAAAAAGTGTGAAATAGGTAGTTCTGTGACCTGGTAGTTTGTACCCATGTAGAATTATGGTAGAGGTTTTGCGAACTGGACATCCTATGTGTTTTTCTGAACCCCGGTCTATGGTGTGGATCAAAATGTCTTTTAATTTAAACTTCATGGTGTTAGGTGATCACCAAGTGGAGAGGATTATGTCTCTACTTGTCACAAAACCTCTTGTTTCATTTCCGATGTGTTTATAATTATAGTTTTATTCTTCTTTATCAAATATTTCTTAAAAATAAATTATACTCTGATAGTTAGTCTTAATAAGTGTTTATAACAGTATTGACTCATTAGGTTAGTTTCAAAAGTTATATTAATTATCAAATATATATAAGTAAGAACTAATTACTCTTTTGAGAAATTAATCTAACAATCAAGCTCTTATAAATTCACAACTGGCTAACTAGTCAATTTATTTTTAAATTTGTGGAAATTGCAAATAAAACTTTTTAATAGAAATTTTTATAGGAACTCAATTCACCCCCTCTTGAGTTTCCTACTCCAACCAACAGTAGTGTTTGCCAAGTTTTTGGGGTCTAAATTTTGAAGGATGTATTTCATCACAGAATGTTCATTTTCATGAAGGCCTTATGAAATTATGGAAAAGGCATGAGTATTGGGGATATGGGCTTTGGGAATTGTGTTATATGAAAGATTAAAGACTTCTGAACATGTGCTCTGCGATTACGATGAGCATTGGGAAACATATTTTTCTAGAAACAAAATTTCAAAAATATGGTAAAGGCATGGATTTCACAAAGATTGGAACTATGCTTGTGAAGATAAAAAGCATCACGAATAGAGACAGTGATTCTAAATGATTACAAGAAAAGGACCATCATGAATAGAGAATGTGCTTCTACATGGTTACGAGAAGAGAATCATTGTGACTGTGAGATGTTTTTATGGAAGGATTTTTGACTATAACGACCACTGAGATTGGTGAGTTTCATTAGAGCATCATGAAGGGAGGATCACTACGACGGTGTTTTTGAAAGATATTAAAATCATTCTAGAGTTGATGGATCATCACAAACAGCCGAGTTTATAAATAAGAGGCTACCCCTCTTCACTCATAAAGAACTTTTGAAGTAAAATTCTCAATATATTTTATTTCATGAACCAAGCTGAGATCCATGAATCTGGGTTTCATTGTGATCTTTAGCATCGAGAAAATAAAACTTTAGTCTTGAATGATGAAAATGATTTTGATTAAAGGGTGCTTCATAATGATGGGGTATTCCACATTGACTTAGTGAGCTTCATGAAGGAGTTTGTTCTGCAAAGGCAAGGGTGCTTCATGAAGGAGTGAGCTTCACTAAGGAGCTTCACAAAATGCAGTATGGAACATTAGGTTTATACTCTGCTTCTTCTTCCAAAACTTAGGGGATGCAAAGAATCACGAAACATGGATTTTATTGAAGGCCATATGAAAATATGGTAAATGCATTAATTTCATAAAGATGATATTTATGAAGAGTGTTTCACAAAGGATCACGGAATGATGATGGTGATCTCCTCAACCTCGATGATCATTGAGAACGTTAAATGTGAGGGGAATTACGAGTGGATAATTGCTGTGGCACACAGGTTTGAGGGACAGCTTCATAATTATGATAATAATTTCAAATGGAAAATTTCTGTGGAGCTTCATGAAAGGAGGAGTGTCATGAAGATATTTTTTAGTGATCCCCAAAAATGTGTTGGAGGTGCTGGCTCATTACGAAAGGCTGAGCCTATAAATATAAGGAAACCACCACTTCATTTTCACAAAAGTTATCAGACAAGATATGAAATCTATCTGATTTCATGAAGGTAGAGGAGCTATACATAGTACGATTTCTATAGGAGCTTGAGCATCGTGAAGATACTTCTAATGTATTGACTGATGCCAATGCTTTTAAGTAATGGGTTATTCGTGATGATGATATATTCCATGTTAGCTCAGTGAGCTTCACGAAATAAGTTGTTTCTTTGAAGGCATGTTGCTTCGCAAAGGTTGGGAGCTTCATGGAGGGAGCTTCACAAAGGAGCTTTTTGAAAAGCAATTTTGAATACACATTTTAGGTGAACAGATCTTTCTACATGAATCAAAATCAGATTAGGGTATAAGAATATGTATCATTATGAATTCTAATAAGTTCCTACCAGTTTTTGGGTAGGAAAGAGAAGAATTGTTTTGAATGATCAAATTTGTGGAAGTAGATCAAGAAGTAACAAAACATTGTATTGCATCATATTGTGTTGGGATAACCACACGTACTTTTGGATTATTTTCAAAGTACTTCACAATAGTAAGGTAACATCATACTCATTGTATTCCACGTCAAATGATTTTTTTCTACTATATTGTGTGGTATTGGATTATTTCCAAACCATACCAAGGACTAGCTACTCTTGTTGAGTAGTGAACCTTATAAATTGTTGTGTTCCTCTGGATGTGTGGTTGATTTGTGATTATTAGGGAAATAATTCTTTAACATGAGGAAAAGTTTGTTTCATAAGTAAGGAAAAAATAAAATAAAAATATATCATTGATTCACCCCTCCTCCTCTTAGTGATACTTGAATCCTAACTGGGAAACTTCATTTTTAATTTAAATTTTACATCAATTTTAGTAAAAAGTACATATAACCTACTCAAAACCTATAAAACACATTCATATTGTTTTTGATACTTTCAGGAAATTATCCATGATTCATTTGGGATGTGAATGAATCATTATTACCTTAATCAAAGGCATGGTGTGACTGGTATGACTCCAAGTGCATATTTTTTATTTAAAATTTACACCAATTTTAGTAAAAAGGAAAACTAACCTACCCAAAACCAATAAAACACATTCATATTATTTTTTTACATTATAAAAATGATCCATGAGTCATTTTAGAGATGTAGGAATTAGCCACACCTCAGTCTAATGCACAGTGTGATATGTATGACTCCAAGTGTGTCTTTTTTATTTAAAATTAAAATAAATTTTAGAAAAAGTGACAATTAACCTACTTAAAACCGTGTGAAATCAGTTTTATTGTGTTGATATTTATTTCAATGATCCATGAGTCATTTTTGGTGTGTAAGAATTAGCCGTAGTTAAATCCAAGGCATGGTGTGTTTGGTATGACGTCAATTGCATCTTTTTTTTAAAGTTGACATAAATTTTAGTAAAAAGGAAAATTGACCTACTCAAAACTGATAAAATGTGTTATGAATGTTTTTATAATTTAGGATAGTGATCCATATGTCATTATTGATTTGTAGGAATCAACCTCACATCAATTCAACGCACGATGTGATCAGTATGACTCCAAGTGTGTTTTTTATTTAAAATTGGTTTTAATTCTACCAAAAGGAGGATGTGCCATACTAAAAACCAATAAAAAACATTAATATTGTTTTAGTACTTTATTAAAATGTTCCATGATTCATTTGGGATGTGTCGCAATCATCCACACCTCAATCCAACACACAGTGTGACCAATATGACTCCAAGTGCATCTTTTTATTTAAAATTGATATCAATTTTAGTAAAAAGGACAACTAAACTACTCAAGACAGAGAAAATGCATTCGTATTGTTTTGATACTTTTGGAAAACAATCCATAATTAATTATAGACATGTAGTAATCATCTGAAACTCAATACGATGCATGGTGTGACCGGTATGACTCAAAGTGTGTCTTTTTATTTAAAATTGAGATCAATTTTAGTAAAAAAGACAACTAACCTAGTCGAAATAAAGAAAAGAGATTAAAAATGTTTTCATACTTTATAAAAATGATCCATAATCCATTTCTGTCATGTATTAATCAACCACACCTCATTTTGAGGCACAATGTGATCAGTATGACCGCAAGTGCGTCGTTTTATTTTAAATTGACTTTAATTTTAGATAAAGGAACAAGTGACATATTTAAAACCAAACAAATGTATTTGGTATGTTTTGATAATTTAGGGTAACATTACATGAGTCATTGTTTATGTGTAAGAATCACTAGAAACTTAATATGATTCACAGTGTGACCAATATGACTCAAAGTTCCCAACATAAGTTTAAAATTGACATTAATGTTCAAAAATTGTGTCGCTCACTAAAACCCAAGAAAATGAACTTTGATTGTCTTGATAATTTAGGACAAGACGTAAGAATACATTTGTAACATGTAATAAGTAGCCTCAGGTCAAACTGATACATGATGTGATCTGTATGACTCAAAGTGTGTGTTTCTAGTTTGAAACGACATTTTAGTAGAAAAAATAAGTGGCATACTGAAAACTGATAAAATGCATCAAATTGTTTTGATACTTCAGAAAAATGATCCACAAGTACTTTTTGATGTATAATAATCAACCACACATCAATCCCACATATAATGTGACTACCATAACATCAAATGTGTGATTATTTATAATTGATATTAATCTTATTAAAAATAAAAAGTTACATACTAAAAACCGAGAAAACGCATTCGAATTGTTTTAATACTTTAGGAAAACAATCCATACAAAATTTGTGACATGTAAGAATCAACTAAACCTCAATAAAATGCATGTTGTGATAGGTATATTTTTATTTAAATTTGACATTTTCTTAATATATTTGTTTATATTAATGTTTAATTTATTTTTTTATAATATTACTAACATAAAATTTGTTTTCATATATAGGTGGATTATTTTTCTCATATTGAGGTTATTTATTCGACAATGGATACCATGGGTGGACATTTTTTAGATGAGATGACAGGTGCCAAAGAAAAATATTAATGTTTTAAATTGTTTATGGATAATGATTTCAAATATAATTATATAAAACACTATTTGAAATGTATATAGTACTGATTTTTTATTTGTGATATAAAATTTATTTCAATTAAATTATATGTTTTGTGTATAGGAGGTTTTAATGTGTTATTTTTGTGTATAGGATATTACTACAGTGTGTTGTTATACAAATAAGGGCCTTTATCACCGCTATTTCTAACACTGATAAAGAGTGACCTTTATCACCGCTAGTTTAGCACTCATAAAGGGGATCCCCTTTAAAAGTGATATGATTAAAAATTCATTTTTAGTTCTCTTAAAGGGCATATCTCTAGTATTGGGAATACAACAATGATTTATAATGAGGTGATTATGAATAAACACAATATCTATGTATTGTAAATGACAATCAAAACTCTTACGCATCATATAAATGAAAGATATAAAAAAGGATATAAAAATGCAATTTCAAGGTTTTGTTTTATTTTTGTAATTTCAATCATTCCAAAAATCAGACTATTTTTTGGGTGTGATACGTGCTAAAAAGATGGCTCTATAGTCTCCCCTTCGAATCTGCAATCCCGTATTTCTCGTTCTCATCAAATGGAAATGATGAATGGGCAACAACTTCAACTCCCATGGAGGACCATGATTTATTTCTCTCTCCTCTCCTTCTTGATGGATGCCACTCGTCGCTCCGATGACACCATCAACTATATCCTCAGTAAATTTTTCAATGTCAAGGTTTCCCCTAATCTCCGCACCGTGAATGGCGTTAAGGCGCCTGATGTCACCGTCAATGCCTCTTGAAACCTATGGTTCCACCGCTTCATCTCAGACACTAGATATAGTGGATTCCCCATCATTGCCTTCATCCATGGCGGTTGCTTCACCTTCCTGGGGCTCTACTCAAAGGCCTACAATTCCATGTGTCACTGCTTCTCCCTCAAGCTCTCATCTATGGTGGTGGTCCTCAATTAATGTTCATCACCGGAACACAAGTTCATGTCCTAGTAAAATGACATATTTGATGTGTTGGGGTACCTTTATGGTGGGGGTCAGGGTTACCTGAGGGCGTGGACATGGGGTGGTGCTTCCTGGCTGGGACCAACACGGGCGTGAACCTATGCGACCAGGTGGTGTTGCGGGCGGCGGGGTGGGTGGTGGGTGGTGGGGGTGGTGTACATCCATCCCTACTTCTTATTGACTTGCATCTGATTCTTACATTTCACAAATGACCAATAAATCATTTTATTTAAATATCAAAAACAATCTGAATGCGTTTTCTCAATTTTCAGTATGTCACTTGTTGTTTTTACTTAAATTAATGTTAATTTTAAATAAAAGGAGACACTTTGAGTGATACCGACCACACCATGCATCATTTTAAGGTAAGGATGATTTCTAAACATCACAAATGACCAATAAATCCTTTTCGTAAAATATCAAAACAATAAGACTGTGTTTTCTCATTTTTCAGTATGCTAGTTGTGTTTTTTTACTAAAATGTCATTTCTCACTCGAAACATGAATTTTGAGTCATATTGGTTGCATCGTGCATATTTTTGATGTGATACTACTTTATATACATCAATAATGACTTATAAATCACTTCCCTAGATTATCCAGACAATCAGGTCATGTTTGCTTGGTTTTCATTGAGTGACGTGTTTTGAACTAAAATGTCAATTTTAAACTGAAAATGGACAATTTTAGTCATACCGGTCACACCGTGCATCATATTATGGTGTGGTTGTCTCCTACACATCAAAAATGAGTCATGGATCTTTTTCCTAAAGTATCAAGACAATATGAATGGATTTTTTTGGTTTTAGGTATGTCATTTGTTTTTTTACATAATATAATGTAATTTTTAAATATAAATAGACATTTTGTGTTATACCAGACACACCATGCATCGTATTAAAGAATGTCTGATTCTTAAAATTTATAAATGACTAATATATCTTTTTTCTAAAATATCAAAACAATCTGAATATTTTTTCTTGGTATTCAGTACGTCACTTGTTGTTTTTTCTTAAATTAATGTCAATTTTAAATAAAAAGGAGACACTTTGAGTGATAACGGCCACACTGTGGATTGTATTGATGTGAATCAAATTTATAAAGATAAAAAATGACTAATAAATCATGTTCCTAAAATATAAAAACAATCCAAATGTGTTTTCTCAGTTTTCAGTAGGTCACATGTTGTTTTTACTTAAATTAATGTCAATTTGAAATAAAAAGATGCACTTTGAGTCATACCGGCCACACCGTGTGTCGTATAGAGGTGGATGTAATTCCTAAATGTCACAAATGACTAATATATCATTTTACTAAAATATTAAATCAATTTGACTAATTTTTTTTTCAATTTTCAGTATTTCAATTGTTGTTTTTACTTAAATTAATGTCAATTTGAAATAAAAAGAGACACATTGAGTTATACCAGCCACACCGTGCATCATATTTATGTGAGAATTATTAATACATTTCAAAAATGACTAATATATCATTTTCCTAAAATAAAAAAACAATCAGTATGTGTTCATTTGTTTTTCAGAATTCGCCTGGTTGTTTTTACTTAAATTAATGTAAATTTTAAATTAAAAGAGGTACTTTGACTTATACCACCCACATTGTGTGTCGTATTGAGGTGTGAATGATTCTTACATGTAAAAAATGAATAATAGATCATTTTCATAAAATATCAAAATAATCTGAAAGTCTTTGCTCAGTTTTCAGTATTCCAATTTTGTTTTTTTACTAAAATGTCATTTCTAACTAGAAACACTCATTTCGAGTCATACTAGTTGCATTATGAGTCAATTTGATGTGTGACTACTTCAGAGACATCAAAAATGACTTATGAATCAATTTCCTAAATTATCAAGACAATCAGAGTGTGTTTTCTTTGTTTTTAGTGAGTGATACGTTTTGAACTAAAATGTCAATTTTAAACTGATAACAGACACTTTTAGTCATATATGTCACACAGTGTGTCTTATTGAAGTGAGATTGACTCTTACATGTCAAAAATGATCCATGGATAATTTTTCTAATGTAAAAAAACAATCCAAATGTGTTTTCTCAGTTTTTAGTATGTTGCTTGTTGTTTTTACTTAAATTAATGTCGATTTTAAATAAAAAAGATACACTTTGAGTTATATCAGCCACACCATGCGTCTAATTGAGGTAAGGCTTATTCCTACACATAAAAAATGACTAATATATAATTTTTCTAAAATATCAAAACCATTCTGAATGTGTTTACTTGGTTTTTAGTACGTCACTTTTTGTTTTTACTTATATTAATGTCAATTTTAAATGAAAAGAGATACATTGAGTGATACCGACCACAATATGTGTTTTATTGAGGTGTGGATGATTTCTACATGTAAAAAATGACTAATATATTGTTTTATTAAAATATAAATTCAATCCAAATGTGTTTGATTGGTTTTCAGTATGTCACTTTTTATTTTTACTTAAATTAATAACAATTTGAAACAAATAGAGACACTTTGAGTAATACCAGTCACACTATGGATTAACATGCTTTCCATTTACTTTCTTTGTTGAAATGGAAACAATGAATTGTCAACATTTATCACTTTCCTTTATGTTCCCTTGACTCCCTTTGAAGGAAGGTGATAAATTCCGACAATATAGTGGTGATAAGGTTTTGAGGGAGAATATGTATGTGGAAGACATTGTTTACATGAGTAGTTAAAAATTTAATTTAGATTATGTTAATCCAATAGATAACAAATAATATTATTAGTAAAAACATTGTATATTAAAAAAATACCTTCTCATTGAATTTTGGGTTGTATCCTTGAAGTCCTATTTCTCACGAGCATGAGCATCTTCAACAAAACCACCCCAACTAAAACAAAGGAATCCTCCTATATAATAAAACAATTCTTATGTGAGTAATATTAAAAAAATTAAATTAAAAAGAAATATAAAACAATCCAAAACTTATATGGAAGTCACATCTTCATGCTATTTGTGTACATTCTTCAACCAGGTATATTGCCCATTCATTTCTGAGCACATCTATATCAACATATGAATACTAAAACTTTCTACAATCGTAGTAGTACTGGAAAAATATAAATATATAGAGGATTAATAATTATTTTAAATGAAATAGTAATTATCTTTTAAAATACCTCTTCAATGATGCTTTTTTGTTCATTGAATATGATCATTCTCATAAATTTACAAACATAATAACCATAATATTTTCCATTAGTTTGTTTCAAACACTTTAGAAACATTGAGGATAATAAGTAATTAGATTTGATATGTGTTTTTATAGTGAAATATTATTATATATACCTTGATACGTATCCATTCATAGAACTTTTCTTCATCCTTATGCTTATCCCCTAGCCTCATTCCTTTTTTTTCACGATAGTGATGCACCGCCCTATCATAATAGAATCCTAATTAAAAGATAATATAAATTATATAACTTGATTTTTAGCTATAAAATGTTGGATTTAGTGTATTACAAATTGAAAAATTCCATCATGTGTGGATGGCTTGTTGGATATCCATGAATTGAATATAATAAATAAATCTTCGGAGTATCCAAATTTACTGTAATGAGCATCCAAGGATACCTAAAAAAACAAAAAACAATAAGTAATGAAACAAATGAAAATATATTTGATATGATTAAATTTTATAGTTTTACCCCTGAATCATTAGTATTAAATAGATTATGGCATCTGAAAGTTTTCTTAGAAATGATTTGATCAGACCTACAACTATTTCATCCTTTTTTCCATCTATTTATTTTTTATCTGTAGAGGAGATGTGAGGACTAACGAGTTCAAATTTTTTCCATGGGAAAATACCTTCAATGGTTTTTCAAATATACATCTGCCAAAAATATGAATTTTATTTAGACATAATTAACATAGTATATCACCTTTTGGAAAATCAAATAATGTAAACATACCTCATGTATACATTTACAACTTAGTCTCCCACCCAATCATAGTCAGGGATTTCACTTACACTCTCAACACCAATGAAGTATTGATCTTTCTCTCCGTACATATTTTATTCAAAATAAACTATGTGATTATGACCATATTTTATCTTTGTGTCCACATGACCCTACAAAGATAGTAAATGCGAATATAGAATGGGAGGGGAAATTGTGCTTTCGATAGAACTTTTTAATAGGTTGGTTGATCCTTTTAATGGTTTTGAGATAGTTTATTATTTCATCCCCTTATATTTTTCAGTATGTAATAACATTCATTAGTTCATACCTTTTTTCATTAATTTTTAAAGGTATCTCTTGAAAATTATATTGTAAATGAATATCGCCTTATCAAAATTCCTTTTTATAAGATTTGATGGCCATGTGATGAATGTCCACCAACTTTTTTGATCTTATTAATATCATCCTCATGAATTGGAATAGGTAGCTTTGTACTTGGATCATGGGCTATATTGATCGACACTTGCACATGACCTGTTGGAAGTGGTTTGCTGTGTATCGTGTCATTTTGAATATTGAACATTGTATCCCTTGACATAAGGTGATGGGTGGGTTTTACTAGATATAAATCACAATCATTATAACCCTGTAGAAAATTAGTATAGGAAAGGTATTAGTGTCTATATAATTCACACTTCAAAGAAACATTTATTAGAAGATTTATTACCTTGGATAACACACCTCTTTGAGTATAATGGCTACTCTCATAGCTGATGGGGGTGGGGAGGATCTCCACACAATGTTTGTTCTTGAGTTGCTTCTTCTCTTTTCTTATCCCTCATTAAATTTGTCATCATATCTCTCTACAATTGTAATTATTCTTCAAGGTTAGATATTATTTCTCTCATTTATTTTTTTAATTCACTTTGACCGTCCACTTTTTTTCCTCAAAATATGTTCGAGGTGTCACCCCAAAACCTGCACCTCTAACACGACCATACTATTTTGGACACTTCAAGGCCATCAATATTCTGTGTTCATATGGAATAGGTGTTACTAATTCCTGTGAATATGTCAGATAAAAAATATATGGAATTAAGTGATCATTTTTATGTAATATAAATTTAAATATTTTTATTATTATGTAATACGCACACAGGTTTCCCACACTATGTGTTTTCATCTATTAGTATCTCATATTAATTTACACATTCTTCCTTCCATAGCTCATGGCGTGGGATGGAAGTGACTTTATATTTAGAGTCATCAATCTGTATATAAATAGATGAACATTTTTATGAGGTTGTTTCATGTCACATTAAATTCTTATGATAGATTTAATATATGTTCCATTTTTTTCAAGTGAAGTGTACTCCATCCTTACTTTACAGTAGGGGTACACTTGTTTTTTTTCTCATTCCTTATTTCCAGCACTTAGTTGTTGTTTCATAAATAATAAATTTTCAATCAATGTGATGAATACTCATATCATCAAACAATGTACTACTAGCCACAATGTACCTAAAAAGACACATCTGCACGACGTCTATTAAATTCATTCCATGCTTCTTGGGTTATCAGGAATGAATAGATAATCGATGGGCGAGGGTTTATATTCCCTTCAGCATATTTAAGTTGATTTCATGTTAGAATTGGGAAAAATCTTATATGAATCCTTCCATTAAGCATTAATACACACTTCTAATGGTATTACTCTACTACAAATGCACCCTTCAATAGATGATGAAGAGTTATTCAATGTTTCATTATTTTATTTTTTAGTAAAATAATCAAATGATTGCATAATGTTACCATAATATCTTCCAACATCAGTGTCTTCAGCCTGGGCACAACATGGTTCCACAAATCCACATTAAATGGAACCTATTTTCGAGTGTGGATTCCCATGTAACTGTTGTACATGGACTTGTTTGGGTTTACATGCTGACCCTGCGCATTCCATCCGACCTCAAGTTTTATACCTCTGACTTTTACATTAATGATTATTTCTAACACCATCAAGCTACGCTGCTCCTGTTTTTTCTACAATGTTGGTACTTCGTCTCCTACCATTTACCCAGAATCAACATCTTCAATATGTTCCAATAGATTGGTAGAATCATCATGTGTAGATGGTCATTGTACCTCTGCATTGGGAGAATCAGTAGGTTGAGAAAACTTTTATTCCTTAGGAATGAGAGCACTATCATGTGCAGAAGGCCGTTCCTCTACACTGCGAGTAGTAGTAGGTTGAGAGACCTATTGTTCCCTAAGATTGGGGGAACCATCACATGCAGAATTCATTATCTACAGAAGTGGTTTATCATTTAATTTAGAGTACATAAATGCAGAATCAAATGAATAATAACATGAGGTAACATGTTGTATATTACAAAAAAAGAAACCAAATTATTGAACTCTCTTTTTCATTTTTAAAGGCTGAAGTAATTATACCACTTTATCGATAATACAAATCCCTTCATTGTGCTCTCCTATGATATAAAAAAATCCATCTACATTGGGACTTCTGTGAAATGATTGAAACATCCCAATGAAAAGGTCATCCTATATTTAATTTTCATCTTACCCTTTAGTAGTTCTGGTCGATAATAGAACAATTGACCATTTTGAGTTGAAGGATCTGAAACATAAAATACTTGTACCGCCTGTGATTCAATTATAAATGGTTCATCTTTCTATCTTTCCTTACTGAAATCAACTTTCACAAATTCCAATTCATCTATTTTAACAACACTTCTATTTTCAACCCACTTGTATTGAAAATTCGGCACTTGGAATGTTGTATAATCCAAATTCCATATTTTTTTGATGATGACAAAGTATGACATATTCGTATGAATTTTATATCTATCCTTAGTACTAGAAACGTGGATCGCTTCAGCCACAAGTGTAACTCTATATTTTTAATGGTACTGTCTTCATCATGATCATTTATATAGAATGCAGAACCGTTAATTAGATTACCATTGTAAAATAATACATACACACATGGTCCCCCGGCTAGCCATTGAATTCATTCTAAAATTGAATCCCATTTTTCATCTAAATCCTTAAAAATATGGTCCTAAAACCATCCTATAAAATATTGATTATGTGTATTTGATATCCATCTGTCAACCCTTGATTGATTCAAATGACTAATACTTTCATTGTGGGTTTTTACATATGGGTCAACCTCCAAAGTATTATGATAAATGTAAAGGTTGTTCCGCTCCTGGTCTATAGTATTGATTGTGACGACATCTATTCCAGAAATTTCTTCACCAGTAAGCCGCCCAGTGTGACGAGATTTCAGTAGACGAATTCATTCCACACCAGATAGGTATTCAGTATAGAATTCAATGGATTCCTCAATAATATATCACTATGCAATACAACCCTCTAGACAACTTCAAATTTTTACATACCCTTCAAAATTATTCATAAATCGTTCAATGGGGTACATCCATCTATTGTGTATTGGACCACAAAGTCGAATATCTCTCACCAAGTGATCCATCAAATGAACCATCATATTAAAAAATGTTGGCTGAAAAAACATTTCCAATTCACATACTATAAAGGAAATTTATATTTCTATAGTCACCAATTTCACTAGGTCTATAACTTTGTTTCATATAGATTTTAAGAATAGACAATGCTTGGTTAATGTATGGCAGATATTCTTGGGTGAAATGATATGTAAAACTATTGTCATTAGATCTTGCACCAAAACATGGTAGTCATGTGATTTCAGACACTTCAACATTAAATTGGCCATTGAAATAATGTTATTAATATTAAATGAATACCCCTCCTTAAACATTACATCATCTAGGAAGTTGTAAAACTGTTATCTATCCTGCCTAGAAAGAGTGTAATCATCTAGGGGACGAAAAGTTCATTTTCACCCTTAACTAGTGCCAACTCTTCTCGTTTTTCCATGTAAACCATGTCTAACCTAGACTTAATTCCATCATTTTTTAGGTTCATTTAGAAACATGTCGTTGACACTATCACATACATTTTTTTCAACATTCATAACATCAAGAAAATGTCTGACGTACAGATAATTCCATTATGGTAATTCAAAAAAAAACTGATCCATTTTTTCAAATGATTTTTGTAAGGTTTTTTTAAATGGTTTACCAAAAGAAGTGTCTGCATATTTTACTCTCTCAAACAGTTGATCACCTGTTAATAGATACGGTGTTGTATGTTATTCTGATCTTTTAACGAATGATGTTTTCAAAGATTGGAACTTATGTCATCAGGGTATAAATCTATGATGTATTAGAAACATATTTTTCAATGAATGTTTCAACCTAATTGACTGTAAAAATTATTCTTAGATAGGAAACCCTTGAGTTCCATTAATCCTATATACTGAAAATTTTTCATAAGTAGTAAAGTCATTTATCATCACATACAAGATGGATCTCAACTTGAAATCTTCATTTCTAAAAGCATCATACAACATAACACCAAAATCCCACAATAATTTCAAATCCTCAATCAATGGATCCAAATAAACATCAATATCATTACCCATTTGTTTTGGTCCTGATATAAGCATAGACAACATGATTTTGTTTTGTTTCAAGAAGAAATATGGTGAGAAGTTATAATTTACCAACATAATTGACCATGTACTATGATTAATGCTTTGAAAACTAAAAGGATTCACTCCATCTATAGATAACTCAAGACGAAAGTTTATCAGCTCATTTCCAAATTTAGGAAACTCATGATCAATTCTCTTCCACCAAGGATAGTCTTCTAGGTTATTTAATTTCCCATATTTATTTCTTGTGTTTGTGTGGCATGTCCATTTACCTTTAATCTACTCACTTCCATATAGGTTCCTAAAGCATGGAATGATTTGAAGTACCATAAAAATTTCATATAACCGGATTCATAATTATTGTATCAAGAAGTACAACACTTTTTTCATTCTCAAAGTAATTTTTGGTCCATCTGAAATAGTATATAGTCATTCGGGCAGACGTGTATTTTTTCAAACATCATACCTATCGAGTGTAGCATTAATTTTTAGTCATATTTTTAACTCAAGAGATCATTATCTTGTGGGAGCATTTCATTCAAGAGATAAATTAATTCTATAAAACTAACATCGCTCTATATGTTTCCAGCTTTCAAATTATACGGCTTTAGTACATCTAACAATCATGTAAATTTAGTGAATCCACCATACAATGGAGTATTTTCACCACCCTTTAACTGGTCAAACAATTTTGGTCAATCACGGAGTTCATCTTCAACTGTACTTATCATTTCCTCAATACTATCTTTTTCATTATTCGCATCTGTAATCACATCCTCGACCTGAAAATTAAATTTTTATTTCAAAACAACTTTTGAGGAAAATGTGTGAAACCAAAAAAAACCCATATCCAAGGAGTTAACCATAGAAGGAACCCACAAAATAATTAAAAATGAGAATCTGAATGTTAGATCCAACCAACCTATAAAGCCCCCGATTAAGACACAATACCTCCAAATCTGGGACATTCTCCAGAAGATCCTCGAAATTATCATCCAACTTGTCCTAGGACCAGATTTATTCCTCTACATTGATCTTCCTTTAATTAAATTAATGCCCCAAAATGAGGTCCTATTAGTTGGTCCAAACCCTTTGATCTTAATTCATGTTCACACTAATCGATCTCTCATATAATCTGTCGATAAATTAATTTGAAGCATTGATATTGAAATATTTTTCTAAAATTTCCTCCTTAGAGTGCAGAACTAGCTCCAAACAACCCCCATTTGTTGATTCAAAATTACCTACCATTCTGTTTAATGCTCCATCTGCAAGTGGTTTTATTCCATCACCTTCAACAGCCTTAATTTCCTCGTTTATATCTATCTTGCTCAACATACCAGGTAGTATCAAAACAACTTATTCACTATATGCTTCCCATCATACAAGATGAATCTCATTTTTCTTGATATTACTTGAATATGTAGTAACAATTGTTTTTGTAATATTTGTGTATTCTTTTCAAGGTCCTGGTTCCCCCCCCCCTTTGTACTAGAAATGTCTCAGAGTCATGCATGCCTCGCTTTCCCTTCCTCAATCCATACCCAACCACCAAGTCCCCTTGGATATCTATCTCATAATCCAACATCTGGTTGGGATCTTCTTCTTTGTCACATAACTCGATATCCTCTGAAGATCTTAGTTTGACCTGCTTTTGTTTCCATCTTTTCATGTATTTTTTCCATCCATTAGGATCAACATTATCCTTCCCATATGCATTCAGGGATGAGAACCAATTATAGAGCTGAATAGACCTAGGAGGTTCATCAAGTTGCCGAGGTTACACTACATTCATAGTAGGAGAGACATGCACCTCTGTAATCACACTATAAACTTCATGGGTCTGTTCCTAGAGGCACTTCCCTAGGATGTTACTTCGGTTGTTGTTTGTGATTTTTTGATCTTCTAGATCGGTATTAGTATTCTGTTATAAAGATTCAGTAACTTCATGATCAAGGTCATTGCTTGTTTACACTGCCACAGGATGGGGAAACGACCTAATCTTAATAGCCTCTAAATATGAGCATGGGTATAAGGTGTCATCACCACCACCCATTGTTCTAACAGTCCTCAAAGGGGTCAAAGAAGTTGAGTTTCATACACTCAGAACAGACGTTAGAAAATTGAAGCTGTTATTGATCTTCAAATTAACCTCTTGGGGACTTTCCACTTTTTGGAATGAATCACCCAGTAGTTGAACACCCTCCCCTGTCTAAACCATAACCTTATTGTTGGATGTTTCTATAGAACTCGGATTATGGATCTTTAAAACAATGAACCCCTAATTTGAATCCTAGTTGTGATGGAATGCTCAGGTGAGATGGCCCATACGTATATAAGAGAGACTTAAATCTATCCAGGATTCATAGATAACCAATTTTTTGTACCTAAATTCCTCTCCAACCATAATCCACACCCACTCCAACTGTGTCTTGGATACATCAACTTCAACACAGACATGAGGGAAAATAGGGTGGCAAACTGTATTCGTTCTACATTTGAAACCCAGGTACCGACTGACTAGGTTCCCATGAAAATGCATGATAGATGGATTTTGAAAAGGTAAGGGGGTTTGTGGGAAAATTACCCATATCACCATTGATAGAGTATCTTGCTTCATATAAGGATCATATGACCACCAAAAAAGATGTATGTAGCTTCCAATAAATATATGTGATGCCCTGGACCAAGATAGTATGAAATCCTCTGATGATGCAAAGCGAACCATGATTTGGAAAAGATTGATTAGGCCTACCATGCCATGGTCTTTCAAATCCCATGAGTTGAATATGAAAGGTGACTTTCAAATAATGGGAACTCAACATTTTAATGATAGTTATTATTTCATTTCATTTCCTATGGATCATCCCCTTAGAAGATAACACTGAATTCCCTTGAAAAATATTTATAAAATCACACTTGAAATCCCATTAAAAACCCAACCATTTACACAAATTCTTCTTTAAAATAAGACAACCTTTTTAAAAAAATATATCATTAAATACACTTTCATATGATTCACATACCTTTATGAAAGTCATTCAGGTGAGTTTAAAAACACTTTTCATGAAGCCTAAGTCAATTCCAAGTGTTTAACTCATTTTAAATCTATTTAAAACCAAAAAAGGGTATGTTGAACACATATAATTTTGTAAGAAACTTTTCAAAATAATTAAATAATTTTAAAAAAGCCACTTAAGCATTTTCATAAAGATATAACTCCTAAGAGAGGAACTTTATAAACCCGAAATTAACTAAGATAGTTTTTCATGATGAAATGAGTGATTTTAGAAAAATTATAGTTCATTAAAATATATTATGCATTTTACTTGAATATTGGTAAGAAATTGGGATGTTTCGTTTAATCGGGTTTTCTTATCGGGAGGAATTGACAAGAAAATGTCTTAAAATATGTATTTCCCCATTAAAGAAGGAGGAATTAATCTAGATACATATGTATGGAACATATTCACAGAATTTTTAAGAATTATATAAGGAAAATGAATAAATAAATTTGGGGTAAAGAGAGAGAAATCACAACCCAAAGGTAATTTAGAGGTTCAGATAGATCCCTTACCTTATGTCCAAATGTGTTCTCACTTGAACTTAATATACAAGATAACAAATTAGATTCATTAATAATTTAATTTATAACATATTAAACATATAATTGATTTATTATAAATTTATTAAGTTCATTTATGGCTACTTCTATGAGTTATAATGTTTAATTCTTTTTTTCTAGGATCGTTCGTTTTATGGTTTTATGGTCAGTTCCTTTGAGTATAATTATGGGAGTTCTTATCAAATGGAATAAAATCTTCAGAATTGGAATGAAATGGTGTTAATTCACTTCTATAATATAAATGGTCCCATATATCATTTTTTCTGATATGAGGATGATTAATTTTATAAAATGTCAATGATAAACGTTCAGTTTATTTTGGCGGTTTTTTGATCACCACAAACTAGTTTTGTTTTATTATTTTATATTATGTATATATACTAGTTCCAAAACATGAAACAAGTTATAATATATATTTTAAATTCTGGTTCAACCATTATAATGGTTTTATGACCAGCCTTGAAGGCAGTAATGTAAAACAAAATATCGTAAATAAACATTTACATTTCACAAAAATACCAAAATTTAATTTATCATTATTAAAAATTTATTTACTTATTCCATGATATAAATATATCATATAATCATTTATAAGATACCTAAATTTTATTTATAAATTCATATGTCAGTTTAATTTTCTAAAAGCTATATTATTATTCATAATGGTCACATTACTATTCCAACGATCATATTACTATTCCAACAGTCACATTTCTAATAATCGTATGGGTTTACTACTTCCCATAAATACCTATTATTACATTCATCGATAACTTCTATTTTATCCCAAGGTTATATATAATTTCATCTTAAAAATTAATATTTTATAATTAACATTATGTTTTATTTCTACATTTTTGTTCATGAGTGTGATCATTCTAGTGGATCGAGCAAATCCAAATTTTCATATTCTTATTATCTTATTTTCTATTTATTAACCCCACTATAATATTTGGTATTCTTATTGGTTTTTTTTCTTACTAAAGTATCATTCTTAATTTATGAGAATAATTTTGTTATTGGGTTCTCTATATTAAGTATGTTCTTTATACTACATGACATATTTATAAGAAGGAAACATTCATTGATAATATTCTAGGTCATTACACGCTAGTAGGAATTCCACGTGTTTTGGTTTCATAGGATATTCCTTTCTGATACCATGTGCAATGGTCCTTAGACTTTAAGATTATCATTAATATATGTTATGACTCACACACTTATCTTTACTGACTAAAATGTCCACACCATATATTGGCGGGATGTAGGGTACATAGTTTGCATCATGATTGACATGTCATCAATGGATAAATTGAGGAAGGATTTGTCACTTCTATATTTATAGAAGTTGATATATCAACCCTTTCATTGGAATAGAACCATCACATTAAAATTCCATTTTCATGGTGTAACGATGTGTTTATTTCTGATAGTCAAAGCAAGAGATATCAATCATGTAGGTTGTTGACACGGATGTGCAACCTGCATGATGAGATATTATGATAATGTGATTATATTACATAGTGAGAATTCATATGTGGTTTTCAACAATGTGATAATAAGTACTTTCTCTTAGGTTCCTTGAACCTTTACTAGACAGTAATCTTAGACTTTACGCAATACTGTTTAATGCTAATGAGAAAGACTCTTAGAGGGTCACACACTAAGTGTTTCCATTGATCTCGATTAAATTCTATTTTAGTTTAATTAATGGAATAAATATTTTTATAAAGTCTCCAGAATAATTTTATTCAAGTAATATTGATCATATATATTAAAAAAAATTATTTGTTGATATGTGAAAAAAATATATTTATTTAATTTATTGAATATTTAATAAAAATTTATTCACCAATATGTGAATAAAATTTTTATTTATCAATAAAATTTTATTCGATTGTTCAATAAATGAAAGAGGAGTTCAAATGTACCAAGACCTTGTCCGGTGACAAATATTAATTAATAAGCTGGTTAAATAATATTTTTTATTGAACAAATTGGCACGCGCCAAAAAATAATAATTATATTATTATTGTTATTATATTGAATGAGGTTTATTAAAGGTGATAAATATTATTCATGGAATGATATGCAATTAACTAGTATTTTAACATAATTCCTAACTCCATAAATAGACGACTATGTCTATTGTGTAGAGAATCAAAAAATTAATAATAAAGAATTGTTTCACATAATAAATTCTCTCTCGAATCCACATTATATCTCTCTCTCAATAAAAATAAGCGCAAGAGATATTTATTCAAGAAAGAAGAATGAGCGATCAAGAATGAACAATGAATATCATTTGACTTGGTGCACTAGCACCCAAAGATCAAGTGGTGTATCTCATAGATTATAGGAGCACGTGTGGATCACTGCTAGATGGATTCTGTCCTTCGATCCTAAAAATTCAATGAATGTAACTACAAAGGGTCTTTTTGGATGATCATCATTCACCAACGATGAAATTTACAAAGCTCGAGTATTTATTTTGTAAAATATTAAGAAAATTAATTATAAATATGACGTGAAAAATCCTTGCTCTTGGTTTCGGGAAAAGATTATTAAAAGAAATTTTAATATATAACCCACCACCACATGCTAACATTGTGCCCATAACGAACACTTGGATCGTCTCTACCAGTATAACATAAAGTTTTTAAGTAGGACATAATGTTAATTCAACTTTTAAAAAACATTACGAAGGCTCTGAGAAATGAAATGCCAAGTACTAGTTATAAAGAAAACATTTTAAACACTATACTTGACACTTTATTTAGCTGATGTTGTATAGAATTCTAGTAAAATTATCTCACAATTTTATTCCAAAATTTATCAGATCCATATGTTCTCATGACTAGGATCGATTAAAGGAAATGAAAATCATAATCCATGGATGTAACTGCTATCATTGTCAAACAGGTTTAGAGAATACTCCACCATACATCACACCTGGGTGCACCATAGCTCTCATACAAGTTGTCAGGATTTATTTCCTCCAGCCCTAGGTCTCACAAGTGCAACACAAAGGCCCTTCTGGGGTTCTATTCTAAAACCCATGGGTGGTAGGAGGAATTTTCCATCCAAGCTTATATATGAGCCTCCATCTTTGGTGGAATCTGTTGTGGGACATGGGTTTGTACCCAACAGTATATACATTCATTATGATATTCCCTTCATAAGGCATAAAATATTCCTTGTTTCCCATATAACATGCCATAGGATATATACATATCATATAAAATGGTATATACATATTGTATATAATGATACAATGAAAATATTGAATACTTTTTATTGGTTTTTGGGAATTTTTCCATTGACATTAAGGCTAATGTCTAGTCTACAAGTGTGCCTTGTACATGAAGATTTGGAGGTTTAATTGAATTTAATGTTTTAGATTTTTTTAAATAACCTTACATAAACTAATGAGGTAATAATTTTTTCAATTAAGTATCCAACTATTGACCACTTCCTCATGTTATTAGATAATATTAATTAAAAAAATACACATACCATATGTTTACTATTAATAAAAAAATACTCATTGCATATGTTGGTCCCATTAGGATTCTAAATAAGGGGGTGACTTGAGTTCCTATAGAAATTTCTGTCTAAAAAACTTATTTAAAAATCCCCCAATTAAAAATAAAACAACCCAGTTAACCAAAGGCACAGTTTATAAAATATTTGAAGGTTTGAAGGATTTCTCAAAGAGTGATTAGTTCCATGCTAAAACAATATGAATTATTTCTTATCTTTTGAAATAAATCTACTAAGGAAAATTCTAATATAAACATTTTATAAGATTAACTATGAGTAAAATGTAGTTTTCTGAAAATAAAAATAGAGAAAAATAAATTTGAAAGAACGCGATAGATTTTAAAACAAGAGGTTCAGCCTCAAGAAGATACCTAATCCTCTCCACATGGTGACTATCCGCCACCAAGAAGTTAAAATAAATAAACATTGATCCGCACCATAGATTGGGGAAAACAACAATATAAACAATTGTCCACGTCAACTAGACAATTTCCACAGTTTTCGTTGGAGTGGGAAAACAACCAGGCCACGTAGGGACCTCTTCCACTATTATATATGGGTAGTGTAATGAGTACTAGATGGTTAGTGTAGATATCTATGTATCATCATGTTTTTCATAGGAGCCAGTGTGTGTTCATAAAATAGAGATACACACACTACTCATAAATTTAAAAAATAGTACACAATCAGAGCATAAATAAAGTGTATAGAGTTAGAAGGCTCTGTGTGATTTGCTATGTAGTTTGTGGCTATTGGAAGATATCTTGAAATGAAGCATGCGTCAACTTTCAAAAATGGACAACAAAACAGAGTGTCGTGAGATCTTCTGTATTTTGTTTCTAGTGAGGCTTTGATGTGAACGATGAGTTCTTCTCCTCTATTCGAATGTTGCTACAAAAAGTTTTTCATTTTGAGTTATCAGCAATGCCTATTAGTTTCTAAAGCTAGAAGTTCTCGTTTTTCTCAGGTGCACGAACACTAAGACAAACACAAGTCATTGTAGCATTACACTTTAACAATGCTAATAAAATGAAGATAATAGGGGTACCTTTTACAGTGCTAAAAAATCGAGGTTAAATGTACCCCTTTATCGGCGCTTTTTGTTAGCGCTGATAAAAGTACGGCCTTTATCAATACTTTTTTTAGTGCTATTAAAGGGGACCCTTTATCAGTGATTTTTTAGCAACACTAATAAAGGGGGGTCATTATCAACACTTTTTTTACTAGAACAGATAAATTATATGTTTCAAAAAAAATAATTAAAAATAATATATTGATAAATAAATATATAAATATATTTATATTGATATAAATATATTTATATTGATATAAATATATAAATATATTTATATTGATATAAATATAATATATATTTTTAAAATATGTTTTAGATAAGTATAAATATAGATTTACCCTTAATATATATTGAAATTTACTGAAAATGGATTTAAAATATTTTAAAAAATATATTATACATTAAAAATTTGATAATTATCATTGAGTAATAATCATTTAATAATAATTTTAAGAAAAAAAAATTAATAAATTAATAAAAGATCTAAAATAAGTTGAAAATGATTTTCAAATTTAAAACGGCCATAACTTTTGATCTGTGTATGCATTTGATCTCTACCATATATCAAATTGAAGCCTGTAACGAGCTCTACGTGCTGGCGACAAAACGGAACCTTCTTTTGCATTTCTTTAGACCAAAAAGGCCTAGAAGACCTCCAAATCTGAATTTTTTGTCAGGATACACATAAAAAATTAATTTTATAAATAGATAATTAAAAATATTTACATTTAAAATATATTTATCAGTATATAAGCCTTATCTAAATAAAAAACTAGTATCCATTTTATTTTAAATAAAAAAGTATGAATATTTATATACCTATATAATGTGTGTGTCTGTGTTTATGTATTAACAAATTGATATATATTTTCTATATATTCTAAACATATGTATATACATATCAATATATAATATTTTTAAATATATATAAACATGTATATTTATACTTACAAATACAAATATAATATATATATGTGTGTGTGTGCATGTGTGTGTGTGTTGTATATATATATATATTTATTTATTTATAAACGCACACAAAAAAACATATTTTATAAATGTATTTAAAACTGATCTTATAATTATATATTAATATACGAATAAATATACTGATAAAAAATATAACTAAATATATATAAAAAATAGATATAAATATATATTAATATGCAATTAAATATATAAATATAATTATAAGTATATATGTATATATATTAATATACATATATATATATATATTAATATAACTATATATACATTAATATATATATAGTTATATATTAATATAAATATATATTACCATATCAATAAATATAACTAAATATATATAAAAATAAATAGATATATCAATAAATGGACATCAAAGAAACATGGAGGAGTGGTAAAGGGTCCTGGCGCATAGGGAAGAGGTCTCGAGTTTGAATCCAGAGAGAGGAAAGGGCGCACGGGGGTTTGTGAATGGGGGTATCAGCGCTGTGAAAGGGGGTGCTGGCGCTATTAAAGGGTTGGGTGGTGGGGTTGGGGCGTGCAGGGGTGGTGCTATAGAAATTTGATTTATTTTTTTTTAATTTTTTTCACGTTTATCACCACTTTCAAAAAAGTGCTCATAAAAGAAGGGTTGGGTGGTAGGGTTGGGGCGTGCAGGGGTGGCAGGGCATGCGGGCGGGGTTGGGGGTAGGCCCGTGGCATGCATTTATTTTAATTTTTTAATTTTTATAAACTTTTATCATCATTTTTTAGTGGTAATAAAAGGGACCCCATTTTATATTCACCTCTATTATCATTGATTTTTTTGCACTATAAAAGCAATTTTTAGCCCTTTTAAAGTGAATATTTGCAGTAGTGGAGCAGATCAATCACTTTTCTTTTTCATCCGATATTTTCTTTCTATACTACAGCTAGCTAGGAGAATGTTATATGTCATTTTAAGGTACCTCGTACCTCGTATTGGGCTTTGACATCGATTTAAATGTTTTCCACAAAATACAGACAAAGTCATTAGTATAATTAATAGTCCTATGTTTCACATATGGTCGCTAGAAGTAAATTTGAATTTATTTGACAAAGAATTAACAGTGTATCTGAACAGTGTATCAGGATCAGTTGGTCAGGTACAGTGTCTCAGACATAGTGCATTCTACAATTTGGAATGGAGAGTCAAGTAGCAGTGACTCTGGAATGCTAGTTCACTCTAACGGTAGGTCGACTTGATGGTAACTCAGCTATCGGTAGCTCATTCCAAAAACTCATACATAGCAGACATTTTGATGTCATCGGTACGTTTCTCTATCGATAGCTCCATGCGATAGTGTCTCCTCTGCAAAAATTCTGATTTGAGATATCGATAGGTTGAACATCGGTGACTCAGTGCATCAGTAACTTGAGTGATGGTGTCTCATCCATTGTTAGAATTCATAATTTGTGCTAACTATGAGACAGTTGATAGTGCAACATTTTGTTGGTAGGTCCATGTCAACGATAGATCATTGTTAATCGATTTTCTGCCAACGGGGAGATGTCCAACGGTGAGCTCACCCTAACAGTGACTCAATATTGAATGATGACAGTGAGTCCACCTTAACGGTGACTCATACATAGTCATATCTTGTCGACCTATCTTATGATGTAAAATGCTAGCAAAATATATTAAGCTTATATGCTGACATAGTTAAAATGAGTAAACATAATAAAACATAATAAAGCCTAATTTGGGAGCATTAAAACCAGAGGAAGCCAGCAACATATATTCAGAAATGTTTTAAAAACTAAAAATCCAATATTTAAAATAGAATATCTTCACACACACTCAAATAATCAATTGTTTAAAATATTCGTTAAATAATCTAAAAACATGTTGAAACTCAAGAAAAAATTTGCCAACTAATATATTTTTAGTGATGTAACAATTATAAAATTTATAGTTCTCGCCACATTTTTCTTGTTGATGACGGGTAGTATTTGTCGGACCCCATCACCTCTTCGTCACTCTTTTGCATTTTAATAAAGGGTCATTGACCCCATATTGTAAAAAAAAAAAATTATATTGGAAAATGGATCATCTATTTTTCAAACATAGAAGAAACATTATCCGTTATAAAAAAATCAGTTTTTTTACTATACATATAATTTTATATAACCACATTATACAATCTTAAGGCCTTTGAATTAAATTTAGCTGGCTAAAAATAGTGGAAAATTGTTTACATAATTTTATTATAATTTTATTTATAACAACATCACATCCCAGTTTTTTTATTTTACCATTCATTATTTTAAATATATATGCATTCTTTTTTTGAGGGAAAAAATATTTTCTAAAATTTTTAAAAACTGGTAAAAATAATTTTTTATTTAGTTTTTTTTAAATTGAGTTCTCTTTATAAGTCAACAAGGAAACATTCATTTTTTTGTATTTAATAATTAGATTCCTAAAAGGGGGCTGAATTGTTTAAATTAATTAATTAATCACTGGGTAACATTTAAGGAAAAGGCAAGGGTAAGGAGGCAAAATTGGGTATATGGGTGTTTTGATTTTTATTTTTTAATTTAAGGGGGTTTGGGTTTTTTATTTGGGTATATGGGTTTGCCAAGCGCCAATTCAGTTAGCGCTTTGACAAAATACCCACAACAGCAATTGAATTGGTGCTGGGTGGTTTATTTTTTTCAAAATCCCCACGATACCGGCCATTCACCTTATATACATATATCTTATATATGTATATAATTATAATTATAAATATAACAAATACAAATAATATATTTATATTAAATATGTTTATTATAATATATATAACTATGAAAATAAATATAATAAATTTATAATTATATTTATCATATAATTATAATAAATATATAATTACAATATTAATATAATTATAAATTTAATAAATATATGATTATAATAAATATATAATTATAATTTTAATAAACAAATAATTATAATAAATATACAATTATAATTTCAATAATTATATAATTATAAGTATAATAAATATATAATTATAATAATTATATAATTATAAATATAATAAATATATAATAACAATAAATATGTAATTATAATTATAATAAATATACAATTATAATAAATAAATAATTATAATTACAATAATTATATAATTATAAATATAAAAAATATATAATTATAATAATTATATAATTATAATAAATATATAATTATAAATATAATTATTATATAATTATTATAAATAAACAATTATAATAAATATATGCATTATAATTATATATTTACAATTATAATAATTATATAACTATAATATATAATTATAATTGTATAGTAATAATATTATTATTATTATATAATGATATTTTATATAATTATAATTAAAATACATATATAATTATTAAATATATAATTAAATTTGAATTATATATTACAATTATATATTTTTTATAATTATAAATACATAATTATTATAATTGTTTATATTTATAATAAATATTTAATTATTAATTTTTATATTATATATTTATTATATGTATAATTATATTTTTATTATATTTTTTCATATAATTGTTGTAATTATAATTGTCTATTTATTATAATTATTTAATTATTATATTTATAATTATTTATTTATTAAAATAATATATTTATTATAATTGTATATTAATTATAATAATAAATATATAATTATTATAGTTATATATTTATTGAAATTATATATTTATTATAATTATATATTTATTATAATTATATATTAATTATATTTATATATTTATTAAATTTATAAATATATAAATATTGTAATTAAATATTTATTATATTTTTATTTTTTTATAATTATATAATATATATAATTATAAATTTATTAGATTTATTTTAGTTGTTATATTTATTATAATAAATATTTTTATTATAAATATTTTTTTATATTTATTACAATTATAATTATAGTTATATAAATATATAAAAGATATATGTATATAAAGTGGGTGGGGGTAACCTAAGAATTTTGAAAAAAATAAACCACCCAACGCCAAATCAATTACTGCTGGGGGTATTTTGTCAAAACATCAATTGGTTTGGTTCTTGGCAAACCCATATACCCAAATGAAAAAAACCATACACCCCTTAAATTTAAAAATAAATATCAGAACACCCCTATACCAAATTTTGCCGGGTAGGGACCCTAACTTAGCCGTTTGTTATAACTCAACAGGGAAACATTCATTTATTTTTTGTATTTAATAATTAGACTCCTAAAAAGGGGGTGAATTGTTTAAATTAATTAATTGATCATTAGGTAAAACTTAGGGGAAAGACAAGGGTTGGGACCCCAACTTGGCCATATGTTATTATTTTATATTATTAGATT
Organism: Viscum album; assembly: GCA_963277665.1. Classification (NCBI taxonomy): domain Eukaryota; kingdom Viridiplantae; phylum Streptophyta; class Magnoliopsida; order Santalales; family Viscaceae; genus Viscum; species Viscum album. The sequence continues at coordinate 91,527,725 of OY728131.1, forward strand.
TTTTCTACAATTTTGATGGGATGGATGAAGAAATTTATGTTAATATCTCATTTAATGAGGCAATTTTTCAAAAAAAAATCATATCTGTAAAATGATTCAATATTTGGAATTATCAATTAATGTAGTTGATCCATTCTTTTTTGTTTGACTGTTTTCCTAAATCTCGGCCTTTTTCTTGGGTTGACAATCCCAACATTTATTTCCATCCCCATGCCCGAAATTTCTATTTATTGAGGGTGACCACCAAATAAAATGTCCTCTATATATAATTATATTTCATTCCTCCATTCCTGCATTCCTCCCTCATCTCCACTTGGCACCTCCCTCTTCTCGGCCATCCCTTTATTTCTTCGCTGTCGCTCTCCATTGTTTGCTATCATGACAATGCCGGTCCACCACCATTTCCCCACTCCCATGACCAGAATCGAATCTCACTACCCTTCCTACCCCCTTCCCATCCCACCCCAGCACATCCACACCACACCCGCCGCCTCGTTCGCCTACTCATCTAACATGGTGGCGGGTGGCGGCAGGTTGAGGCGGCGGCCTACCGGCTCCCGAAAATCCTCCATCTGGGAGAATGGGGCATTTTGTGTGTGGGGTGGTGGAAATTCTTCCATCCTCGCTGGGTCCGTGGCCAGCGCCAGGAAGTTAAAGGGGAGTCCTACGACCCGATAAGTCAGAGTGTCAGGGCTTGTTCGTGGGTTGAAGAAGGCCACACATTATTTGTTTTTCGGCTCCGAGGATGCCAAAAAATACGACGAGGCCTCTAAGATGTCCGGAGATTCTAATTCCTCCCCGAGAGACAACGGCAACGTATGCGGGGGTGTTAGTGGAAAAAAGAGGGCCTTGGAATGTATTATGAGAGGCATTCCCCTGTGCACTCCTGTGGAAGAACCGAGTGGAACTCCAGCACCCAATCAGCCGCCGGTGGCTGAACGGGCACCACCCCAGTGTGGATTCTTTCCACTCTTCTTCATTAACCCCTTTCTAAAATCAACAGCACGGCGGGAGGAAGGCATGGAAGTGGATGAGGAAGAATGGCAGTGCCATTGCAGTTCATTTTCCTTTCCTACGCCCCCAACCAACATCGTGGATTCAAACATCATGGTTTCCCTCTCCATGAACACCATTTTTATAACCATGATTTGTCTTCTAAAATAAATTTTTAGTATTATATACACTTTTTATCTCGCATTTTATATTTTATACTGTGAAAATTTATGCGTTATTAAAACCAGGCAACGTTAAAAATTTTGTGCAGCTTAGTTTCTTTTTTCTTTCATTTTTCCTCGGTTTAAACATGACTAAAGTGGTCTTTTATACACATACTCGGTATTTAAAATAATATACATATACACACATTATTTACAATACTGTTTATATTTAAAAATAATTACTTGCGTTCTGTTTTCTTTTCATATATATTTAACAAAATCATAAACACATTAAAATATCTATTTTTTTATTAGGAATTAGCATCATTTAATTAATTCCAAAAAACAGTTAAACCCCTAATTCAACACCCTCTTTTACAGAGGAATTCCCTTTTTTAGGAGGCCTGGTCATAATTGTAATAATAATAATATATAATATATAATATATAATTATTTATTATAGGTTAAATGGATTACAAGCAATCAAACCATGCATGCATCAAGCCGATGTCATCCCGGTGACCTATCATACTAGCCCGCCAACCCCTATCTCATCATCATCCTGCGCCGGCCTATCGACCGCACTGCCCCAGCTGCCTTGCGCCGACCCACCAACCACCAAGACTGTGTCCCCCCGCTGCCTCGCGGTAACCTGCTCCATCACGCCATCCCTTCCTGGAGAAATGCACCGCCGTCGAGATCCTCATTCGACCACATCCAAACTCCATCCCCGACAATGGGTGAGGCTTTCGTTGTCACCGCTGTCGGGGCACCATCTCCATTCACCGTCACAACTGCTCGTCACTGGGCCTTCATCGTCACCTCCACCGGGATCCCACATTGCCTTTACCTGATGCACCACTTGCAACGGATGACCAATGCCAGAAGCTTTTAACAAGGCCGTCGCATGCCTCCATAAACAAAAGCGATGATAAAAGGAAATTAAAATAAAAAAAATAAAAAAATAAAATAATGCGAGTGGAGTGCTTTTATCAGCGCTTGACCACCCCTTTATCAGCACTAGGAGGTCTCTCGCATGTTGCCCTTCCACCGCATTCTCAAACATGCGCACCACCTCTACCTCCACCCGAACTCGAACCCACAACCTCCCCCTTTCACTGCTACACCTTTACCACTATGCTATTTCGTTTTTTTCTCAATTTAATGATATATCTATTTATATATATATATAGTTCTATTTATTCGTATATTGATATAGAGTCATATTAATATATATATATTATTCATATATTAGTATATATATATTCATTCGAATATTAATATATATATATAGTTATAACTTCCAACGAGCATGTACCCAAGTGGTACAGGCTCCTGCTTGGCATCCAAAAGACCCGGGTTCAAATCCGGGTAGGGATGAATTTTTGAGTACTATAGCAGGGCACTGTAGCTGACACTGTAGCAGCGGAAGCACTGTAGCGGTGGAGGAACTGTTGCAGGATACTATAGAGGCGGTGGGTACTATAGTAGGAAATGTAGTTGCGCAGGGTACTGTAGCAGTACTGTTCTCAGAGGGTCCTTTGGGCCAAAAAATGGGCTTTCAAGCATTGTATTCAGGATACTTGGCCTTGGGCCTTCGGGATATGTATTGGGTCTCCCTCTACCCTCTAAGAGGTCTTTGATTTAAAAATAAATTGAGGCTTCGGCCCCAACCTTTGAAAAAATATAAATATATAGTTATAATTTTTTATCTGTATATTTTTTTGTATATTAATATATACATATAAGATTAGTGTTAAATACAGTTATGAAATATGTTTTTTATTATTGTTTATAATTAAATAAATAAATAAATACATACATATATATAACACACACACACACACTAACACACACACACACACACACATACGAATAAATACATATATATGTGTCTTTCAAAAGCCATTAAATGTTAAAAAGACAATAAATTATAATTGAGTCGCCCGTTTCAACTCCACAACCAGTCAAATCATATAAAATGAAACAATATTCGATATGATATGTGGTACCGGCTTAACGGACATCTGAATCAGAAGTTATACCTATTTGAATGTTAACAAATCAGGGTAACCCGACTAAAAAATCAGTTTTTTAGGCTTTCTGGACCTATTTTGGCTACTAAAAACCTTGACCGTGGTTTCCATGGTAATATCAACATAGAGCTCAGCGCAGGCTTCGATTTGATATGTCGTACAGCTCAAACGGACACTCAGATCAAAAGTTATGGCCGTTTGAAGTTTGAGTTACATTTTCAACTTATTTTAGATCTTTTATTAATTGTTTTTATTTTTTGTGTCTTCAAATTTTTATTAAATGATTCTTAATCGATAATAATTAGAAAATTATTAATTAATAATTTTTTTTAAAATATTTTAAATCCATTTTCACTAAATTTATTATATATTAAATGTTATAGTCTATATATACGTATATAATACATATTTAAAAAATATTTATTATATTTATATACAAATAAATATACTTATATAACAATAATTTATATTTCATTATTTTTCTTGAAATATAATTTTTTTCAGCGCTGATAAATACCCCATTTATCAGCGCTACTAAAAGAATCACTGATAAATGGGTAGCGCTGCCCTTGCCCATTTTTATAGCAGTGATGTGAGATTTAAATAATGTGATAATCAATGGAAAAAAAATATTCAAAATTCAAATGTCGAAAATTTAACTCGAACATCAAACGACCATAACCATTAATCCGGGTGTCTGTTTGGGCTCTACAACATATGAAATCGAAGCCTTTGATGAGCTCCATGGAAATATGGTATGGTACCAACTCTTTCAATATTTTACCTCTTTTAATTCCACCAGAAAGGTACAGAAGGCCTCCAAAATAGATGTTTTAGTTGCAGACACCAATTTCTCAAAATTTAAAAGATTACAACATTCGATCCAGGTGTTTGTTTAGCATGTACCACATATCATATCGAATCTCATTCACGATCTTCGATTTGACTGGTTTTGGCACTGAAAAAGGAGTATACGATCATATTTTATGGTCATTTCAGTGTTTTTAGGGATTTTTGAGGTTCCTAACTTTTTATGATTTATTTATTTTTTATTTATTTAACATTTATTTATAAATTAATTAACTAATAATTATTATTTATTTATTTATTTATTTATTTATCTATTATTTATTATTATTTATTTATTTATTTAATATTTAATATTTATTTATTTAATATTTAGTTATTATGTACACAGTAATTATTAATTTATTTTTAATTTATTAATTAATCAATTGTTATTAGTTTATTATTTATTTATTTATTATTTATTTATTAATCCGTTATTCATTATTTATTAATTAATTATTAATTATTAATTATTAATTATTAATTAGTAGTTATTATTAATTATTAGTTATTTAATAATTATTTTTCTATTTATTTATTTATGTATTTATGTATTTATTATTTATTATTTATTATTTTTCTATATTCTATATTTTATATTCTTTATTCTTTATTCTTTATTAATTTATTGTTAATTTACGAAATATTAATTTATTATTAGTTTATTATTCATTTATTATTTATTTATTTATTATTTATTGATTATTTATAGAATATTTATTAATTAAATATTAATTAACTATTATATATTTATTAAATATTTTATATTATATATTTTATTTTAATTATTAAATATTAAATATTAAATATTAAATATTAAATATTAATTATTAATTATGAAGTATTAATTTTATAATTATCAATTATCAATTATTAGTTATTATTAATTATTCATCATTAATTAATTTATTAATTATTTATCTATTTATTTATGCATTTATTTGTTTGTTTATTTATTATTAATTATTAATTATTAATTATTTATTATTTATTATTTATTCTTCATTATTTATAATTTATTAATTTATTATTAATTTACTAAATATTAAATTATTATTACTTTATTATTTATTTATTTATTTATTATTTATTTTTTAAATATTCATTATTTATTAGTTAATTATTGATTATTTATAAATGTTTAAATATTAAATATTAATTCTTAATTCTTAATTCTTAGTTATTATTAATTATTAATTATTAATTATTAATTATCAATTATTCACTATTTATAATTTATTTTCATTATTTATTATTCCTTGTTTATTATTTATTTATTTATCTATTATTTATTAATTTATTATTAATTTGTTATTTATTTATCATATATTAAATTATTTTTTAATCAATTTATTATTTATACATTACTTATATATTATATATTATATATTATATATTATGTATTATATATTATAACTCCCTTGAATTTTATGAGCTCTATATGGAGAGTCGTGAGAGGAAACAGTATATTACCATGAACGGCCCCATTTATAATGCACCTTCTTTGGTTGCACAGGCCACTGCGGAGCAGGTTGGGCAGTCCAGTTCTGAGGAACACATGGAGGATGGGGAGAAAGGCAATGATGATGCTGAGGCTACATCAACTGGTACTCAACACGATGGCTTTGATGATGGAGGTGCGGATGAGCAGGATGCTGTTTTGCAGATTCCGAATCATTGGAAAAGAGGAAACAATCCAAGAGGACGTGGTGGTCATCGTGGAAGAGGCGGGAGAGGAGGCAGGACCAATGGCTGATTACGTTTGTATTATTTTTGTGGTTACCACTTGTACCCATATCTTTATCCTTGCATGTTTGACTATTTTTTTAATAATAATTTTCTGGATCATGGACTCACCTCCATGATTCCAATGTTCTGGGTATATTATATATTAGGTATTAAATATTATGTATTAGATATTATGTCTTATATATTATATGTTATATATTTTATGTTATATATAATATGTTATATATAATATGTTATATATTAAATGTTATATATTATATGTTATATATTATATGTTATATATTATATATTATACCCGAACGGCTCAGCCATGGGATCAAAAACCCAAACCCACAACTCCAAATTTTTTTGAAAAAGAGTATAAGAGAAATAGAGTTGGAGGAAATGTTTACATGTGATACACCACACCAAGACAAATTGATTATAACAAAACATGCACATTTAAACGACGAGATTACCTTTTCATGGACCGACCCCGACTCCGAGATCCTCCCTGATTGGTCGGGTGACGCTCACTTCTCTATTGCGTCATCTTTGACAAATTTAATTCCTCATCCGTCACTAGATCCTCCATAGTGGGCACGACAGTTACTTCATTGGGATGTTCTTCATGTGCATCTTTGAAGTCATGCACAAACTCATTAGAGATTAAGGTATCATCCTGGGCAGCATCTCCATGATGAACATCATCACATGCCGCATGAAATACCTTCATAGGGGGTGATGAATCATCCTAGGCAGCTTCTTCATTAGACGATGTTGTTTGTGCATCTTTGGATCCATGCACTACCACACTAGAGGGTGATATAGTAGCCAGGACAGGTTGGTCCGGCTCCTTTGGTGAAATTGAAGAAAAAATATTTCAATTACTGTATCTTGCACTCTTAAGACCTTCAAGAATAAGCACATCAAACACAGGAGAGTCAATCGACTCTAACATGGAAAAGAAATTAACAGATGGCTTATCCTGTCCTGAAAAAACATCCTTTATGACTGCAACATCCGAAGAGCACCCCCCTGATCCTCATCCATTGAAGGAGACAGTGTAATGTATTGGATTACTCCATGACTGGCTGAAATATCATTACAGGTACCATTACCTTCCAAATTATCATTGGAGGATCCTTTCTTAGTAGGAACAACACCCTGTTGGCCAGTTTCACCAAAGCCGAGCATACCTGCTCCTCCTTAAGCCACCTTCTGATAACCCACCTCCTCAAACGTGGAAGATCCAGCCATTGTCCCAGCCTGCACCTGCTGATCATTGACCTGTTGATTTACCGTAGCTCCAATAGGAACATTTTCCACTATTTAAGGTGCTGATTCTAATCAGACATCCACTTTGGCCGCTTGAACCTCATGGGAAATGGACAGAGCGCAAAGAGGCCCTCAGTTTCATCGGTGTCACCAACTAAAATCCATCAGCATCAAAACCTTCATCTTACCCTTCCTGCATGATGAAACTAGTGAATCATGATCCATCTCTTGATTTACTTCATCCTGGATAGAATCCTCATCCTCATATTGATTCTCTCCCTCCTCAACATCCAAATCAGCCGAAGGTCTCTTCTCCAAACCCCCAAAGAAACCAGTGGTAGTCTGTTGTAATGATCCACCATTAGATAGCGGAGTAGCACCACCAACTCGGTTCTAAGACAAGTCCTACAGAGGAACATCTGAAAATCCAGTAGGATCCTTTGACATGCCTTGCTTGACAACCTCAACAAAGGAGGAGGGACAAACATGAGGTTCCTTCCTCCTGAAAACTTGCTTACTACCTTAGGATCATCACTATACTGATTCCACTGGCACTGAACAGAGGCGTATCCTGAGGATTTACAAAGATAGAATTTAATATTCCCATGACATTGCTCAATAGAATTTCTAATTCATAAAAATGACATACAGAAACTCGGTAACCACTCATACTAAATAGACAATTCTAACATAATATCACCTGTAACTAGAAAGACTGTATGAATCATAACATGAGCTAAATCAACCTCTACTAGCACGTAAGAAATTTGACCATACCTAGGTCTCCTTGTATCTTTATCAACATGGATCATAGAACCGACATTGGAAGAAACCTCCCACAAGACTGAAGGGTTCCAGAAAAACCAATTAAGACCCCTAATTCAGACCCATGTTTGTGTGGAGGAGTTCCTAATTTCCAAAGGATTTTCTAACAGATCCCACTATTGAACCATGATGTGTCCATGTTTCAATGGAAACGGTCCAAAACTCCAGGCCACATTCTGAAGTTCCTTCGAGGGGAATACAATATGAAAATTACCGCTCCCAACTGAGATTAGCTTCCAATCATTGAAACTCCAACTCTGAGATAGTCGGTCCTGCACCTCATCCACCTTCAAAGTGGTATCGCTCTGAGTACCATAAATCCTTGTAAGGAGGGATTACCTGCATTCTTCAATACGAGCCTCTAAAATCTGCACACTTGCTTCCACAAATGCAATAGATCCATTCTTGGTAATCCTCTTATGTATGGAATTAGATTCAAGTAGTGATTTAGAGAAAAACATGTTCCAAGAAGCAAAACCCTTGGATTTCCTCTTATGGATCTACGCATTTGCATTCGCCACATCCACAGGATCCGAGATAACACCACCACCTGAAACCACCGCCTTCGACGAAGGAATGAAAACATCCTTATATATTATTAATTATTTTTTATTTTTTATTGATTATTGATTAATAAATATTTAGTTTGTATCTATTTGTTATGTATTACTTATTTTTACAATTAATATATATATTTATATGTATATTAAAGTCAATTTATTGACCACATGAAGAGCCTACTGGAGTGGTAAAGTCATTGGGAAATAAGCAAGAGGTAAGGGGTTCAAATATCACACAACATAGCATTTCTATATAAGGCATGGACATGTGAATGGAAATGGAATTATTCCTGGAGATGATCATGTCTATGGTAATAATAAATATATATTTAAATAAATTATGAAAACATAAAAAAATTAAAAAAATTAAAAAATTAAAAAATTAAAAAATTAAAAAAAATTAAAATGATTTAGAAAAGGTTTAAACCATCAATAAAAAACCACTTCAAATTTTTTCCCAACACATGATTTAGTGTCGGTTTTCCAAAACAATCACAGAATGATTTAGCAGCGGTTTAAACCTTTGCTAAATACAAATTTTGGTGTAGTGATTATGGACTCAAAAGGATCCCAATCAACCAGATGATTTTATCACAAAATTTTATCTATGAAACCCTTCTAAGGATTCACTAAAAGTCTTCTAGGAGGAATTTTACTGAAAAACACTAAAGAAAGTGGATAAATCATCAAGTGGGGAAAATCCTCAATAATAGCAAGGATTAAATGAAAAAACTCATGAACACACTCCTAAATATCCCATGTAAAATTAAAGCTATCCACAATGAGAGATGTCCAGACACTCACTTATAACCTACCCCTTATATATTAACTATCCTAACTCTTTTCTAGCAATACATCCCAAATAACATCAACTAAAAACTTCCTTTGTTACTGATTTTTCGCAGACCAACCAAGGTCATCCCTGAATAGGACACCCAGGCCGACCTATTTCATGTCCCAAAGGGTATTTCTAATCCCCAAGGGATGGAGAAAAAAATTTGGGCATTGAAGTATTACCTTTGGGAATGGTTTCACCCCCAAAGACATAATAAAATTGGGCCCCTTCGAGATAAAGGAAATAAATAATTTCCCAACATATAACATAAATAAAAGAAACTCTGAAAAATTCTGAAACATAAAATAAAATATCTAGATATAAATAAAAAAATAGAAGCTTCATTGAGGAAATATAAGTACAAGTCTAGGGATAAGTCAATTAAGACAAATTTTATGTTAGAGGCTTAGTTCACTCATAAGTAACTAAACCAAAGGGCCACATAGAACCAAGCGTTCCACTCCACACACTAGTGACTATAGACTAGAAATGATGGTCTAATGGGAGTACAGTGGTGAGAATGTTACCTATTTATCATTACTAAGTACAACATAGGAATAAAAAATTAAATGAACATTTGAATACAACAATAATAGTTAACCCAACAAGTTCCAAACCAGCCAACCAGGCATGAACATGAGATTCCATAAATATAAGGTAGTCAAGCATATAGAAGGTAATACATACAACAAGGCTTCACAGATAAAAGAATAAATAAATAAAATACCCAACTCTGGTAAGTTGTCTAAGTACACACTCGACCCACAACTCCCATGCCATGTCCTATCCCAAAACAAATAGCGGCAATGAAGCACTAGCCAAGTCCTAACCTGTAGCCATGAGATCATCTCGGGTACCAAATGGTGGTCTGAATGGGGTTTGAGTAAAAATTAGTAGGCCACCACCAATTATGTATAATGGATTCTAGTCCATGAGTATAAAACATAATCGTGTATAGTGTATCTATAATAGTGAAGTAGTAAAGTGGAGGTAAACTATGGAATAACACACACTTCAGTATTGGTCAGACTGCCTATAGTCTTAAGAATAGTAATGTAATCATGGGAACTATGGATATAATCCTATGCATCATAGAGAAATTATCCAGATGAAACCATTGAAATGCATCTAGGAATTCCAACATATTGAAACCAGGAAAATCCATTGAGTAAATACAATGTATTCCACTTCAATAAATGAGGCTCTAACTAATACCAAGGAACAAGTTCAAGGTAATCATGGGATAACTTAATTGGGACCCAAGGATGTGTTGGAGTTGGTGGACTAGAACCAACTACTTTATACTTTATTCGTTAATAAATACCTTTTCACATCTTAATTGTTCTTCTACGTGCATGTGATATTTCCCTAAGGACAACTGTTACATTAAAGGGTCATAGCGGATCCCTAGTATGATGAGAACCTAGAAGTTCCATAACACTTTTCATGAATATATGTTCTATGTCCGAATGATGTTATTTGAGGGACACAAATAATACAGACCATTAGGGGTGAGGACTCATAAAACTTTGAGGCACCTTCTCATGGTGTGCGCCCTTGGTAATATCTAGGAGGATATTATGAGAACGGGACACGCCAGTAGAAAATCCACATTTCATAGTGTCATTGGATGTCACTATCTGCAAACGTGTGTATTGGTTATTAGACTTTAAGATTATTATTAATGTGTATTAAAACTCACACACTTAGATGTATTGACAAAAACAATGACGACACACTATTCTTAGTGAGGTAGGATACATTGGGTGTGTCACGAGTGATAATACATTAATAGATAATGTGAGAAAGGATTTTTCCCTTTTGTTCCATAACATAAGTAGATATATAAGGCCCTTTGATGTAATTGATATAGCCTAAATAAATCCATGGCCATGGTAAGGTATGGGAGAGTTCAATTTCAGGATGTCAAAGAAAGAATAATCGAGCACATGAGTTGATGGCACTAGCATGAAACCTGCTTGATTAGAGATATCAAGACAAAGGGATTAAATTACACGGTAAGAATTCATATGAGGTGACACGTCAATGAGGAATCATCATCTTTCTATTGGGTGCATTGACCCATTTCTAGACCGTAATCATAGGGTTTAGGCAACCCCTCCTAATGAAAATGAGAAAGAGGCCTAGAGGGTCACACAAAATGTGTCTCCATGTATCTCAGTTAAATATTATTTTAACAAGTTAAATAAATATTATTCTCGACTGTGGTTTAATAATTATTTAAGGATTCCTGATCACATTTATTTTGACACTAGTTATTCAAGAGAATATATTGTGGGAGAAATAATATATATATATTAGCGAGTAATGCAATTACATTTTTTTAAGAAATAACTATCCATTACTAAAGGTCTAATAAATGTGGTGGAGGAATAACGAAAAATGAAAACAATATAAACACGTCGTGTACATTGAATGTACACACTGTGTAGTTTTCATGGAAAATGAGTACACACCATGTATTAATGATTACATGCCGTGTAGTCCTTCCAATCGAGATTTTGAGTAAATAATATCATTTTATTAAATGATATTTATTATAATCACCCTGGGTGCATGTTAATGAATTAATCATCCGACATGGGGGTTTTCAATAAGAGATAATGAAATAAATAAAATACGTAACATGTTTTTTTATTTTCATAACTCTATAACATCAAACTCTATTATAAATATCCTCACAACCCCAGCAGATTTCCAGAGAGAATCATTGTGCACAACAATTCTGAAGAATTATCTCAAGGCCAAAAGAACTCCTTCCTCCAAGAATTCTATCAAGACCAAGAGCGATCCACCATCATCGGATCAAGGCGATCGAAGGCAGATATCGCAAGGGAAGGTTCTTCGGCACTAGCACCCAGAGATCTCTTCAATGTTGTCTAGAGACACGTAGAGCACATGTGGATCGCTACTAGAGGAATCCTACACATGGATTCTATGACGCAACGATATATCACATCATATTGTGACCAGAGACATCAACGAAGAAATAATTCCATCAAGGTAATTCTTGTCAATTAATTAAATTAATTATAACCAACATATAATGATCCTCTAAATAGTTCTAGGACTCTTATCTTTCTTTTTCATTCTTTTTTATATTCCAATAATACAACATTTTATTATCGTGATGGATCTCGGATTGAATGTTGTTTAATGCTAAAATTAAAGTTGGGTACACCCACCAACGCACTTCAACTACACAGGGATCCTTCAAGTGGTATAAGAGGGATCATATCATTGATTATAATTATTTAGTTTTTTCGTTGGTGATTTACGAATTTAATAATTTAGTTGTTTCAATTCACGTTAATCGTTCTTTAAAATCTGAATCTCAAGATATGTTCCTCCCCTCTCGTTTCTTGTTCACCTTATGGAAACGAATTTTCTTTTAATTTTGATTAAAATAAAATAGAGGATCTCATCTGATGGTGCCAAACTTTCCTGGTTGTACAACACAAGAATACACGTCATGTATTCGCAGGTACACGTCCTGTAGTCTAGGTTCAATGCATTGGACTGGCTCACTAAATCAGGTCATGTATTAGGTCCTATCTAGGTCATTTATGACACTGTGTGTTGACCAGGAACATGTGTCACACGGTTTCTAGATTACACCTCGTGTGGTCCACTGAACACGGTGTTTAGTCCCTTTGGGTTAGGGTTGGACCATGTACCCCATACATGACTTGCATGGATGGAAACTGTGTAACGCAGATACTACATAGCGTGTGTCAAAAATAACATGTCATGTACTCTGAAAATTTCTGAAGTACATCTACATGCCATATCCTCAGGTGGGTACTTTAGATGGACGGTGAACAAAATTACTCATCGTGTAGTTGGAACTACATGCCGTGTACTCATCCAAATTATGTACATTTATTAAAATTTATTATAATATTATGCAAACCCTTGAGACGTGTACCATAGTGCAAGCGTAAAGCCGAGGTACAACACGTGATAGGTGTTTTATATATGTGTTTAATTTAATATCTGTGTAAATGGGAATTCACAGGGTTGGATCCAAGGTACAAGTTACATAAAAAGATAATTTTAAATGAATTTATTTGTTTAAAATTATGATGGATGAGAATCTCAAGAAAATCCAGAAAAGGGTTTAAGATAAAAGGATTGATTAATTGAACATAATTAATTGATTTGAGCGTGATTTATCTTAAACAAAAACGATTAAATAATTTAATGCTAGTTTTATTTATGTGTAAATATCATTGCATGTCTAGATGATCATTATCTATACCATGACCTTTGTATGTGAATGGTTTCTTTTAATTTATTTATTTAAATTAAATTTTTTGGCCCTCGAGCCTTCTCCTCATTAATATGTAGGCCCTGCACACCCAAGGATTATTTTATGTAAAACCCATTTTTACCCCTCACATGCATGTGAGATAAATTCATATGTAATGGATGGAGGTCCCACGATAGTAGAGGAAGCTCAAGTCAGGAGCCAAGGTGAAACCAATCCAAGGAGATACAATGGCGTATAGGTGGAAAGCTGTAAACACGAACCCGAAAGGTTCAAGGTGTTTCTCCCCTAGATCATGGGTTAGTTTATCAACCTCTAGATAAACTAACCAATGGAACAAGATCATGATCATACCATTTATTTTATTTTTGTCAGTTTCATGGTTTATTTATCGTGGGTGTGTTTTCACAATCACACAATTAATTAATTAAACAAGCATGCAAGATGGAACTAAAATAGAACCAACTTATGCGTAAATATTATCTTAGACATGGTTAATCACTTAAGTAGATCCGACGTAATATGAATAAGCATGTAATCAAAGATAATAAAGTGGCAATTTATGTATAAGGATAAAAATCCCTCATATAAATATTAAGTTTGTATAGAATTCCATAATCTTAGTTAGAATCGAACCATAGTTCAAAGTGCTCGACCAACCCTAGTTGGGGTGCTTTCAATTATCGGGGAATTCTAATTCAAGGATTTGGATTGCCTTGACTTGGTTCCCATCAAGTGATGGCTTCCACAACAGGACTTGGGGTGACCAAGAGGCAAAGGTTGAAGAAATCCAAAATAAAAGGATTTCAGGATTGGGGAGTCCACTCAGCGGATCAAGGAGCTGCGAGTTAATGTAGTTGGAATTTAAAATGCCTAACTAAAACCCTTAATGTTACTTGAACAACCCTAGTTGGGGTAATTTGAAGGGCAATATAGATCCTTTCCACTAGAATATTCATGTAATAGAATATTTTGAAGTCAATGGTGAGGGCTTTTGGATTTCGATAAAATATTGGGAGACTGATAAGTATTAATTAATTTATTTTTTGCAGTTTTATAATAAATTAATAAAACTTCTCTCATCTTAATATGTAGAACTGGAAAGAAAAATTCCTTCAATCATATCATTGAGAACCATACTCGAGAAGGAAAATCTTCTCACCGACACCAATTTCTAAGAGTGCCAGAGGCGTTTACGGGAAATCTTTCACCATGAGTGGAAATTGTATGTGCTGGAAGAGCCTATTACAGTTGCGCCTAGGAAAGTGGAAAGTGATGAGGAACTATCTCTCTACATGAAACTTATGGATGATGCCACAGATGTCCAATTTTTCCGGCTATCGGCCATGTCTAATGAGCTCATGAAGCAACATGAAAACATGGAGGTGTATACACTGATGTCTCACCTTAAGGATATCTAACAAGAGAATGCGAGACAAGATAGATAGGAGATCACAAAATCATTGTTTACAACTAATCAAGGAGAGTATGCACCAGTTGGGCCTCATTTAGTCAAGCATATTGGCTACATTGAACGCCTGGACATATTAGGAATTATGTTCCCGGATGAGTTGTGTACAAATCTCATCCTATCATCACTTCCCAAGACCTTCTCTATATTTATTGTCAACCAAAACATGAGAATCAATGAGAAGAGTCTATCACAACTTCTAACTTTAATTTTCAAGGTAAATAACTACATGGGGTGTGACAAAACCATAGTCCTTATGGTGAATAAGAAAAGGAAGGACAAGGTTAAGGGGCCAAAGACTTATAAACGGTCTAAAGCCCCCGAGCACCGTCCCTCCATGAAGGGGCAGATCCAGAGGCAGGGCAAGGAATGGGAGGTGGTATGTTATGCATGTGGAAAGCAGGGATACTAGAAGAAGAACTTCACCTAGAATCTTGGGGATTCTAAAGGTGTGTTCGTTATCGAGTGTAATATTTCAATTTCTACACATTGGTTATTAGATACAGATTTTGGGGCTCACATCTGTATTCAAATGCAGGAACCAAGTAGATTTAGAAAGAATGGAAGAGGAGAGGTGGATCTTAGAGATGCCAATGGTGCAAGGCGAGTTGCGTTGGCTATTGGTGATTACCACCTCTCATTGACGACTGAGATGATTTTGGTTTTATATAACAATTATTATGTGCATAGTGTTACCAAGAACATAATTTTTGTATCTTGTTTGGATATGGATGGCTTTATTTTCAAGTTTGGAAATAAGGGTTTCCTATTTTATAAGAACAACATGTGTTATGGTATGACAAATTTAAATAATGGTTTGTATGTATTAGATTATAAAAACCAAGTGTTGGAAATCAATAACGAAACAAACTCACATGACTCATACATCACCCAGATGCGGTATCACCGTCTCAGTCATGTAAATGAGAAGCTCTTTACAAAGCTCTTCAAAGATAGTTATTTAAACTCTATTGAGCTAAAACCACTTGATAGATGTCATGCTTGTTTACAAGCAAAAATGACCAAGCCTCCCTTCGGTGGACAAGGTGAAAGGGCCATAGAGCTTCTAGGATTGGTGCACACTGATGTGTGTGGACCATTTTCAGTAGATGATAGAGGTGGATATTCTTACTTCATTATTTTTACTGATGATTTGAGTAGATATGGATATGTCTACATAATTTGGTATAATTCCGAAGCCTTAGAGAAATTTAATGAATTCAAGAATGAATTAGAGAATCAGCTTGGTAAGAAGATAAAGAAACTTCGATCAGATCGAGGTGGAGAATATCTAAACCAAGACTTAATCGATCATCTACGGGAGTCTGGGATTCTATCTCAGCTAACTCCTCCTTATACATGACAGTGGAATGGTGTTAGTGAAAGGAGGAACCGCACCTTGTTGGACATGGTGAGGTCGATGATGAGTCATACAGATCATCCATTATCCTTTTGTGGATATGAATTACAAACTGCATCATACACATTAAACCAAGTACCAACTAAGGAGGAAAATGGAATAACTTACGAGTTATGGAATGGAAATAAACCCATTTTGTCGCACACGCGTGTATGTGGATGCGAGGAATTTGTTAAGGCCTTATCAGGAATCAAACTAGCACCCCGAGGCATGAGGAGTATCTTTATAGGATATCCCAAGGAAACAAAAGGATATTACCTATATAACCCTTCACACAAGAAAGTGATTATTTCCCAACAAGCCGTCTTTCTTGATAGGGAGAACATCCTCAAATGGGATAGTGGGAGTAAGATTGACTTCGACGAAGTTGATGCTCAAAATACACCAGAGTTGGTACAGGAACATGTTCCACAGGTCCTCATGGAAGAGGTTCCAGAAACACAAGTACTGCGTAGGATCTCAAGAGAGGTAAGGGAACCAGAGAGATTTGGTTTCCTAGTCACAAAGGATGGTGAATCATTATTGTTGGACAATGATGAACCTCTCTCCTAAATGGAAGTAGTAGGAAGCTTAGAAGCTGCAAGATGGCTAGAACCTATGAATTCTGAAATGGATTCCATGTATCAGAACCATTTCTGGGTTCTAGTCGATGAGCTAGTTGATGTAAATCATGTTCAATGCAAATGGGTATTCAAGAGAAAACTGAACATGGAAGGTCAAGTTAGCACCTATAAAGCACGACTAGTGGCTAAAGGATTTAGACAACATCACGGAATTGACTATGATGAAACCTTCTCGCCAGTTTCCATGTTTAAAACCATAAGAATCATACTTTCCATAGTAGCTTACCATGACTACGATATTTGGAAAATGGATGTCCAAACAACATTATTTAATGTCAACCTTCAGGAAGATGTCTATAGGACACAACTAGAAGGGTTGGTGACACCAGGTGAAGCCAAATGGGTTTTCATGTTGTAGAAATACATTTATGGATTAATGTAAGAATCCAGGTTATGGAACATTTGATTTTATGAAGCCGTAATGGAATTTGGTTTAATTAAGAAAGAATATGAGCCATGTGTTTATAAGAAGTTTAATGGGAATGCGATCATTATCCTAGTAGTATATGTTGATGAAATATTGCTTATTAGAAACAATGTACCATTCATACAGTCAGTTAAGGACTGGTTAAGCAAGTGTTTCTCTATGAAGGACTTGGGTGAAGTAGCCTACATTTTAGGGATCAATATCATTACTGATAGATCCAAGAGGCTACTTGGACTAAGCCAGGGTACATACATTGACCAGATACTAAAGAGATTTAGTATGGAACAATCAAAGAGAGGATTGGTTCCAATGTCACATGGCCTACACATATCTAAGAAAATGTGTCCTCAGACACAACAAGAGAATGATAGAATTAGTAAGATCTCATATGTTTCGGATATAGGATCCATCATGTATACCATGTTCTGTACCGGGCTTGATATTGCCTATGCACTGATCATGGTAAGTATATATCAAGAAGATCCAGGATAACAACATTGTATTGCTGTTAAGACTATCCTTAAGTATCTTAGGAGATGTAAGGATTTGTTCTTGGTGTATAGAGGAGACGAAGAACTTGTCATTAGAGGGTATGCTGATGGTGGTTTTCAGACAGATCAGAACGATCAAAAGTCGCAATTTGGATAGGTTTTCTGTCTCAAAGGAGGTGTTGTGAGATATAAGAGATCAAAGCATCCAGTTTTCGCTGATTCTATAGTGGAGTCTGAATATAGAGCGGCTTTTGATGCATCCAAGGAAGCCATCTAGATTCGGAACATTTTCCTGGATCTTGATGTGGTGCCTAGCAGTAAAGATCCTATCATGTTGTATTGTGATAATACTATAGCGGTGGATCTTGCAAAAGAACCAAGGTCACATCAATGAACATAGCACATACTCCAGAAGTATCACATCTTGAGGGATTTATAACAAAGGGGTGAAGTTGCAATGACGAGAGTGTCCACGGAAGAGAACGTGGTGGACCCCTTGACTAAAGGCCTATCTCAGCAGAAGCATAAATATTATGTGAGAGATATCAGGTTAAAGGTTGTTAGCAGTTGGCTCTAGTCCAAGTGGGACTCTGTTAGAGTTGGTGGCCTAGAACCAACTACTTTGTACTTTATTCATTAATAAATACCTTATCACATCTTGATTTTTCTTCTGCGTGCAATGCATATAATAATGTCCTAAGGACAACTGTTGCATTAAAGGGCCGTAGAAGATCCCAACAATGATGAGATCCCGGAAGTGCAATAACATTTTTCTTGAATATATGTTCTATGGAAAAATGATGTTATTTTAGGGACACAAATAATACATTCCATTACGAGTGATGACTCAAAAACCATTCAGGCGCGTTCTTCTGGTGTGCGACCTTGGTAATATCTTGCAGGATATTATGATAACGAGACCCACCAGTAGGAAATTAACATTTCATAGTGTCATTGGATGTTCCAATCTGCAGACGTGTGTATTGGTCCTTAGACATTATGATTATTATTAATTGGTTTAACAGCTCGCGCAGATAGATGTATTGATGAAAACTGTGACAACACACTGTTCTCAGTGAGGTTGGATACGTTGGGTGTGTCACGAGTGATACTGAATTAATAGATAATGTGAGAACGTATTTGTCCCTTATGATCCATAACAAATGTATATATCTCATGCCCTTTTTCAAATTGATATAGCCCAAATAAATCAATGGCCATAGTAACGTATGGGTGAGTTCAATTCTGGGAAGTCAATGAATGAATAATCGATCACATTGGTTGATGGCACTAGTATGCAACCCGCTAGATTAGAGATATCGAGAAAAATGGATTAAATTTCATGGTAAGAATTCGTACGAGGTGACACATCAATGCGGCATCAAAATATTTATCTTGGGTGCCTTGAACAATTTCTAGATACTAATCTTTGACTTTAGGCAAGCCCACCTAATGCCAATGAGAAAGAGTCCTAGAGGGTCACACACTATGTGTATCCATGTATCTCAGTTAAATATTAATTTAACATGTTAAATAAAGATTATTTTTGATTGTGGCTTAATAATTTTTTAAGGATGCCTGATCACATTTATATCGACACTATTTATTCTAGAGAATATATTATGGGCGTAATAATATATATTTATTAGTGAGTAATGCAGATACATTTATTTAATAAATAAATATCCATTACTCAAGGTCTAATAAATGTGGTGGAGGAAATAAAGAAAAATAAAAACAAGATAAACACGCAGTGTACATTGAATGTACACGCTATATAGTTTTCATGGAAAATGAGTACACATCGTGTATTAATGATTACACACCATGTAGTTTTTCCAATTGGGATTTTGAGGAAATAATATAGTTTTATTAAATGATATTTATTATAATCATCATGAGTGCATGTCAAGAAATTAATCATTCGACATGGGTGCTTTCAATAAGAGTTAATGAAATAAATAAAATGTGTAACACGTTTAATTATTGTCATAACTCTATAACCTCAAGCCCGATTATAAATATACTCACAACACCAATACTTTTCTAGAGACAATATTTGGGCACAACAATTCTGGATAATTCTTTCAAGGGTGAAAGAAATCCTTCCTCCAAGAACGCTCTCATAACCGAGAGAGATCCACCACCACCGGACCAAGGCAATCGAAGGCGGACATCGCAAGAGAAGGTTCTTCCGTAGAAGAAACCAGAGATCCCTTCAACAACATCCAGAGATACGTGGAGCATGTGTGGATCACCGCTAGATGAATCCTACACTTGGATTCTCCCACATAATGACAGATCACATCAGATTGTCAAAGGATACATCAACGATGAAAGAATTCCATCAAGGTAATTCTTGTCAATTAATTAAATTAATTATAACCAACATATTATGATCCTATCAATGGTTCTAGGACCCCCCCCCCTTTTGTTTTTCGTTCTTCATTATATTCCAAAGATCTAGCGTATTATTATCGTGACAGATCTCAGATTGAGCGTTGTTTAACACAAAAAGTAATGTTGGTTACACCCACCAACGCCCTTCCACTATGCCCAAAACCTTAAGAAGGTAATTTAATTTGTAATATTTCCAAGGAAATCAATATAAATCTTTGGAGATAATCCATATCATTAGAATGTTTTCATATGTATTGAGTGAATCATTAGTACCACTACTAGAAAACTGGCCTCTAACAGTGATTAAAAAACACTTATAATATGAGCGACAGTAAAAGCCTAGGTATTTTATGAGCGCTAAAAAAGCACTGATAAATTTTCCATTAATTAGTGCGGCTAAAGGAGTAATTTATTTTAACTTTTATAAGTAATGATAAAGGTTTTCATTATAAGATCTTGGACACTACAAAAAAAACAATAGAGTAATGGATATTTTTTAGAGGGGGTAATGCACAACCCCCTCTAAATTTTTTCGCATTATTTTTTTAATATTTTGTTGGATTGTAGAGGTGGTTATGTCAAAACCACTGTGAATTTAATAATTAGTGGTGCTATATGTTTAGTTGTATTTTAGAGGCACAATATATATATATATATTCATCTGGATATGAGGGGGTTTTGAACCCACTATAATGTATGAAATTAGAGGGAATTGTAAATTCACTATAATATAAGAAATTAGTGGGGTGGGGGGGGGGGGTTTAAACCCCCTCTAATATATGTCATTAGAGGGGGGTTGTGAACCCCCTATAATTTAATAAATTAGATGGTATTGAGAACCTTCTATAATTTAATAAATTAGAGGGGGTTGTGAACCCCTTTTTATTCAAGAAATTAGAGTGGGGGGGGGGGGGTTTGAACCCCCTCTAATCTATGACATTAGAGGGGGTTGTCAACCCCCTCTAATTTAATAAATTATTGGGGGTTGTGAACCCCCTCTAATCTATGAAATTATAGGGGGTTTCAATCCCCTCTAATTTAAGAAATTATAGGGGGTTGTTGAACAGCCGTTAATCCATTTGATTAGAGGTGTTTTTAACACGACTTAATTTTTATTTATTTTTTCAAACAAATGTCATATAAATTATAATTTTATAATATATATGTGTGTGTGAGAGCATGTGTGTGTATAGATATATAACATAATCACATTATATAAATTTATTTAAATGCATCACACACACACATAATGAAATTATATAAATACTTTAAAAAAACTTTTACATATAAAAAAATATATACATATATAAATATTGGTATACATAAAATAAATATAATTATAAATATATTTATTTAAATATATAAAATTTATATATGGTTTTATAAATACAATACATTTATATTATGATTTATATTATACATATATTATATTAAATTAATTTTTATTGAATATTTATGTATTAATACATTTATATTATGTTATGTATACAAATATATATATTATAGATGAAATTAAATATAAATATAAATAAAAAGATATATATTATATATATTATTTTATAAATATTTTATTATATATAAATTTATATATATTATATAAATATTTTATATATACTATAGTATACCATATTAATTATAAATTAATTTAATATATATATATAAATCATTTAATTATATTTTATATTTCCAATTACATGAATGTATTTATTTTTGAGTATGCATATGTGTGTGTACATTATATAATATAAATGTATGTAATTACATACATAAATATATAATATACATGTATTTAACATAATATATATAATATAAATAGAAAAATATATAAATTTATAGTATTTATAAAACCAACATGTAATTGTTATAGTTTAAAGAATATATGTAACAATAATAATTATTAATAATTAATAATATTCTTATTACACACACACATATATAAGTATATAAAATAAATAAATATCTATATTATAATTATATTATATCTATTAATATTATATAAATACATAAATATACACACATGTAAATATAATTATTTATATATATTATATATAAATATTATACAGAAATATATTATATATACTAAAATATATTATATTATTTATATTTATATACACAAATATAATTATATATATATAATATTTTTGTATATAAGTATATATAACTTAAAAATATGAAAATAAATATAAAATATTGTCTATATTATATAAATCACAAAATAGGTTTGTCGGTTAAGATATCTGCATATGAGGGACCGGTACAGGGTTCAAGTCCTCCCTGCTTCGATTTTTTCAACCTTTCCCAGTCGTGGGTGGCACACACGTGGGGTTGGGCGTCAGGGGGCGCGTGTGAGGGGCATCAAGGGGCCGTGTCTTGGTGTCCAAGGGGGCATCAAGGGGTGTGGCTTTGATGGTGTGTCTGGGTGTCTAGGGTGTGTGAGGGGCATCAGGGGGTGTGTCTTGGGTGTTATGGGGCGTGTCTAGGTGTCCAGGGGGTGGGGTGGGTGTGTGAGGGGCATGTCATGTGGTGATCATGGGGTTTCCAATAAAAAAGATAAGACTATATTAGAGTCAACTATATAACCGCCCCAAAAATTAAATTTAGGGCCTTAATTAGAGGCGGTTCTGACTGCCCCCAATTGAATCCCTAAATTTGGGGCCGATAGAACCACCTCTAATTGACATGTTTCAGGTGAACATTAGGTGATATTAGAGGGGGTTAAAACCCCCTATAATCTAACCTCTACTAAACACATAACCATTTTACCAGTGCTTATACAAAACTGCTTCTAATCAAAGTAGGCAGACACTTTAGCGGTGATTTTGGGTAACCACCGCTAAAGTGTTTATAATGGGTTATAACCCCTTCGAATTCTTCAATTTTTTATAGTGGAAAAAGTGTTGATAAAGGGCCATACTACAATGTTCTATAACAAAACACTCTAACACCACAATAGTGTGCTATTACAGTACACCACAGCACTAGAAACACACTATAAACACAAAGAATATCAACAAAACAAGTCCCAATATGGAATTTAAATGAAATGAAATTTACAACACAAGTACAAGAAAAATAACAATATATTATAGATATTTAAAATATTTTTTTATACAATTAAATAAATATAAATTATTACATGTATTAAAAAACATCAATGTTCCATTATTATAGTTTGTTCTTCTTAGGGATTGGTAACATCATCATATGCAGGAAACATTTTCTACATGAGTAGTCAAACATTTAATTTATATTAGGTTAATGTAGTATAGAAAATATAAAATATCGAGGAAAAAAATAATATATTAAAAACACTTTTACTTTCTCATTAAACTATCTTTCTTTTTTAATGATTTTAAGGATTTGGTTCCTCTTTGGAGAATCCAAATCCCCTCTTTGTGGTCCCCTCTAATATACAAGACATTTTCTAAATTGGGACCAACATGAACTGATTGTGATGTCCCAATGAAAGGGTCATCCTTGGTTGAATTTTGATCTGACTCAACATTTGTTTTAGTCTCCAGTAGGACAATCGACCAATTCTTATTTTTTGGATCAGAGACATACAATACTTGCACTGCCTGTGATGCCATTATGAATGACTCGCCTTTTTCCCCTTATACATTGGAATTAATCATTACAAAGCCCATTTCATAAACTTTTACTCCATTGGTATTGTCAATCCATTTACAATAGAAAATTAGAATTTGAAATATTGTATAATCCAACTCATATATCTGTTCGATAATACCAAAATATGACAAATTTGCATAAATTGGATTTATATCCTTAGTACCAGATATGTGCATCACTTTAGCTACAAGCCTAACACCACTTTTTTTTATCTTACTGAATTCATCGTGTTCTTTTGTATATAACATACAACCATTGATTACAAACACGATGTACGATATAACATTTTCATTCATTCTTCTTGTTAGCCATTGAAGTCATTCAGAAATTGAATTCAGATTTTTAGATAACTCCTTATAAATTTGATCATTGAACCCTCCTATAAATTGCTGATTAAGTGTATCTGATATCAATATTTTAGCCCTTGGTGGATTCAAATATCTAAGAATTTCATTATGGGATTCAATTTATGCATCAACATCTTTACTATTATATATTATGTAAAGATGTTCTAGATCTCGCTCTGTCAAGGTAATTATAACAACATATCTTCTGGAAATCCTTTCACCCATAAGGGGTTCGCTGTGAAAAGAATTTGGGAGATCGATGCTTTTAACATCTGATAGGTAATCGGTACAGAATTTAATAGCTTCTTCAACAATATATCATTATTCAATAAAACCTTCTGGCCAATTTCGATTCTTTACATACCCTTTCAAAATCATCATATATCATTCAATAAGGTACATCTATCTGTAATGGACATGGCCACATTGTTGAACCTCTCTGACCAAGTGATCCATCAGGTGGACCATTATATCAAATAATGGTGGTGGGAAGAACATTTATAATTCACATAATTTGATTGAAATATCCTTATTCATGATTGAAATTTTTTCTAGGTCTATAACGTTACTACATATGGCTTTGAAAAAGAAGCAGATTCTGGTTAATTTATGTCGTACATTTTGAAGTAGAATGCAATGAAAACAACGGACATTAAATCTTGCATCAAAACATGATATTAGTGTGATTTTAGTCTTTGTAACTTCTAATTATTCATTGAAATGACATTCTTGATATTTGATGAATAGACCTATAGGACTTTTACACCCATAAGGAAATAGAAAAAATTGAAATTTTTTTTATCTGGATATACTGTAAGCTGCTGGAGGAAGAAAAGTCCCCCATTTATCCTTCATCAGTGCCAACTCTTCCCTTATCCCCATTTTAATCAAGTCCAACCTAGCCTTGATTACATATTTCATTTTTCCAAGAACATTTAGTAACGTTCCAATAACATTATAGAATATTTTTTTTTGTACATGAATGACATCAAGAAAATGTTTGAAATACGAACATTACCAATATAGTAATTCAAAGAAAATTGATCTCTTCTTCCAACCTGATTTTGTAATGTTTTTCGAAAATGGTTTACCAAAAATAGTGTCAATCTTTTTTACTTTTTTTCGATGATCTCCCATTTCTAGAGATGGTGTTGTACTTTGTTCGATATTCCCATCAATTGTTGTCATCCAGGATTAGTATTTATGTCGATGAGGTAAAAAAATTTGATGTCCTAAAAACACAGTCTTTGAGTAATGTTTCAACCAAACTAAGTTTGTGTGTTTTTCAGAAATGGGACACCCCAAAATTCGTTTAATGCTATAAATTGATAAATTTATATAAGTTGGGGAGTCATGTATCATTCCATAAAACTTATTTCTCAATGTGAATTCTTCACTTCTATGATCAAAATACCTTATAACACCAATATCACACATTAATTTCAAATCATAGATCAATGGTTCCAAATAGAAATCAATATCATTACCGGGTTGCTTTAGTACAGATATAAACAGAGACAACATAATGTATTTGTGCTTAATTCATAACTAGGAAAGAATTTTATAATTAACCAACATGATAGGTTATGTACTATGAGTACTACTCTATACACCAAATGGATTTATTCCTTCTGTAGATAACACAAGATGAATGTTTCTCAGCTCATCTCCAAATTCATGAAACTCGTAATCAATTTTCTTCCATCGTGGAGAATTTCTTGAATGTCGTAGCTTCCCATCTTTAATTATTCTCTATGTATACCATGTTAATTGTCTTACAGTTGTCTGAAATCCATATAGTCTTCTAAACCATGGAATGATGGGAAAGTACCATACAAATTCTGAAGGACTTGATTCATTTTTATTATATCGATCTGTGCCACACTTAGGGAATTCGATGAGTGATTCAAGGTCCTTGATAAACAATATGAAATAATTTGGACAAGAATGTGTTTTTTAGAGATCATTCCCATTGAAAATAACATTCTTTTAGAATCATATGTTTGACATGGTAGTTTATTTTCTACTGGTAGCATATCTTTCATAAGACCAATTCATTCTGTAAAGCTAGTGTCACTCCATCTGTTGCCAACTTTCACATTATATAACTTCAATACAGCAGACAATGTTCTGTATATAGTACAACTGATATAAAATGGTATCTTGGAATAGGTATTTAACTCCTCAAACAACTTTGAACAATCAAAAAGGTCATCTTCAATTTCCATTGTCATTTTTCTATGCGATCTCCATCATCTTTTACAATGGAATTCATATCAAATGATTCATAACCTGTTGTATTATCCCAATCACTGTCCACATTCAGTTTTTCCCCATGTTTATTCCAACATTTATAGCATTGCCCTATTCCATGAAAACTCAAATGTTCTTCCAAATCTTCCAGGATAAATTGTCTTGAATAAGAACAATGCAAACACAGATATACGATTTAAGAAGGGTCGTCTACATGGTCTTTTGAAAATATGATGAACTATTTAACTCCATCTTCATATTCATTTGTCAAATGACTAGCGTGCATATATTTTCAATTAATATCCATCATATTGGGCTCATAAATAGGGATTTGGAAGTTATCAGTAAAATTAAAAATAGAGGATATGTTATAAATGCACTCAAGATGACCCGTATGAAAAGTATGGACAACTAGATGAGCTATATAGGAAGGTAAAAATACCTGTAATTTTATTTTGGATTATAGGGGTATTTTTATAGTTTTCTCTTAATTACTTAGTATATATTCACTATTGTGAATGTATAGGAATATTTATAAAATAAAATTACCAATTATACTAAATAAGTTGTGGATATTATTCAAATAATCATTTCCAGGTTAATTGTGTCTCTAGAGGATGTCTCAGGTGATATTTAACAAGAATAGAAGAAGAGAACCCACATGAACTCGATGAAAAGTATATTCCTTTGAGAAATTTATTTCATGGGATGGTTAGAAAAGATCACTAGGCTGAAATAGGTTTCAAGAAGAGGTACAAAAGATGAAAATTGTATCAAAAGATGAAAATTCATGTTAAGGCATACTGTAACGCCCCAACAGCAGTTACCCAGAGTTGGTGCATTATTATATAACATTGGAATGATCACAAAAAAGATCAAGTCTCAATAGACCGATTCGTTTAGTAGACTTGGAATAACTAGATAAATTCATAAAGTTTACATTACATCATAAAATGAAAACTACAACAATATAGTCTCCATAGTCCACACTCTTATCCCCTCATACTATCCCTGCAGGTCATTCATAAAATGCTTCTTCACATCCTGGGAAAAATAAAACATAGAAAGGGGAAAGTTCAAATTCCCAGTAAGGATAACAATATAGGGGAAACATTCATAAATAAGAATAAACATTTAAGGCAATGTATAACTAAAACAAAAGCCTTTTAAACATGAATTCAACATAATATAGAAGAAATAAAATGAAATATTTCCATTTACTTATTCACATGGATATTCTACTGATCGAATAATTAGATGAAATATCAATAACCACTTTCATAATGATGGAATGCGTAATGCCAGACTGTCATAACCACATAGCCAAGGCCTCGTGACAAGACTACAAATAAGATTTTGTCAAGGCCTTGTTCCAAGACACTAGTTTGTCTCATGAGACCTACCGATGCATAGAGGAGCTATAGCGGGCTCCACCTGTCACGTATTAAGTCCGATGCATTCCTCATATGAACAGGTTTAAACATAACATAGACATTCATATTAAATCTAGAATAGGAAATGTCAATAATTTAACCAAAAACCATGAATGGTATAAAAATAACACATCCACAGTAAAACAATTCACAAAACCTTTAATACAATATGGAAGTTTTGTATCATAATAAATCAACTTCAAATAATCTTAAAATCCATCAAAGGATGTTGACATAGTTGAAATCAAAACTATTTGAGAGAAATATCTCTTTTTTTGAAATCATTTAAAAGTCACATAATTATAAAATAAAACATTTACATTAAAAATTATCTTACAAGCTTGTAAGGGATGCTTTTAATATTTTATAATGGTGGAAAGTAGCCGCACTCTCCGTATAAGTTAAAAAACATTCTTACCTTAATTTTGTCAAAAAGGTTAAAAAGCACCTTGTTTGGAATAGGACAGAAAGATTCCACTATAAACTTCTTATAAAAAGTAAAACAAAGGTATAAATGACTTTAACCCATATTATTTAAAATAGTAAGAATTTTTTGAAATACATTTTTACAAAACATGGATGTGGATGATAAGGAAATCCCAGTAGATTATTACGTATAAACAACCTCAGATAATGAAGATATTGTGAAATAAACCATTACCTTGTACTTCTCCTTGGTTAGGGTAGGTTAACCTCCTGTATAATTGTAAAATAATTGTTATTAAATTATAAAAGAATCATATACATTAATATGATATCATATATGATCTTTTAACATTACTTTGTTAATAATATCTTAATATTATTGTCGTTTCGGGTGTTAACTTACTCATTTTCTTTTATATGTTTTGTTATTTAAGACATGTTATTTATGGATTGGTTGTATATTATTCATATCCAAAATGTATTAAGTCCTTAAATATTATTATTAATCTTCAAATGAAAATTATACTTGAATGGATATGATGGAGAATGAATCTGATAGCGTTCGTGGAGACGGTAGTCCGTACGTGCGCACGAGTGACAATATCATTCATTTGATATTAAAATAATATATAATTGAATGGTATATCATATATACAGAATCATTATCATGTTATATTTATTATTTACATGAATTAATAATCATTATTATACCCATCCAAATAATAATATATTGAATAACAATTACACCACGACGTGGAGACGGTAAGTTGTACGTACGCACGTATGGTGACATGTCATTCAAAGGATCGATAGAATACTGAATATGGTTGTACCATATTTATAATAATATTACAGTATATAGGAAATAAAGGATTAATTATTTTAGAATGAGAATAACAAAGAATGAAGAAGATGAAGAAGAAATGAATTTGAAGAAAGTGTGGTGAAAACATTACCTCTTCTTCGGGTTCTTCCGTTTGATTTGATCGAAAGGGGTTTTTAGGTTGGCTTTATGATCAAAATAAGGGCTCTATGTTGTAGTGAGGAATGTTGAGAGAGTATTTGGGCAGGTTTTGGCCGAACCATAAGGCTTTGAAGGTGTGAATTAATGAGAAAGTGGAGTGCCCTTTTATAAGATGGGTGAGGGGAACCTTTGGAAAAGCTAGAAATATTATTTTATAATTAATTCATATTCGGTTTCTAATGGATCAAAAGTAGATTATTTAATGTTTAAGGTGGGGATGGGTTGAAAACCACTCAAACGATATAATTTAGACAGGTTTGGGTCATTATATTAACCTTATCTTTTTGGTTTAACTCTTAGTTAATTAGTTTGACATTTACCATGTCACTTTGTATTTTTATATTATATAGTTAATAAACATACTATATACCTACAAGAGACCCCAAAGTGGTCCATTAATGATAAACCTATCATGATATAAGTTTCTTGGCCGAACCTTAGATTTTTAGGAATTTAATATCAATTAATAATATAATATTTGTTTTAAAAACTCTTTTATGTCAATTTTGACACTATTTGGAAAATTGATTTATGTGAAAATCATAAGAGAATTATTACTTCCAAAAAATTTAATTAAATCATTCCTAATATGTCATATTAAGCTATAAAATTAGTTTAATTCATTAAAAGTCTCAAATTTTATTTATTTGGGTATTTATAATATCATTTATTTTAATTTTTCACCATTTTGGTAAATACAGCATCATCATTGTGTCATAAATAAATTATATTATTTAATGTCTAAAAATTATAAATAAAATACCATTATGTAGGGAATTTTATTTATCTTTATAATAAATATTTAAAATCTAATTTTTATTATGTATAACCCTATAATAAAACTGTTTTAGTAAATAAACATTGATTTTAACTCTTTTAACTCTTTTTTGAATTAAATAATAATAAATGTCCTAATCTAATCCATGTGGACCTAAATGATAATATTTTATTCCTAAGGTTGTTTTTGGTCGAGATACACTTGTCCAATAGAATTAGTACTTGTGTTAGGGTAATATTAATATCATTTGTACCCTTAATTGCCCTATTTACTTTTAACTGTGGTAAATAAAAGTAAAAAGTTACAATTCACCAAAAATTATTTTGATCTCATTGAACCACATATTACTCCTTGATATTAACTTGTCTCTTGGATTTTCGAAATTCCACTCACAGAAGTGTTAAAATTAAGTTTTATGAAAAATTCAGTTTTTAACTAACACTTAGTGGTTTCACTATTCCTCAAAAAATGATGTTTTTCAAAAAAATACCAAAAATTCACCCTAGGATAATTTTGATATTCTGAATCCAAAAATGAGGTCCTTTTTGAATGATAAAATGTATAAAATTTCAGAAAGTGGGTATTACTATTCATAACGGCTAGTTTGATTTGTTGTGGTGTGTTAGAACTCGATGTTGCGTATAACACACACTATTGCATTATTCAAAGTGAAGCGTAACGTAGAATCTTAGGGTGTTACATTCTCCCCTCCTTCAAATAATTTCATCCCCGATATTTCTAGAATAATACTTCATGAAAAGACTCGGGTGGTTCTTCAACATAAGTTCCTCGGGTTCCCACGTTCCCCCTTCCATCTTATTGTTTTTTTACAAGACTTTTACCAGAGGAGTCATCCGGTTTCTCAGTACGTGTTCTCTCGTATCATGAATCTTGACAGGCTCTTCCCAATAAGACTGATCGGGTTCCAGTTCTAATTCCTCATAGTTGAGTACATGCGTTGGGTCAGGCATGTATTTCCTCAACAGAGATACGTGGAACACATCATGAACTTTGGAGAGACTTGGTGGCATTGCCAATCGGTAAGCTACAGCCCCAATTCGTTCTAGAATTTCGAAAGGTCCGATGTACCTGGGACTCAATTTACCTTTCTTACCAAAACGTATGACTCCATTCCATGGAGATACCTTCAGGAAAACATGATCACCGACTTGAAATTCCAAATCCTTCCTTAGATTATTAGACAGGCTCTTCTACCTACTTTGAGCTGCTTTGATGTGGTTTTGGATTACCTTCACCCTTTCCATCGTTTCCTCCACCAGTTCTGGGCCTACAAGTTTTCTTTCACCAACTTCATCCCAAAAGGTTGGTGTCCGACATCTCTTTCCGTATAACGCTTCATATGGTGCCATCTGAATACTGGAATGGAAGTTATTGTTATAGGAAAATTCTACCAGAGGTAAATATTGATCCCACATAACCTGAAAGTCAAGTGACCAGGATCTCAACATGTCTTCTAAGGATTGAATAGTTCGTTCTGATTGTCCATCGGTTTGAGGGTGGTAGGTAGTGCTCAAATGATGTTCAGTATCCAAGGCTTTCTGAAGACTTTTCCAGAATCATAAAGTAAAATGGGTATCACGATCAGAAACAATCAATAGGGGTACTCCATGAAGTCTCCCAACTTCATTAATATATAGTCTTGCTGGACGTTCCAGTGGTAGATCTTCTCTTATATCAAGAATATGTGCTGACTTGGTAAGATGATCAACAATAACCCATATTGCATCGTTCCTTCTATGAGTATTTGGTAGTCCAATGAAAAAGCCCATCGTGATATTATTCCATTTCCACTCAGGTATGGGAAGAGGTTGAAATACTCCACCAGGATGTTGCCTTCCAGTTTTCACATGTTGACAAACCATAAATATTTACACAAAATCAGCAATCTCTCTCTTCATGTTGTCCCACAAAAAATTTTCCATCAAATCTCTATACATTTTTGTGCTCCCAGGGTATATAGAGAAATTGTAACTATGAGCATCATCCATAAATTCCCTTTTTAGATTAGGTATATCGGGAACACAATGTCTCTTCCTGAATTTCAGAATTCCTTCTTCATACACAAAGTCTCTCAATCTCCCATCATTCACAGCTTTAATCTTCTTTCGAAATTCTTCATCATCGGTCTGAGAACTCTTAATCCTTTGTAGTAAATATGGTTTGGAAACCATTTGAAAAATCATTGAAGTTTCAGCTTCCCTAGTTATTCACATGTCCATCTTCACTAGATCCATGAAAATTGGATCCCATTTAATTCTCATATTGTTCAAAACTCCATGATATTTTCTTCTCAAAGCACTTACCACCTTGTTTTCTTTCCCCGGGTCGTAGTGTATCATAAAATCATAATCCTTGAGTAATTCATGCCATCTCCTTTGCCTCATGTTGAGTTCTTTTTGTGAGAAAATATACTTCAAACTCTTGTGATCAGTAAAGATCGCACATTTTTCACCATAGAGGCAGTGCCTCCATATCGTCAATGCAAAGATCACAACTGCTAACTCTAGATCATGAGTAGGATAGTTTTTTTCATGAATTTTCAACTATCGTGATGCATAGTCAATAACCCTATCATTCTGCATAAGGACACAACCAAGTCCTTTCTTCGATGAATCGACTATAAATAACGAACCCATTATTCCCCAATGGTAGAGTCAATATAGGAGCATTGACTAATATTCTCTCAGTTCTTCGAAACATTCTTCACAATATTTTGACCAAACAAATTTAACCCCTTTACGTGCGAGCTTTGTTAATGGGTTAGCCAACCGGGAAAAGTTCTGGACGAAACATCGACAATAACCTGCTAAACCAATAAAACTACGTACCTCAGTTATACTCGTTGGTGCAGGCCATTCTTGGATTGCCTTGGTCTTAGAAGGATCAACATAAATTCCATCCTTAGAGACAATATGGACAAGTAAAGAAATCTCTTGAAGCAAGAATTCATACTTTCTAAACATCCCATATAATTCATGTCTTCTTAGAGACTTCAATATAATGCACAAGTGATTTTCATGATCTTTGTAGATTTTGGAGTATACCAAGATATCATCAATAAATACCACTACAAAGTCATCCAGATATTCGTTGAAAACTCTGTTCATGAGATTCATAAAAATAGAGGGTGCATTAGTCAATCCAAAAGGCATTACTATAAACTCGTAATGCCCGTACCTTGTTTGAAATGTTGTCTTCGGAATGTCTTCCTTCTTCACGCACAACTGATGGTATCCAGATCGAAGGTCAATCTTTGAAAAGTATTGAGCTCCATGTATTTGTTCAAATAAATCATTAATGTGAGGTAGGGGATACTTGTTCTTTATTGTTATAGCATTGATCTCCCTGTAGTCGATACATAACATCATAGATCCATATTTCTTTCTAACAAAAAGAACAGGGGCTCCCCACGGAGAAACAGTAGGTCGAATAAATCCTTTATTACTCAATTACTCTAGTTGATTCTTTAGTTCAACTAATTCCAAAGTGGCGATTCTATAAGGGGTCTTTGATATAGGCCTTGATCTAGGAATTAAATCAATGGAAAACTTAACTTCTCGTTCTGAAGGATGTCCATGTAAATCTTATGGAAACACATCTACATATTCTTTCACAATAGGTACATACACTATTTGAACATTCCTTTCCTCACCCACTCTCATTTCATTCTCTTCCACACCAATAATTAAATTTAGTTGATCTACTGGGGGTGGATCTAGATAAGAATTAGGTGGTGACGATTCTCCTCTAAAGCTAAGGTGTTCTTTATCATCATCATCAAAAATTATAACCTTCTTCTTATAATAAATATTTGCATCATGGTCCGAAATCCAATCCATACCGATGATTATATCAAACTCAATCATTGGTATGACGATGAGATCATAAGATAAAGAACATTTATATGCTCTAATGGGGACTGATTCACAAAACGTTGTTGCAATGATACTTCCCATAGGATTTTTAACTTACAACACCCTTGTTAAATAAAATTGGAAATATCTAATTTTCTTAGGAAACTTGGAAGATATGAAACAATTCGATGATCAAGAATCAAATAATTCATTTGCTAAACATGAGGAAATCATTAAATTACCTGCCACCATGTCTTTCGGAGCTTCTACCTCAGCAGTAGCGATAGAATAAGCTTGGCCTTGATCCCTTGGCCTTTTCTGAGGTATGTTCCCCTGACGCTTAGAACATTCATTTTCATAATGTCCCATCTCCCTATAATTGTTGAACTGAACATTGGTAGCTTCCTTCTTCTCTTTGCAATCATGAGCTTGGTGGCCTTTTTCACCACACTTCTAACAGACACCCATTCCCTTCAAGAAAGTACCGGGGTGTTTCTTCCCACATTTACCATAGGATGGATATTCAACCTTTCCCTTCTACCCCTTATTTCCATTCCCATATTTATCAGTATATCTCTTCTTCTCTTGATTTTCATTAAAGTCATAAGACTTAGAGAATTCATTTTCTGTCTTGATAGCACATGAGACAATGTCTTCGTACAATGAAAAGGATTGTGAGATTAATGCTCGACAGAGAAATGTTTTTAACCCATTAATGAAACGATCAATATTACTTCTTGGGTTACCTATATAATCTCTAGCATACCTTGCTATCCTTGTAATGTTATCCTCATACTTTGCGACATTCTCATCCTCCTTTTGTCTCAGACTCAGAAATTGACTTTCCATATCTGCTCGATGGTCACGATGAAAGTATTTTTCTAAAAATAGATCTTTGAACTCCCTCCATTCCATATTTGATACTTCATCATCTTCCTTCATGTTTTGAATCAATGACAACCATTGAGAAGCATCTCTAGTGAGGTGGTAAACTTCCATGATAACTTTTTCCCTTTCACTACTCCCCAAAGCCTGAAATATTTTCTCTAGGGAATTTATCCATTCATAAGCTAATAAGGGGTTCGTACTCCGATTGAACGTTGGTGGTTGTTTCCTCATGAAGCGATCTAACATTGATCCTCCATGATGCGGAACAGGGTGCTCCATATGGGTAAGGTTATTAATCATAACCTTAGTGAGTTTTCCAAGCATGGTGATTATCTGATCGGCACCAGTAGCATCACTAGCTCCACTATAATTATCTTGAGCAGGAGGGAAATCCCTACATGGAGTGTGTGCATTGATACAATGTCCATTTCTTCCACTAGGTTCCATTTATAAACAATGGAATAAATTAGATCAGTTTATGAATCAAAATACATAATTTCATACTTATAAAACACTTAACATAAATTGAACTATTTATGGATATAATACATAATCATAAATATGTTTTCTTTGAGGAAGTATATACTAATAAACCCTTTATAATAATTTTTAATGAAAATGAGAGTTATCCTAAGCATATCCCCCAGGAGTGTCGTAAACAAGAGTGCAGCAAGGCCGGTTGTCGTGCACTAGTTCCCGTTCGAGTCCAGATCAAAGCGGTGTTTTCAGGTTTTACCCCTAGGTACATTTGTGCCAGAGCCGCCTCTACCAGCTCATATCCAGACATGGATGTATTTCTTGGAAAACTCAAAAAATCTCTACAATACCAAAATTCAAGGAAGTTCTTCTATATTATTCCCCAAAGTCCATCTTAAGTCTATGTGTTCTAATCAGAGTTTATCTAACTCTAGCTTCCAAGGTTTGTACTAAACATCCTCCGATACCAACAGTAACGCCCCGACCCCAGTTACCCAGAGTTGGTGCATTATTACATAACATTGGCATGATCACAAGAAAGAGCAATTCTCGAAAGACCGATTCGTTTAGTAGCCTTGGAATAACTAGATACATTCAAAATGTTTACATTACATCATAAAATGAAAACTACAAAAATATAGTCTCTATAGTCCACACTCTTATCCCCTCATACTATACTTGCAGGTCATTCATAAAATACTTCTTCACATCCTGGGAAAAATAAAACATAGAAAGGGGTGAGCTCAAATGTCTAGTAAGGATAACAATATAGCGGAAACATTCATAAATAAGAATAAACATTTAAGGCAATGTATAACTAAAACAAAAGCCTTTTAAACTTGAACATCAACATAATATAGCAGAAATAAAATGAAATAATTTCATTTACTTATTCACATGGATATTCTACTAATCGAATAATCATATGCAAAATCAATAACCACTTTCATAATGTTGGAATGCATAATGCCAGACTATCATAACCACATAGCCAAGGCCTCGTGCCTTGACTACAAATAAGATTTTGTCAAGGCCTTATGACTAGACACTAGTTTGTCTCATGAGACCTATCGATGCATTGAGGAGCTGTAGCGGGCTCCACCCATCAGATATTTAGTCCAATGCATTCCTCATATGAACAGATTTAAACATAACATAAACATTCATATTAAAACTAGCATACGAAATTTCAATACTTTCACCATAAACCATGAATGGTATAAAAATAACACATCCACAGTCAAAAAAATCACAAAACCTTCAATACAATATGGAAGTTTTGTATCATAATAAATCAACTTCAAATAAGCTTAAAATTCATCAAAGGATGTTGACATAGATGAAATCAAAAATATTTGAGATAAATATCCCTTTTTTGAAATCATTTAAAAGTCACATAATTATAAAATAAAACATTTACTTTGAAAATTTTCGTACAATCTTGTAAGGGAAGATTTGAAGATTTTATAATGGAAGAAAATACCGCACTCGCCGTATAAGTTAAAAAAACATTCTTACCTTAATTTTGTCGAAAAGGTAAAAAAGCACCTTGTTTGGAAAATGACAGAAACATTCCTTTATATAATTCTTATAAAAAGTAAAACAAGGGTATAAATGACTTTAACCCATATTCTATAAAATAGTAAGAATGTTTTGAAATACATTTTTAAGAAACATGGATGTGGATGATAAAGAAATCCCAGTACATTATTACGTATAAACAACCTCGGATAATGAAGAGATTGTGAAATAAACCCTTACCTTGTACTTTTCCATGGTTGGGGGTAGGTTAACCTCCT
Organism: Viscum album; assembly: GCA_963277665.1. Taxonomy (NCBI): domain Eukaryota; kingdom Viridiplantae; phylum Streptophyta; class Magnoliopsida; order Santalales; family Viscaceae; genus Viscum; species Viscum album. Next base: position 91,565,046 of record OY728131.1, read on the forward strand.
GTATAATGGTGAACTAATTGTTATTAAATTATACAAGAATCATATACATTAATATTATATCATATATAATCTTTTAACATTGCATTGTTAATAATATTTTAATATTATTGTCGTTTCGGGTGTTAACTTACTCATTTTATTTTATATGTTTTGTTATGTAAGACATGTTTTTTATTTATAGGATGTGTCTTATTCATATCTAGAATGATATTAAGTTCTTAAACATTAATATTAATCTTCAAATTAGAGTTATACTTGAATGGATATGATGTAGAATGAATATCACCCCATTCGTGGAGACGGTAGTCCGTACCTATGCTCGAGCGACAATATCATTCTTTTGATATTAAAATAATATACAATTGGATGGTATATCATATATAAAGAATAATTATCATTTAATATTTATTATTTACATGAATTACAAATCTTTATTATAACCATCCAAATAATAATATATTGAATAACAATTACACCACGACGTGGAGACGGTAAGCCGTACGTATGCACGTATGGTGACATGTCATTCAAAGGATGGATAGAATAATGAATATGGTTGTACCATATATATAATAATATTAAAGTATATTGGAGATACTGTATTCATTATTTTAGAATGGCAATAACAAAGAAAAAAGAAGTTGAAGAAGAAATGAATTTGAAAAAGGGTGGTGAAAACATTACCTCTTCTTCAGGTTCTTCCTTTTGATTTGATCAAAAGGGCTCCTTAGGTTGGCTTTCTGATAATACTAAGGCCTCTAGGATGTAGTGATGGAATTTGAGAGAGTATTTAGGCAGGTTTTGGCAGAACCAAAAGGCTTTGAAGGTGTGAATTAATGAGAAGGGGGAGTGCCCTTTTATAAGAGGGGTGAGGGGCACCATTGGAAAAGCTAGAAATATTATTTTATAATAAATTCAAATTCGGTATCTAATTGCTCCAAAGCGGATTATTTAAATTTTAAGGTTGGGATGGGTCTAAAACCACTCAACCAACAGATTTTAGACAGGTTTGGGTCATTATATTCACCATATCTTTTAGTTTTAACTCTTAGTTAATTAGTTTGACACTTACCATGTCACTTTGTATTTTTATATTATATAGTTAATAAACATACAATATACCACCAAGAGAACACCAAGTGGTCCATTAATGATACACCTATCTTGATATAAGTCTCTTGGCCGAACCTTAGATTTTTAGTAATTGAATATTAATTAATAATTTAATATTTTATTTAAAAACTCTTTTATGTCAATTTTGACACTATTTGGAAAATTGATTTTTGTGAAATTTATAACAGAATTATAACTTCTAAAAAAGTTAATTAAACCATTCCTAACATGTCATATTAACCTATAAAATTATTTTAATTCATATAAAGGCTAAAATTATATTTCTTTGGGTATTTATAATATCAATTATTTTAATTTTTCACTATTATGGTAGTTACTGCATAATCATTGTGTCATAAATAAATTTTATTATATAATGTCTAAAAATTATAAATAAAATACCATTATGTAGGAAATATTTTTATCTTTCTAATTAATATTTACAATAGAATTTGTCTTATGTATAACCCTATAATAAAATTTTTTAGAGTAAATAAACTTTGATTTTAACTCTTTTAACTCTTCTTTGAATTAAATAATAATAAATGTCCTAATCTAATCCAAGTGGACGTAAATGATAATATTTTATTCGTATGGTTGTTTTTGGTCGAGATACACTTGTCCAATATAATTAGGACATGTGTCAGGGTAATATTAACATCATTTTTACCCTTAATTACTCTATTTACTTATAACCGTGGTAAATAAAAGTAAAAAGATACTATTTGCCAAAAATTATTTTTATCTCATTGAACTGAATTTTACTACTTGATATTAACCATGTCTCTTGGATTTTAAAAACTCCACTCACAGAAGCGGTAAAATTATGTTTTATGGAAAATTTAATTTTTTAACTACCACTTAGTGGTTTCACTATTCAACAAAAAATGATTTTTTTCAGAAAAATACAAAAAATTCACCATAGGCTAATTTTGATATTCCGAATCAAAAAATGAATTCCATTTTGAATGATTAAATGTAAAAAAATTCAGAGAGTGGGTATTACTATTCATAACGGCTAGTTTGATTGGTTGTGGTGTGTTAGAACTCGATGTTGCGTACAACACACACTATTGCATTATTCAAAGAGAAGCGTAGCGTAAAAGATTGGGGTGTTACACATACTATGAAGTTATAATTGATGATTGAAAGTACTGTTTTTTTAGAAATATTGAGAATGAGTTGGTTTCCCAACTCACACGCCCTAAAATTATTAAATAAGAATACTAATAGGATGCATGGGTGAAATTTTCTTGCACCAGCAATGATTTTAAAGAAAAAAAACTTGCAAAGATCAAAAGTGCAGGAAGCGTCAAAATAGGAGAACAATCCATTATGCTTCAAAACAAAGTTGATGAAAATCATGATCCTTACCTTCTTGTATATGTACACAGAAGATAAAAAATGGGTGCACACATAAAAAGTTCCCCTTATCTGTCCTCCACCTTGATCAAAAAAAATGAGTACCATTTGATACAGGTATCATTGGAATAATGCCAACGAATAAAACAACCAGTGGACCACATGATATGGAAATATATATTAAACCCTCCATCTGATTTGTTGATAGGAACACACTAATTGCAAGTAGTGAATAAGATGTCTTGATATATCTAAAATTTTCATGCACATGAGTGCAACAAGAGACATCATAACAACAAAAAGTAGTGTCCTATTTTTCATCAAGATCCAATTGATGAGTTGGTATAAACATCCAATTATACATTGGTAGGAAATACATACATCGAACCACAAATCATTCCCTAAATAATGAATCACAAACAATTTGTAAATATAGGATCATAAACAACAGATCATAAGCAAATCGTATAAGAAGAAATAAAAAATTAAATAGAAAATACACCAAGAAAATCGGAAGTCCTACCTCGCTATGTTGAAGAAAATCTGAGGCCCTCTACGAATGTCAGACAAGATGTTCAGAGGAAGTCGAGTGGTGTGATTCGACCTTTGATTCATCAAGGAGGAGCACCGAAAATGGGTGACTTCCATGGAAAGATTCTATATCATGACGGGTTTGCAAATGGATAGTGTTTTTAAAATAGATCGAGACACTTTTATTAGCACTTAAAAATAAGCGCTGAAAAATAGCCCTTTTATCAGCACATAGAACATAAGAACTGATAAAAGGACTATTTATCAAGGATTTTTTACCATTGAACGAGAATGATCTTTATCTGCGCTAAAAAATTACTGATAAAAACAATATTAATCAGCGCTAAAATTAGATCATTGATAAATGTTCATTTTATTAGCACGTTGTTTAGCGCTGATAAATCCTCATCTTTATCAGTGTGAAAAAGAGTTGATAAAGATTCTTTTATCAATTCATATTACTAAAACACTATTATTATATTTATAATTATAAATATAAAAAATTGTTACGATTTATAAATACTTAATAAATATATAAAAATATAAAAATAGTCAATATATTCCATTTCAAATATATTTGTTATAATTTTATAATTATTTATTTTTAATTATAGAAATATTTTTAAAAAAAGATACTTATAACATTATATATATTTATATATTTATACATATATATTTAAAAAATATATATAAATATAAATATAGTAAATATATTCATTATTTAAGTAAATTTATTATAAATTTAATAATAATTTAAATTTACATGATCAATTATTTATAATTATATAAATAATTTTAAAAAGAATATTTATTTAATTAAAATTATAAATATATAATTGTATAAATATAGTTACTATACATTTATAAATATTTTTGTTTATAAATATTTTTTAAAAAATAATTTTTTTAACATTATTAATGAATATCTAATTTTGAGTGCATGTATATATGTTAGAAATGAGTGAAATTGAATAAATTTAGAATATAGGTACACATTAACAATATTGAGATAATGGATAAGGTCTATGTGTGTGTGCATATTGTATATACAAATATATTAATTAGATATACGTGAAGTCAATCTAACACACATTTGATCTATATTAAATTGAAAAATAAAATGACATTAAATTATACGTCGAGTACTATGCAATTAGTCTATATTTTTAATTCATATTACTTTTTAATTATATACCATTATTCAATAAATATACGACTATTTAACGTAAATTGCATAAATATTTTGTAATATATAAATCATATTTATATAAATTAATATATATCTATAATATATAAAATTTAATGACATTAATTATCATAATTATCTAATTAATAAAATGTTTAATATTTAATAATGTATAATTAATCAATTCATTTTTAGAAATAATTTAATTAATACAATTTTTAATGAAAACAATTTTTATTTTATTTTTTAATTATTTCATTTTATCTGTTTTAAAAATGCCTCGATGAAATAAATATTTATCAGTGCTAAACAGAAAGCCCTAAATAAGTGTACACATTATGAGAATTAAAGCATATGCACTAATAAATGATAACCTCTATCAGCCCTAAAATAATAGCATTGATAAAAGGATAAATGTTTCAAAACATTCTTTAGTGCTGATAAATATGTCATTTATCAGTGTTTTCTTCTAGCACAGAAAAATAATAGCGCTGTTGAAGGCCATTTTTTTAGTAGTGTTCCATGTCATTTCTTTTACTAAATTAGGATATTGAATGGGTCCAAAAATAGTGTATCCCTTGGAATTGACATCAATGAATATTGGGGCATATATCAAGTCCACACTTGGAATTTGAAATTGGAATCCAAGCCTTACTTGTGGCAGGACTCACTATTACCATAACTAGTCTCATTATTTAATGAATCTCAGGGATATTATTAAGGATAACCATTAATAAATAAGTTCATTTTCTCAAGGGCTTTAATAAAAATTATAACAAAACACCTAGGTTCCATATACACACTTCACAATTTATCTTATAAAAAGGGATATCACAATTCACTTACACCCCTACACTAATCCATTTAAGTCAAGGTGTTCAAAAAAGGTCATAAGTTCCAAGGAATTACATAAGGGGAAACCAAGGATTCATGGTATAAATTGTAGATGAAAGTGATGTAATCATATTAAGGTCTTTATTGAGAATAAACCATGACCAATGAACGGTTTCCCATGGTTGTTCGTAACGTAGCACATCAGTTAAAAATTTAAATTGTCTATTTATTTTTAGTGATATAAAAAAAGAAAAGTAATTGGGATTTAGAACTTAGTCAAGACACCCAATGTTCTTGATATGGGTTTAAACAAGTCAAGACATCAATGTGGTCCTTCTAAGAGTTCCACCATACAAGTGTCATACCCATCACACCTTAAGGGATAGTTGAATCCAAATAGAAAATTGGGTTTATTTTTAATTATCAAACCAATCAAACCCTAAGGGGTGTTTTGGTTACACCTAAGGTAAGGTTTTTAAGGAAGACAATAAAAAAACCTAAGAGGTGGTTTTATTACTAGGGAAAGAGTACGTTGGTGATTAAATATGCATCAAGACAAAAACACCTTATGAGGTGTTTTAGTTCCATAAAAAGAAATTTCATCATGGGTGCTAAGAAGAACTCACCCTAAGGGGTGGTTTGAGTTTAGGTCATCAACCACTGATTGTTTAAAGGAATATTATACTACATATAGGTTAAGAATTTTTGAATAGATTGATGTAATTATAAGTTAATGAGACAACACTCAAAATTCCTAGCGTGTGGCACAATAAAACATTTTATAAATGGAAATACTTTTAGGGAAAATAATGTAGACCACCTAATTCATGCTAAGGAAGCATAACTCAATTGATATCATTTTTGATTTGAGATGAAATGAGTGGAAACAAGAAACTAAAAAAATCCTAGAAAAAGTGAATAACCCCAAAAAACAATGAGACGAAAATAAATAGTGAAATAAACTAATAAATGAAGCTATAGGACATATATAAAAACTGGAGGCTCTTGATCACAAGATGAGGCATGATATTAGACCCGGGAATGAAGTAAAACTACCCTGGAGGAGTAGAAGAGAGAGGGGCATGGGGGAGAGGCTGTTGGAGAAATGGAGGAGGAAAATGGGATTCATCCCATTTAATGTAGGAGGGGGTAAATAGTCATTTTTTTATTTTAAATGAAGCACATAGTTAGGAAAATAGTGCGCCAACCATTTAGACTCACCATTTAAAGAACCCCCATCTTGAATGATTATAGTGCACAGTTAGAAAAATCATGTGTCAATTGTCCATGCTCACTATCCAATCACACCAATGTCACATGGTTGAGGCACATGGTTTATCAAATCATGTTCCAACCATGTACATGGATTTTCACTTTATTGTAGAACATTCACAGTTAAGTAGGCCACCTTACATGGTTTATGTAAGTTATGTGCCTATATAAAATAGGCCACACCATTTTAGGGAATGGTTAGAGTTAATTGTATGGTAACCGTGCACCCCATGATGTTTCTCCCAAAAATTGGTTTTTTGAAGATCAAAGCTCCAATGACTTAACCAAGAACCTGAGGCACCTCTCAGGCCCCAAACCGCATAAACAACACCACTTTAAGGCATTAAAACTCTTTTAAATCTATTACAGATCTCATTTTTTGAGTTGGAACATCCACCAAATGAAAAAATCAAATTCATTTAGAATTTAAAACATGTTCAAAACATGGGATCTTACAACCTACCCACATTATCACCTATCATCCCTGAGAATACCCAGTGGACATCCAAGAACATCATTCAACATTCACCTATTTTCAACTCCTATTCAAATGACAGTGTTCTATTTTTGATTGGCCAATGTGCTTCACAATGCATCATCGTCCTTAGAGCACGAGATTTCTCAAAATCAAGATTATGCTCATGAACCTCATTAAACACTAAGATGAAGCTTCAAAACTCTCACTAATACAAAAAAGACCTTTAATAGCGCAAGAATTGGCCTTTATCAGTGCTAAAAAAGCGTTGGTAATTTCAGTGTGGTTAAAAGCCCCAAAATTTTATCAATGCTAAAAAAGAGCTTCTAAAGGCCCCATTTAACAATCCCTTTTTTAGTACTGTTAAAGGGCCCTTTTAACAGCTCTTTTTTAGCATTAATAAAAGCAGCACTGTTAAAGGGTGTAAAAAAATTTCAAACGTCTAGACCGTCTGACCCTTTTATCAGCACTTTCAAAACCCCTTGACCAACACTCCACCCCGCCTTTATCTGTGCTTTTCACCCCCCCCCTTTATCAGCACTTTCTGAATTTCTCACGTCATGCATGCTTACCTGGATTCAAACCATGCACCTCTCCTTTGAAGATGGAATGCCTTTACCACTACTCCATGCAATTTTTTATCTATATAATGATATATATGTTTATTTATATATATATATATATACATATATATGTACATATATTTATATGATTATTTTTAAATACATTCATATAATATATGTGTGTGTGTGTGATATATATACATATATTTATTTAAATATATAATAAAAATTAAAAAATAAAATTAAAAATTAATAAATATATAAATATATATTAAATAAATAAATAATAATAAATTAATTAATAAATTAATTAATAATCAATAAATAAAACATAAAACGTTAAGAAAACCTGAAAACCCAAAAACACTGAAATAACCATAAAATATGATCCGATAATCCTTTTTTAGCACCACAATCAGTCAAATGGAATATCATGAAATGGGATTTGATATGGTATGTGGTATAGACCGAACGGACTCCTGGATCAGAAGTAAAAATTGTTTGAATTTTATGAAATTGGGTTCGATGAATAAAAACTATTTCAATGGCCTTCTGGGCCTTTCTAGGGAATGAAATGAGGGTATAATGCTCAAAGAGCTGGTAACAAACCTAAGAAGCATAAAGATTATTTCATTCTTTGATTTGATATATGGTAGAGCCCAAGCGGACACCCGGATCAAAAGTTATGGTCTTTTAAAGTTTGAGTTAATTTTTTAACTTATTTTAGATATTTTATAAATTTTTTGAATTTTTTATCTCTAAATTAATATTAATTTTTTTTAAAGAAAATTTGAGGGCAATGCCCCCAGAATTGAATTAAAAAAGATAGAGCCTCTTTTCTGATTGGGAATGAGGGAACCCATTACAAGAAGGGAAAGATTCCTTAAAGACAAAAGTCAAAAAAGTCCGACAAGTACAAAAGAATAAAAGTCCAAACAAGAACTGGAAATCCTCATCGCCCCCCTCCCTAGACATTGCCATAGTGAGATCAGTCAAGAAAATGTGTCACCCCTCTAAATTAATATTAAATGACTATTACTCAGTAATAATAATAAAAAAATTAATTAAAATTGTATTTTTTAATTATATTATAATCAATTATCATTAAATATCTTATATATTAAGTGTAAATGCCTATTTACATTATATAAAATTTATTTTAAAAATACATATTATATTTATATAAATATAAATATATAAATATATTTATATATTATTTTTAATGAAATATAATTTTTTTGAAGAATAATTTTATCAGCGCTTGTAAAAAAATGATGACAAGGGGGGGGATTTAATAGAGTTTTTAGTTGTCTTGGTTAAAGATATAACACTGGATAAACCCAGTTCTGTAGTGGTGTCTCATCTTACCTCAGACACCTATGTTGTTGTCCCATTGGGTTAACCATCCCATGGTGATCTCCAACTTAGGACAATGTTAATAAGGCCAATTCTAAACCTTTCCACCCTTCGCCTTCAAAATTTACCATCAAATGATGTTCTCTGAGGTTTATTAACCCACTTAGTATAGTTTCCCAACATATCATACCTCAACATGAATGAGAGCACTATAAACCCAGTACCCACTCTCGTTTCCAAAACCCATGTTAGAACATACATAACTATTCATCCATTCATAACATGATCATGTTGTACTTTTCCTCAAAAATCCATTGATCAAAACCTAAAATGCTTCGGTCATATCAAAAAATATGTTCCCAATATGGTGTCTAACTTTCTACATCCAGTTACACGTGAGAATGAATGTTGAACCACATCTAGGCAAAATTTTATTGAAAACACGTGGCTACCCCCAATGATGCATCATCACTACTCGATCACGATGCCCTTACCCCAATAGGAATCTCATGATCATTTAAGAACACTTATTGAGGTTCGTACACATCCCTAATGACACTCTGTGTTCTTAACACGACATAAACTAAGCAGTTTTGGATCCCAACAAGAACTTGTGTACTTGAACATCAGTCGAACCTCATCAGGTCAACCTATTCAAGGGTGTCCAGCTTAACAGTCGATGCCTAAGATAAGGTATTGATCACACTACCTTAAATACCAAGGGCACACATGACCATTCAGGCATACCCACCAAATTCCAACCTGGCTCTCAGTGTGCATTAATGGTTGTGTGCTCAACCAACCATTTCACCATCATACTGCCTTGTAATCATAGATGCTCCGACAACTCATCCCACCCCAGATCACTTACTCACCCAGATACTGAATCTAGTGTCCATACTTGATCTAAACTCATACCCAAGTCGTAAAATTATTAATGTATATGATACTAGTGAGATTGAAATTACTAGATCACATACTTTAAAAAGTCATTCTAACCATTCCTGCCTAGTTTTATATGGCCATGTTCCCTCTATCTTAAAGGAAATGCTTTTCTTAGCTGGCGCAACACTCCCCACCTTAGGAATAACCTAGTCATCATGTTTCTAAAAATGGAAACCTGATTTCCATATCACATGCTCCATCCACAACTGAACACAGTTTTTTGATATGGCCGACACGATTATACCAAGCACCAACATGAACTTCATCCATTTATAAGCACAACTATAATTGGTTTGTTCTTAGATTCAATTGTGATGCTCCTCCTGATTCATGCTCAAGAACACCCTTAACATCAAACATAAAACCCAAAATAACTCTGACTGGTGGTTTTATAGCACCTGATCTATTTTAGAATATCATCCAATGCACTAGGAAAAATCAGCCCTCTATTAACATCTATAGGCTATGACGCTCACAAAAATATCTTAACACCCTATTCACTCTACTCCAGAGATGACCCATTAACATATCAATTGAATACTCACAACTCTTTTTCCAATAAATCATGAAATTACACAATTTAAGTTGTTATGTGATCACATCACTCAAACCTCCTTGAGACATGAATGATTACCATTGAACTGCATCTATATCATTGTGACATTCCTTAAATCAATGGAACTGTGCGTGACAACACATACTTCCTCGATATTACAACAGTGCAACAAGAACACCAATTCTCTTTTAATTCACCATCCCAAGGGAACTATGCATTTTTTGCATGTGATAGCCTACATAAAAGATCAACTCGGAGTCATGTTATCCCACACGACCATTAACCTTGCTGAAAATGATCTGAGTTGTACATTAGGAAAAGAAGAAACACCACATGATCAACTAAGCGGTCGACCATACCCTAGGCTTGTTAGTCCCATTAAAATCTGAAAACAAAATACTCATGTCTTTAACAAGGTTCAACTTACTTAACAACCACCCACATAAACAGGGGCATTGTTTCACCACTAAGAGTCATACACTATCCAAAAAGACACATGAACAACCCTTCTTATACATGAAAACTCATAAAAATCATTTAATAATGATTTTTACCTCTGGGGGCACTACCACAACTGGACTATCCCATCACCTAACATAAGGAATCGAAAATAAAAAAGGTTCATGCTTAAAAGGTCAGTAGGCACACCCGCCCAACCTCTATGTCCAACGTAATGGAAGAAGTCAATGTAAGGCTAAGGGAAACTTCCACATTCTCATTGGTTGTGCCCAGATTTACCCTACCGGTAAAAGCGGTCGTTGAAGTAAAAGTAGGGACCGAATCCACAGGGACTGAAGAAGAAACCTTGAGACACTTTGATTAGATGCGAGATTGGCTATGAAGTGGCCAACAATGGTGTTGATTAATTTGAAAAAATATTTATTTAATTTAAAGAACAAAACCAATAAAATTACTTTAATTAAAACAACTAATTAAGGTGAGTTGATCCTAGGTTGTCTCTTGTGCTTGATTGGATGTATTTGTTTTTCATTTGATTTTCTGTTCATCAGTTCAAGAGGTATCCATTAAATGAAATAATTCCTCAATATCATTATCTGATTTAATCCATAGACAATTTCAAGGCTAATCACCAATTCACTTAGAGAATCAATTTAATGAGCACTCCAAGGATTTTGGATCGTACTAGCACTCAAAATGTGTCGTCATTAAAGTCGGTGAAGACAAAGAAGAAGATAAATCAAAGAAAGGAACTCTTAAAATAAAGAACAAATTTAAGAATTTAAGAACATAAAATAACATTCAATTCGGCCCATGAAACTCCGTAGGATCATCCCATAAAAGTTTAGCCCTCCATTTATGCTATTATATCAATGGAAGCGGGTAGTTGACTAAAATAAGTGGGATTGAAGAAGAAAAACATTAATCAAAATGAACACTCCACCATTGTGTGATGAATTCACAAGTGCGGGTGTGAATAAATTCGCACTTTGATTCAATGGTATCAACATGTGAAGAAAAGGAAAATAAAAAGTGAATAAGAAGGAGAAATTTTATTAAAATAATAAACTTGAAATAAAAACGTACATGGGAAAACATGATGATGCGATTACAAATTGAAAGCAGGAAATTACAATTGAAAGAAATACAATGGATGAAAGAAAAACATGGATTCAAAGAAAAATGTTATGTGATTATTCCTTTCACCACCAGCTCCTTATATAGGCATACTAGGAGCCTTATCTCCACCCCCAACAATAAATTCACCCCCCAAAAATTAAGAGATTCAAAAGGAGGGTGAAGAATCAGAAGGAAATTAACGTTACAAAGTTGACCACAAAACCAGCCAGATTCATCCTCCATTTTGACGTGTGCGTTTAACACTTAATACGGCCGAATACGAAGGTGTCATAAATAGAACATATCTTCTTTAATGTCTCTTCTAGAAGCTCTCAAAATTTCAGGAAATTTGGATCATCCGTTTCGATGTTATGGTTGAAATGGTTGGACGGATTTCTGTGCGTTAATGTCAGGTCCACCATTTAAATCTAAATTTCAGATCCCTTTATCATCATGAAAACTTCTTAATTATCTCTAGACACAGTTTAATAAAATGATCCTCATATTTTTATCTTTCTACTGTATAAATTTTAGATTCATTGGGCTTGTTTTGTGAGCCCCACATTTTTTTGATGGGCCTTAGGCCCATTATGCTTTCTCCAAATAATTTCTGCATTCAGGCGCAAAATTCTCTATCTTCCCTTGGGATTAATCCATCAGACCTAAAAGATAAAATTTTCCAAACAAAGTGATAAATCATATCCCAAAATTTCAAATTCAAAAAATGAATATAATGTTGTTCACGAACAAATGAATGATTGGGCCCAAAATTTCATTTTAAACATGAATTGCATTTAAAATGAGAAATGAAGTTCTATTTATGTAATGCACTAAAAACAATGTTTATGGACACTGGAACAATTAATTTAAAGATATTAACAATAAATATTATCCACTTTCAGTGACTAATCACACACCCCAACTTGAGTTTTGCTAGTCCCGAGAAAAATAAATTACAAATATGAAATTCAAATCCCCTTTTCCAAAAACATTTAAATACACAATGCTCACCCAAAGACCTCATACCAAAAAATTATGGAACCAATCAAAATAGTTTAAAACAAGCTAGGTCCAAAAGCATATCCCAAGCCCAAGCCCATTCCTTTGTTCAAATTCATCGCCACATTTCATCCAATTTCAATTAAGCATGATAAAGTGTTGTGAATCACAAAAGATACGGGGACCATTTTATTGTTCAAGGGGAATAAATGGAAGCATTAGGTGGGAATCACATTAAACCTTAATATGAGTATCCATTTTTTTTGATTTTTTTTGATGATTTTTTTATCCACAATAGATATGAAAAGACTAACTTAGGGCAAGACAACTATGGAGTCACGATCCCCAAGTGCCGGATGCCACACATATTGTCAATTTCATACTCTACAATAGAGATATAAAGCCTAAATCTGGGGAAGACAACAATGGAGTCACGATCTCCAAGTGACGGACGCCACACATTTGGATAAAACATTTCTCTATGTGGTCAATTTGTTTTTATTTGTTTTTTTTTGTTTTTTTTGTTTTTTTTTGTTTTTTGTTTGTTTTTTGTTTTTTTGGATACTCAAATTAAATTAAAAGTGACCCCAGAACCCTATGCTATAATGAAAGGGACCCTAGAACTAAAATTTACACTCACAATCCAGTAGACGTGCATTGTGGCATTTTTTTTAAGAGGATGAAAATTTAAACTTTGAAAAATCACATCGGACAACCGCACTTTCCAAAAAATATGCTCATGAACTTAAACATCCATTAAAATCAGAATCAAGGCATATAATATTATTTGATATCCAATTTTATAGTTTGCGATGTTTGTTATCATGTTCATGGTTAATGGAAGTTTTCATTTCATGTATGTTTTTATTCACACAAAAAAATCATTTTTATCTCATCTCCCCCAACATAGAATAACACTTTCCCCAGTGTTTAAAGAAAAGAGAAGTTACAAGGGGGTAGGGGAGGATTTCAAAGAGTAAATGATAATCATGGAATGAAGTCACCTGGTGGTTGATGATGATAGTGCGTGCCACAGTCTCCCTTCACTCTTGGATTTGAGTCTCAGCGGCTTGGATGGTGGTGAATGGATTCTCCATATGACTTATGACATGTCCTTTTATTTTTTTTACCTATAAAAACATAATAAATAACAAAACATAATAAACTGATGATACATTGTCTTCTTTTTAGATTTCTGGGTAAGGTATTACTCAGATATCACGCCACGTGACACGGATGAATATGGCGCTCCCCATTCATACACATCCTTACTCATAAAAGAAGAACATGTCAACAATCTATGGTAATTTATTATATGAAAATGAAAATGATTCAAATGATTAGAAAACATGAAAACCATGGGTTGCCTCCCATGCAGCGCTTTTGTTTAATGTCGTTGGCTCGACTTTTACCCCCCAACTTATCCAATTCCAACTTTCATTATTTTAATTAAACCATCTTTTTCCGCTTCAATAAGATTGAGATTGATTATTTTTTTGAAATTTGTTTCATATAAAATCCTATTTTCCACAATGATTGGTAAAATCCAAGGAATATCTGAAATGGTTGATCGATTTGAACTTATATTCTTTCCTAAGACATCAATGACCATTCCAAAATTATTGTCTTCATTAGATGAATGAACTAAAACTGGAAGGTCTTTTTTATAACCTATGATGGAATTCTTGTCTGGGGAAGGAAGGATAATGATTTTGAGTTCTGGTCGATTGCAATTTCCTAATAAAGATTGGAAATTTGAATAAAAGTCAGATTCTTCTCCAAAACATTTAGAAAGAATTGGTTCTGTTTTAAAATATGTTTCATTCCCAAAAGTGTCTAGTGGAATTTGAGGTGTGGGAATGGGCTCAATGTTTGGTATTTCTCCCAATTTTTCAGTGATTTTTGTCTTTGAAAAATCATCAATAGAGAAATATTCAGGACTCTCCATCCACAATGTCAAGTTTCCCTCTTGTGAATACAAAAAATCAGTTTCCTCTTGATTAAAGCACCCATCAACATTTCCTTGATCTTTTTCAGTTATCCCATAACCAAATGTTAGTTCTTTTTTTTATCCATGGGATGTTTTTGGGATAAAAGATTCATCTATCAATGATGAGTATAGAACAACGTGAGTGGGAACGGGTTCATAAAAATTCTTAAAGCTTTGTAATTCTAATTTGAAAGATGAAACTTCTGAATTCATTTTATCCATTTGTTCACACAATTGTTCAAGAATTATTTGAGGATTAGGTTTGATATATATTTTTACATCATGGACGTCCTCATTATTTATCTTTTCAATCATTCTTGATAGGTATGGAAATTGATCTTTTAAACATTCAACATCCCATTGATTGTTCATGTTATCAGGTGTGGGGTAATCATTCACGTGTTGATCAAAGTAATTTTCTGTCTGAGGGAATTCCCATTGTTGATTTTCTATTTGATTCTAGCCTGATTTTATGAAAGGAAATTGTTGGTGATACTCCATTGGAGTTGAATGAAATTTGGATTTGGATTTTTTGGGACACACAAAAACAGAAAGGGGAAAATAAAAGAGAAAATATAGGTGAGAAAAGAGAAGTTAGGTGAGAATAGAAGGTGGGTGTCTAAAAAATCTTATTTGGTCCCAGACAACGGCGCCAAAATTGGGTTGTGGCCAAATTTACCCTACCGGTAAAAGCGGTCGTTGAAGTACAAGTAGGGATCGAATCCACAGGGACTGAAGAAGAAACCTTGAGAGACTTTGATTAGATGCGGGATTGGCTATTAAGTGGCCAACTATGGTGTTGATTGATTTGAAGAAATATTTATTTAATTTAAAGAACAAAACCAATAAAATTAATTTAATTAAAACAACTAATTAAGGTGAGTAGATCCTAGGTTGTCCCTTGGGCTTGATTGGATGTATTTGTTTTTCATTTGACTTTCTGTTCATCGGTTCAAGAGGTATCCATTAAATGAAATAATTCCTCAATATCATTCTCCGATTTAATCCATACACAATTTCAAGGCAAATCACCAATTCACATAAAGGATAAATTAAATGAGCACTCCAAGGAATTGGATCGTACTAGCACTCAAAATGAGTCGTCATTAAAGTCGGTGAAGATAAAGAAGAAGATAAATCAAAGAAAGGAACTCTTAAAATAAATTACAAATTTAAGAATTTAAGAACATAAAATAACATTAAATCCGGACCATTCAACTCCCTATAATCAACCCATAAAATTTTAGCCCTCCATTTATGCTATTATATCAATGGAAGCAGGTAGTTGACTTAAAGAAGTGGGATTGAAGAAGAAAAACATTAATCAAAATGAACACTCCATCGTTGTGTGATGAATTCACAAGTGTGGGTGTGAATAAATTCACACTTTGATTCAACGGTGTCAACGTGTGAAGAAAAGGACAATAAAAAGTGAATAAGAAGAAGAAATTTTATTAAAATAATAAACTTGAAATAAAAACTTACATGGGAAAACTTGATGATGTGATTACAAATTGAAAGCAGGAAATTACAATTGAAAGAAATCCAATGGATGAAAGAAAAACATGGATTCATCGAAAAATTTTAGATGATTATTCCTTTCACCACCAGCTCCTTATATAGTCATATTATGAGAATTATGTCCACCCCCAACAATAAATTCACCCCCAACAATTAAGAGAGTCAAAAGGAGGGTGAAGAATCAAAAGGAAATTAACATTACAAAGTCGACCACAAAACCAGCCAGATTCATCCTCCATTTTGACGTGTGCGTTTGACACTTCATAAGGCTGAATCTGAATGTGTCATAAATAGAACATATCTTAGTCAATGTGTCTTATAGAAGCTCTCAAAAGTTCAAGAAATTTGGCTCATCCGTTTGGATGTTATGGTTGAAATGGTGGGACGGATTTCTGTGCATTAATGTCGGGTCCACCATTTAAATATAAACTTCAGATCCCTTTATCATCATGAAAACTTAAGAATTAGCTCCGGAAACAGTTAAATAAAATGATCCTCATATTTTTTTCTTTCTAATTTATATATTTGAGCTTCATTGGGCTTGTTTTGTGAGCCCCACATTTTTTTGATGGGCCTTAGGCCCATTATGCTTCCTCCAGAAAATTTCTGCATTCGGGCGCGAAATGCTCTATCTTCCTTTGGGATTCATCCATCGGACCTAAAAGATAAAATGTTCCAAGAAAAGTGTTCAATAATATCCCAAAATTTAAAATTCAGAAAATGAATATAATGTTGTCCACAAACAAATGAATGATTGGTCCCAAATTTTCATTTTAAACATGAATTGCATTTAAGATGAGAAATGAAGTTATATTTATGTACTGCACTTAAAACAATGATTATGGACTCTGGAACAATTAATTTCAAGATATTAACAATGAATATTATCCACTTTCAGTGACTAATCACTCATCCAAGGCCACATTTAAGGCAACTCTCCAACCAACCCTCACACATGGGTCTTCACTACCAATATAATTTAATTTTTTATGTAGGCCATAAAGTTAATTCACCTATTACAAAACATTATGAAGGCTCCGAGAAATGAAATTTCAAGTACTTGTTATAGAGGAAAACGTTTTACACACTATACATGAAACTTTATTTAGATGATGTTGTATAGAATTCTAGGAAAATTACCTCATAATCTTCTTTAAACTTTTATCATATCCATATGTTCTCACAATTGGGCTCAGTTAAAGGAAATGCCAATCACAAGCTATAGAAGAAAACTCTCTTTATGTTGTTACTGACATTCTAATTAACTCGAGCCTTATTTTAACAAGGTCTAACAACACATGAAAAGTATTTTATCAAATTAAGGGTTTCAGTTAAGTAAGATTCCACAATAAATTTATATGAAAAGTCATATGGGTGTTTGATGACACTTTAAATAACCATCCAATTTAACATAAACATACCCCCAAGGGGTTATGTACTGAGGCATGTAAAGAGTAGATTCAACCTACAAGGGTCAAGTCATATTATCCTGGGTTTTGTTATACAGGTATCAATTCCCAATTTATAGAAACAACGCTTTATAAATTACAATTGGCATCTCATTTATGTGAAATCCACTAATGGTTAATTTATTAAAGATCTTAACACACCGATAGTGGGTTTATCACATATGAATAATATGCCAAGACCAATCTACGAGGTCTGAGTTTAGAATATAAGGATTCAGTTATTTAGTTTGTCATTCCCAAGTTATAAAGATGCTGGCCTTTATATGTTGAAATTGACACATCATTTAACTAACATCCATCATTGACCGTTGGATTTATTGAGAAATAAAACTACCAATTACATTAACCTTTATGGAATTTATTATACAAATATATATTGCTAAGATCGACCTGCAATGTTTGAATCAAGCATATAAGGATTCAGTTGTGTGGGTAGCCATTCTAAATTTATTGAGTCAACGGTCTATAAATTACAATTGGAACCCCATTTAACTGACCTCCATAGGCAATGAATTTATTTTTTTAGTAACAGATCCAATTTCCTTGACATTTAAAGATTATACTCATCTTAATAAATCAACTAATTTAAATCTATTTCATTTCTTCAATGCATTTAGGCTTGTTAAATAGAATTCCACGATCAAGTGATACCGGAAAACACTATTTAGATTTATTTAGACACATTATTTTACTAACTATATACCATAACTATAATAAGGAAAGCTATCAAGTAGAGGATACAAGTATACAAGGCAGGTGATCACACAAGCTTATTATATAGATAAGCATGCTAATGACATGTGAATCCTATGTGTCAAAAATTATGCATACACAAACCACCTCTCTTACCATACCAAACCAAGAGATAAATCACATAAGTCAATAACTAGGGGAAATATGAACAGTCACTTAAGGTGAAATAACAATCAACTACAATAACGAACAGCATGAAAGACAGTCTCGTCCCTGGAAACGTGATCATTTCCCCATATGTGGGTTAGTAATTCTTAGACATGAGCTATTTACAAAGTTCCCACACATTTCTAGTCTCTTGTTTACTAGTCCAAAATAGTAAAACAAAGTAAAATAATCCTCTACTGACACTGTGTGACATCCTTGGCCCAGTTCGAACATAAACAATTGACCTTGAGGATCACGATTCCTTGTGTGCACTATTTTGTATGTCAAATGCTTCCATCTTGTAGTGAGGGTTATGGGTGGTACGGTGGAGAGACTATACCTTCTCAATCATTACTAAATATAATGAATGAATAAATAATTGAAATGAATAGTGGAAGATAATAATAACTGGTAACCTGACAAGTTCCAAATAAACAAATCAGGTTTAAACATAGAATGGGAAAATTTAGCCCATGGTGCTTTTTTTATTTTTTATTTAGTTTAAGGGGTGTAGGACAAATTAAATTAGGTAAATGGGGTTCAGGAGCACTAATCAGATTGGCGCTTTGTGCTTCTCTTCCAAAACACCACTTCAAGTGGCGTTTTGGGCATGCCCCATCCAAACCCCCTCCCTACTTTCCTATTATATATATATTTATATATTAATAAATAATTATAAATATAATATAATATATCTAAATTTATATTTATAATTACAATATTTATAATGAAATTTATAAATATATATTTTGAATTTATTATATGTTTAAAAATATTTTCAACTTATTCATAAATATATATAAATTTATAACTATGAAAATATATATTTATAAATATACATTTATAAATATATAATTAAAAATATATTTTTAATTTATATACAAATACAAATTAAAATAATATATAAATATATTTTAATAATTACATAATTATAAATATTTATTTATAGAAATAAATTTATAATTTTATGACTATAACTATATTTAAAAATATATAATTATAAATATATTCATTATATATATATATTTATATAAATAATTATATTTATAATTATAATTAATTATATTAATATATTTTAAAATTATTTGTAAATAAATATATATAACTATAATACATTTATTATAAATATATATTAATAAATGTATATTTTTAAAATGTATTGTATGGATAAATATATTAAATAAATGTATATTTATAATAATTGTATTACATTTATAACAATAATAATAAATGTATTATAATTAATTTAATAAATATAAATTTATTATAGATATAATTTTTTAAATACATTTATTTTAATACATTTATTAAATACACTTATTAAATACATTTATTTAATAAATATATTATATTTATAAATATATTAAATATATATACATTTATTATAAATACAATACATTTAATGAATGTATTTATTAAATATAATACATTTAATAAATATACATTTATTATAAATACAATACATTTGAATAAATGTATTTAATAAATATACATTTATTATAAATACATTATAATACATTTAATAAATATACATTTTTTATAAATACAATACATTTAATAAATATACATTTATTATAATAAATTTATTATAATAAGTTTATTAAATAAATATAGTACATTTAGTAAATATAAATTTATTACAAATACAATACATTTAAATAAATGTATTTAATAAATATAATATACATTTATTCTAAATGCAATACAATTATTAAATATAATGTATACATTTTATAAATATACATTTATTTAATAAATATAATACATTTAATAATGTATACATTTATTAATTATACATTTATTTAATAATGTATAAATTTATTATGTACATTTAATAAATATAATGTATTTAATAAATATAAATTTAATTAAAAATATAATAAATTTAAAAACTATACATTTATTATAAATACAATACATTTAAATAAATGTATTTAATAAATATAATACATTTAATAAATGTATTATATATTTAATAAATATATTTAATAAATATAATAATTTTATTATATTTAAAAATTGTATTTAAATAAAATACATTTAAAAAATTATTATATATTTATAAATATATTTAATAAATACGTTTAAATGTATTTTATAAATATAATACATTTAATAAATGTATTATTTATTTAATAAATGTATTATATATTTAATAAATGTATTTAATAAATATAATAAATGTATTATTATAAATATATTTATTAAATATATTATATATTTATTAAATGTATTATAATAATTGTATTTAATAAGTGTATTTAATAAATATAATAAATGCATTATATATTTAATAAATATAATAAATGTAATATATATTTTGTAAATGTATATAATTAATATAATAAATGTATTGTATATTATATATTTATTAAATATATTATAATAAATGCATTTAATAAATTTATATTTATAATAAATGTATATTTAATAAGTGTATTTCATAAAATTATTATATTAATAAATGTATTTAGTAAATGTATATTAATAAATTTATAAATATAATACATTTATTAATATAAAGTTATTAATATACATTTACTAAATATATTTATAAATATAATACATTTATTAAATAAATGTATTTAATAAGAGTATTTAATGAATGTATTATAATAAATGTATTTAATAAATTTATATTTACAATAAATTTATATTTATTAAATGTATTGTAATAAATTTATTATTATATTGATAAATGTAATACAATTATTATGAATATACATTTATTAAATATATTTATAAATACAATACATTTTATAAATATACATTTTTAATGTATATTTATAATAAATGTATTCTAGTTATAAATATTTATTTACAAATAAATTTAAAATATATTCATATAATTATATTTACTTATAATTATAATTATAAATATATTTATTTATATAAATATATATAAATATATATATATAAATAATGAATATATTTATAATTATATAATTATAAATATAGTTGATGTCATATAATTATAAATCTATTCCTATAAATAAATATTTATATATATATAATTATTAAAATATATTATATATTCTTTTAAATTGTATTTTTATTTAAATTAAAAATATATTTGTAACTATATAATTATAAATGTATATTTATAAGTACATATTATCATAGTTATAAATTTATATTTATTTATAAATAAGTTGAAAATATTTTTAAACGTAATAAATTCAAAATATATATTTATAAATTTAATTATAAATATTTTGATTATGAATATAAATATAAATATATTATATTATATTTATTATTATTATTTTTCAAAATATAAATATATATAAAATATTAAAGGGGGGTGGTGGGTTTGGATAGGGCATGCCCAAAACGCCACATGATGTGGTGTTTTGGAAGAAAATCACAAAGCACCGGTCCAATTGGCGCTCATGAACCTTATCCCCCTAATTTAATTTGACCTACACCCATTTAACTAAATAAAAAATAAAAAAAGCCCTATGGGCTAATGTTTCCCATAAATACCATAAACACAATGCAGTCAAATATACAGCAGACAATACATACACCAAGACTAGATAGATAAAATAATAATGAAATAAAAGTCTCGACTTTAGTAAGTAGCTTGAGTACATGCTCCACTGACTGTTTTCATGCTAAGTCTTAGCATAAAATAAGTACCACCAAAGCAGAATCACCCAGATGATACATGCAGCCATGAGATCTGTCCGAGAACTAAATCAGGGTCTGAACAGGTTTTAAGTAAATTTCAATAGGTCACCATGTATAATGCATTAGACACGGTGGGTATGAAACATAACCTGGTACATGGAATCAATAAAGTTTAGGTGAACATGGAATACCACCAAATTTGAAATACTAGAGTGTCTCTCATCGTAAGAATAGTATTATAATCATCAGACCCATGATGGATGCTATCATGTGACCCGCGCTATAAAGGTTGATCCATAGTCTGCCCGTCAGACCTGCAATCCCGTACATTTCATTTTCGTCGACTGGAAAATATGAATGGACAACGGATTCGGCTCCCCTGGAGGACCATGATTTCCCTCTTCTTCATCTCCTTCATGAACGCCACCCGTCGCTCTGACAGCACCATCAACCGCCGCCTCACCAAATTCATCGACGTCAAAGCGCCCCCTAATCCACGCACCGTGAACAACGTCAGGACGTCCGACATCACTGTTGATGCCTCTCGCAACCTCTGGTTCCGCCTCTTCGTCCAGGACACCGGTAACGGCGGAGTCCTCGTCATCCTATTCTTCGACGGCGGTGACTTCACCTTCATTGGCGCCGACTCGAAGGCCTATGACTCCTTGTGCCGCCGTTTTGCCTGTGAGCTTTCGGCTATGGTCATGTCCATCAATTACCATCTATCACCGGAGCACAAGTTCCCTTCCCAGTACGATGAAAGGTTCGACGTGCTGAGGTTCCTTGATGGTGGGGGGCTGCCGGAGGGCGCGGAAGGGCGGGTGCGGGTGGAAGGGGTGGTTGCCATCCAGGCCTTTTTCTGTGGGGAGGAGTGGACGATCGCGGAGGTGCAGCTGTGGGGGCGTCGGTGGGGTTAATCGAGGCAATGGACTGGGTGTGCTGGGCGTTGATGCGGGCGGGGTGTGATAAGGACCACGTTGTGGTGAACGTGAGCGGCCCGAATGCGGCCGACATCGGGGTGGTGGCGTACCCAGCGACATTGGCTGTGGTGGGGGGGTGGGATCCGCTGCAGGAGTGGCAACGACAGTACTCCGAGTGGCTGAGCTGGTGGATTACCCAAATGTGATCCACACCTTCAACATGTTCCACGAATTGCATGATTCGTTTCTCTTAGTGACAGACGTCCAGAATTTCTTTTGTCATGAACAAACGTCGTAATCCTCTCAGTACCCACATTGAATCACCTTCTTCCTCCCACTAGAGATCCTATGCGCCAAAAATGCACATAGAATAGATTCCTTGAAACATGTAGGATTTGTGACTCTTGTTTCATTTGATCATTCTCCTTTGATAAATTTTCACGCCCCCTTCTCCACCTCACCGTCGCCACCTTCACCTCGACGCCTTGTTTCCACAGATCCCCACCCCAGCTATGATGGAGAAATATTCCATCTGCCTTGATAGGTGGCCAATGCATATACCCCACCTGACTCTTGCCTGCTTCAATGTAGGCTACTACATTGTTGATGTCCAATATTTGGTGGGGTAATGGTGGGATTAGTGACAAACTTGACACCTCTGACCATGGCTATTTTAGGAGTCCCAAGGGAGATTATAGCATCATCAAATCCGAGCCAAGAGAGCTCTTCCAACCAAGATAGCCTTGAGAGCTCCATGTGAGAGAGATGTAGAGAGAAGTGTTTGTAAGCTTTGTTCTTTGTGAAATAAATCCATTTTCTTCCATTTTCTTTCCATATTATCTCTCTTCGTGGTCAACTAACCACAATAAGTGGTATCATAGGAGGATCGAGTGAAATGACGATGAGAAGTGGAAATTTTTCGGTGATCTGAAAATTCATGTAACTCATAATCATGTTTTGAAGGCATATTCTGAAATCCTATTTCGAGACGATTCCAATGGCCAAATAGCATCGAAAATAGATCTAAAATAAGATTCCTAGGCCCGGTAAAGGTTTGTTCAAAATTCAGGTGCTACAGTACCCCTTGCTGGAGAAGAAGGTACTGTTCTGGCACAATCGAATTTTCTGGCGAGTTTCTGGTGGTTTCTCCGGCGTGCCGCATCATCACCACGTCTTCGCCATGCCATCAGACGATCTCAGCCATTGATACTGCTTTGATCATATCTTGATCAATCGGTATCCGATTTTGAAGATCTAGGAGTCGACTCCACCATTTTCTAATGTTTCAAACGCAACAATGAGATCCATTTTTTCAGAATCTAAATCAATTTTAACTTTGTTAAAATCTAATAGAGGGATCATCCATGGGAGGTATGATCATGATGACTTCTTCTAACTACTCCATTTGGAAGTATCGAATGGATGATCTCCTCAATTCTATGGATATTTTTGGCCCCATTGAGAATGAGGGAGTCAACCCTATTTCCACCAAGGAAGCGGGGTGGACAATGTTGAACAAGAATATCATTGGTCAAATCCATCAATGGATCGATCACAACGTTTACCACCATGTTTCTCAAGAGACTAGTGAATACGAATTTTGGACAATGTTGGAAAATATGTGTCCATCGAAGACCACTCGAAACAAGATCCTCTTGTTGAAGTGGTTGATGAATCTTTGACTATAGACTTAAAGCTCTATAGTTAAACACACCAGTGAGTTCTAAAGACCGGTGAACCACATAGTGGCTTTCAATAAGACTGTAAATGATGAAGATTAGGAAAACAACTTACACTACACACTTCCCGATAGATGGGATACAATTTTTGTGTTTCTGAGCAACTCAATACCCAAAGGAAAATATACCATGGTGATGGAAATAGATGCATTGTTCAATGAGGATCCCCGAATGAAGGATGAAAGTTACAACCAGATGCACGCACTCATTCTAGAGAAGTGAGGGAGACATCAAAGAGGAGGTCATGGGGAAGGAATCAGAGGTTGAACCATAAACAGAGGAAGGCCCACAGATAGAAGGAGGCCAACAAACAAATTCTACCATTTTGGCATGGAGGGACACATGAAGAATAATTGCCGAAATTTTCTACAAGTAAAGGGTCAAAGTAGCAACCGGCAAAGAAAAAATGGATATTCACATGTGACCATCACCAGAGATGTTGTGATTTTCTCCATATATGAAGAAGATACATGCTTTCATACATTAGGCCAAGACACTTAATGGGTGGTCGATATTGCCGCATCGTACCAGGTGACTCCGCATCATGAGTATTTCTTGACTTATCAAACTAGTGACTTTGGTTCAGTCGAGATGGGGAATACCAGTTCGACGGAGATTTTTGGCATGGGTGATATCCATGTCAAGAAGAACGTTGGATACACAATCACCCTGAAGGATGCTCGGCATGTTCCAAGCCTTCAGATCAACATGTTATTAGGTATATCCTTTGATCTACAATGCTATGACAGCATCTTCAGTAATGGAGCATGTAAGATGAAAAAAGGAGCCATCATCATTTCTCGAGGACACATATGTGGTATGTTGTACAAAACTCATGTGATGATATGTGCCGACAACCTCAACATGGAAGAAAAAGAAACGTCAACCAAAATGTTTCATAGAAGGATCAGCCACATGAGTGAAAAATTGTTATCTGCCCTAACAAAGAAGATGTACATCAGTATTCACAAGGATGCATCAATTGATCCTTGTAAATAATACTTGTATGGGAATAAGCATAGAGCTTCATTCAATACTACTTCATCACGGAGATCAGAGTTGCTGGATCAGGTTCACTCTGATGTAGGCGAACCCATAGAGGTGGATTCACTGGGAGGTAGAAAATATTTTTCTATCCATTTGAGATGATGCATCTAAAAGGGTGTGGGTGTTATTCTTGCAGACAAAGTACCAAGTATTGGACTACTTAAAGATATTATATTCCATGGTGGAGTGTGAATTTGTAAGGGAGATGAAGTGTCTTTATTTAGACAACAGAGGAGAGTACACATCCACGGAATTTGATGCCTATTGCAGGAGTCAGGGAATCAGATATGAGAGGACGGTTCCTCACACCCCAAAACATAACGGAGTTATAGAAAGAATGAACAGAACCATCTTGAAGAAGGTCACAATCATGATGAGTTTGACTAAGCTCCCTAAGCCATTTTGGGGAGATGTTGTTCAGGTTTCTTGCCTCCTCATCAACTGATCACCATTAGTCCCACTGAATTTTGAGTTTCCATAGAAGATATGGTTTTCTAAACATCCCACTTACACTCATTTACAAGTATTTGGATTTTTAGAGTTTTCACATGTATCCAAGGAGCTCAGGAAGAAGCTAGACGGGAGATATACTCCATGCATCTTCATTGGCTACGTAGATAAGAAGTTTGGATACAAGATTTGGTACCTAAAGGAGAAGAAGGTGATCAGAAGCAGAGATTTCATATTCCACGAGAACCTGATGATCGAGGACATTAAAAATCCTAGAATGTCTCGAAGGGAATGTGTTGAGGAATCAATTTAGGATCCTACACCTACACCAGCACCACCTATCATTTAAGAGGAGGAGGTGCAATAAGACTCATCGGTAGTGGACTAGGAGGCAGTGGAGGAGGATATTGATCAGGGGGAGACTCAATCCTCTCAACAAGAAGATGCAGAACTATCACAGGAACTATGTGATGTTGTGCCTACCGAACCTAACATTTCACAGGTTCAAAAATCATCAAAAGTAAATATTCCTTCATAGAATTATTTGGAGTCAAATTACCTATTGCTGACTGATGAGGTGGAGCTATAAGGATACTAGGAAGTAGTTTTTCATCCCAAAAAAACTCAAGTGGATGCATGCAATGGTGGATCAGATAGAGTATTTGACGATGAACAGAACATACGATTTGGAGGAATTAGCCAAATGTAAGAAGTAACTAATGATAAAATGGGGTTTCATGCTGAAGAAGGATAAAACCAAAAAGTAGGTCAAGCACAAAGATCATTTAGTTGTCAAGGGTTTCATTCAAAATAAATGAGTGGACTTTGACGAGATCTTTTCACCCATCATAAAGATGGATTCAATCAGAGTCATTTTCAGATTGGTGGCTAGTATAGACTTGTATCTTGACCAAATGGACGTGAAAACAACTTTTCTTCATGGTGACCTATCCGAGGAGATCTATACAAATCATCTTGAAGTATTTGATGTTTTTGGGCAAGAAAACTCATCTAAAAATTGAAGAAGAGCTTGTATGGACAGAAATAGGCTACTAGGAGGTGGTACAAGAAGTTTGACACATTCATGGTGAGACATGGATACAAGAAAACATAGGCAGAATAGTGTGTCTAAATCTATAGATTTCAGGATGTGAACTTTTTTTCTCTTCTAGTTCATGTTGATGACATGTTGATCATTAGGAATGATGCATCGATGATTATCCTTTTGAAGAAGGAGTTATCCATGTCTTTTGATATGAAGGACTTGGGAGAAGCTCAACAGATTTTGGGGATGCATATCATTTGTGACAAAAAGAGGAAGTTGTTATGGCTATCTTAGGAGAAGTATGTTTAATGTGTTCTAAAACATTTCAACATGGAAAAATACAAACCAGTGAGCATTCCTCTTCCCGACCATTTGATGTTGATCAAGAGTTCATGCCCATTGTCCAAGGATAAAATTGGGGTGATGGAGATGATACCATAATCCTCAGTAGTTTTAAGCTTGATGTATGCTATGGTGAGTACAAGACCTAATTTTTCCCATGTAGAAATCATGATCCAGTTTCTATCCAATCTCAGGAAGCAGCACTGGGATGCAGTTAAGTGGATTCTAAGATATCTTAAAGGTACTTCAATCTTATGTTTGTTTTATGGGGGAGATGAAACTTTCTTGGAGGGCTATACAGATGTAGATATGGTTGGAGAATCCTAATAGCAAGAAGTCTACATCAGGATACATATATACATTTGCAGGAGGAGCTGTATCATGGCAGTCAAGATTGAAAAAATTCATCGCATTATCCACGATGGAAGAAAAGTAAATTTATGATTCGGAATTTGGAAAAGAGATGTTGTGGATAAATCATTTTCTCTAAGAGATCGGATTCATCCAAAAGGAGTACATGGTTCATTGCTGTAGTAAAAGTGCTTTGGACTTGAGCAAGAACTCCATGTACTATTCCTAGATGAAGCACATCGATATTAGTTATCATTGGATATATAAAGTGATGGATTAACCACTAATATGACTTGTGAAGTTCCACACAAAGGATAACCTGATAGATATGTTGAAAAAGGTGGTTGCTTGGGAGAATCTAGACCTTTTGAGATTGTAAAGACCCGATCCTTCCGGGTTTATTAATTTGTTAAATTATAGTGTTTAGGGTGTCTTGTACACCATAAATGAGTCAGGAGGGAATCAGTGTTAAGGTGTCCCTGTGGTGTCACCTATTGGTCTCACTGATCAGTGTCTCACCGATCGGTTTCACCAATCGGAGTTTCATGGTCCTTTCCCTAGTTTTCTCGTAACACAACTTTTAAGTATTCATACCCTTTTAGAGCGATTTATGGCAGTTTTAAGGACCATAAAAGATATTTTAAATCACCAAGAGTCGAGAGACCCTTGAATTACCAAAATTTGTGGCATGTCACACCATTTTCCGTGTTTTCCAAATCTCCCATGTTTTTCTCTGATACATGTTTTCTCTGTTTAAAGATGATTTATCAACTCATAGCTGCACACTGGTCTATCTCACTATCACCATGGGAATTAATTTAATATCAATTAATTAGAACCTCTGAAACCACTCATCTAGATGTTCAAACCATGATACGCTTTTAAATCACTTTAATGTTACACATCCCGTAACTCTAGTATCGGTCCTTTTATCAGGCTGAGATCTTATTCCTCATTCTCTTTTGTTTCCTCTTAGTGAGATTGGGGTCCCTCTTCCAGAGACGAGTCGTTCCTATGTGAGAACCCTCCTGTTTGGTTCTTCATGGAGTTTCCTATAGGTCATGTCAACCTTAGTTCTTGGTTCAAGGAGAAAACTTCGGTCCTTGATCATCCAAGTAGGGTTTTTTCCTTCATCTCTCATTACTTAACATCATGCGAGGTGGGTATGATGATGTTCACCTAGTATATAGATGAAACCATATTTAATGAAGATAATAAACGGACTTTTAAAGGATGAAGGGGTGGGAATGATGATGTTGTTGTTGTGTTTTACCTTCGTCCTTATGTTTTGAATTGTATGGGCTTATGTCCACAGAAACTTGTGGTTGCTGGTAGCCATTTCTTGCGCACTAATGAAGCTATATTTTTTTGGAAAATATTCTGATTGAATGGAAATAAACTGGAAACTAGTTAATCATATAAACATGGATGATTATGTGGATGACCAATGAATAAGAATCCTTGTTTGATCACCCTAGATAACCAAATAGAAAGGAGGAACTTAATGAATGGTGTGGTTAAATCTAAAAACATCCTTGCTCTATTCTATTGATATGTGTGGTGGCTCTTTTTGACACCGTGTGAGGTGACATGGATGGAATGGAATATATGGTTGAGAAGATGTTAGTTTGTGAATCTAAGGCCATCTGGAGAAGGATGTTAATATTCTGGACCATTTATGTTGGGGATTAGTTTCGTTCTAATACATTATGGGATGTCATAGATCCATTTTTTTGTTTTTACTTTACAAGAGAACTGGGTGTGAATGCTTATATGTCTGCTTGGCCATTTTTCCTTCAGTTGTTGTTTTGGAATGGAGTTATGCCTGTAGTTTCCTAGTAGTGGAAAATTATTTAAATGGAAATCACTTAAACATGATAATGATAATGGGTACAATGGGGAACTATTTTCCAAGAATGGGTTGTGTTCTGGTTGTGGTTATTGTGCAATCATGCATGTATGGATGGAATCAATAGTGGTTGTGTATGTTATGGTTGTCTATTTTCGGACCCTTAGGTTGGGATGAGTGCTTTTTACCTATATGTATACATTTTAGTTCTTGTGTTTCTCATTCGCACCCCAACCATGTTGTGAACTTTGTTCCGAACACCCCCATTTCATGGGGGAGGGTGTTTTTCCCAATATTCTTATGATTGGATAGTAATTAGCTCTTTTATGCTCCCTATCCTAGGTAGAACAAGACTCGTTGGGCAGGCTGTGATGACAGAAGGTTTACTATGGTCCAAGACTCTTCAAGCGGGGTGTGTTGCAGGATATGGACCAGGTGTGTGCGGGAAGGTTTGTTTCCCAAGTTTCTTTGGGATGAGGACCAGGTGCCTTCATCTGTGGTAGTGGTTGTTCTGGCCTAGGTATATTCGGGCATGGCAGTGGTTGTTCTGGACAAGGTGTCTTTAGGTGTGGTGGTGGATGTTGTGGCTTAGGTGTCTGTGTGCATGGATATGTGTGGTTGTGGTGTCCCAGGTGTCTGGAAGTGGGATGTGTGGTTGTGATGTCCTATAAGGTTATTTTTGGGGTGGCAGTGGGACTAAAGTATAACTTTTGGTGGAGGTTTGACATGTAGGAAGTCCTAAATTACCAATGGGAAAGTGGTGCGGGGTACCCAAATATCAATGTGTTGTTACTATTACTTCACCTGACTTGCGTTATTTGGAGAGTGTGCCTTGGTGAGGTTTGGTGGATAGTTTCCTTGTTAGGTGTTTTGGTTACCTCTACTTTCTCACGGGGCATTATAATTCCTCCCCACTTGTGAACGAGAGATTTTGTTTTCCCTACTAAGTATACCTGTATACTCACCCTACGTATATAAAACCACTTTTAGGTTTCCAGGAGGACTTTGAGGACCGTGCCATACCTTACTAGCTTGGGCATCATGATAGTCTTCATTACAGCTTTTCTTTTTTCTTGTACTTTCCTTGGGAGTTTTCTTTCATTTTGTAGCACTTTATTTTTTACATGCATATAGAAAAATGGTTATTGGATTTACTTTTACATTCTGTATTTGGAGTTTTTTGGGATTTACCATCTAATCTCCTGATCTTGTTTTGCAAAAAGGGAAATTCCTTCCATATTATATGAGATTATATACCCTTGGTTCTAGTCACCACTTTGGGGCCTATTGAAGGTTGGACTCAGGGGGTTATTATCTCTTCTTCAACTTGAAGAAGGAAGGGTTTGGCAGTTTGTTGTCTCTTCCCTCATCTTGGGGAAGACAGGTCATGAAATATTGGTATCAGAGGATGATGGTTGAGAGATAAGATGGTGTTTGGGGTTATGCACAGTGAATATTTCTTGTTATGGTACAAAAATAGTGTTAGGAAACCGTGGTGTGTGAAATAGCCCATAGAAGACCAACTAGAACATGGGATTTTAGGTCCCCTTGTGATTCGATGCAAGGACTCTGGACCTACTGAACGACCAAGTGAGGCTTCACTAATTTCATGGTAGAGACCCTAGAAAAGGTACATGCATCATAATGAATTATGTTATTGTGTTTTGTGGGTGTTTTTTGAATTTAAAATAAAAAAATAAGCAAAATTTAAAAGAAATATTCCACACTACTCGGGCTTAGGAATTCCTTGTTTACCTTGCAGCTATGGAACCCGGACGATGTCCATGAGTAGTGTAGGCGATCAAGGCCCAAAAGGCTAATATGGATGATCAGTAGAGGTCTTATTGATAGGATTAGGACTATTAGTGGTAGAAGACACTTTGTTCCTTTCAACAACATACCTTTAGGAAGAATGAGGGTACCATCTTAGACAATGAGGCAGATATCTGCCTCAAGGAGCTAGTGATAGCTTTCAGCTTAATATAGGATCTGGAAGAGTACTAGGTTCCTCTATCCATGAGCCAGATTCAAGGGGAGACACGTTAGTGGTGGATGTTCTATCTCAGGGAGAAGAAGGAAGTTGAGGTTTTGTGGACTGACTTCGAGAAGAAGTTCCGGGTGGAATTCCATTCTTCCATGATGAAGGACGAAAAGAAGAAGGATATTCTCTCCCTTTAGATGAGGAGTATGAAAATAAGGTACTTGGGGATCATGTTCAATTATCTCCTTTATTTTTCTCCAGACCTCTTCCTGGACGAGGAATCGTAGGCATGGTGCTTAGAGGAGGCACTCCGACCTTCCCTTAAGTATGACTTTATTACCTTCACTCTTCCGATGTATTTTGAGGTTCATAAGAAGGCTGAAGTGGTGGAGAGGATGCACACACTAAGAGTTGTTCCATGATAGTGGATCCATTTGAGCTCATCAAAGGCGAAGGACATTGGCAGTAGGCCTCCTGCATTAGGTCCTTCAAGGTTTCGGCTGGCAGGGAGTAGGCCTCAGCAGTTCCAGTTTCGATCTCCCTGTCCTCGCCCTTTCATTAAGAGCCTAGGAACGAGGTTATTTATCAATGGTAGCCATGGGAATATTTGGAATCAGTGCCCAGACCAACATCAGTACAGTGGGGGAGGGCAAGTTCAGTGCCCACCTTAGCAGTAGCAGTTTCCAGCTAGACCTTTTCAACAGCAGTAGTAGGGAAAGTGTGCTCCCACTCCTCTGAGAGCAGACGTTGTAGGAGGAGGCCGAACATAGGGCACTTCTCAGATTTCTCAACCATGGCTTGGCTGGGGAGGCGGCCGACAGATGATAGGTAGATGAGCTGGGCGTGGGCAGTTGCACACCGTAGAGGCAGTAGTTCCAATAGGGCCGAAGGTCGTTCGATATACGATCAGTTTTTTTGGCACTCATTATCGTGACTTGTTTGATTCTGGAGCTTCACACTCCTTTTTTAACTAGGTCTAGACCATTCAGTGGGTCTAGAATTAGAGAGACTCTCCATTCCCCTGGTCATGAGTATGCCCGTTAGAGGTCAGACCGGGATGTTTGATATTTTTATAGGATGCAGATTCATGTTTGGGACACATCCGTCTAGTGGATATCTCTTTCTGCTACGAATACTGCCATACAATGTCATCCTAGGCATCGAATGGCTATTTTCCTTTCATAGCGTTATCTACTGCTTTCGGATAAGGGTTATGTTCTCAGATATGAGAAATCAACGTGTAGCTTTTGTCAGTGAGCGGGGTTACCAGGAGGGATGTCGGTGTGTGGATCCCCTTCTTTCTTTATTATATGATCTGTCAGTGGAATCGGTAGATTCAGAGATAGTGGAAGCTTCAGGGATTGTCAGTGAGTTCCTAGAAATCTTTCCTGAAGTGGTTTTGATTCTACCCCCTCGACGTGATGTTGAGTTCGAGATATACTTATAACCCAGTGCCCATCCAATTTTGTGGCTCCTTATCGGATAACTCCTTATCAGTTGTGAGAGTTGCAGATTCAGATTAATGACATGATAAAGATGGGTTTTATCAAACCAAGTGCATCTCCATAGGGTTCTCTTGTCTTGTTCACAATGAAGGTATATTGTGGTCTCATGCTATGTATAGACTATCGAAGACTGAATCAGGTGATGGTTAAGAACCGTTACCCCCTACCAAAGAATGAAAACCTTTCTGACCAGTTAAAGGGGTCAGTTTTGTTATCCAAGATTGACCAACGGTCTGGATATCACCAATTGAGGGTGAAAGAGGGTGATATCTCGAAGACTGCTTTTAGGTGCTGATATGGGCAATTTGAGTTCGTGGTCATGTCGTTCAGCAATACAAATCCACTAGTTGTGTTCATGGGGATTATGAAATATATTTTCCATGAGTATCTGTACTAGTTTGTAGCTGTGTTCATCGAAGACATCCAGATCTACTTGAGATTGGAGGAGGATCATGCAAAGCATCTAGGAACAGTTTTGGAGGTCCTTCGACACCACCATCTCTACGGAAAGTTGTCCAAGTGCATGTTTTGGAAATGAGAGGTGCACATCCCTGGATATGTTGAGTCATTGTAGATAATTTTAGAGTATCTGTCAAATGTTTAAGTAGATGTTTCTTGGGAATCACCCAAAAACATGGTAGAGATTCATAGTTTCCTAGGACTAGAAGGTTACTACTGGAAGTTCGTTCCCAACTTCTCTTGAGTTTCAGCACCTTTGATTTCCTTGAACAGGAAGGAACAAGATTTTGTATAGAGTGAGAAGTGCTAGTAAACTTTCAATTATCTAAAATGAAACTGGTCAGTGCCCCAGTGCTAAGGATTTCAAAGGAAGGGGTAACGTTTGATGTGTTCTGTGATTCTTCCAGTCTAGGCTTGGGGTGTCTGCTGATGCAGTAGCGGGGAGTGATCTCTTATGGGTCCAGGAAGTTACGTACTCAAAAACGTAACTATGCCACCCATGACTTGAAACTTGTAGCATTTGTGTTTGCATTGAATTTGTGGTGTCATTACATCATCTAGGAATGCTTCATGGTCTTCACATACCATAAGAGACTAAGGTATGTCTTCTCCTAGGGAGGCCTGAACATTCGGCAATGGAGGTGGATAGAGTTTCTCCAAGACTACGACTTCGAGATCTCCTAAAACCCAGGAAGGGTGAACATGGTGGCTGATGCGTTGAGTAGGAAGCCACAAAAGGATGTGGTTGGGGAGTTAGTATATTCTAGGACATAAATAAACGGGATAGCTACTTTACATATGAAAATGAAAGTGGAGGAAAATATAGGTTGTCTATTTCAGATGATAGTGAAATCTTCCTTTGTACAATAGGTGGAGGAGTCTTAGTGGGTAAATTTGAAGGCTGATGTGATGTGTTATCATGTTATCCAGGGTGATGCTCTAGACTGATGGTCGGAGGATGGTCAGAATCAAATGATTTTATGCGGGAAGTTGTTTGCCTCATAGATGATGCCTGAGGGACTTCTCTACGAGTTCTATAGCTTAGATTTGGTAGTACATATAGAAGTATCCAAGATGTCCTAGGGATTGGGATGTTAGTTTTGGTTTCCCATAGTGAAGCGGGTAGTGGAGGAGTTTGTGGAAAAGTGCCTTGTGTGTCAACAGATGAAAGATGAGCACTGTGTTCCTAATTGTCTGCTACAGCCCTTAGACGTTCCTGAGTGGAAGTGGGATAATGTCTCGATGGATTTCATTACATGAATACTTATATATGAGGGGAGATTTGATTCCATCTAGGTAATGGTGGACTGTTTGATGAAATCATATGACTTCGTAGTGAAAAAGGAGTCGAGCATAGTGGATGCCTTGGCATAGAAGTACGTGGGTGAAGTTGTGAGGATACATGGAGTCCCAGAACCATCATTTCATATTGAGATGCATGATTTACTTAATATGTTTGGATGGGGTTACAACATGATTTTGGAACCCAACTATGCCTTAGCACTTCTTTCCACCCTCATACGGATGGGTGGATAGAGAGGACCATCCAGATGTTAGAGGATATGTAGCGAACATGTGTTCTAGACATTGGGGTATCATGGGTACAACACTTGAATCTAGTAGAGTATTACTACAACAATATATATCACTCTACCATTATAATGGAACGGTTTGAGGCCTTCTATGAGAGACTGTGTCATTCCACCATGTGCTAGACAGAGGTTGGGGAGATCGGTGTTCTTGGACTAGAGGTAGTGCAGAGCATGGAAGATAAGGTTCAACTTGTGCGTGAGAGGATGAAGGTAGTTTAGGACTGGAAGAAGTCATATGTTGATCATAGGAGGAGACCCTTAGAGTTCAAGGCTGGGGAATACTTGTTCTTAAAGGTCTCCCCTCAGTGTGGACTGTGGAGGTTTCCTATGGGGAGTAATATTTCTCTTAGGTTCATTAGAACCTTCGAGGTGTTAAGATGAGTCAGCGAGGTGGTGTATCTTCTGGTGTTCCCACCACCGCTAGAGGATCCACAACATATTCCATGTATCTTAGATCTTTCGGTATCTACATGACGACTCCCACATTCTTGACTGGGGAGAGTTGGATATCAAGGATGATGCAATGTTCGTGGAATGACTGGAAAGGAGTGAGGATTTTAAGAAGAAGGTGCCTCATAAATGGACCATTCCATTGGTTCAGGTGTTGTGGATGCATGATGGCCATGAAGAGAGTACATAGTAATGGGAGGCACCGATGTGTGCCCAGTACCCAAAGCTGTTGTGAGTATTGATCTCGTGTTTTTTTGTATTTTTCTTTGATGTAATGCTTGACCTTGTTTCCTATAAGATGGGTTATTCCCCTTGTTCTCTGAATGTGTGTGAAAAATTCCTGACTATGGGGTGGAGAAAACGTGATCCCTAATCAAGAAGCATTAAGGTGGATGTGATAAAACCCATGCGGGTGAGTCAGTGCCACCCAAACCAGATAGTATCTTGACATGGAAAAGGTGACTTCCTAATCCATAAGTTTGTCCATTGTGGCCTTTATATGTTTTTGTGGTTACTTAGTGGAGAGGATCGACAGTGTTTCTACAGTTGTTCAAGAGATATATGTGAGAGAGATGTTCCTGTTGGTTTGTCCTTAAGAGGTATCTTATGAGGAGGTTGTTCAGACCCCTCTCTCTTTTCTTCGGGTTTACTCTTAGATTCTTAAGGAAATAATTGTTTGATAGGTATCTGATGTAATGAATCGGACCTTCCTGGTTCATTACATTGTTAAATTACAGTGTTTGTGAAGTCCTGGACACCATCGGTGAGTCAGGATGGCATCGGAGTTGGTGGTAGGGTGTCACTGTGGTGTCACCTATCAATGTCTCATCGATTGGTTTCCCCACATGGGGTGTCGGGGTCCTTTCCCCAGTTTTCCCGTAATGCCTCTTTTAAGTCTTATTACCCTTTTAGAGTTGTTTAAGGCCATTTTAATGCCTATAAACCACCAAGATTCGGGCGGCCCTTGAGTTACCAAAACATGTTTCCTATCACACCCTTTTGATGTGTTTTCCAAATCTCTTGTGTTTTTCCATGATACATGTTTTCTCCATTTAAAGGTGATTTATCAACTCATAACCATGCACTGGTATATCTTGCTATCTCCAAGATAATTAATTAAATCTTAATTAATTACGATGTGTGCAACCACCCAGCCTCATGGTCAAACCATGATCCGCTTTTATAGAACTTCGAGATTGCACATCTCGTAATCTAGGATTGGGACTTTTATCACGCTGAGATCTTATTCCTCACCCTCTTTATTTTCCTCTTGGTGTGCTTGGGGACTCTCTTCTAGAGATGAGTTGAACCTACATGAGATCCATCATGTTCAGTTCTTCTTGGAGTTTCCTACAAGTCATGTCAACCTCAGTGCTTGGCGCAAGGATAAAACATCAGTCCTTGATCTTCCAAGTAGGGGTTTTTTCTTCGTCTCCCTTTACTGAACATCATGTGGGGTGGGTATGATGATTTTCCCTTACATAAAAGAAACCAAATTTAAAGAAGATAATAAACAGACTTTTAAAGGATGAAGGGGTGGGAATGATGATGTTGTTGTTGTGATTTACCTTCATCCTTATTATTTGAATTGTATGGGATTATGTCCACTAAAAATCATGGTCGTTGGTGGTCCTTTCAGGAACACTAATAAAGCTCTATTTTTCTGGAAAATCTTGTGATTTAATGACTATAACCTGGAAACTGGCTAATCATGTAAACATGGATGATTAAGTGGATGCTTGATGAATAACAATCCTTGCTTGATTACCCCAACTAAACAAATGGAATGAAGGAAATTAATGAATGGTGTGGTTAAATCTTAAAACATCCTTTCTCTGTTATAGTGATATGTGTTGTGGATCTGTTTGATGTCGTGTGGGGTGACGTGGATGGTAATGGAATCTCTGGTAGAGAAGCTATTGGTTTGTGAATCTGAGGCCGTGTGGAGTAGGAGGTGAATGTTCTGAACCCGATATGTTGGGGCTTGGTTTGGTTCATGTACATTGAAGGATCTCATGGATCCCTTTTAATGTTGTTAATTTACAAGAGAACCGGGTTGGAATGCTTAGACATCTACTTGGACTTTTTTCCTTAAGTTGTTTCATTGGCTTGAGGTTATCCCTATATTTTCCTGGTAGTGGAGAATTATTTAAATGGAAATCACTTGAACATGATAAGGAGAATGAGTACAATGGGTAACTATTTTCTAGGAATGGGTTGTGTTCTGGTTGTGGTTTTTGTGTATTCGTGCATGTAGGGATAACAACAAGAGTGGTTGTGTATGGGATGGTTATCCGTTTCGAGACCCTTAGGTTGGGATGAGTGATTGTTTACCTATATTCATACAATTTAGTTCTTCTGTTTCTTATTCGCACCCCCACCAATGTTGATAACTTTGTGCCGAACACCCGCATTTCTTGGGGGAGGGTGTTTCTTTTAACATTATTATGATTGGATGCTTATTAGCTCCTTTATTCTCCCTCTCCTAGGTAGCCTATGACTCTTTGGACAGGCTGTGACAACCTATGGTTCACTATGGCCCAAGACTCTTCAGGCGGGGTGTGTTGTGGTAATTGGCCAAGGTGTGTGTGGGTAGGTTTATTTCTCAAGTGTCTTCGGGATGAGACCTAGGTGTCTTCGGGCATGGTAGTGGTTGTTCTGGCCCAGGTGTCTTCGGGCATGGCAGTGGTTGTTCTGGCCGTGGTGTCTTTGGGTATGGCGGTGGATGTTATGTCCTATGTGTATAGAGGCATGGATATGTGTGGTTGTGGTGGCCTAAGTTTCTGCATGTAGGATTCATGGTTGTGATGGCCCATAAGGTTGTTGTTGGGGTGGAAGTGGGACTACAATGGAACTTTGTGGGTAGGTTTGATGAATAGGATTTCCTAAATAACTAGTGGTAAGGTGGTGCGGGGTACCCAAATATCGATGTTCTATTACTATTACTTTACATGTCTTTCATTATTTGGGGAGTGTTCCTTGGTGAGGTTGGGTAGATATTTTCCTTGTTAGGTGTTTTGGATACCTCTACTTTCTCACGGGGCATTAGAATGCCTCCCCACATGTGCATGAGAGATTTTGGTTTCCCTACTAAATATACATGTATACTCACCCTACGTATATAAAACTGCTTTCATCTTTCCAGGAGGACCTTGAGGACCGTGATAGAACATACTAGCTTGGGCATCAAGATAGTCCTTGTTGTTTCTTTCCTTTCTTTTGGTAATTTAATTTGGAGTTTTCTTGTATTTTGTAGCACATTATTTTGGACTTGCATATGGAAAATGGGTTTTTGGATTTACTTTTACATTTTGTATTTGGATTTTTTGGGATTCGCCATCTTATCTCCTGATCTTTTTATACAAAAAGGAAAATTCCTTCCATATGACGTGAGATTATATACCCTTTTTTCTAGTAGCCACTCCGGGCCCTATTGAAGGTGGGACTCAGGGGTCATTATCTCTCCATCAACTTTAAGAAGGAAGGGTCTAGCAGTTTTTTGTCCCTCCCTCATCTTGGGGAAGGTAGGCCGTGGCACAAATGTTTCAGTAGATTGCAGCTGGAGGGGGAGAATTGATGGAGAAATTTTCTACCTGCCTTGGTAGGTGGTTGGTGCAGTTACCCCACCTGACCCTTGGATGCTTCAAAATTGGCTACTGGACATGCAGAATATGCATACCACCATTGATTAAGTCTAATGGTTGGTGGGGGAATGGTGGGAGTTGTTTCAAACTTGAAACCTCCCTCCATGGCTATTTAAGGAGCGATAAGGGAGCTTCCATCATAATCAAATTTGAGCCATGAGAGCTCATCCATCCAAAAGATCCTTGAGTGTTTCGTGTGAGAGAGGTGTAGAGATAAGTTTTTGTAATGATTTCTAGTTGTGAAATAAAGCACATTTTAATCCATTTTTATTTCCTTATTATCTCTCTTCATGGCCAAGAACCACAGCACACTATGCATCCCCCAATTCGCTATGCATCCTCGGCTCACCAACTCGCCATCGCCGCCTCCACCTCTGCAATGTTACCTTGTCTCTTCACTGCCATGCATCCCCGCCTCCTCCTCGAATCCCTACCTCATCGTATCACTGCCTCAGTGCCTCAACTCTTCTGCCTTTTCCATGATGAGAGGTATTAATTCATGTAAATGTGTTTGAAAAAAAATATCCCTCCATGATGAGAGGTGTCAATTTATCTTCCATTAAAGCTATCCGACCTCAACCTCATAACCTATTTTCCAATCCACATTCCATTCCTTCATCACGAAGGTGACGTTGAAATAGATGAAAGAGATAATGTCTAACCCTTTAAATTTGATCTCTCAGCCTTCTCGACGAAGTCGGGGATGTGATTCCATGAACTTGTGGGGGTAAAGGCACAGTGAAAACAAAGAGGTCTTCCTTATTTCCCTTGGTGAGGTCTGACATGGCATTCTTTCCCTTGTGTCCCTAGGTTTGATCACTGTATTTTGGAGATGGATATTATGGCAGAGTTGACAAGTGTAGTGGCATGTGGATTCCATGAAAAGTGACTGATTCATGGTACATAGTGGCTAAAATATGATTTGGTGCGGTGATGTTGGATGTTTTGTAGATTCAAGCGATTGTGTGACTTTTCATATCTCGATTCAAGATTGTTATTTGTTTCTTTCATTTTGATTATGCTTCTAGTTCAATAATATCGTTGTTCTATAATTAGATATTGAATAATAAAATAATATTCTCAAAGACTTGATCTCGTGCTGTGGATGTAGGTTGACAGACATAACCATGTAAACTGTTTTCTTCCCATTTTCTTTAATTTCTTGTAGTTTCAAATATGAATCGAGATTATTTTTTTTGAATGAAAAATTCTAGAATTTTATCTGTAATTTTTGATTATTCCTCTTATAGTTCATTACTGGAATAATATTTTGTTGTGAACATTATATTTTGTTATTGTGAATATGAGTAGTTGGTTTTAAATTTCTATTAAATTATTTTTGTTTGGATTTTGAAATGATTATATTTTTTGGACAAAAATATTGTAATAGTGATAGGTTATGTTGTCAAGTTGGATAATATAATTTAATTTAATGACTTTATGGACAACCCCAATACATCATGGATAACAACATTCTATACTGGGAAGCCCTAATTTGACCGTATATGGCACTCTTCACAGAGGACATGGATCCTGATGCGGCCCGTTCTCTGCCTCTATGAGAGGGGAACCTTTTTGTGGCTTCATAGGCTAAGAGGTTAGAAGAACACACTTATTTTCAATTGATTTTTTTTCTGTGAAGGTTGGTAGGGTTAATTATTGGTAGTGAGTCACTTGTATCAAGAACAGATTTTCTCTCTTCACTCTATGACGTTTCCAGTTTCCTCAAATTATGCTCTAATTTTTTCTTGTGGTTTGTTTTGATTATCTATTATTTTCATCACTATGATTTACAATGTTTTTTATGGATGCATTATTTCATCCATCAACATATCCATGTTTATCGCTACATTTAGGGTTCCTATGATTTTTGATATCCCCTTCCCAGTGTCCCCTAGAAGTGATTCCCTCTACGACCGATACAAGTGAGTCACTAGAAACACAACCATCTTATTTATTAATTTGTTCCTATTCAAATTGAAGAATGTTTTACATGAATAGGATGATTATAGGATTATAGAATGATGGTGTTTTTATTTCATAGAATGTTTTACCTGAATTTTCCGATTCCATATTCTAGGTAATAGTACCCTTTATGTTTTTAAATATGATCCATTTTATTTATTTATTTATGTGCCTCTAATTAAATTTTATGATATATCATCACTATTGTACATTGGTTTCCATTAAACATGTGTTTTCCTTTTACTCCATGCTTGACCAAATATAGAGTTTTGTACTGTCACTATGTTATAGGTAAAAAAATATACTTATTTCTTCTTCATGGTGGTAGGTTCATGTTTCCCCGCTATAGAAGGTATCTATCTATTATTAAATGTAAAATTCTAATAAGAATATAACTTTAGGTTGATAAAATTATATTTTGTCACATTCATATAATATTTTATTGGTAAGGTATGTATTTTCATTATTTATCTTAAATGTTATTATGACATTATAACTTCATTTAATGATTGAAACCTAGAATATGGGTTTTCAATTTATAGTGGATTAATATGACATTTTATTTTCATTACTTCAGTGTAGACATGTCATTGAAAATCATGATTTGTGAAAATTGATTTTCATTCTATAGAAAAAAAAACAGTCTCGAAATTTCTTCCATTGAAAATGTTGAAGAGAGCCCAAAAAAACACACATATGAATTAAATTAGACAGAATAGTGTTGAAATTAAAGGCATAAAAACATTCAGAAAAATCAAATATGAACATCTTTCATTGAACCCATTATAATTAATCTATATTAAATGAACCAGGTAAAATGAAATTTTAATCACCGACCCAGTTAGTGAGGTTGCATGCTTGTACATATGCTCCTCATTCACCAAATCCCTTGTCTCAAACAACACATATTCCTACTTTTTCCGATTCATCTCAAAAATCATTCTCTTAAAAATGGAACCACGCTTCTACCTAATGATCTACAATATCATCCTCCATCATGTCCTCTGGGAGCATCGACATGTGGATCATGTTTTTCAGGGAGCATCAGTAGTAGTATTTCTTTGCCGCATTACAATTTAACCGATTCATGTTTAAATTTAGGTATTCACATTTCTTTGTGTCTGCTTTAATGTTTGGTTACATTGAAATTTTCACCTCCAACCACTTCCCTAACAAGAGGGTTCCATTAAAAAAGATTAATGCCAACTCATCTTGAAAGTCATCACTAACCTTTCCCACTTACTTTTCTCTCCCAAATAACATTGATTTTCTAAAAATATTATAGATGTCTCTTAGGTTTATTCTTGAATTTTATTTCACTATGTAAATGACTTCATGGTTATCGATATTAGGTTCTTCATTTAATGATATATCCTGAATATACATTAAGTTATGTTCATGAATTTCAAAGTTTTATATATTATAATTCACTCAATGTTTTACTCTTCACCACTATCATTTTGATCAGCAGGTCAACGATTGAGTGATGATGAAATGGTGTTCATTAACATTATGGTATGTTCTACCCATTCCATTTAATCAATTTTTAATATATATATATATATATGAGAAATACTGAAATTGGGGTTATTACATCACTATGGTTTCTTATCGAAGTCATCTCATGGATCTGTTTGTCTATATTTTATCATATACAGATTCATATTCCATTTATTTTTTCATATCTATTCTTATTTGTTAACTAAAATATATTGGTTCATATATGTAAAAAATGTATTTTATTTCAGTATGTATAGAAATTCATGTTTATCCATATTAGGTTCTTCTTTGAATGAGGTCAAACAATTATAAATTGAGGTATGTTTTTGAATTTCATAGTTTTATAGATTATAATTCACTCAATGGTTTACACTTCACAACTATCATTTTGGTTAGTAGGTCAATGATTTAGAGATGCTGAAATGGTGTTCATTCATGTTATGGTCTATTATCCTCATTCCATTTAATAAATTTTTAATAGATCTATTTGAGAAATACTAAAA
This sequence comes from Viscum album, assembly GCA_963277665.1. NCBI lineage: Eukaryota > Viridiplantae > Streptophyta > Magnoliopsida > Santalales > Viscaceae > Viscum > Viscum album. Next base: position 91,608,671 of record OY728131.1, read on the forward strand.
TGGGGCTTGTTACATCACTGTAGTTTCTTATTGAAGTCATCTCATGGGTATATTTTTCCATATTTTTTCATATACAGATTCATATTCCATTTCTTTGATCATATATATTCATATTTATTAACTAAAACATATTGGTTCACATATGTAAACAATAATTTTTTATAGTAATTTCTTCTAATCTACAGGTCTTTAAATATGTAGGTTTCCATCATCATATGTTTTAGAGAAATCATTTCATGAAGTATTGGACCCCACACTAAAAAACTAAAAAATTAAACACTTCAATAGAACAACACCATGATTTCTAAAATATCAATTCCTCTTGGATCAATTCCTTGTACCTGAAAAAATCATGTGAATGTCTACTTTATTGATTTTTCCTTATATGATTATTAAGGTTAAAAAATAATGCTTGTTTTTCTCTACTAAAGATCTATTTTGACTACCACTATGAGATATTGCAAGGGCTATTTATTAAATGTTTCATTATATCTATATCTATTTGAACAACTCTACTAAACATATGTCCTTCCTAAGTACTTAGTTGTGTCAAACATCATATACCCAATTGTTATCTCATTACAACCAATCCTCTTATTACTATTTTAATGGTTTTGAGGTTTTTATTCCTCAATTGATTGTTTTAACTAATATAAAAAGGATCTAGGTTTTACATAATGAAATATAGGATAGAATTGGGGTGGTTAAACATGTGCCCCTCATAAGAAACATTATGGAAGATAAACTCGAATGTTATGGTTAAGTGGGAAAAATCCACGACTATATGTTAGGTCATTCCATGTATTCCATAAAAAAGTTAATGGAATTTTTAGGCCACTGAATAGTTCCCATTATTTTTCTATTATAATATATTTAGTCACCATTTATGATGCTTTAATTTCCCCTAACCCAACTATTATGTCCTTTTCATTTTCATTTATGTTTACACCCTTCACCACCCTATTTTTTAGACTATTTTCCCACATTAAAAAAACACTGTGCTTCTTAGAGATACAATTGTTATAGATTTTTTTATTTTTATCATATCCATATACCGTGAAGATAATGATTTTTTAATATGTTTTTTAATATCCCATATGATGATTTTATGTACTGTATTTTCCTTTGGTTTTTTCAATTTTATCATATCTATGTACACAATGATAATGATATTTAACTATACTTTTTTGCAAACAATGTGATGTAATATTATTTCTAGTATCCATATAATATGATTATAGGTTTTTTTATACAATGTGATATCCATTATCTATACTATATCTTGTCCCCTCCCCCTCCCATCCCCCTCCCTCTCCACGTGTCCCTCCCTCCTTCCTCCCTAGCCTAATTTGAAAAAATGTCAAGCCCTCCATGAAAAATGACAGCATGACCTAGAGGTCCAAGAGGACCAGACCTACTGGTGGATAGCCACATGAATCATGATTGTTTGTGTGGGGCACCCAAGGCAGAACCAGTTAGGCAAGGATCTTGGAGTGTTACTCATGGGGCGGGTAGGGTCACGTGGATCATGACTGTCCGAACCATCGTACGGATGATCAGAAGACAATCGAAGTACCTCCCAGGAAGAGACAGAGGTTCGAACGAGGAGTTCCGTAGGGAGTTGGTGGATGCGGTAGAGGAGCTGGCCGTGTAGCTGGTGGTGGGCGAAGATTCGAGATGATACTGCCACCACCACTAGAAGGTCCACCCCGATCGTAGAGAGTAGGTGGACATGGGAGAGCTCAGCTCCATGCAGCTGAGGATTACAATCATAATACTCCAAATATGATACGAGTTATGATTTTTTACTACTCCACATTAGCTGCAGTACTCATAGACACAGGTGCCAGACATTCTTTTATTGCCACTACCCTCATTTATAGCTTGGATATTCCGAAAGAGACATTAGCTCTATCTTTAAGGCTAGAGATTCCTACATGAGTGGATTCGACGACTACGCATTGGTTTCGGAAGTGGGAGATTACTCTAGGAGGAGAGGGATTTGACTAGGATCTCTTAGTAGCAGCGTCGAATCCTTGCAACGTCATCTTGGGTATGGACTGGTTATCTATGGTCCATGCTCAGATTGACTGTATTAGGCACAAAGTGTGGTGGGTCCGCATGGATGGGACCAGGTTTACCTTCATCGATGACAAGGGAGTCTTTGTAGCACAGGATGGACATTCATGGAGGATAGTGCATCCGATCACTCATCAGTTGGCTTGCCTTACCCTCAGAGCGATCGATGTGGAGAGTCTGAGTTATCCTGTAGTGGTGGACTAGTACACAGATGTTTTTCCTGATGATGTTTTGGGTCTACCTTCTCACATAGAGGTGGAATTTTACATTGACTTTACCCTGGGATGACACTGATATCTATACCAGTATATCGGATGGCTCCCACAGAGCTTCGTGAGTAGCGGGTATAGCTAGAGGACTTGTAGAGGAAAGGATTCATCCAGCCCAGTGTTTCTCCCTAGGATTCCTAGATTTTTTTCACCATAAAGGTAGATGGGAGCTTGAGGCTTTGTGTTGATTAACGACGCCAAAACTAGGTGACCGTGAAGAACAAGTACCCACTCTCGATGACTGGCGACCTCTTTGATTAGCTGAAGGGAGCACAATGGTTCTTGATATATAGACCTCAGATCAGGCTATCACCAGCTTAGAGTGTGAGATGAAGATGTGCAGAAGACATATTTATGTTGTCAGTATGGACACTTTGAGTTCTTGGTTATGCCATTTGGTGTAACCAAAACTCCATAAGTGTTAGTCGGACTCATGAACTGAATATTTCATCCATAGCTTGATCTCTTTGTAGTAGTCTTAATCGATGACATTCTAGTATACTCTGATACTGATGATGAGCATGCCTATCCTTTGTAGATAGTTCTGGATACACTCTGAGAGAACCAGATTTATGGTAAGCTCTCGAAGTGATAGTTTTGGATCCGAGAGGTTCTCATTCTGGGACATGTCATATCAGAAGCTGGAGTTGTAGTGGATCCATCAAATATTGAGGATTTACTTTCTTGGGAGCCACCTTGGAGTGGGACAGAAGTACGGAGTTTCCTGGGATTGGCAGGATACTACCGTAGATTTTTTTCCATATTTCTCCAGAGTTGCAGCACCACAATCAGTGTTTAAGAAGAAGGTGAAACCCTTCGTTTGGTCGTAGAAATGGCAGCAGAGTTTTTAGGAGATGAGGTAGAGGCTGACTAGTGCCCCCATCTTGAGGCTTCCATAGGATAGAATAGGGTACGTAGTCTACTACGACGCATTAGAGACTGGACACTTATGTTTCTTGATGAAGGACCGACCAGTGATCACATATGGTTCTCAATAGTTGAGACAACATGAGTAGAACTATGGTACCCATGACCTGGAGTTAGCAGTAGTGGTCTTCTCCTTGAAGATGTGCAACATTATCTGATGGGTGAACGTTTTTCAGTCTAATCTGATCACAAGAGTCTCGGGTATATCTTCTCTCAGAAGGACCTGAACCTATGATAGTGACGTTGGCTAGAGTTCCTCTAGGACTATGACTTGGAGATAGTCTATACTCCTGGGAAGGGGAAGGTTTTAGAAAATGCACTCAGTAGGAAGTCTGTTATACAACTTCTAGTCAAAACGACGGAGCAGCTGGCTGCTTTACAGATATCCATTGTGGATAGAGATGCATTATCTTTTCTTTAGTCTCTTATAGTCACCCCCCACTCCTTCATTGATTCAGGGAGGCACAATGTGGGGATGCTGACTGAGAGACACAACATGCTCAGATATCCACATGACATGCACCTGATGGATTTTCTGAAGGAGGGGAGCATGTCATCATCTTTAGAGGACATACCATGGTACCAGTTTCACCTCAGAAGGAATTGTTGAGGGAGTTCCACAGTTCCCCACTAGTGGTACATCCAGGAGTAGCGAAGATGTACCATGATCTCCAATGACAACACTAGTGGATGAGAATTAAGAAAGCAGTAGAAGAGTTGGTTTTTCGATGATTCACTTATCAGCAAGTGAAGGTGAAGGATTAGGTACCAGCATGCTTGGTTCAGCCTTTAGAGGTCCCAGAGTGGAAGTGGGATGGGATATCAATGGACTTTGTGATAGGACTTCCACGTACATTTAGGGGACATGACTCGATTTGGGTGATCGTCGACCAACTCACCAAGTCAGCCCACTTCCTACCGATTAGAGGGAAGGGTTCAGTAGAGGGCTTGGTACGTCTCTATGTGAAAGAGTTTTTGTGGTTACATGGAGTACCCTCGATGATTTTCTATGATAGTGATGCACCTTTTACTTCCCGGTTATGGAAGGGGTTTCAAGAGGCTTTCGTGATGCAGCTTCGTTCGAGCACCGCCTTCCATCCTCAGACGGATGGTCAAACTGAGCGGACCATTCAGACCCTTGAGGACAAGTTGTGTGCTTGTGTCCTTGACTTCAGTCACAGATAGGAAGATCACTTTCCATTGGTGTAGTTTTCATACAAGAATAGCTATGACTCCACCATTTGGATGGAATAATTTGAGATGTTGTACGGGCAACCTTGCAGATCACCTTTGTACTGGACTGACCTAGCGGAGTCAACACTAGTGGGATTAAATATGGTACGAGCTACCACAGATATGGTGCAGATCATCCAGGAGCGAATGAAGACTGCACAGTGTAGGCCGAAGTCATATGCTGATAGGAGATGGATACGTCTAGAGTTCGAGGATGGAGACCACATCTTTCTACAGATATCGCCTCAATGAGGTTTCAAGAGATTTGGCCAAGGTGGAAAGTTATTTGTGAGGTTCATCAGACCTTTTCAGGTCCTCATCAGAGTTGGAGAGGTGTAATACCCCTTAGCTCTTCCACCTCAGTTGCACCGGGTGCATGAGGTCTTCCACGTATCCCAGCTGAGGAGATACGTGCATGACCATTCTCACATCATCGACCATGGCGAGCTGGACGTCAACGATGGGGAGACTTTTATGGAGGTTCTAGTAGAGAATGAGGATCGACAGGAGCGGTACCTTCATGGATTCCCGATACCTCTAGTTCATGTTTGCTGGCAGCACAGGAACCTCTAGGAGAGAACATGGGAGAGAGAGGCTCAGATGCATGCTCATTACCCCCCACTTGTTCCCTTAGTTTGATTTGTGGAAAATGGGGACATAATTCCCTAAGTTGGGGAGAATGTAAGTACCTAGAATTTCCATGTAATTTTTTTTAAAATATATGGGAACTTTAAGAGTCCGTGAAAATTGACTGTGCATGATTCTGAGGCCCGGAGTTCCCGGAATGAAATTTTGAACTTTTTTCAGTTACATTCAGTAAACATGATAGCGGGGTTTTCTAACTTTAAAACTGGTGCTCAGAATTGAAATCTGAGGACACTGTTGGACTTGCAACATTGGTATTCGCTTAAGGAGACTTTCACCTCGACGATAGTTAGTCGAGGGTGAAATATAATTTTTGGGTTTTTTGTGGAATTAAAAAAATAAAATAAACACACATTTTATTTTATTTTGTTGTAACCACCCACTTGTGGATGTTGAGAATTAGGGACCACCAGACCTTAACCTCCCATGAGAGGTTATGGTGATGGGGACCACCCGAGCCTAACATTACATGAGAGATTATAGTGGTGGGGACCACCAGAGGACTAAACCTCTTGAACTCCCCTCTTAATGAGGGAGAAGCTCTCTCAACTCCCTCTTAAATGTGGAGGTGCCTCTTGAGATTCCCCCAAATTAAATTTCCAAACACAGTTAATTGTTTAATTAGTCTATTTTGAATTAATGACAACAAACGTAGTAGCCATCATAAACTATTATGTTGGCTACTTGGCATTTTTTGTGGAATTGGGAGAGGAGAGAGCTTTTGGAAAAATAAAGTTCTCCAATGAAGAACTTCACCTCCCAACGAAGAACGCTCCACTGATGAAGAACGCTGACTTCAGCTTCGACCTTCTTCCTCCGGACTTCTTCCGATGTGGGACTTCTTCATCTACATAAAATCGACATCCGTACATCCTTCTCTCACCAACATCAACAAAAAACCCAAGGTAGGTTTTTATTTGTGTATGAATACTCTTCCCATGTTCTTCCCTTGAATTATTTTTTGGGATTGAGAATAAATTGTTGTGGGAGGTTGTAAAGCTTGACGTTATTCTTAATGTTCTTGTTGAACCATATGCTACCAACCTAACATGGGGGATACATGCCCAACAAACATGGCACGACCCCTCGACAAATCTTGTGATGATTTGTGGTGTTAAACGTGATGAAGGCGACGGCGCAACAACATCGCCCCATGACCACCACCGCCTCGCGACCTCCACGCCCTCACGGAACCCCCACGACTGAGCCGCTTCACGGCACCCACGACCACCGTGCCCAATAGATCCCCAACCAATGGCCCCGCCGCACCTCCCACGACCACTGCTGTTCGTGCCAAGTCGCCACCGCCGTCGGCCGAGCCGCCGATGTAGACCGTCGACCCACAGCCGTCCGTTGATCTGCTGCCACATACCACCGAGCTATCACCCTCGTCCACCATGTCACCACATCTATCGTGTCATCGTCGTCTCTCTATGTCGCCGGTCGAGCCTCCTGTGGACTTCTGAGACACCCACGGCCTTCCAAGCTGCTTCAGATGAGCCACCCGCAGCCGAGACACTCCGGTCGAGCCGCCCCGCAGTTGATCCGCTCCGGCAGTGCCACCCCGCGGCCCCGAGCCTCTCCAGCCAAGCCGCCCCGCGGCTGAGCCGCTCCTGTCGTGTCGCACCGAAGCCTCGAGCCGCTCCGGCCGAGCCGCCCTACAGCCTCACACCATCCACAGTCGAACCCCCTACGGCCCCTCGTGGCCAGCCGAACCGCCTAGCAGGACTGGCCAGACCGAGTAGGTATGGCTGGGTCGGACTGAACCAGGTTGGCCCAGGCCGGGTCGGACCAGACCCGGGCCCACTACGACTGTATTAATTTCTTTTGGAAATAAATTTGGCACCAGACATCCGTTTGACGAACCATCAGCAGTGCTGGAAATCATGGAGCGAGTTAGTCCCTTTGAGTATACCCCACTAGAGTTTTTGATTAAGATGGGAAATGGTCAGGTTGGATCGAGCACAAATCCAACCGAACCCCTGAGACTAAAAGGCTAATAACTCACAGACCAGGCGTCCGATTTATGCACCATCAATTTCATTGATAACCATATGACATGGAGGACCTTTGAGATGCTTTTTCGTTGGACTTTGTGGCTGTTGATGTATCGACCAGTAGCTCGTGGAGCGGATCCTCCCGGAGACGAGTGAGCACAGTACATGAACCTTGTAGTCAGATGAGACTTGACGACTGCTGACCTTTTTAACATGGAGTGACTTAACAGGCCCAGTGAGGAGCACCACTGTGTGATGTGGAAGACCCACGGTGGGGAGCACATCTGTTTGATGTGGCAGACCCATGGTACTCGATAGGAGTAGTACCTCAACAAGTCACGAGGGGGAGCACCTCTATGTGACATGGTAGTCCCATGGTGGGGAGCTCTTCTGTGTGATGTGGCAGACCCACGGTACTCGACAGGAGGAGTACCTCAGCAGTCCAAGGTTTGTGGGAAGTGCCTCTGTGTGATGCGGCAGGCCCACCATACTTGATAGAGGTGGGGATCTCTAGTAGACGAGGTGTTCGACAATGTGACTGGGAATGATACTTGATACTACCCCTAGAATAAATCCTAGTGTGAGCTGAGTCAAAACGTATGTGTTTCCTCATGTTTGAGATGGATTACATGATAACTTCAGTATATGTATGGGAATATACCTATGTTGGGTTATTTGTTGTTCTAATACATCGTGGTTTATCCTTGGTGGATTTTGTGAGACCTTGAGGGTCTTGGGGTCCCTACTGTCTATCGTTATACTCATCCCTACCCAGTTAATGGCCGCACCTTTTTGTGTTTGGTACAGACGATGGACAACGTTGATCAAGGTTGAGAGTACCAGGATTGGATGGTGCCTGGAGGTGGACCATACGGTTAGTTGGTACATGGAGGAGATGGACGAACATGGAGTGCTGAGGAGGTTATTTGTAGCTACCCTTCAGGTAGGAACCTTGGAGGATGACCCGGTATATGTTTCCTTTTTTCCTTCAGTTGTACTTGTACTTTAGGTTTCATGTACCTTTACTGTTGGGATTGTATTCTGGCCCCTTTTTAATTTCTGCACTCATTTTTTTATACAGTTTACTTATTGTTCGTATCTTGTTTTATTCTTGGTCGCATGTTATTATAGGTTATAAAGGCAATACCTTCTGAGTTTTAGGGATTACGCCTTTCGGTGCTAGTCACTAGCCCCTGGCCTATATAAGGTAGGAATTGTGTAGTAATGGAACAGGCCCTGAGGGATGGGTCATGACTTAGTCTAATAATATTATATCCTTCTCAATTATTTTTATTGATAAAGTTACAAGGTCATTTCTACTTAGATCATTTTCCACTATATTTGCTTTACCTAGATTGTAGTGGATTAAGGAGTCATAATCTTTGATGAGCTTTAACTATATTCATTGGTTCATATTAAGCTTCTTATGTGTGAAAATATATTTGATGCTCTTTTGATAAACATATATTTCACACTTCTTCCCATAGATATAATGCTTCCATTATTCAACGTGAAGATAATAGATTCCAACTACAAACCATGCATGGGATAGTTTTTATCATGAACTTTCAACTTCCTTAAGGTTTATGCTATAACTGTATCATTTTCCATGAGTACACATACTAATCTATTATTTCAATCATCATTGTATACCACAAAGAGTTCCCCACTTATCAGTAGTATGAGTACTCATGTAGTGGTAAGCCTTATTTTCAAATATTAGAAACAGTCTTCACATTCACTGGTCCTAACAAACTTTACTGCCTTATGAGTTATCATGGTTAGTGGGGTTGACAATCGTAATAAGTTCCTAAAAAAATTTAATACCCATCTATACTAAGGAAACTATAGATCAAAATTATAGATGCTAGTATGGGCCACTCCTCAATTTCCATTATTATAGAAGGGTCCAAAGATATTTCTTTTTTGGTGATTATTTTCCCCAAGAATGATACATCCACCATCCAGAACTCAAATTTATTATACTTTGCATATATTTTCTCCCTCCTTAATGTCTTTAGAACAGTATTCAAAATCTACTCATGTTCCTCTTTGCTTTTAGAGTATATTATAATATCAACTATAAAGATTACCACAAATGTTTCATGGTAATATCTAAAGGATCAAATCATTAAGTCCAAGAAAATAATTAGAGAATTAGTGAGTCTAAAGGGTATCACTATGAACTCATAGTGTCCATAACACTTTAGAAAGAAAATATTGGGAATATCTTCCTACTTCACCTTTAATTTGTGATCAACCGACTGAAGGTCCACCTTATAGAAATACATGGCCCCACATAGTTGATAGAAAAACTCATTTTTCCTTGGATGGGGATACATGTTCTTTATCATTATTTTTTTTGAGCTCATGATAATCAATGAAAAGTTGCATTGATCCATCCTTCTTCTTGATGAAGAGGACTAGAACATCGCACGGTGAAGCACCCAAGTGTATGAAACCCTTTACTAGATTATCTTGTAGTTTTTTCTTCATCTCCTCAAACGTAATGATGGTTATACTATAAGAATTATTTGATATAGGTATAGATCTATGTATAATATCAATTGAGAACTCAACCTATCGTTCAGAAGGAAGACCAGGAAATTCTTCAAGTAACACATTAATGTATTCCATCACAATGGGCATGTCTTTGAGCATGATTCTCACCATTATCTCAATCATTTGAGCTATATATTATTTCTCATAAGGAAATAATATCTACAGTTGAGATGATGATTCTGAAGGTGATTCATCCTCATCCTTACACTTGTATAGAATTGCAGGATACCCCAAGATGTGAATAGTGATCTCCCTTTCCTAATAGTTGATGTTTTCTTTGTATAAATATAGCCAATCCATTACCAATATAGCATAAAACTACACAAAAATAAGTTAGAAAACATTTTCTGATAGGTTTATTCCACAAAAATTTACCATCAAGGAGTTATGTACTTTAGATGCAATAATTTCCCCAATTTTTTTTCTCATAGATAACTGAACCTTTATATTTTGAGGTGGTGTTTGAATAGTTCTAACCAAATTACAGGATCTCAAACAATTCATAGAACCAGAATCAAATAGTATATTTTCTATTCATGAATGAATAAAAAATGTACCTGTCACTGCATTATTATTAGGATCCACCTCAGTAGTAGTGATAGAATATGCCCTTCTTTACTACCTTAGAGTTCATTGTTGTTTATTTCCTCCAATAACCCATATCATAGGGAATTGTCTTGCATAGTTCCCATGTTATTTGTAGTTAAAGCACCAAAAAACAATAATCGTGTCCATCTAAACCATATTTTCTACTTCCCTATTAGTGGGTTTATTTATTTCACTTCATCATTGATTATCTTGGGGCCCCTCTCTTCCATAATTAATACACCTTTTAATTTCCTTTAGATAGTTTTCAGAATTCTTCATCCCACACTTTTGATAAGTGAGATGGTGGGTTTTCTTTCCTCCATAATGTAATGTCTCGTCCTGAGATCCACATAACTCATTCCCTATGATGGTGGGTCACATAGCCTTATGCGCAACTCCCTATATTCTAGAGGATTCCAAATAGGAGCGATGGTGTAATGGTAGTATAGTGGGGAGACTATACCCTCATGTTAGAGTAACACAACAGATGCAGTAAAAATTTAACAAAAGTGGAAGCATATATAATCAGACAGAATCAATAAAATGCAGAATCAATAATAGATAACTGAATAATTAAGAAATAGAAGAAATATATAACTAAACAACTGATAATAATATCAAAATCCTCTAATGTAGTGTCTGATAGATGGATGAATGACATACTGTAATACAAAAAGGTAACATGAAGATAAAAGAATGCTATAGAATAGTATAAAAATACAAAAATAAAAAATTCTACTCCATAAGAATCTTGATCTGATGCCTGATCCTAAGATTCTAAGCTCCATCTAAACGTAAGAATATCAGTAACCTGTAGCTGTGCCCTTTCCATTATTCATACTTTCAGTCAAACCATATTCTCTGGTGCCAAGGGTGTTCGGAGTAGGGTGTGAGATAATAGTCCACCACCAATGATGACTACATATAATCCATGTAATTCTCGTAACTAAATAGTGTGTAGGTAATATTAATTAATTAACAAATATGAATAAATAAACCAAAGCTTTTTCAGGTTCCTAAAGGACACATGATAGGTCTACCTGCTTTGGGTCGTTTCCATAATAATTTCTCTGACCATGATCTATATATATATATATAATTATATATATATATATAGATAATTTATTTTTATATTACTTCCACCTATATGAACCAATTACGTGAAGACGTAAGTGTCCATATATCTGGAATACTAGTCGATGGATGTAACGGGGCATAACTCATACACACATAACCAGTCTATCAAGCATGTAAGCTCCATCCATAAGGTACATACCCTACATCTCATAATGAATGAGGTACATCATACCCATCACATTATATGGAGAGTGTGTCTCCGTGGAAACACTATAAAATGGGAATGTGGTTCCTCAACCCAATGTCCAACTAGTATTATTGGTGCGGGATTCCATACTCAACACCCGATGTAAGGGAGCGTGATTCTACCATGCTCAACTAATATCTTACCATTATTAACATCCAATATAATGGGGTTATCACATTTATTATATATTTGATGAGGTAATCCCTATCATGAAACTTATTAAACAATCTCATACATATACAAATGACGTATAATTATATTTATATCATATTCATGATATAGCATAACACATGAGGAAAACCCTCTCATATGTCCCATTAGTAATGTTCATTTATTATTAAATAATTTTCATTATCAAAGGGAATTTATAATGACAGAAGTGAAGGTGTGTTCTTTCTACATTTTACATATGATTATCTAATATCCATTCATTTATTTAAGGAAAACAAGCCACCATGAATAATTCAATCCATTTAATCCCTTTAATTTCAAAAATTTTTAATTCTCTAAGGAGATGGAAATAATCATGCCTATTCCATCCTAAATACTCAAAACTAACCTATTTAGTTCAATGAGGTATGAAAAAATAATTCATAAGTCTAAAGGGGCCAATTGGAGGTGTCATGGTCAAAGGAGGGAATTACCTACCTGAGAAATTCTAATATAGGTTGGGCCAAACATCTAAGAGGTTCGTTGGATTCTATAATACAATCACATTACAAGGGAAAATCAATTTAGAAGCTAAGAAGAATACATTTAGGCATCCTAGGCATCTTTTTCATTTATCCACAATTAGCAATAATGGTCTAAATCACATGGCACACCCATGGGGTGACCATATATGGGGTATTAAACCTATAAATTACCAAATAAGGATCTATATATATATATAACAAGGTGAGAGGATCAATTTTACATGAATAAATCAAACTAAAGGTATCACTTTGAAAACGTTGGTGTGTGGAAGAACGACATAGCTATGATGAAACAAAACTCAAAGGAAAAACTAAATGACCACAAACCTCAGGGTCGTAGATAATGCCTCACTCAATACTGGCCTCAGATTCAGAGTAGGTTGGAAGAAAACTAATAAATAGTAAAATGCCTTGAAAATGGGGGAAATTATCCTAAACCTAAATAGTATGATGGATTTGAAGGAAAAATTGAATATGATGTAAGAGTGAGGTTAGTCTTACCTTAAGGAGTCCAACGCATCCTTATGATGTTGATTCGGTTTTCAGATGAAGGAGTTAGAGGAACTCCTAGGATGGTGGAACTTTGTGTTCCACAGGATAGGAGAATACCTTCTTTCACTGGAGGAAGAGGAGAGAAAAAGGAAATAGTGTTTAAGAATAAAGGAGGGGTAACCTTCTAATTTCACACCAAAATAAGGGGGTGCACGGTTTGTTCATATGGTTTCAATAAACTGTGCAAAAACCATGCTAGTTCACTTCTAGTTGGGGTGGCCCACATGGTTAGGGTCATGGTTGGACAAACCATGAGAAAACCCTATGAAATGTCTCTATCCCATGCCTGCAACTGTGTTCACAACCATGCACCTCAGGTCTCATTTTTGCAAATAAACTGTGAGGCCTAGTTCTTGCTTCCCATTTCATGGCTCTAAGGTTCGAACAAGCCCTAGACTCTCTTAGAACCTTCTTGGATTGATTAGACCTCTTTATTAAGGTCATTTAAGGAATTAAAATTGAGAAACTAATTACTCATAACTTCATTGAAATGTGGGGTTGTTACAACCACCCCTCTTTAAAGCAACTCATCCCTGAGTTGGCCTTCTAAGGGTAAAGAGGTACAATGAGAAACGTTTTCTGACCACTGAGATCATATTTAATCTTTTTCTCCAAATTATTTTCCTATACATGGTCATGATTCCATAACACCCATACCAGAGGAATGGACCTACCTCAGAGTTTTTTCACGCTCTAATCCACAAAACGAACTAGAAATTCTTCAATGGAAGCATCTACATCCAGCTCAAATTCATGAGGCTGAAAAATAGGTGATGGGTCTAGATAGTATCGTGAATCTGAGATACATGAAAGACATCATGTGTAGATCAATGTCTATGAGGAAGTTCCAACTGGTAATCCACTGGATTGATCAATTTCATAACATAAAACAATACAACGAACTTCAATGAGAGATTACCTTGCTTCTGAATACCTTTATAGCCCATCTTGGGAGAAAATCGCAAGAAAACCTAGTCTCCGACCTCAAACTCAAAAGGTTGTTCGTGTCAGTTGTCATATAAATGCTGCCTAGACTAAGTTTTCATCATATGATTCCTAATCAATTAGACTTACTATATAGTCTCCCACATGATACATGGTCCAAGCATATATACTTCACCTTCCTCTATCCAGTACATAGGTGAGGGAAAAGGCCTACCATATAAGTCATTATAAGGATCCACCTCAATGGTAGTCTCAATTATGTTATTATAAGAAAAATCAAATAGGGGAACCTGTTTCTCCTAGGAACCCCCAAAGTCTAGGAAAAATGCGTAGAGCATGTCCTATAGAACCTAAATCATATTCTCCATCTTTCCATCGATGTAGGGGTGATATGATATGCTTAGAAGAACCTATGTACCCAAGTCCTTCTTCAACCCCTACCAAAACCATGATGTTAAATAAGAGTCTCTTTCAGAAAATATAGAACAAGGAGCTCCATGAATATACATAACTTCTCTGACATAAAACATTCATATTTCATATACTAAGAAGGTCTATAACATAGGTAGGAAGTTTGCTACCTTCATCAAATGATCAATGATAACCCACACTGTCTCATTGCCATGAGGTGATATGGGTAGATAAGTCGCAAAGTCCATCAAAACATCATCCCATTTTCACTTAGGAATGGAAGATGGCAGTAGAATACATTTCAGGCGTTGATGTTATGCCTTCACCTGGTGATAGGTGGAACCCTGAGTGATGAAGACATCATTCTCACTTTTCATACTAGACCACCAATACTGATGATGTATGTCTCGATACATTTTGGTGACACTATGGTGAACCTCCCATGCAAAGGCCTGGAATTCCCACATAATCTCTTCTATAATTCCTATTGGGGGCCATACATTCCCATGGAACAATAAGGTATAATCCTCACCCATGGTCCAACTAGAATATTTATCATCATCTAAAACACTTTCCCTTAGAACAAGACCTTCAGGGTCGCATAACTGCCTTATTTATACATGTTCTAGAAGAGTAGAAGTCACTACTAAGGTTGAGAGTATAGTCTAACCTTGGTCCTCTTGAACCTCAATGTACATCATTGAGAATAAGTCTATGAGCTTCCATCCATCACTAGATTCATAAACCAACTGTATCTGAGTCTTTTGGCTCAGATAATCAACTACTAAATTACCCTTTCTAGGATTGTAGAAAAGATCAAAATCAAATGAATGAAGGTACTCAACGCATTTGTGCTGTCTGAGATTCAGATCTTGTTATGTAAATATGAATTTGAGGCTTTTGTGTTTTGTGAATACAACAAAATGATCTCCAAGTAGATAGTGTCTCCAATAGCATAAAGTAGTTAGAACAACAATTAGCTTTAGGTCGTGCATCTGGTAGTTCTACTCATGAGGCCTTAACTGAAAAGACCCAAATTCAATGACTCGCATATCCAAAATTTGAATAGATCTAAGCCCGATACCTAATGAATCATAGTATAAAATATATCTTCTTCCTGGATCTAGAAGAATGAACATCAGTGTTGAAGTCAAAAAACCCTTAAACTCCTAAAAGGACACTTCACATGCTTATATACATACAAATTTCACACCCTTCTTTTTCAAGCCTATGAGTGGTGCTTTAAGGAATGAGAAATATTGGATGATATGTCTGTAATATCTATCTAGACCTAAGAAACTCTTAATGTAAAAGATTTTATTAGGACTCTCCCATGAAACTACAGTTCTAACTTTCTCTGGGTCTACTGAAACTCTTAACTCTGAGATAATTGTGACATAGTTAGTGGATTTTTTTGAACCAAAAGTGTCCTTTACTATTCATAGAATAGATTCAATGCTCTCTCTGTGTATTCAACACATTATCATGGTGGTTGTAATGGTCATGTCTGAAGCATGAATACACTAAGATATCGTTAACAACGACTACCATGAATGAATCTAGATATGGGTGGAAAACCGAATTTATAAGAGAAGTGAAGTCTGTAGGTGTGTTCGTGAGTCTGAACGACATAACTAGGTATTCATATACCTGCTCATGAAAGCTGTGTGAGGTATGTATAATGACTTGAAACACACCTAGTGATAGCTTGACCTTAGATCTATCATTGAAAACACTTTCACTCCTTGAAGACGATTAAAGAGGTCATCTATTCTAGGCGTTGGATACTGATTCTTTATGGTAAGATGATTCAAATAAAGGTAATCCACACAAATCCTGAGGGTACCATCCACCTTCATGGAAAAAATAACTAGTAAACCCTAATGATATGTGTTGGGGAATATAAATCCTTTATACTGTAGATCCTCCAACTATTTCTTGAGCTCTAGAACCTCCTTAGGTTCTATACTATAAGAACGAATGGTCACTACTTCTGCTCCTGGAACAAGATCAATGGTAAACTCTACATATCACACCATAGGTAGACCAGAGAATTTTTTAAAAAATAAATCCAAAAAACACTCCATTATAGGAGGAAAAACTACGGTTCGTAACCCCTGGTCATTGAAGAACAAACCGACGATCTGTGTTGTCACATTGTCGAGCCTCTACTACTTGGTCCCATCTCTAGTCACCCTGACATATCATTGTCCCTTATGCACATTCTTAATTCCCTCTAATGATTTGAACATCACCCTCTAATAATATCAGTCAATATAGGCTCAATAGGGAACTAATATGTCCATCCCGATGAATACATCAAATATCTCCATATTGAGGAAGAATAGATTCCACACAAAATGGTAATTGCCTATCTCAAGGGGGGATCCTTAAAATAAAGTACAACCTATGATCAGATACCTAATAGTGTTTCTGTCATCATAAGATCACAAAAGTGCTCAATCTCAAGGCCCGGACACTTATTGTTTTGCGATGATATAAATGGGTGAGACACGCCGGTATAAAATAAATTAGACACTAGACTAGAGGATATTATAATACTACCTAATACAGTAGATGGTCTTGTGGTTTTCTCTTGTAGTGTAGGCTAGACTGCATGTAACTATCCTATCCCATCACCGTGAGTCACTTCTCAACTTCCCTAAGATAGCTCACTATACTAGAGTAGAGAATCATAATTTTTACTTCCTTTACCTCAACTACCACCTCGGCCTGAATTATCGGTGGTATTCTAGAAACCATCCTATCATGATCTTGTTGGTGTTGTTCCTGAACGTGAAGTAGGTATTGATACCCACTCACTAGGTGCTGAAGGTAAGTTCCCCCATAAACACTAGTTATGGAACATCCTGCCACATCCTATTCATTCCATTCACTAGTGCAGAAAACATTTTTTACGTCGGTTATTTTTCATTATTTACGTCGGTTTTTAGGTGACGTTAATACGGACAACATTATAAATAACGTTTTTTACGTCGGTTATTTAAAACCCGACGTAACATACCTAACATCACGGGGTTTATCACGTCGGTTATTTAAGAAACCGATGTGATAAAATGCCTGGGATATCGTTTATCACGTCGGTTATGACATAACCGACGTGATTAACCCTTCCCCGGGCCTATTATCACGTCGGTTTCTTAAATAACCGACGTGATAAAAAGGCCTGGGAAACATTTTAGCACGTCGGTTATCCAATAACCGACGTGGTAAATCGATTCCCAGGCCTTTTAGCACGTCGGTTATATTAAGAACCGACGCGATAAAAGGCCCGGGAACGGTTTATCACATCGGTTCTCGAAAAAACCGACATGATAAACCCCTACCGATTTATTTACCACGTCGGTTATAAAATAACCGACGTGAAAGCGATATTTGTTTTTTAAAATAATTGCACTGCTCTCACCAAAAAGCAACCAGAAACCAAACAACAAAAATAACCGTGCCAGCCCTCCCCCAAGCCCCAACTGAACCCCACCCTCATCTATACCCACCTAACAACCTGGCCAGCCCTCCCCCACCACATTGGAGCCCCACCACAACCCTTGGACACCCCCCACCCCTTGGACAGCCCCCCCACCCTCATTTACACCCCCACGACCCCTAGTACAGCCTCAAACACCCATTGGACACCCCTCCCATATCCCTTGGACACCCCCCACCCCTTGGACACCCCCACCCCTTGGACAGCCCCCCACCCTCATTTACACCCCCAAGACCCCTAGTACAGCCTCAAACACCCATTGGACACCCCCCCCCACACCTTGACAGCCCTCCCAGACCCCTTGGACACCCCCCGACCCCTGGACACCCCCCCGAGCCCTTGGACAGCCCCAAACACCCCTTGGACACCCCTCCCATATCCCTTGGACACCCCCCCACCCCTTGGATAGCCCCCCACCCTCATTTACACCCAACCGGCCCCTTGGACAGAACTCCCAGACACCTTGGACACCACTCCCATATCCCTTGGACACCCCCCCACCCCTTGGACACCCCCACCCCTTCGACAGCCCCCCAACCTCATTTACACCCCCCGAACACTAGGACAGTCCCAAACACCCCTTAGACACCCCTCCCATATCCCTTGGACACCCCCACCCCTTGGACACCCCCACCCCTTGGACAGCCCCCCCACCCCCTGGACACCCCCCCGACCCCTTGGAAACCCCCCATCCCCTTGGACAGCCCCAAACACCCCTTGGACACCCCCCACCACTTGGACACCCCCCACCCCTTGGACAGCCCCCCCCCCCACCCTCATTTACACCCAACCGACCCCTTGGACAGCCCCAAACACACCTTGGACACCCCTCCCATATCCCTTGGACACCCCCCACCCCTTGGACACCCCCACCCTCATTTACACCCCCCGACCCCTAGGACAGCCCCAAACACACCTTGGACACCCCTCCCATATCCCTTGGACACCCCCCAAACACCCACCCACCCCCTTGGAACCTCTCCCCCCATACCAAAATCCAGACCAGAAAAACCATCAACAGTAGACCAAAACAAGAAATAGAGAAAAATTAAACATTCACTTATATAACATTCAAAACTTACACTGTCAACTTCAAAAAAAAAACTAAATCCAACCTAAATGACTACGAAATACACAATTACATTGACAATATTCAAAATTACATTTTACATTACAAACAACTAAAAGTCAATCAAACCTGTAAAATAATTTGACCACTCCACTTGTAAGTGTTTGATATCTTCAGCAGTAAAGGGTTGAGGGTCATCAAAAAGCTACAAAGGAAAAGGATAGTAGTCAACGTGTATAATGAATAAATCAAATTTAAATATTACGAGAAAGAGGAAATCTTACCAGGTCAAAACACAGAACTGTCCCAGTTGTTATTATTTCATACATAAATCTTAACATGTAATATCCGCATTCGATGATGCCTTGTTGCTCATGACATTTCTGTTTGAATGAGTGTAAATTCAATATATTATTTTTATGTAATAAATCAAAATGTACAAATTATAAATGGATATTTACCTTCGCATGTACATATTTGATCTTGAAATTCCTTTTCTTTGCGCTTTTTCGAAAGTGGACCCATGCCCTGTTAGAAAATAATACGAATGGGGTAAATTTAAAATTCATTATAATATATAAAACTATTGTGAAATTGAAACTTACGTTTCCAATATATTCTTAAAACATTCTCGCACATCATCATGGAGAGAGCATATCCAATAAAGTGCTTTCTCCCTAGGGCAAAAAACCCCTAACATCCAATGATCCCTGATAAAAGGAAATTTAACGTTAGTGGTTTTTTATGTTAAAAGATAATTAACTCTTTGAGAGGGATGTGTTTCATACCTCTCACAAAAAGGCATCATCCAACACTGTTTGATTACATTCTTTTCAAATCTATCAGCAATATAAATCATTCTTTGTTCCTCATCCAATGCACATGCTTCAGGGGAAATCAATTGTGGGTCCATGAATCCATATACATCTGTCAGCTCATTCCTATCACAAATTTTATAAAGATACCTAATACAAAGCATACATAAGTATACATTTTTAATAAATATAACGCAAGGAAAAGGTGTTAAGACTTATATGATAAAAATTTGCACCACGTTGATGCCCAACTTATCTCCAGTGACAAACTCCATGATATCAGTTTTCATAATCCCGACACTTAGTTCACGTCCACAGACATGAGCTTCCATTGTAAAGTCATAATGATCCGCCAACAAATTTGAATATCTTGAAAATTTGTCAAGACTGCTAGTATCTGCATCTGATGTCATAGCTATCTGTCTTTGTTGTTGTCTATACAGTATTTCTTTACCTTTGAAGTATTCCTGCAAAAATAAATTGAAAAATATATTAGTTTTCAAATGGTAAAACATTAATAAAAATATAAAATAAAAGATATAACATCCATACCTCTATGGTAATGAGTCGAAGAAGTCTGGATGGCCAAAGTAAAAAATGGCCGATACTATGTCCAACTGTCGTCACCTCATCTGTAGGTAATGGTATCCGAGCTGATCTATCTATAATATCCTGTACAGTGACCCTCTGATTCTCTACCTCTAACTGTTGATGATGAACTGTATCTCATATAAAATATACCATCCCATATGCAACTATATGATGTTGAGGATCATCAACATACAACTCACAATAAGTAGGTAGCTGCGGCGGAGGAGGAGGATCAAAAATGGGGTCCGCAGGCTGAGGTGGGGGAGTGGGAGCTACAGGGAGAGGTGGAGTGGGAGCTGCACCCTGAAATTGTCTTTGCAAGTCTGCAAACATAAACTGCACCGATGCTCTAATCTTGTCCTCCATTGTCGCATTAATATTATGGACTTCAGCCTCCAAGGATTCTATTTTTTTATAAACTCCCTCAACGTTAGAAGTTGAGGAATGTGGCAACACTTTTCTTACCGATACACCTTCCGGATATCCTCTTACACGGCCAGGATGTTCGGGCTTTCCCAATGCCACAGATAAAATATCTTCCCTCCCAGATGGTGTAAATGTCCCATGTGAACTCTGCTCCTCAAGAGAGTCCTGTAATAATTAATTGAACATTTCTATAATGATTGGAAAGATATGACGAAAATAGTAAACTTAAATAAATAAAATATATATCTTACAATCCTCTCAACTACGAGTCTCGATTCTTCCGAAAGATATTGTCCTTTTTTCCCTTCCGAGCTCTTTTCCATTTCTCATGTCTAGATGGAGGGGATGGAGGGGCCACCTCTCCAGAGCTTGAAGACTCAGCTCTTAGTTGTTGAAATTTTTCTGCCATCATTTGTTCTTCCAATAATGCATACCCTCCCCGAGATAAACTATGAGAGTATACATTTTTAGATTGGATCTCTTGATGAGCTTTCCTTGTTTGCTGTAAATTAAGAATAAGTAATCAATAACAAAACAATAATAAGATCATTTATATAAGAAAGCTTATAAAAGTTTACATTTCCCTTACCAAAAATGATTCTTTTCTTCTACTTTCAAAAAATTGTCTCCATGTGTCTTCATCTATAAAAGGATATATACGACATGGATTCTCACGACTCCTATGACCATAAATGAAATCAGATGAGAGGGTTGATTTGAAATCCCTCCATCTCCTAGCAGCCAACGATAAGAATTTCTTCCTGAATCCTCCAGTGTCAGGAATATCAAATGTCATCTGATAAAAAAGAGGTTAAAAATATTATATATACTAGAAACATTTATAGAACAGTCAAACAATAGCAAAAGATCTTACCAAAATGGTCTCCCACAGCTGAGAAATTATCTCCTTATCCACACTTCTCCAATCATCATAGAGAATGCTTACTTTTCTCTTAGCCTGAGTTGCTACAAAACCCTTAAAATATTTAGCATTTGGACCTCTAGGAATATCATCATCATCAAACTCCACGACTATCCTCTCCTCCTTCGTACGGGCAAGTGATAATTTTGGTAAACGTGTGCACCCACACTTACCAACCTTTGAACTCTTTTTCGTAATAGGAGCATGTGAATGTTCCTCCCCAGATGTATGACCAATATGCTCATCTCCAGAATCATGTGGCTGATCAACTGATTGATCTGTCATTTTCCTTCAAATCAAAAAAACAAACATTAGTTCACAAATATACAAATTCAAATATTGTA
Source organism: Viscum album (assembly GCA_963277665.1). NCBI lineage: Eukaryota > Viridiplantae > Streptophyta > Magnoliopsida > Santalales > Viscaceae > Viscum > Viscum album. The sequence continues at coordinate 91,630,570 of OY728131.1, forward strand.
ATACTACTTAATCAGAAAATAGAAAAGTGTACTAAATTACATAATAGTAAACATTGGTAATATGGTAAGCATGTTAAACAATGATAAACATGGTAAACACAGTCTGTTGTACCCCTCTCTCTTGGATTTTAATGATCACAATCACTCTTATTATGTTCTAACTTGTTTTCAAGTGTTTTTGTTGATAGGCAAAAGGTTGCCAAGGAGTTGGCCCAAGAAAGCTGAAAAGTGGACTCACTGAGTCCACCGGTCAGCCGGTGTGAGCTCACCGGCCAGCCGGAGGACCCAGGCAGTAGACTTGCCCACTGCCTGGTGTCACCGGCCGGCCGGTGGTGAGCCACCGGCCGGCCAGTGGACCAGACAGCCCTGCTCTGTCTGGGCCACCGGCCGGCCGCTGGCTCACCACCGGCCGGCCGCGGGATCACCACCGGCCGGCCGGTGGACCAGACAGCCTTTCTCTGTCTGGACCACCGGCCGGCCGCTGGATCACCACCGGCCGGCCACTGGATCACCACCGGCCGGTCGGTGGACCAGACAGAGAGCCTTCCTCTCTGTCTGGACCACCGGCCGGCCGCTGGATCACCACCGGCCGGCTGGTGGACCAGACAGAGAGCCTTCCTCTCTGTCTGGACCACCGGCCGGCCGCTGGCTCATCACTGGCCACCCGGTGATCCACCACCGGCCGGTGCGCCCAGGACTTCTCCTCTTTACGGTTTTTATTGTTTTATCATTTTGGTTTGATATATGTTTTAATAAGTAAAAAATTTGCAATATCTAACATTATATGAAAAAACTAAATGTAAACAAGAAATAAACATGTGTTACCTGTAATTTTAGGAATGTACAGTTGGATTGTTTTCCCAAATTCCTTCGTCGTGATCGTTCCTTATGGCACAAACCATGTCTTCAACATACTCATCATTATGTTCTGTTAATCTTTCCATTGAAGTAGGGATCTCACATAAATCAGCATCTTCATCAAATTCATCCTCACCAACATATTGTTTTTTCCCTTGTAAAACAACAGCCCACTGCATATCTGATTGATCTACTACATAGAAAATTTGTTTGGCATGTGTTGCCATTATAAAAGAATCAGCTGTGTCTTCCAATCTATTCATATTAACAAGTGTCATTCCAAATTCATCGTGTCTGACACTGTTGTTACCGATAAACCATTTACAGTTAAAAACAGGAACTTTAATTTTAAAGTAATCAGCCTCCCATATGTCTTCAATCACTCCATAATATGCACTTGATGCCGAAATTGGGTTTCTGTCCTTAGCACTCGAAAAATGCATTGCTTCTGCAAACACCAATACACCACTATTCTGAACTGCACTTCTGTTGTCCTGAGCTTTCGTATGAAATGTATAGCCATTAATGTCATAAGCGGACCATGTTATCACATTTAAAGCTGGACCACCCACTATCCATTTTAATGTCTCTGATACATCTGATCTACCAAGCAAGGTCTTTTTAAACCATGGCAAAAAAGTTTTGTTGTGCTCATTCAAAATCCACATTTCTTTCTTCTTTGGATGACATTGTTTCAACTCATTAATATGCAATGTGATATACGGTTGAACATCAGCTATGTTATTCAAGATGTATGATTCTAACTTCTTCATCTGTTCAGCTGACAGTGATTTGACTTTCAAGCTACGAATCCCCTTTCCCTCATTATTAACCCGTTCATGGCGAGATGGAGGCAAACCTATGTGTTGCGCCGTAGCCAAGTAGCTCATACAAAACTCTGCTACCTCCTCAGAAATATACTTTTCAATAATGGAGGCTTCAGGTCGATAGGGATTTTTAACATATCCCTTTAATATTTTCGTATACCTTTCAAAAGGATACATCCAACGAAGATATACAGGTCCACAAAGCTTTATTTCTCGAACCAGATGAATCATTAAATGCACCATCATATCAAAAAAAGTTGGAGGAAAATACATTTCCAAATGACAAAGTATAAAAATTGCATCCTTTTCCAAAATGTTCAAAGCATTCACATCAATCGCCTTGTTACAAATTGAATTGAAAAAATAACACAACCTCATTATAGTCTTTCTGACACGGATGGGCAATATTCCACGCAGTGCAACTGGTAGAATTTGTTGCATCATGACGTGACAATCATGTGATTTCATACCTATCAACTTCAAGTCTTTCAATGAGACTAAATTTTTTACATCTGAAGAATAACCTTGAGGCACTTTGATATCATGAAGACACTGACAGAAGCTACTTTTCTCCCTCTTCGATAATGTATGACAAGCCGGGGGAAGAAATGTTCGTCTTCCTTTAAGAGTGGGAGCTAACTCCAAACGTATTCCCATTGATAGTAGGTCTAACCTTGCATTCAACCCATCTTTTGTCATTCCTCTAATATCTAGCAATGTTCTGATCAAAGAATCACAGATATTCTTCTCCACGTGCATGACATCAATATTATGTTTGACTTCATGATACCTCCAATATGGTAGCTCAAAAAATATTGACCTTTTCTTCCAAATATGTCTATCATTACCAGATTTCTATGTCTTTCCCAATGTCACATCAAGGTTTTTCACCCTCTCAAAATAAAAATCTGGGGATAAAGGTTTTGGAGCAGTATCAAATTCTTGTGAGCCATTGAATGCCTTTTTTAGTCTTCTATAAGGGTGATCCATAGGCAAAAACTTTCGATGACCCATGTACACTGTTTTCCTCCCATGATGCAATTGACAATATGACGTCTATTGTTCGCAAATTGGACATGCTTTATGCCCTTTAACACTGTATCCAGAAAAATTTCCATATGTTGGGAAGTCATTTATAGTGAATAGAAGCACTGCATGCAGTTGAAAATATTCCATTTTATAAGAATCATACACCCTAATACCATCAGCCCATAACAGTTTCAGATCATCAATCAGCGGTGACAAGTATACATCAATATCATTGCCGGGTTGCTTTGGACCAGAGATCATGATACTCAACATGACATATTTGCGCTTCATACAAACTTCAGAAGAGAGGTTGTAAATTACCAATAAAACAGGCCATGAACTATGTGTGCTACTGAGGGTTCGGTATGGATTCATTCCATCTGTGCACAAGCCTAGTCTCAGATTTCTAATTTCATTTCCAAATGTAGGGTACTGGGCATCAATTTTCTTCCATTGTGGAAAATCAGCTGGATGACGTATTTTTCCATCACATACCCGCTCATCAGCATGCCATCTTAACCTTTTTGCATCATGTGAATTATCAAATAAACGTTTGAAACGAGGAATTATAGAAAGATACCAAAATACCTTTGAAGGGAGCTTTGTAATCTCTACATCAGCTTGTGATTTTTCTTTCACCTTATACCGTGATGTCCCACATTTAGGACACTCTTTCAGAAATTCATATTCCTTCCTATATATAATGCAGTCATTCGGATAGGCATGTATTTTCCTGTATCCCAATCCCATCGGGCATAATATTTTTTTGGCCTTATAATGTGAATCTGGAAGATCGTTATCTTTTGGAAGAATGTCTTTCATCAATTGTAGAAGCTCTATAAAACTTATGTCACTCCATCCATGTTTCGCCTTCAGGTTAATCAATCTTAACACCGCCGACAAAACCGTAAAATCTATACAACCAGGATATAATGGTTTTTCGGCATCACCATATAGACGTGCAACTGTCGGTTATATCTCAATTTGTTCTTCTACAATATCGCGAATCATTTCTTCAATTCCATCGGAGTTACCATCTTGCGATTCATTATCATCAGTGACATTCTGTCCAGTTTCGCCATGCCAAATCCAAGGGTTGTAACTCGGATTGAAACCATGACAAATCAGATGATCTTTTATCTCTCTACTTTTCAACTTCTTCATATTCAGACATTTCAGGCATGGACAGAAAAAAATGTCACTACTTGGAACATTTCGTTTAGCAAATTCCAAAAAGGCATCAACACCTTCCTCGTATTCATTGCTCATTTGATGTGCCGTAATCCAACTTCGACTCATTATTACCTATAACAAATAGCAAAAATATATATATTTTTTAGATAAGACAAATATATGTTTATATGAAAAAAATCATAATTTGAATGTAAACAATTTTGAAATATAAAACAAATCGATGTGTATTTAAAAAAATATGCTTGAATATTATTTTGTAAACAAAATATAGTAAGAGATAACACCCCCTGGAACCCCCCGACCCCTCTGGACAGCCCCCCGCCCCTCCTGGACACCACCCCCCAACCCCTACCCCCTTGGACACCCCCCCTGGACATCCCCCAACCCTCTGGACAGCCCCCCCACCCACCCGGACAACCCCAAATACCCTCTGGAGAGGCCGCTACCCACTTGGACAGCCCCCCCACACCCATCCACCCCCTTGGACACCCCCCTGGACACCCCACCGACCCCTCTGGACAGGCCGCCACCCCCTTGGACAGCCCCCCACACCCACCCATCCCCTTGGACACCACCCTGGACACCCCCCGACCCCTCTGGACAGCCCCCGACCCCTCTAGAAAGCACCCCCACCCCTCCTGGACACAACCCCCCACCCCCGACCTACTTGGACACCCCCCTGGACACCCCCAACCCTCTGGACAGCCCCCCACCCCTCCTAAACACCACCCCCACCCCCTACCCCCCTTGGACACCCCCCAACACCCACCCACACCCTTGGACAGCCCCCCACACCCACCCACCCACTTGTAAACCCCTCTGGACACCCCCCGAACCCTCTGGACAGCCCCCCACCCCTCCTGAACACCACCCCCCACCCCCTACCCCCTTGGACACCCCCCTGGACATCCCCCAACCCTCTGGGCAGCCCCCCCCCCCCACCCACCCGGACAACCCCAAATACCCTCTGGAGAGGCCGCCACCCACTTGGACAGCACCCCACACCCATCCACCCCCTTGGACACCCCCCTGTACACCCCACCGACCCCTCTGGACAGGCCGCCACCCCCTTGGACAGCCCCCCGCACCCACCCATCCCCTTGGACACCACCCTGGACACCCCCCGACCCCTCTGGATAGCCCCCGACCCCTCTAGAAAGCACCCCCACCCCTCCTGGACACAACCCCCCACCCCCGACCTGCATGGACACCCCCCTGGACACCCCCCAACACCCACCCACACCCTTGGACAGCCCCCCACACCCACCCACCCCCTTGTAAACCCCCATGGACACCCCTGACCCCTCTGGACAGCCCCCCGCCCCTCCTGGACACCACCCCCACCCCCTACCCCCATGGACACCCCCCTGGACATCCCCCAACCCTCTGGACAGCCCCCCACCCACCCGGACAACCCCAAATACCCTCTGGAGAGGCCGCCACCCACTTGGACAGCCCCCACACCCAGCCAACCCCTTGGACACCCCCCCTGGACACCCCACCGACCCCTCTGGACAGGCCGCCACCCCCCTTGGACAGCCCCCCCACACCCACCCATCCCCTTGGACACCACCCTGGACACCCCCCGACCCCTCTAGAAAGCACCCCCACCCCTCCTGGACACAACCCCCCACCCCCGACCTGCTTGGACACCCCCCTGGACACCCCCCAACCCTCTGGACAGCCCCCCCACCCCTCCTAAACACCACCCCCCACCCCCTACCCCCTTGGACACCCCCCTGGACACCACCCCAACACCCACCCACACCCTTGGACAACCCCCCACACCCACCCACCCCCTTGTAAACCCCCCTGGACACCCCCCGACCCCTCTGGACAGCCCCCCGCCCCTCTTGGACACCACCCCCACCCCCTACCCCCTTGGACACCCCCCTGGACATCCCCCAACCCTCTGGACAGCCCCCCCACCCACCCGGACAACCCCAAATACCCTCTGGAGAGGCCGCCACCCACTTGGACAGCCCCCCACACCCATCCAACCCCTTGGACACCCCCCTGGACACCCCACCGACCCCTCTGGACAGGCCGCCACCCCCATGGACAGCCCCCCACACCCACCCATCCCCTTGGACACCACCCTGGACACCCCCCGACCCCTCTGGACAGCCCCCGACCCCTCTAGAAAGCACCACCACCCCTCCTGGACACAACCCCCCACCCCCGACCTGCTTGGACACCCCCCTGGACACCCCCCAACCCTCTAGACAGCCCCCCACCCCTCCTAAACACCACCCCCACCCCCTACCCCCTTGGACACCCCCCTGGACACCCCCCAACACCCACCCACACCCTTGGACAGCCCCCCACACCCACCCACCCCCTTGTAAACCCCCCTAGACACCCCCCGACCCCTCTGGACAGCCCCCCACCCCTCCTGGACACCACCCCCCACACCCTACCCCCTTGGACACCCCCTGGACACCCCCCAACCCTCTTGATAGCCCTCCCACCCCCCTGGAATCACTGAAAATTTACCATAACAAGAAGTTGGGCCATTCAAAGAATGTTTTTAGGTGTGGAGGAAGAACTGATTTTCAATATTGCAAGTTGAACTAATAGATCTAGGGATGATAAATAAGATTATGGTGCCAAAACGAGTTAAAAGGGTTCGCAATCGAAGAATCTTAGGTAGTTTCAACAAAAAAATCACAACACATATATATATACTATCTGCGAAAAAAAACGAACGAGTGGGAGGATTACCTGAGTGCAGTGAGTTTAGATGATTGATCCGAGGAGATTAAATATGAGAAACGATGATCGCAAAACGAATCTAATCCAAAGAAATGGACGAGCCGATTCGGATTTACGCGCGAGAGAGACGAGTCACGACTGTCGAAGGTAAACTCGCGAATGACAATCCACGGGTCTGGGTAAATTTTTAAATGAGTTATCACGTCGGTTATTAAATAACCGACGTTATAATTTTTTTAAAAACATTTATAACTTCGGTTATTCAATAACCGACGTAAAAACCTTCCTCCGATTCTTTTTTTACATCGGTTATTTTATAACCGACGTTATAAAGGGCTCAAAATCCGCGTTTTTTTACGTCGGTTATTCCATAACCGACCTCAAAAACATCTGCGGATTCTTTTTTTACATCAGTTATTTTATAACCGACGTAAAAAGGCCTTCAAAAACCGCGTTTTTTACGTCGGATATTGAATAACCGACGTAATAACTCATACATATGTCGATTTGTTACGTCGGTTATTGAATAACCGACGTAACAAACACCCCCCTCTTCTGTTTTTTACGGCGGTTAATGTATAAACGACGTAAAAAACGAAGCCACGCGATTAATAACGTCGGCTATAAAAATAACCGACGTTAAAGGTGTACTAAACACAGGTTTTTACGTCAGTTATTAAATAACCGACGTAAAAAACCTCGTTTTACATATTATGACGTCGGTTTTATATAACCGACGTAAAAAATGGTGACGTAAAAAACGTTTTCTGCACTAGTGATTGGGTCTTGCATGCACTAAGGAATCATGTTTCCCTGCTTCCCACACTTGTAAAAAATAAGAAAATTGTCTACATGAGGATCTTGATAGCTACTTCTTCCCTGAGAAACCTCAAAAAACCTCTTTCTCCTATATGAAGAGGTACTAAAAGATCTCGGTGCCAATACACCCTGGTTTTCACCCTCAGTTTCCCTCAAATTCCTCTCTATGATAAGGGCATGGTTGAAGATTTCAGACATGGTAGTCAACCTAAACATGTTAAACTATAACTGGATGGAATAAACCATCGTATCCTTAAATCTCTTGGCGGTCATGATATCATCACCAGCTAGAGTTGGTGAGAACCACTCTGGATCAATGAAATAGAATGAGTATTCTATAACTGACATACCCCATGATGTAGGTTTATGAATTATCTTTTTCTGTCAGCCCTAAGAGTCTGGGGAAAGAAGTAGTCATTGAAGATGGTCTGAAATTATGCCCAGACAAGATCAAGATGCTGATCCACCAAGGTGAAAACATCCAACCAATTCTTGGTATAATCCCATATCATTTACATATCTAACTTAACCCTATACTCTGGAGGTGTCTCTAGATGATCTAATATAGAAAGGATTGCTTCAAGACAAGACTTTGTAGCATGAGGTCTATCATCCCCCAAAAAGGTGGTAGGATGATGCTGCTGAATTTCACAAGTCAAATTTTCCATGCTCGGGATAGTTCAAATTAGACAATGCAGACTCTGATGCATATGCAAGAAAACCTCTTAGAATTGGGAATCAGTGCCCATATCAGGAACTGGAAGAAGTTCCATAGGCAAAAATATAGGACGAATCATTTGTGGTTCATGGCCCACCACCATAGGAGTTTGGTTGTCACCACCTTCAGGGTGAATGGGTAAAGGATGTCATGGAGACATAATTATACAATGAAACCACAAACCTCAGAAAAGATTCAAGAAATTAGAAATATTTCATTTCAGAAAGTAGGACATGCATAAATCCTTCCTATAAAAAATACCACGCTTATTTTCCTACACCAAAATCGGGGACTAGGTGGTAGAAAGAGACCTATGAGGCCATTAGAACAAAAGAGATACCACTACTGACTACTAAGGTCAGAATCATGTCTATGTATGTATGTCATATATATATAATATGTTTGTTTATGCATTATAAGTGATTTTCAATTTAAATTGTTCTATTTCAAAATATTTAAATCACTTTAAAATTGTTGAATTATATGGTTTTCCATTTTATTATCCATAAGGATCCATACTCCTTTTGAACCAAAACATGGCATCCACTTGACCCACACCATAACACGTTCCATCCCATGCGACTCATGGTCCATGGATCAATGTTCCATAATTTAAGTCTTAAAGTTTTGTACATTAACCTATTGAGGAAAACACTACAAATTTAAGGCAAACACTTTATGTATCAATTATGTTTTTCAATACCTGTAATAATTGTCAGCATAATTAAATACATACTCAAGGAATAATGAATATGAATAGGAAAAGTCATGCTAAAAATTAAACATGGCAAGAAAATATGCATGAACTATTAACCATACTGTTCTTATAGTGATGCATGATCTCATGTAAAACCCTCATTTCATCAGGACACAACAAAAAAATAACTAATTCAATGATAACAATATCAATAACATCATAAATCAAGCACATCACCCAATGGTGAAATCGTATCAACTATAAATAGCTTAATTAATAAATGCAATTACCCATACCATGTAATTTGGGTTTTCCCTATAAATGGGTTAGCTGTGTCCAAGAATAGGGTCAATTCAAAATTCTATTAACACCCTAGTATTCTATCAAATACCCAAATAGTCAGAAAAAGGAAAAAAAGGTTCTGATAGCACTTTGTGATGTTATGACTCAAGATCCACTTAACCGGTTCCCTGAGTCAGTGGGTCACATGGCCTCAAGTGCACTTGCTCATATTCTAGATGTTGCCGACTAGAAGCAAGGGTGTAAAGGTAGTATAGTGGGGAGACTATACACTAATGTTATAGTATCCAAATGGATACAACAAAAAATAAACAATATGAAAAAGAAAATATAATTATAATAAATCAATAAACTAGAGAAGCATAAATAGATAACTGAATAAGGAAGCAACAGAAGAAATCAATAACTGAAAAACTGATATCAATATCAAAATCCTATTAGGTAGTGTATGATACAAGGATAATTGGCATGTTGTAATAAAAAAAGGGAACAGACAAATACAAGCATGCTATAGAATAGTACAAAAAGACAAAAGAGACAATTACTCTATAAGCATCCCAATCCTACGTATGGTCTTCTAATTTTAAGATCCATCTAAAGGTAAGCATATCATCAACATGTAGTAGGGACCTTTCCCTTATTCATTCTTACTATCAAACAATCTTATCAGGTTCCAAGGGTGGATCTAGTAGGGTGTGTGATAATAATAATAGTAGGCCACCACTAATGGTGTCTACATATTATCCAAGCAGTGATCGTAACTAAATCGTGTGTAGGTAATATCAATTAATTAACAAAGATGAATAGATAAACCAATGCCTGCTCAGGTTCCTAAAGGGGCAACCGACAGGTCTACCTGCTTTGGCTCCCTGTCAAAATAATTTCTCTGACAAGGATCTACATATATATACACAATAATATATATAGTTTAATTTTATATTTCATCCACCTATATGAACCATGTATGTGTAGACATAACTGGTCGTATACGTAGAATACTAGTTGCTGGATGGATTGGGGCGTAACTCAGAAATCCATAACCATCTTAATGAGCCTATAAGATTCATCTATAGGGTAAATTCCATATATATAATAATTAATGGTGTAATTCATGCCCTTCAATAAACATGGTGACTGTGCCGGCATGGAAATACTCTAAAAATGGAAAGTGGTGCCTCATCCCAACATCCATCTAGTATTAGTTGGGCAAGATTCCATACTCAACACCTAATGTAAGGGAGCGTGATTCCACCATGCTCAACTAAACCCTTACCATCGTTCACAACCCATATAAAGGGGTTATAAAATTTATTATATAAGGAAATATGTAATAGCTCTCATGAATATTTTTAAACAAGATCATACGTATATAAATGAGACATAATTTTATTTATAGCACATTCATGTTATAGAATAACACACAAGGAAACACCTATCATATGTACCATTATTCAAGTTCATTTACAATTAAATCATTAGCATTCTTAAAGAGTACATATAATAGAAAAGTGAAGGTGTGGTCTTTCCACCCTTCACACATCATTACATAAGATCCATTAAATTATTAAAGGAAAAAAAACAAAACATGAAGATGTCAACCCATTTAATACATTTCATTTAGAACATTTCTAACTCATGTAAGGAGAAGAAAAACATCATTTATATGCCATCATATATATATATATAAACCTATTTAGTTCAATAAAGCATAAAAAACATTTCATAAGGCTCAAGGAGTCAATTGGAGGAGTTATTGTAAAAGGAGGCAATTTACTACTTAGGAAATTCCAATATAGGTTGGTATAAACACCTAATAGGTTCCTTGGATTCTATAAAACATTTAATTTACAAGGGAAATTCAATTTATTAACTAATAAAAATCCGTTTTGGAATCTTAGGTATTTATTTCATTTAGCCACAATTATATATATTGTCCAAAATCACATAACATGCCCATGGGGTGACCATATAAGGGGTATTTAACATATAAATTACCAAAAAAGGATCAATATATATATATATATAACAAGGATCAAGGGTAAATTTTACATAAAGAAACCAAAGTAAATTGTTCACACTGAAACATTCGGCATGCGACACAATGACATAGCTACGAAGTGATGAAACTCAAAGTGAAAATAATGTGACCACCTACTTCAAGGTCATATATGATACCTCACTCGATATTGGCCTCAGATTCAAAGTAGGTTGGAATAAAATTAAAAAATGGTCCAATACCCAAAAAATAGGTCAATTGATCTTGCCCCAAAATATCATGACGGATTCATAGGAAAACGTGAATAGAAGGTAAGAGTGAGATCAGCCTTACCTTAAGGAGTCTAATTCTTCCTTCATATCTTTATTTTATGGCCAAATGAAGGAATTAGAGTAGATCCTAGGATGAGGTAATTGTTTGTTCCATGGGATAGGAGAAGACATTCAGCCACTGGAGGAGGAGGAGAGAAAAAGGAAATAGGGTTTAAGAATAAAAGAGGGGTAAACATGCAATTTCACCACAAAAAAATGGGGCACAGGATTTGTTTTTATGGTTTGAAAAAACCATGCATAAATAGGGATTAGTTCACTACTAGTTGAGGTTCTCTGCCTGTTTAGGCACACAGTTTGATTAACCCTTCACAAACCATCACTACAAGAAAATTGTGCTATAGCCATGGTTTCTAAAACCATGACTATGTGTATTTATACCATGGTTATAGCCACAGTTTTATTCAAAACCATGTCTATAGGGTATATTTTCAAAGACTATATTCGTGGTTGAGTGAAACTGTGGATATAACTTGTACCTATAGCCATAATTAATCTAAAACCATATAAATAGAGTGTTTTTTCAATAGTTATATCCATGGCTTGTTTTAAATCATGGTTATAGAGTCTTTTTTGAGGGCTATAGTCATGGTTTGCGTAAAACTGTGGCTATATAGTAATTTTTTTGTTGGATATAGCCATGGTTTCTATAAAACTGTGGCTATAGAGTATTTTTTCAGTAGTCTATAGCCACAATTTCTCTAAACCATGGTTATAGAGTATTTTTTTTTTCCAGAAGCTATAGTCACAGTTTCTCTAATCCATGGCTATAGGTTTCCCACCTAAACGCAAGATTTTTATCACGTGGAAATATAGAGGGAAGACCTATTACTCTGGTTTATTGGTTATAGCCTTGGTTAATAAAGATATATATACCAAAATATACATATCAATTACATCAGTTATCAATAGTGTACTTGTAATGCGGTTGAACCAAAATAGTGGAGGTATAGAGATCAAATCACTCTGGTCACTATTTATTTTAAACGTATATACACAGTGTTCAAATGTGGGGGCTATAGCCATGGTATCCAGAACTATGTTTGTAGGTTCTCTTACCATGGTGGAAACCATGGTAATATCCCACTAAAACTGTGGCTATTTCTTTTGGCTATATCCATGCCAATATAATCCACGACTAATTGGATTCATGGATATAACTTATAACCACAGTTTTAGGAACCTATGTCCATAGTTTTAGCTAGTGGAAATATCCAAATTTACTATGTGGGCGTATGAAATGGCTCTATCCCATGCCTATAATTGTTCACATGGTTGTGCACCTTGGATCGCACAGCTATAGACAAATTGTGTAGGTCAATTCCTTCTACCCATTTCTGGGCTCTAGGGTCCGAACAAGCCTCAAACACTCCTAGAACCTGATTGGATTGATTAGATGTAAAGACCCATAAAATTGGAGTGAAATTTTTTCTTAATTTTCGTTGGGATTTTACAAGAACGCAGTTTCTAACGGCACCTGATTCCGAGGCCCGGTGAGCCCGGAATTATTTCCCAAAGTCCAGCTCAGGCATGTTCACTGAACGAACGAGCGGAATTTTACTAACTTTTGAACCGGTGCTCAGAATCGAAATCTGAGGGCACCGATGAAACAGTAGTGCCAGTAATTATTTAGGAATACCTTTTCCAGAGTTGCGTTTGCTCGGGTGAGGTTATTAAAATATTGGGTTATGTAAAGAATAAAATAAAATGGTGAAACCAATTTTATTTTTATTTAAAGTAGTTTAACCTACGCTAAGTGGTTGGAGTGGGACCCACTATATCCTACTCCACTAGGTAGGATATTATTGGGGTGGGGCCCACATGAGACCTACCCTTTCAACTTCCTCAACTCCATTTAACTCCTCTCATGAATGTTCCAACTCTTGAGATTAATTAATCCCACTTAATTAATCTAGTTTTGAATTATTCTGAAATTCTTGGAATGTTTATAATATTGGTAAAAGGCTATTATTTTCATTTGCCTTGGAAAATATTCTATGGGCTTGGGGAGAAACTCTTTGTGGAACTTTTTTCATCCTATCTAGCGAAGAACACGAGAAACACAATCGCCTTCCTCCACTTCTTCAACCGGGGAGAGAAAGGAGGCGACACCACAAAGAACACTACCTACCTCCCTCTTCCTCCTACGTTGATGGAACGACACCATCATCCGCGACGCCCGACCTCTGCGACATTCGTATTCTACAGCTCATCGACGAATGAACCCAAAATCGAGGTACGAGCTATTTGTTTTTGTTCGTGAATACTTTCATCACCGTTCATCATTTTGTAATTGGGCCGCCTGTTATCGCAATAATGGGAGAAGGTCGGACCGCACGAACACGACCAACTCTCATCCCCCCTTGATGATTATGTTTGTTGCGGTTCGAAAGAAAGAGGCGTGGTGAAAACTGCATCGCGCGGTAACATGGAAAAATGTCGCGAAGATGCGTGATGTCGTCGCGCCACGCCGATGAGGCCAAACGAACCCGCGGACGGAGTCTGGCCGCAGCGAAGGGGCCAATCGCCATCACGCCGCGCTGGAGAACCACAAAGACACCGCGGCTGTAGAGGGGCTGTGGCGGAGGGGCGCGACACTATCGCACCGCGCTGGTCGGACAATACCGTGGCGGTGCAAGGCTGGGCGGCCGGAACCGCCGGCCGCCGACACCTTAGAAAGGCCGGATCTTGGTGGTCCCGCAGTAGCGGCACCGGCCAGCCAGACCGGACCGGCTGGCTTCTAGGAACCGGGGGTCATAACTCCTGGCTGGATAAAGGAGCAGCCCCCCACGTGGGGATAGGGGTTACATAAACAGGGGGGCAGCGTGCCCCTCTATTCCGCTCAGCTCGGCCTGCCGAGCTGGCCACCCGGGCCACCCAAGCGCGCTAGGCCGCCGGGCCGCCCAGGCCGGGCCGGGCCGTGCCAACGGGTCAGGCCGTGGCACCGGGCCGGGTTGGACCCAGACCCAGTTCGTGTTGACCTGGATCGGGCCGACCTAGAGGGTCTCTGGTCGGGTCGGTCCGGGCCCAAAACCCCCATTTTCAGACCTCTTTCGGTCTTTTGCTTATAACATGGGTTACAGAACTCCAATTGATGTGCCCTCAGTTGCGATGCGATCCTTGGAACGAGATAGTAATTTTGGTATATTACACTCAAGGTTTCAAAAAACTTTGGGTTTGGCCGGGTTGGTTCGAACACGAAACCAACCGTGCCCTCAAAGTGGAAACACTTATAACTTGAGCTCCGGACGCCCGATTGATGTGACTTCTACATTGATTGATTCCTCTTAGTGAGATGGACCATTTAGCTTGCTCCTCTCAAGGTTTGGATGTAGTTGGAGTACGGTCGGGTTTGTTTTCACATAAAAACCAACTGGCCCCCTTGGACGAAAAAGTCAATAACTCTAAGACCGGGCGTCCGATTGACGTGTCGTCTGTGACGTTGAGTTCCTGTTGATGATACGGAACTTTTGGATACATCAACTCCGGACTTCATGTTAGTTGATGTATCAGCCCCTCGGCTGGTGGAGCGGACCCTCCCCGAACGAGCTTGCAGTGTGCTGAAACCCTAGAGCTGGCTGCGACTACGATGACGATGACGATTGAAGGGGAATCCTCCGTGGGTTCGACAGCGATGACTACAACACTCAATGATCCTGTGTGGATCAGTGCCAACCGATCCTGTGTGGATCAGATCCTGTTTGGGTCAGTGCTCAGTGGTCCTGTGTGGGCCAGCGCATACCGATCCTGTGTCGGTCAGATCCTGTGTGGGTTTTGGCGGGGGTTAGTACCTATCGATCCTGTGTGGGTCATTGTGAGGGTTAGTACCTATCGATCTTGTGTGGGTCCGACGGCTTAGATGAATCAGTTGCTACATTTGATCATCTCTATCTTCATACGAAGAAGTGTACCTCTGTGAGATGAGTCTTGACTTTCAATCTTTACCTTCGATAAGATTGACTTGATATCCTGTGTGGATTACGTTATGCTTTCTTGTGTGGATTGGCTTGTGAATTCCTATGTGGAACGGGTTATTTTTTCCTGTGTGGACTGGTTTGTACTTGGGCTCGGAAGTTGGAGCTGAACTGGAATTGATGACTTAGGTATACGTATGGGAATATACCCAAGCAGTGTCGGATGTTACTTCATGATTGTATCTTTCCTTTGTGGATTATCCTATGTGGATTCTAGGAGACCATCGGGGGTCTCGGGGTCCCTACTGAGTAGCGTATACTCACCCTTTCGAGGTCTATGCCCGCACTACGTTGTGTTGGATTCAAACGATAGACAGTGCTGATCATGGTTGAGTCATGTGAAGCGAGTCGGTACCTGGAGGTGGACCACTGGGCGGGACATACACGGAGCGGACGGCTGGACCCGTAGAGTTGTGGAGACTATCTCTACCCACCCTTCAGGTGGGAGTTCCAGTGGGAGGATCGATGTTGCGGCTTTACTTTTCAGTTTTTGTACTTTCTTTTCATTTGTACTTTACTTTAAGTTTGGGTTTGTATTCTGACCCACTTACTTTCCTACACATACTATTGTACCCAATTTTACAAGGTGTTTACTTCTACTTCCTTACTCAGCGGTGTTTGTTTTCATTACAAAGGCAATGCCTTTCCTTTTTATTCAGGAATTACACCTTGGTGCTAGTCTCCAGCCCTTGGCCTATGCAAGCCGGGCATGGGGTAGTCACGGCATGGGCCCCGAGGACGGGTCCTGAAAAATTGGTATTAGAGGAGTTCGGTTCTACAGTAGAACTCATGACTCTAATATTTTTCTATGTGAAGCAATAGTGTTAAGAGTATTGAGTTTGGTTATCAGTCCAGGGAGTCCAGTGTTGGTGCGGCGGCCGACGTATCCGTACACTAGGACCCTGACTTCTGATTTCCGACTCAATGCACGAAAACATTGATTGCATGTGTGTTTCAAAAGATTTCTTTGTGATTACATTGTGTCAGCTCACCAGGTATACTGTTTGACCGTGGCACACCTGTTTCATTTCAGAATGGCCCCACGACGACAGTCAGCTAGGGTTCCGAGTTTTGTATGTGACGACAACCCACCAAGCGACGAGGCCACGGTGCAGGGCCCTATTACTGCAGAGGCACCGACGGTACCACTACTGGTCGATCCACTGATGCTACAAGCCCTAGTCGATGAGAGTGCACGTCACCTTGGTGCACTGAACAATTTTCAGCGTCAGAGACTGCCCAGGATCCGCAGGGAGATGGACCCTCAGGAAGCCAAGGATTGGATGGAGGTAGTTGTACAAGTTTTCTGATTGGTAGGGACACCAGCAGACCTCATGGTTATCCTTGCAGTGAGTCTCCTACATGCGGCAGTAGGCAGATGGTGGAGCTTGATGATCCAGGTGCACGACGAGGCATCACTCCTCTGGACGGACTTTGAGAGCCTCTTCCGCTCAGAGTTCGTCCCAACCACCCTTCGTGCGGTGCATATCCAGGAGCTACTACAGCTGCGGCAGTGCAGCTTGACGGTCACCTAGTACTCGGTGAGATTTACCGATCTCTCGCGCTATTCGATAGGCATGGTACGAGAACCATTCTTCTAGGTCCAGACCTTTGAGCATGGACTGAGGCATGAGATCAGGGCATCGCTAATCTCTCTCAGCATTCCAACGTAGGCAGGAGTATTGGAGTGATCCCTTCTCCTTGAGAGCTTTCTTACTGAGCCTACACCAGCAGCGAGACCTACGGCAGGGCGGCACGTAGCAGAGTCTTCTGCAACCGGTAGAAGACAAATGTCGCATATGTCCAAGCGGACCAGGACATCAGGCGGACGACCACAGGATACTGGCTCGGAGGTGCGGGGAACATGCAGCAGAACCAGTCTAATGAGTGGAAGACAATGCTATGCATATGGCGGGTAGGGCCACTAGGCTCGTGACTGCCCGACCCGCCATGCAGAGGGGCAGCAGATGGTCGTGGAACCACCCAGGCAGAGGCAGATGTTCGACCGTGGCAGTCCGCAGGGAGCAGGTGGACGAGGCCGAGGAGAGGGGCTACGACGGAGGGGCGCGGGACCGTCCCGCCACTCCGGTCGGACAAGGCCGTGGCTCAAAGACGCGGCGGTGCAAAGTCGGGTGGCCGGAACCGCCAGCCGCCGGCACCTCAGAAGGGCGGGACCCCGACGGTCCCGCGGAAGCAGCACCGGCCGGTCGGACAGGGTCGGCCGGCTTCAAGGAACCGGGGGTCGTAACCGCCGGCTGGCCAAAGGAGCGGCCCCCCATGTGGGGGCCGCGGTTACATAAAAAGGGGGGCAGCACGCCCCCCTTTTCCGCTCAGCTCGGCCAGCCGAGGTGGCCATGTGGGCTGCCCGAGCGCACCAAGTCGCCGGGCCACCCAGGCCGGGCCGGTCCACACCCAGGCTGGGCTGGGCCTCACCACTGGTTCGGGCCACGCCCTAACGGGCTGGACCCGGACCCGGTTCGGGTTGACCCGGATCGGGCTGACCCAGAGGGTCTCGGGTCGGGCCGCGCCCAGGCTGGGCTAGGCCGTGCCACCAGTTTGGGCCACGCCCTAATGGGCTGGACCCATACCCGGTTCGGGTTGACCCGGATCGGGCCGACCCAGAGGGTCTCGGGCCGGGTCGGTCCGGGCTCAAAGCCCCCATTTTTGGACTTCTTTCGGTCTTTTGCTCATAACTTGGGCTACAAACCTCTGATTGATGTGTCATCAGTTGAGATGCGATCCTTGGATCGAGACGGTCTTTTCAGTATATTAAACTCAAGGTTTCAGAGAACTTTGGGTTCGGCCGGGTTGGTTCGAAGACGAAACCAACCGGGCCCTCGGAGCGGAAATGCTTATAACCTAGGCTCCGGGCGTCCGATTGACGTGCCATTGAATTTTATGGATTCCTCCTAGTGAGACGGCCCTTTTGGATTACTCCATTCGAGGTTTCAATGCAGCTGGAGTACGGTCTGGTTGGTTTGGACTTAAAAACCAATCGGGCCACTCGGACGAAAAAATCCAATAACTCTCACACTGGGCGTCCGATTGATGCGCCGTCTGTGATGTTGAGTTCCTGTTGACGATATAGAACTTTTGGATACATAAACTCTGGACTTCATGTCAGTTGATGTATCAGCCCCTCAACTCATGGAGCGGACCCTCCCCGAATGAGATTGTTGTGTGCGGAAACCCTAGAGCTGGCTGCGGCTATGACGACGATGAAGACTGCATGGGAATCCTCCGTGGGTTCGACAGTGACGACTACATCACTCAGCGATCCTGTGTGGATCAATGCCTACCGATCCTGTGTGGGTCAGCGCTCAGCGGTCCTGTGTGGGCCAGCGCATACCGATCCTGTGTGGGTCTGATCCTGTGTGGGTCATTACAGGGGTTAGTACCTATCGATCCTATGTGGGTCATTTCAGGGGTTAGTACATATCGATCCTATGTGGTTCCGACGGCTTAGATGAATCAGTGGCTACATCTGATCATCTCTATCGTCTTAAGAAGATGTGTACCTATGTGAGCTGAGTCTTGACTTTCAATCTTTATCTTCGATAAGATTAAATTGATATCCTGTGTGGATTACGTCATGCTTTCCTGTGTGGATTGGGTTGTGAATTACTATGTGGAACGAGTTATGTTTTCCTATGTGGACTGGGTTGTACTTGGGCTTGGATGTTGGAGCCGAACTGGAATTGTTGACTTAGGTATATGAATGGGCATATACCCCAGTAGTTTCGGATGTTACTTCGTGATTGTATCTTTCCTTTGTGGATTATCCTATGTGGATTCTGGGAGAGCTTCGGGGGTCTCGGGGTCCCTTCTGAGTAGCGTATACTCACACCTTCACGGGCTATGCCCGCACTACGTTCTGTTGGATGCAGACGACGGACATCACTGATCGTGGTTGAGGCTTGTGGAGCAAGTCGGTACCTGGATGAGGACCACTAAGCGGGACTTACACGGAGCGGACGGATGGACATGTGGAGCTGTGGAGACTATTTGTACCCACCCATCAGGTGGGACTTCTAGTGGGCGGCTTGACATTGCAGCTTTACTTTTCAGTTGTTGTAATTTATTTTCAGTTGTACTTTACTTTCAGTTTGAGTTTGTATTCTGGCCCACATACTTTCCCGCACTTACTATTGTACCCAGTTTTACATAGTTTTTACTTATGCTTTCTTACTCTGTGGTGTTTGTTTACTTTACAAAGGCAATACCTTCCCTTTATATTCGAGAATTACGCCTTGGTGCTAGTTTCCAGCCCTTGGACTATGGAAGGCGGGTTTGGGGTAGTCACGACACGGGCCCCGAGGACGGGTCGTGACATTAGAACTCTTTATTAGGTCTGTTTAAGGAATTAAAATTTAAAAACTAATCATCCATACCTCCATGTAAAAGATGGAACATTACACATAATATTTCTTTATTGGACCCTCTGAAGAGAATAACATCTTATGTTTCTTGTCTCCATTCCCCCGACACCACTGAGAATCACCAATCTCTATCTCAACTTTAAGGTCACAATGAAAAATCACTTCATCAATATAAAATTCATGAATCACCATGATTTTTTTGTAGACTTGAATTTAGACTTCTAAATATGTGATCCACATTACATTCAGTGTTCATGAAAAATTCAGAGGCGTATCGTGCATGCCTTGAAAATTTTAATTTGTACGCGCTGATAGATTCATCTTCATTTTTCTTCAGTCTAAGGAAATACCTCTCGATCTTAATATGGAGTGTTTAGGGAAAATATGTATTGGAAAATATTTTCTTGAATCCTTCCCAATCCATGGAATCAATTTTTTCCTTATACTTTGTGTTTTTGATCAATGTCCCCCACTGATCAGTTTCCCCATCAAAACGATAGACTCATAGTACAACTATCTCTTATTATAAGGATAAAAGGATAGAGAATATATTCTCAATGAAGTTAATCCATTATTCCACAATGAGGGGAATAAAAGCTCCAATAAATATAGGAGGGCTTTGTCTTATAAAGGATTAAACTACAACATTCTCTTTCTTTGGAGAAGGAGTGCATTCCACATAATTCAAGCTATTATTCATAACGTGATCCACTTGTTCTAGTACATTCATGATGGTTTGAGCTCCCATTGCCATCAGATTTGGAATTTAATTAGGGAAATCATAACAATTCCAATCATATTGAATGTTGTCATGAGTTATCCTATTTATATCCACTAACTAAGAAAAAAAAGTACAATTAGGGTGATTGAATACTTAACTAATAAGAATATAAAATACAAACTTTGTACATATAAGGATAAACTTGTAAATGAAAATTATATCCTAACATGTGATTCCCTAAGTTTCAATATAGGTTATAAACTGTGATAGAATTATACTTAGGGTTATTACTAAAGTTTTTGAGTCCTAATATCCAAAAATAACTAAATGATATTCTAATACCAACTATAGTGACCGTAACCTTTTACAAATATTATTACATGATTTTAAGCATAATTAATCATCCAATACAGACCTAGGATCATAATGTCTAGTGTCTTTGGAATACTAGGTAAATAATATTTAAAACATGTAAATAGAATAAAAAAACATTATATAAATATTCAATAATGTTCTTGTAACTTCCTCTGAGCTCCTACATCTTCATAAGATAACTTGGGGAATACAAAGACAAAAGTGATGAGCTAAAAATCCAATTGGGGAAATAAGCATGGAATAAATCATGGCACATGAGTTTGAAGGTATAACATGATGAAATAAAAGTCATGGATACAAAATAAACATATGGATTAATAACATAATGAACATGAAATAATATGATCATAGTAATATTGGAATGTGGTAGTAACATTTAAGATTATATAAACATGAGTCAAAGCTAACTGCTAATACTATATCACATGGTGGACAAAGTCCCATAATAGATTAGGTTTTCTCCATAATCTCATATATGATATATCATGAGACTAAACATTACCCAATGCATTACATCACTATTGGGGTGAACCCATCATAACATGTTCATGCACATGTGTGCCACATAAAGAATACAGATATGCGTTAACCATGGAAGTAAATGGGTATTGTAATCATGTCATAAATCATAATCAAAGGGTGTATCATTTTGGTTTAAAAAAAATAAAGTTTTTAAATCATAATTGGACATTAATAAGGTAAAATAATCAAATATCATGATAAATTATATCCAATTGAAGTGAAAACATGTAAAAATACTTTTCAAGAAACCTTAGAAAGGATCCACTTTAGCATGGTTTAAGAGAAATTATTAAAGGGTTTTTAAAGGAAAAAATTGCATAATTTTTTTTATAAACCATAAATTTAATAAAATAGTTGTCCATGATGAAATTATTTATTATATAAAAATAATGTTGGATTAAAAAATATTATGTAGTGCACTACAAAATTAATAAGAAATTGGGAAGTTCAGTTTAATCGGGGTTGCTTATCGGGAGGAATTGAGAAAGAAACATCTTAAAACATATATTTCCCTATAAAATAATGATGAATGAAACTATATACATAAATTTGGAACATATAAACAAATTTATAAGAAAAATTAAGAAATAAATTTGGGGTAAATATAGAGAAAGAACATCCCAAAGGTAATTTAGAGGTTCTGAGAGACCCCTTGCCATATGTCCGAATGTGTTCACACTTGAACATAATGTCATGTATAACAAAATTACATTCATTAATAATTTAATTCGGAACCAATTAAACATATCTTTAATTTCTTATAATTCTATGATGTTCATTTATGGCCATTTTGATGAGTTATGATGTTTAATTTTGTTGCTTCGGGAGTGTTTGTTTCATTGTTTTAGGGTTGGTTTGCTTAAGTATAATTATAGGATTTATTGCCAAATAGAAGAAAAAATAGAAAAGTAGAACAAAATGGTATTAATATACTTCGAAAACTTTAAATATTCCTATATATCATTTTTTATATATGAGGATGATTGATTTGATAAAATGTTAATGATAAACGTTTAGTATATTTTGGCGTTTTTTCGATCATCACAAACTAGTTTTGTTTTATTATTTAATATTATGTATATGTATTGGTTATAAAACATGAAACAAATTATAATATAAATTTTAAAATTTTATTTATCCATTATAATGGTTTTGTGAACATTCTTCAATCTGGAAATGGAAAATGAAAAATCGTCCTCCATGAAGGCGATGAAGCGACGTATCAGGGATGCTATTTTACTTTATAATATAAAAGTGGAAGAGAAGTGATTTGATTCCAGATATTCCATTAAAAAATAACATTTAAGTAGATGTATTATATTTTAGTAATATTGTCACTTTGGATAGTGGGGGAAATGTTGAGGTAGAATAAAGGAAAAATTTAAAAGAGAAAGAAGGATGATTTTACCTTTAGAATATTGCCTCATTGAGAACCTCCTTAAGACACTTGGGTTTGGAATTTTGTTGAGACCAAAATCACTTAGAAATAGGAAAGAGGCTTGGGTAGGGTATTGGGTAGAATTAATACAATCTATAAATCTTATATGGTGTAAAGAGAAGGGTTAGTGAATGTCGTATTTATAGGGGGAGGAGTGTGGTGTTTTTTATTATTTTATTCATTTGTTTATTATTTTGGATGAAAACTATCAATGGTGTTGATTACCATGACTAAAAAGAGTAAATATAGAATGTCAGTTCGAGATAATTGGAACTTATATCATCCATGACTCATCCATTAATGAAAATTTCATTTATTGACTCAAAATGTTAAATAACGTAAATTACCGTATTTCACTATTCACCAAAAAATTCAACTATTTTAGAAAAAATCCTAAAAATTAACCCTAATTTTTTTTTATTTCTAGAATTAAAATATGGATTACATTTTAGGATCAAAATTTTCAAAATATGAGAAATTAAATTTTTAAATAATATCATCATTTATTCGAAAAATACAGATTTAAATATTATAATTGATTTTATGAAACTTTGAAAAATTAAAAAAGGTATCATAAAATTATATTATAATTATAATACAAAAAAATATTAATTTAGTAATCTTATTTATGAAAATAATGTTTCTTTTTAATCATTATATTAATTATAAAATTGTAAATAAACATTTACGTTTCACAAAAATACCAACTCTTAATTTATCGTTTTTAAATAATTTATTTACTTATTACATGATATAAATATATCACATTTTCATTTATAAGATACATAAATTTTATTTATTCTTTTATATGTGTGGTTACTATTCTAACAATCAGATTAATATTCCTAACAGTCACATTATTATTCCAATAGTCATGTTACTTTTCAAAGAGTTAGATTTCTAATGGTCATAAGGGTTTACTACTTCCTATAAATCCCACTTATTCCATTCATCAATCAGTTATATTTTATCCCAAGGTTATATATACATTCATCTTATAAATTAATATTTTATTATTAACATTATTTTTTATTTCTATATCATTGTTGTTGAGTGTGATTATTCTAGTGGATCGAGCATATCCATATTTTCATAATATTATTATCTTATTTTCTATTTATTACCCTAATGTAATATTTGGAATTCTTATTGGTTTGTTTTCTAACTAAAGTATCATTATTCATTTTTTAGAAAATTTTTTTATTGGGTTCTCTATGTTATTTATGTGCATTATACTACATGACATAATTATAAGATGGAAAATTTCATTGATAAAATTTTTGGTCGTTAAACACTAGTAGGAATTCCACATGTTTTGGTGTAACCAGAAATTACTTTTTGCAAGCATGTGTAATAGTCCTTGGACTTTAATATTATCATTAATGTATGTCATGACTCACTCACTTAGATTTACTGACCAAAATCATCATGCCATATGTTGTCGGTAATTAGGGTATTTTGGATGTGTCATGATTGACATGTCATTAATGGATAAATCAGGGAAGGATTAGTCTCTTCTATCTTTATGAAAGCTGATATCATAGCCCTTTAATTGGAATAGAACCATCACATTAAAATTATATTGTCATGGTGTAATGATGTGTTTATTTCAGAGAGTCAAAGAAAGACATATTGATCATATAGGTTGGTGACATGGATGTTCAACCTGCCTGATGAGATATTGTGATTAAATGATTAAATAACATAGTGAGTGTTCGTATGTGGTTTTCAAAATTGTGACATTAAGTTCATTCTCTTGGGTGTCTTGACCCATTGCTAGATAGTAATCATGCACTTTAGGCAATCCCGATAAATTCCAATGAGAAATAATCCTATAGGGTCACACAAAAAGTGTTTCCATTGATCTCATTAAAATTCTATCTGAGTTTAATTAATGGAATAAATATTATTCTCATGTTCTAGTAATAATATTATTCATGTAATATTAATCACATAAATTAAAAAAAATTATTATCCGATATGTAAACAAAAATATATTTATTTATTTTATGGAATATTTAATAAATATTTATTTGTAGGTTTGTTTATGAATAAAATGTCATTCAGGTGTTTAATAAATGCAAGTGGAGTTTTAATGGACTAAGACGGTGTCGAGTGAAAAATATTAATTGACGAGCCAGTTAAATAATATTTTTATTTCACAAGTTGGTGCACACCAAAAATAATAATAACAATATTATTATTATATAGTATGAGGTTTATTAAAGGTAATAAATGTAATTTAATGGAAAATATGAAATTAAATAATATTTTTACCTAAATTCTATCTCTATAAACAGATGGTTATGTATATTTTGTATAGAATCCAAAAACAAAGAATAGAAAAATGTCATCCACAATGAATTTTCTCTCGACTCTTTATTCTCTCCCCCTCTCGAGAACAAGAAGATCAAGAGATATTTTTTTAAGACAAAAGAACGAGGGATCAATAATGAAAAATTCAAAACATTCGACTCGGTATGCTTGCACCCGAATATCGAGTGGTGTTTCTCGGAGTTCATAGTAGCACATGTGGATCACCGCTAAAGGGATTATATCCTTCAATACTCATAGAGTAATGAAGGTAATTCAAAAGGTTCTTTTTGTATGATCAAAATTCACCAACAAAGAATGTTCCGAATCGTAGGTATTTAATTCTTCAAATATTAAGTAAATTAATTATAAAATTGATGTGAAAGATCCTCACTCTTGGTTTAGGGAAATAATTATTAAAAGAACTTTTAATATATCTCCCACCACCACAAGATTTCTCTATTACAAGAACCAACACTTGGTTGTTTGCTATTGATATAACATAAAGGTTTTAAATAGGCCACAACATTAATTCACCTTGTAAAAAACAATATGAAGGATCTGAGAAATGAAATGTTAGGTACTAGTTATAGTGGAAAACGTTTTATACACTATACCTCACCGTTTATTTAGATTATGTTGTATATAATTATAGGAAATATATCTCATAATTTTATTTCAATATGTATCGTCATCATAATTCATTATTTTAAAGTAAGAAAAAATGGAAAGTGCACATTGAGAGTGTGTGACCTAGGGGGCTGAAAATAATAGCGACTGAGGGCTTCACCTCTATAAGGTTAACCCCCTTGGGATTCAAATGGTTAATTTTTTTGAAACAGGACGTACCCAAACCATGCACCGCAAACTTCACCATATGATCTACCACCAGTTTCCCTGAAGACATGTGGTACCCTGCATGGGGACCACCACATGCCCAAACGGGTCATCAGACTAATAACTATCCCCACATGAAAACACATGTTCTTTCTAGTATGCTTTTTCTTCACTCACTGACACTCTAGGAAACATCCTAGAAGGTCGCCCATGATTATCACTACTCCAGTCTAGACATGCTTGACTGTGGAGTTATAATCATGTAGTTCTTGAAATGAATGTTTCTCCTTATTGACATGAGTCGTATAATTTAGTCCTTTATCACTTTATAATTATGGGGTGTTACATTCATCCCCATTTAGAGAAAAATTTCCTTGTTATGGACCCTATATCTTAACTCAGGCAGTGCCACTACACTTAAGGCTAGGTTCCTACTCTCATACCAATGTAGTAACTAGGCCCCACGAATACCATAGACACCCTATTTTAATATGGTAGTCGTGTCCTGCCATGCTTGGTATGACTAGTTGCCTCGCAGACACGTGGTCCTCTCCATAGGGCCCACCCACACTAATGACTTCCCCTATAGGCCAACACATGTTCTTTCTAGTATGCTTTGTCCTCACTCACACACACTCAGGGAAACTTCCAAGAAGGTCGCCCATAATGATCACTACACCAAGAAAAACACTCTTAACTGTGGAGTTCTAATTAGGTATGTTCCCAAAAATAATGTTTTACCTAGTTTACATGAGTCACATAATTTATTCATTTACCCTTTATCATTCTAAGATGTTACATTCACCCCCTTTAGAGCACAATGCCCTCATTGTTGATCCTATATCATAACTTAGCTAGTGCCACTACACTTAAGGTTGGGTTTCTGATCTGATACTAATATAATAATTGGGCCCCACTGACATTATAGATACCCCTTCTTAACATGGTCATTTGGTCCTAGCCTTCTAGGTACCACCAGTTTCCACAAAGGCACATGGTCCTCTCCAGGCAGCCCAACCACATGGCCAAATAGGTCATCATACTAATGACTATCCCCAAATGCCAACACATGTTCATTCTAGTGTGTTTTTCCCTCACTCTCACACACCCTGGTAAACATCCAAGAAGAACACCAATCCCGATCACTATTCCAGGAAAACCATGCTTATCTGTGGATTTCTAATTAGAAAGTATTCTAAAAATAAAGCTTCACCTTGTTGATGTGATTCATATAATTTAGTCATTTAACCCTTTATCATTTTGGGGCATTACAATAGAGAAAAAAAATCTTTATGTTGTAACTATAATTTTAATTATCTGGAGACTTATTTCAATAAGGTATTAAAACACAAAAAAGGTGCTTTATCAAATTAAGTGTTTTAGATAACTAAGATGCTACAATAAATTTATATGAATAATCGTATGAATGGCTATCGACACATTAAATGACCATACAATTTCACATAAAAATACCCCAAGGGGGTTAAGTACTAAGGCATGTAAAGAGTATATTAGACATACAAGGGTCAAGTCATACCAACCTGGGTACTGTTATATGGTTATCCATTACCAATTTATGGAGAAAACTCTCTATAAATTACAATTGACATCCCATTTAAGTGAAACCCATTAATGGTTAATATTTAAAGATTTTAACACACCCTCAGTGGGTTTATCACATAGGCATAATATATCAAGACCAACCAACGATAGTTGATTTGAGCATATAATGATTCAGTTTTATGTCTTTCCATTACCAAGTTATAAAGATAAAAGACTTTATAAGTTAAAATGGACACACCATTTAACTGGAATCCATCATTGACCATTGGATTTATTAAGAAATAAAACTAACAATTACTTTAACCATTAAAGAGCTTTTTATACAAATATATATTGGTAATATCAACCTAGATGGTTTGAATCAAGCATATAAGGATATAGTTATGTGGGTAGCCATTCCCAAATTATGGAATCAACTATCTATAAATTATAATTGGCATCCCATTTAACTGCCATCCATAGGTAATGAATTGAATTTGTTAAAAACAATTAATTTAATTCGTTAAATAATTTAAAACTATTTAATTTCTTTAGTTAATTTTATGCTGGTTAAATAGAATGTCACCATCAGTATATATGATAAAACAATTGTTTTGATTTCTTTTATCCCTAGGACTTTTAGGAAAAACCCATAATCCCTTCTGGGGTTCTGTCCTAAAACCCAAGGGTGATAAGAGGAATTTCCAATCCAAGATTATATGTGAGCCACCATCCTTGGTAGAACCGAATGTGGGACTTGGGTTTGTACCCAACAACCCTCCCCATAAACTAAAGACTGCACAATTGGGTCTCCCTTTTAGTGATAATGCATCAGATCCATCAATCTTGCACCATCGTTTTCCTATCACCGGGACTCGCCGCTTGACCATCACTATCAAGAAGACTTTCGATACAAGGAACCATTGATTCACGTGCTTCAAATGAGAAACTTATACCACTTCCAAACTAGTGTTAGGGAATAATTTACACTAAATCAGACATGGGCTCCACCCTGGCTCAGATGCCACTTGTTGGGTTGATTTCCTCCATCCCTAGGTCATCCAGGCCAACCACATAAGGCTTCTAGTGTTTTATCCCAAAACCCATGGGTGATAGGTCGAATTTCCAATCCAAGATTATATGTGAGCCTCCATACTTGGTAGAACTCGATGTGGGACTTCTGTTTGAACCCCAAAACACCATTTAGATTGACAAAGACACATTATTTAACGAACTATATAATATAGCTATAACAAAAAACTATCAAGGAGAGGATATAGGTATACAAAGATGGTAATCACAGAATATTGGTATATAGATAAGTATGCGAATGACATGTGAATCTTTTGTGCCTGAAATTATGAATGAACACACCTATTATCTTACCATACCAGTACAAAAGATAAATCATGTATGTAAATAACTATGAGAAACATGAACAATCACTCAAGGTGAAATAACAATAAATTGCAATAACAAACAACATTAACGAAAGTATCATCACTATAAACTTGATCTTTCCCCTATGCGTGGGTTATTCATTCCCATACGTGAGATATTTACCAGGTTCCAATACATTCCCAATCTACTATCTACCAGTAAAAAATAATAATGCAAAGGAAGATAAACATAATATGCCACTTTGTGTCTTCTTGGGCTCAGTTCACTCGTAAGAAATTAAACATGAGGGTCACATGTCCTCAAGTTCACCTCCCTGTATGAAAAATGATGCCAACTAGTAGTGATGTCCTAAAGGAGGTATGGTTGGGAGACCATTCCCTTTATATTAGTACTAAATATAGAGAAGCAATAAATAATTGAAATGAACATTGGGAGATAATAATAACCAGTAACCTGGAATGTTCCAAAGAAACTAATAAGGATTAAACAGATGATGCCATAAACATAAGGTAGTCAAGTATATAGCTGGAAATATATACAGAAAGGCATGAAAAATAAAAGAATAAATAAAAGACCCAACTCTAGTAAGCTGCTTGAGTACATGATCGACTAATTTTTCCCATGTAATGTCTTTTCCCAAAAAAAAATTAGCAGCAAAGAAGCACCATTCAAGTCCTTAACTATAGCAATGAGATCTATCCATGTACCAAATGGTGGCCTGAATAGGGTGTGAGTAAATCTTAGTAAGACACCACCAACAGTGTCTAATTCATTCAATTCTGTTAGTATGAAACATAACCATGTGCAATATATCTATAATAGGGAATCAATAAAGTGGAGGTGAACCAGGGAATACAACCTACTTTGGAATATGTTAGACTGTCTCTAATCATAGGAATAATAATGTAATCTTGAGACGCATGGATGTAAACCTAGGCATCCCAGAAAAAATATACATATGAAACCATGAAAAGGCATTTGGACATTCCCATATATCAAAACCAAGGTAATCGAGTGAGTAAATCCAAATTATTCCACTTTAATAAAGTGGGCTCTAATTAGGCCTAAGGAAAAAGTCCAAGGTAATCACAGGATAACAATATTGGTACCCAAAGAGGTAATCTAAGGTGTCCTATGTTTGAGAACATCATGCCTAATCCTCGATCCTCATCCCTGAAATTCTATTTTTTCCAATGGGAAACCAAAACTTTTAAAAATTGGTTACATGGGTTCATGGTATGAAACATGATTCACACTTTGAATCATTTCAACTCGATCATTTCATGGCTAGAACAGGTGGTTCATATCCTGAACCATAGTTATGTAAGCTTAGGCTCACTATCACAACCATTCATAATGCGAACAACATCTTCACACCATAAATTAATGCTGCAATAGTGGTGTGAATTCTTCAAAGAGCTAAAATAGAAAAAGGAAAATAAGATCAACAAGAGATATAAAAAGAACCCAAACAAGCATTTCATACCTGAAATCAATACCAGGATGGAATATAAGGTATTGTAAAATAATGGGACACTACCACATATCATGGAAAGGGAAGTGTTTTCTTTTACCACTGCTAAGTAGAAATCACTAATAAAAGCCTCACCATTATCAGTGCTATTATTAGTGCTAATAAAAAAAATTAATAAATGATTTATTAATTTATATTAAATTATTATATTTATATTCAAAATTAATGTTTATTTATATATATTAATTAAAAATTCATGTTTATAATTAATATAAATATGATATATTAATATATATTTTTTAATAAGTCAAATATATATATAATGTTTTAAAAAAGTATTTATAAGATTATAATTAAATAAATATATATTAAAATAATTATAAAATTATAATAAATTTTATTAAATAATTAAAATATTTATTATATTTATAATTATATATTTATAATTATAATTATAATTATATATTTTTAATTATATATAAATACATTTTAAATATATTTGTTTATAATTATAATTATAAATATATATATATATATTTAAAAATATATATATATATATATATATTTAAAATATATATGTGCCTCCTATGAATATGGTTAATATATATATATAAAGAGAGAGAGAGAGAGACACAAACACACACACCATGAGGATGATAATCATGGACATTGTCATTATTTATGTTCATATGATGCATGAGAATAATTGATGTTGTATGATCATAAGTTTATTTGTGGACATGATTGTGATGTTAAGATTAACTATATTATGATGAGGTAGTCATATGTTATGTATTTATCATGAATGTTCATTTATACATATTGACACCCTTTATTATTCTTGTGGTCCATATATGTCATTTTTTTTGATCAATACTCTGCCAGGTACATATAATTAATTCATGTTATACCCAGGAACCTATTATGTTCTCATAAATACTTATAAAACTGTAATAAAAATATATAAATAATAAATATATGTATTATATTTATAATTTATAATTTATAATTATTTATGAAAACTTTTATATATATTTATTTATAATTATAATTAATAATTAATATATATATTTATATATATTTAATTAATTATAAATAAAAATAAATACATCTATTATAATTCTATAAATATATATTTTTATATATTAAGATATATATAATTATATAAACAATATTTATAAATATATTTATATATGTATAATTATATATAAATATTTATAAATATATTTATAATTTTTATACTTTTTTAATAATATATATTTATATAAATATATTTATTAATATATACAAATATTTATAAATATATATATGAAAATTTATAAATAATTATAAATAATAATTATTATATACATGTAAATAATTATAAAATTATAATAAATATATTTGTTATATATAATTATAAAATAATAAATATAGTAAATATTTTTATTATGATGTTACAATTATAAATAAATACTTATTCATTTATAATTACAATTAAAAATAAATATTTCTTTCATTAAATAATTTTAAGATTATAATAAATATATTTATTATATTTATAATTATTAATTATTAATTATATATACATAACTTTAAAATATATTTAAATAATTTTAAAATTATAATAAATATATTTATTATAACTATAATTATTTAAATATATGTACAGTTATAATTCTAAAAAAATATATATTTATTTAAATAATTATAAAATTATAATAAATATTGATAATAAAAAACATTATTATATTTTATAATTAATTAAATAAATAAATAAATATTTATTTTTCTAATTATATTATAATTTTATAATTATAAATAAATAAATATCTATTTATATAATAATAAGATTATAATAAATATATTTAATATATTTATAATTTTATAAATATATATAGTAATATAAATAATTTATTAACATTAGTTTTATCATCGCTAAAAAACACTAATAAAAACCTTAAGTTTTTGTATAAAAAAATCTAACAATTCACTATCTTCCTTATACCTTCAAGCCTTCGTGGAACCATAGTGATGTCGTCACTGCTCGCCTTCTCGTTATCCTTTGCCTCTGCCTCCATCTTTGTTGTAGCCCACCTTCGCCGTCGCACACCTTTTTCGTTCCCCTCAAGCTCTCGCACCTTCACTACCACTTTCCTCAAGGTTTCCTGAGAACTAGAACTGTGATGTCACCTCTGCTGCCCCCGGTACCACCTCCGCTACCCCGGTCGCCACCTTTACTGCCCTCGCCTTCGTTGTCGCCTGCTCCCCGAAAGGTACAGTTCGTGGAATGGTATGTTCCCATAATTAATTGACTGTTAGGTTATTGAAAAGCATGAATTATTTGAGATTAGGGTGAATGATTTTCGGGTCATTGTATTCATTATGAACATAATTATTTAGATTTAATAACCCTGTGTTTTGTTAAAGAATAATTTTAATTAAAAAAAGTGTTTATGACTATGAATTGTGGATAATGTATTACACTATAAATGAAGGTCCCGATTTGATAACTATATTGTGATTTTATTGATTAGGATATAAGGTTCTTTATAGATATAAATTTATATTTTTTCATACCAAACTATTTATAGTTAAAGAGATCACTACTATAAAACCAACCTTTAACTATGCTAGAATCGGCCTTTATCAGTGCAAGGAATGTGATAACTACCTTAGTGCGATTAAAAGAAAATGGCATTTATTAGTTCCAAAACGCACTGATAAAGGGTTGATTTAGTAGTGCATTAAAAATCACTAATAAATGGTCTCTTTTATCAGCACTTTTAAAAGCACTCATAAAATCATAATTTAGCTATGCTTTCATTTGTACTGATAAAAGTATGATTTATCAGTGCTTTTTTATTTTCACTAATAAAAGTATGATTTATTAGCACATTTAATAGTGCTAATAAAGATAGACTTTATCAGCACCTATACAAGCACTGATAAATTATATCTTTATAAGAGACTTTAAAAGCGATCATAAATTATACTTTTACCATGGTATTTAGTAGCACAAATAAAGGTGAAAACTACAATGTGATGTTGGAGCACAATGCATCACCAGAAATAGGTGCAGTGTGTTGCAACAAAACACTACATCACAAAATAAGATACAAATACAAGAAACAGAAACATAAATTACAAAACTAAGATAAGAATACTAAATTTAAATGAAATAAATTTTCTAACACAAACACAAGAAAAAGAAAACACTATTATAGAGTATGTCAATTGTTTTTTACTAAAATTAATGTAAATTTAAAATAAAAAGACACACGTGGATTCATTCCAATCACACTGTGAGTCATATTAAGGGGTGGCTGATTCCTAAATTTGAATAATGACTTATGGATTATTTTCTTAAAGTACCAAGACAATCTGATTTTTTTTCACAATTTTGAGTATGTCAGTTTTTTTTCACTAAAATTAATGTTAATTTTGATTAAAAAGATGTACATTAAGTCATATCGGTCACACCGTGCATCATATTGAGGTTCGGCTAATCGTTACATGTCTCAAATGACTCCAGGATAGTTTTACTAACGTATCGAAACAATCATATTTTTTTCCTCATTTTCGAGTATGCCACTTTTTTTTTACTAAAATATCATTTTAAACCGGAAATGTGAACTTTGATCCATACAGGTGGCATCGTGTGTGGGTTTGACATGAGACTAATTCATACACCACAAAAAGGAATTATTAATTATTTCCCCAAATTATCAATAAATTTTGAAGGAGTTTTCTCAGTTTTCAGTGAGTGAAACTTTTTATAATGAAATGTCAATTTTAAACTCATACCGGACACTTTGATACTGATCACACCATGCATCCGATTGAGGTGAATCTAAACCCTACACATCACAAATGATGTATGGATCATTGTCCTAATATAACATAATAATTGAAATGTGTTTTCTTAGTTAAGAGCATGTCGTGGTTTTTTCACTAAAATAAATGTTAGTTTTGAATAAAAAGATTCACTTTGAGTCATACCGGTCACAACATGTGTCAGATAGAAGAACAGATGGTCCTTGCATGTCCCAAATGACATATGGATCATTTTTCTAGAGTAACAAAACAATATGAATGAATTTTCTCGGTTTTGAGCATGTCAGCTATTTTTTCATGTAAACTAATGTCAATTTTGAATAAAAAGATGATATTTAAGTCATGTCGGTCACACTGTG
The DNA here is from genome assembly GCA_963277665.1 of Viscum album. NCBI lineage: Eukaryota > Viridiplantae > Streptophyta > Magnoliopsida > Santalales > Viscaceae > Viscum > Viscum album. The sequence continues at coordinate 91,665,203 of OY728131.1, forward strand.
CATTAGATTGAGGCACCATGTGTGTTTCCCCAGTTTTGAGTACGCCACATGTGTTTTTTACTAAAATTCCATTTTAAACTGGAACCCCATAGAATGGATCATATCTTAAGTGATAAGTGTTGTGTGCAATTTTAAACAATTTTTATCAACAAAAATCATGCTATGATCCTTATTTTACATCATTTCCCAACAATTTTATTATTTTCAAGCCAACACTTCTTATCCTCCTCTGCCTTAGTCTTCGCCTCTACCTCCTCCACGCCATTCTCCGACTCTGACAAAAACTCTTCCTTCACCTCCTCTTCATCCTCCGCCTTTGCATCTATCTCCACCTCCACCTCTATGATTTACCAACAATTCTTTTTGTTTACAAGTAAGAACTTATAAAAAAATTGACTTCCTCTTTTATTTTTCTCCTTGAAAAAAAGATCAAAAATAATATATAAGAATTTTTACACTAATGCTTCACAACCCAAATATCTTTCAAAGGTCATAAATCATACTAGATCATAGATATAATATGTAATCAACTAAATATTTTGTCAGTATACATTCTGAAAAAAAGTATGATGTTAACTAATCTCTAAAAAAATTGATTTCCTCATTTGAGTAACATCATTGTTGGAAATCTTGATAGTACTGATAAAATATAGACAAAAAAAATATTATGAAATATATTTAATGAACTTTTAATTACCTTCAGAACTTAACTATAGGGGGATGCTGGTTTTTTTCGTGCATTATGATTTCTTTCATAATGCATCAATCATAATATCCACAATCTATTGAATTATCTTATTTCAGACAATGAAGAATCATTGAAAAAAATGAGTAAATTGTTTTGAAATTTTTTTATAGTTAAATAATTCTGAATATTCCTTAATTTATTTCTATATGAAGTAATACATTGTCTTTTTCTTTTCAGACACCAACTACATGCCATGATCTAGCCTATATTGAGCGACCTCCCTATCATAAAACAATTTCTCAGTAAAACACAGACAGAACATATAACTTGATGTTTATCTATAAAATGTTGATTTTAGTGTATTACATATTCATAATAAACATCTTGTGTGGTTGGTTGGTTTCATATTCATGCATTGAATCCAAACAAAACATATTTGGGGTGTCTATGCTGACTACTATCAGCATCCAGTGCTGTCTAAAAAACTAAAACAATTAAGTAATACAATAATTAAAAATATATTTTATGTGGTTAGATCATAGAGTTTTACCCTTGTAATGTAGTTATCAAAAAGAGTATGTTGTTTGATGATTTTTTATTAAACACTTTGAGTAAGTGGTTTGTTTTTTCCCTATTTCTTCCTTATTCAAATTAATTTCTGGCATATAAATGATACATGGATTAATGAATCCAAATCGTGCTTTGCATGATCATTCCTTTATATTGTTGTAGTATAAATGCTTATACAAAATATAAATAGTTATTAAATTTAATAAACATATTTATCTCACTAATTGGGCATACATATTATGAAAATATACCTTGTGTATGTATTCAAAACTGAGACACCCATCCATTCATGATTGAGAATCTCATTTAGAGTCTTGAGACCAATTCCTTCTATAAAGGAATATCTATATATTTCTTCTTCATATTCAATGTAATACACGGTTTTATCTTTAAATGTGGTCTCTTCATGAATTTGTAATGATAATAAATATTTCTATGGAATTGGTGGAGAGAAGGTACTCTTACAAGGTCATTTTGTTTTCTTGGTCGATTCACTAGATTTTCTTGAATCTACTATTCATTTCTCCACTGTTTTATACATCTGTAATATCATACCTCACTTCATAACATTTATCATCAACTATTACATATTTTTCACATGAAAATTTTTGTTAGAGACGTACCCCATGTGTCTTTATAAGATTAGATGGCCATGCTATGAAATATCCCATAGCAGCTTCTATTTTTGTAATATCTCGACCATTAAGTGGAACATGAAACTCAACAGTCGGCTCATACACTACCTCAATCCCCACTCTCATGTGCTTTTTTTGGGGGGTTGATTTTTTAGCTGCTCTCCTGGGATATTATACATTTTACCCATCATAACATGGTAGTACATGGGTGTTGAAAATTAAAAAACACATAGAACTGTACACTATAGAATTTTAGTAATGTAATGTTATGAGAATCTGTTTGATTAAAATTTAGGAGAAAGAGTAATGAAAAAATTTATTACCCCGGTCAAGGTATGCGATTGGGGGGAATGATTGACCTCAAATCTAGTGGGATCATTTGGTTCATGTGTGGATCTTTTCTCCACCACTGCTTCACTTTGATCCTTTCTTATACATTAGTCTGTCAAACCAGAAAGCAAAATAATTTCTTACAGTGAGTCTATTTGTATGTACAATCGTCTCATCATATTATATGCATATTCTTGTGGTTTTACCTTCTCAAAATATGTTTGAGGAGATAATCCAAAAACAAATCCTCTAACATGACCATATTGTTTAGGCCACTTCAAAGTTACTGAAAGTCACTTTTCTTCTGGTACGGTCTCTCTCATTTCTTGTGTTTAAACCAAATAAAAAAATTTGAACATATTTATTTTTCTATAATATTTTTATAAATCATAACTAATTAAAATTATATCATAATTACACATTCTTCCCATTCTGCTTTTGTGTTATAATCAAATAATATACCCTCCTTATTTACACGAGAATCCTTCCGTAGTACATTATGTGGGATAGAAGTGGCTTTATATTTTGATTCAACAATCTTCATATAAAAAAGGAAAATTTGTTGTTTCATATCCCATAATTAAAATTTTTATTTTTTATTTAAAATACATACCAATTTATTCTCTAATGAAGCATACCCCATCATTCCTTTGCGATAGGGGGGGGGGGTTGGTTTTGATGGATGTTCTTAATTTTCAGCACACTTTTTCTGTTTCATTAAATAATAATTTTCAATATAGTTAGATAAAATAAATAATGTAAAATAATATATTATCAATTACGATGCACCTAAAATTATTTCTCACTGTGATGATTACCAAAAGAAATACATGTTTCTGGCTTTATAATATGTTTATAACTAATTGGTGGGTGGGGATTCATTTTTTCCTCAACATACCAAAGATGTAACTTCATCAGAAGAGTCCGGAAGCCTCTATGGGATTTTCCAGCATCCATTAAGACAAATTTATTATGGAAATATTCTCAAAATAAAAAAAAGTCTCTATGGAATAATGAAAACTAAATAAACATTTCATTATATAATTTTTCAGTAAAATAATGAATGTATGATGTAATATTACCGTTATATCATTCTAATGGATTTTCTTCATTACAGGTTGTAAGTGGCACCAGGAGTCAATATCAATCAGAACGTTCATCCTCGTTGTAACCAAAATATAACTAATTAATTTTGACTTGTTGGGGTCAATAGTTTGCCCATGTCGATTCTAACCAACCTCAAATTTTATACCCGAACTTCTTACCTTGATAATTTTATTCAAAACTATGATGCCACATTGTTCTTGTTTTTTTCGTTCTTTTCAACAACATGTTGCTAATACCCTAATAATTCCATAATTTCGTCATCAATAGTCTCTTATTTCTCTTGATTGAAAACATCATCATGTTCAAATGATATTGTCTACACGAGTAGTCAAACATTTAATTTATCTTGAATAACAATCATGCAAAACACTCCATGCATACAACTCCACAATTTCATGCATCTTGCATGAAAATTGTTACTTTCTTGAACAAAGATATAATACTTTAAAACTAGAGTACAACTAACTTTCACTGCCTTTATTTAATCCATCCTCATATTATTGATTTCCTTATATCTCTTGATGATGGATTTGAGGGTACTGATTCCCTCTATTAAACTATCCTTCCTCTCATCACTATTCGAGAGGTATGTGATCCATGAACTTTGGAACCATAATAATTGGAGGAAGGTTAGTTTAAAAGAGGGATTCAAATCCATCATCAAGAGATGGAATAAAATCCAGAATTTTAGGATTAAGGTGTCCTAGGCACCTGCACTAATGGAATCAATAAAAATGTATCCTCAATTGTAGAGGAATTGGAATACCTCCACTATAATGGACTTAAAGAAATGAATACCACCCCACCTACATTGGACATAACTTCTGTCTACTCAAGGATTCTTCACCTTCCAATTTTGTATATTTTTTTAATCCACCATAACAATGTCCTTCCAATAACATACATTCCTTTAAAGGGTGAATTTTTCATCTTATTCTCAGTATTGATCTATAATTTGTTTACTATAATATATGAAATGAATCTATTCAATGCAATCATAAATTTATAAATATGATATATAACCATAAAATCTTAGAGGAACCATAGATAATTCCCATCAGTGAAAATTATACCACATAGCTTGAAGTCGATCTACAATTACTCCAAGGAATTTCTTACTTTATGACTGATAATGACATTATTGGTTGTAAAATATAATATTGGATAGTGGTATCCCCACAAATCAATCATATTCTATTATGGAACTTTAATCATATTATATGAATGGTCTCACTAAATATGACTTAAAATACATAAATATCCAAACCATCAAAAGTATATTTTAATCATTTTTTGTTCTCTCTATTGTTATTCACCATTTTATATGTCTTTTCAAGTTATGTTTTTTCCTATTAATTTAGTAAATCTCTATTTTTATTAGTAAATATTTTAATCAATCACAACTCATAGTTCTCTTAATCAACTTTTCAACCATGGATAACTCTCTTTATTTTGGAAAATACACTCTTTATATGTTTTTGTGTATTTCTATGTCCATTTTATAAATGATTTCTCAGATCTATCCAATAAAGGAAATTTCTAAAAAAAATTTGAGCATACATTTCTCACCAAAGAAATTCTCTATCACTATTTGTAACCCATGTTTAAAGTCTAATAATAATCTTGAATTAATTAAAAAAAACTTTCACAACATGAATCACTAAAATAATTTTTGGAATGTGAATTATTATTTCAATATTTTTTTGAATTCAATAAAAATTTATTCTCTAAAATCATAAATATAAAAAACCCATTTCATGGTTTAACAATTTACATGAATAACCAAAATCCAAAAAACATTTTTGAATGTTTTTTACACTTACCTTGGTCCCAATATGTTCATCACCCATAAATAAGGGAAACAACTTGGTATCCCCTAATCCTTAAAACCCCTCTTAATTATGCCTTTAGAATCTATAATCTAGTATATAAGATAAATTAAATTTTAGAAACTAATTAGATTTTGGAACCCTATATTATTCAAATGAAGAGAAAACGGAGTGGGGATGAGAGGTCTACATGTTAATGTTGATAGGATAGTAAACCATCTATGTGTGTCTCTAAAGAGAAATGGGCTTGGCAATCAAATACATATGAAAGGAGAAAATGATGAAATAGAACCACACTCATTGTATTTTAGTAGTATTAAAAAGATATACAAGGTTTTTTGTCTATGAACAATGAAAAAAATGCAAAACGTAGAAACCAAAACATCAAACAATGATAGAGGAAGAGTAGAAAATAACGTACACTGGATTCTAGACTTAATTAATCCAAGGTAACATAGAGGAGTCTCACCTGTAACAGAGGAGTTCTATGAGATCTTGAGAATCTACAGTGACTAAGTCATGATTAGGGTTTCTTTTAATAGACCAGGGACACTTTTGACAGCACTTTTAAAAAAGCATTGATAAAGATCCCCTTTATCAGTGGTAAATTTATAAGTGCTGATAAATATGACTTTTATAAGTGCCTTTTTAGTGCTGATAAATCTCATGATTTATCAGCGCTAACATTGTAGCAATGATAAATATATCTTTTAACAATGATTTTTCAGCGCTGATAAATGTATTATGATTATAATTATTAAAATAAATTTATCATAAATTTATACATATTTAAATATATATAATTATTTATTTAGAAATATATAAATAATTGTTTAAAAAATTAATAATTTATTTATAATAATTATAAATATAAGAAATATATATTTATAGATATTTTTAATTATAAATATTTATTTACAAATATATTTTTAACATTATTAATGGATATATAGTCTTAAATACACGCGTTTTCAAAATGAGTGAAATTCAATAATTCAAAATCAGTACACTTTAAAAATATTGAAAAAATGGATAAGTTTTATTAATTAAATACAATTTATTAAAAAAATATGGATGTATATACATTGAAGTGGATGAATATGTATTGAAAATACTAAAACATAGTAAATAAATAAATATAAACAAATAATAGAAAATGATCAAATTAAATAATAAAATAAAAACTAATAAACATTAGAAAAGAATAACATAACTATAGTATTAGAAACAAACAAATAAAATTGATTGATTAAAAACATAATATATATTAAATTTATCATGTTAAAATGAAATTCTAAAATATACTAAAATTTGAATAAATAACATAAAGATTAGGTGTATGTGTTTCTATATACTGTGAAAAAATATTTATGTGTGCGTTTGTGTATAAAATTTCATTAACACGCACACATTTGTGTGTGTGTGTGTCTATATATATATACGTGAAATAAATGCAACACATGATGTTTGGTATAGGCTAATTTGAAAAATCAAACAACATTAAAAACGAATAAGACATTAATATGTTTTTAATTAACATTTTATATATATTATACTTATTAATTATATATATATATATATTTAATATATAATATTTATTATTATTAATAATCTATATATATGTATATTAAATTTATTCATTTCTATCAATAATTATTTATTTAATAAAATGTTTCACATTTTTCTTAATTTACTTATTCTATTTTTATTTGTTTAATTTTTTATTTAATTCTAGTCCTTTATCAACACTAAAAAAGAATTTATAAAGCTAAACTTTTGTCAGCACTGAAAATGTGATGATAAAGGGAACTTTTTATCAGTGCTAAAAATAAAGCACTGATAAAGGTTTCCTTTATCATCGCTAAAATAAAGCACTTATAAAGGTTAACTTTTATCAGCGCTAAAAAATCACTCATAAAGGATTCCCTTTATCAGTGCTTTTTTAGCACTAATAAAAGGACTCCTTTATTAACGCTTATTTTAGCACTGATAAAGATGTACTTTATCAGTGAATTTTTCGAGCACTGATAAATGTCAGCACTGTTACAGGTGTGTTTTATTGTAGTGGATGTATTTTGCTATGCTTTTTATAGGAGTATAAATTTTTAATGGATTTTATTGTATTTCCCTATGTAACACCATACTAAAGGTAATATATACTGAATTTATGGAATTAATAATCCTTCAAACTTAGAGGTTGTAAAGTGAGAATAGGAAATATAGTTTCACCCTATTTTTTGTCTTTGAAAGTATAATATAGTGGATGGAAAAGTATCATGATCATGGTGGATATGAAGAGATAATGACATTTGATAAATTCTTATAAAGTAAGGGTAAAGAGTTTGGGAATTATTTGATGAATATTGTGTAATTTTAGAGAATTGATAGATGAACATAAAGAGAAACATTCTAGAAATTTAGAGATTATTTTGTAATTATTGATCAATAAAGATATAGAAGATGTGGAATAATTAAGAGTTCATAAAATTTCATGAATATGTCGTAAAAATATATAATAATAGATTTTTTTTTTGTTTTGATTAGTAAGGATCAAACTCATACACATGAGGGAAAGTGAGTGTCTATTCTATAATAAAGAATTGAACATTTATCTTTTAGTGTAGTTGTAAACAAAAAGGGATAATGATTTTGTTGTGAACCTAATACAATCAGTGAACTCAATAGATTTAAGTACTTCAATAAATAACTTAAATATATTCCTTGGATAAATATTAATTTGTGTGAACCAAGAAAAATTGCTTCCATCATGTACATTATTGGTTTATAAGGATAAATTAATAACATAGGGACACCTACCAGAAATCATTGAATACATTTTCAATGGTTGTTAAAATACCAAAAGGAAAGAGGAATGATTCCTAGTGATTTACAATATTCCCTAGAAAAAATAATCCCCAAGTAAATCCCATAAAAATTTGAACACATGGTTACCATGACTATAGGAGAGAAAGTGAATGGATAAGTAGGGATAAATAAGATCAAAAGAAGAGATAATGACCACATAGTTAATGAATAAATTGAGCTTTAATAAGGAATAACCACGATTAAAGTTTAGATGAGGGGTATGGAATGGGTGGTCTTCATGAGGAGAGTCATTAAGGCTTCTAGAGAACTTGGGGAGTGAAATTATATTCCTCTTATTACATTCATATTTTTAAAATTAAAAAATTACATATCTTAAAATTCTTCATGGGATGTATACATTTCCCAGATTCATATCCATAGACTTCATGAAACTATCTTCCCCAAATGTGAGAACACCCCTTTTGTTAATTGGATTTCAAACCAAGAGTTTTAGTGATTTGAATGAGTAAAAAATTTTAGAAAATGATATTTTATTTTTAATGTTATAAGTTAACCCTTGTGATCAATTTTTAAAAACACTTTTGTAGCCTTGGTTAATTTTTATATCAAAGTTTTGGGTTGTTTAAATATTTTATGATTTACAAATGAGATGGATTTTTTAAAAGGGTGTGTTTTCTGATGTGGATTGGATTTTGAAACTTATTGTGTCTTTTAATGTTATTCAATGTCTATTTAAAGGGTAGTGTGAATTACCATTTTAGTTTCAAAGGTTTTTTAATAGTGGCTCCTGACTGTGTGATTTCTTCCTTCTTTTTATGGTTTTCTTTTCAGATTTTTTGAAAAGGGATTATGTATGGTTTTAAAGAAGGAAAAAAAGGAAAGCGTGATTTTGAAGTGTTTTCAAACTATAATAACAATAAGTTAGAGTAGTTTTCTCAAATGAGAAAAGTTGGAATGGTTTGTATTTTAAACACCAAGAGTGCTTGAGTTTAGAAATGGGGTTTTAGGCCACCATGCCTAGTTTTGTGGAAATGGATTGTTTTCAAAAATGATTTAGAAAATAGTATGATAGTTGAAAACCAATTTGAATTTTGAAATATGTATTTCATTTTTATGGATCATTTCACTTCCTTGGAATCTTCTATGAGGGACAACGGTTGGATGGTTACCCAAGTTAAACATATTTTGTGTATTTATTCGGTTAAATATTAATATTACCAAATAAAATATGATGGATACGAATAAAGAATTTATGGATGTCAATCATATGATAAATGAGTATTAATATGAAGTAAAAGAGTTCATCATGTTTGGAAATGATCATTCATATGACCCTTCTCAATTCCTTTGTCCATATTCACATTGTTTTTATTCAGGAGTAATTAGTCTAAAGTAGTTAGAAGAACACTTGATCTATCGTGGAATAGATCGAAGTTATAAATTTTGGAATAAACATGGGGAAAAAGTGAATATAGCTAGTGGTTGGGATAACAATTCATTTTATGGATCATCTTATATGATTACAATAGTGTAATATGAATAAGACCACATTGAGGATGTGATTACATATGTGAATGATGATGAAGATTAGATTGAAGAAATGACAAGGACAGTTGAAGATGAACTTCATGATTTCCCAAAAATTGTTTGAGATGATAAATATTTGTGCAAAGAATCCATTGTATGTTTGTTGCACTAAATATATGTCATTTTTCAGCAATACTGAAGATTTATAATTTGAAATCATGCAAAGGATGTAGTGACAACAGTTTTATGGAACTACTTGCTCTCTTTAATGACACGATCCAAGAATATAATGAGTGCCCTAGCTGAACATACGATGCCAAAAAAATGATGCGATCTATAGGTATGATCTCTAAAAGAATACACGCCTGACTGAATGATTTTATACTATTTTTAAAGATGAAAAATCATTTAAAGAATTATCAAAGAGTTGTGCTTATCGATATATGAAAGATGAATCCAGTCCTAAAAAGTCGTATGGTACTTTCCAATCACTAAAAGGTTTAGATGTCTATCTGGATGTGAGGAGACTACATGGAAATTGATTTGGAATTCAGATACAATAAATAAAGATGGGAAACTACATCACCTGACACACTCTCCTCAGTGAAAGATAATTTCTCATGTTTATCCTGAATTTGGAAATGATCAGAAAAACCTTCATCTTGCATTATCTACAAATGGAGTGAATCCTTTTGGATTTCAATGAAAAAATCATAGTACATGGATGGTTATGGAGGTAAATTGATATTCATGGTGTACGTGATGATAAAATATTTTCCTAATTGGGGAAATTCGTCAAGATATATCATCAAATGAACTCAAGGGTGTTCCTTTTTCAAACAAGGTACACCGTCAATTGGGTAGAAACATTCCTCAAAGACTATATTTCTAGAAAATCACAGATTTATACTCCGATGACATAAGTACCGATCTTGGATAACATCATTCGATGGAAGTTCATAGGAACATACAAAATCGTCTCCACTAATAGGTGATAAACTATTTGAGAATGTAAAATATGTGGAGACTACTTTTGGTAAACAGTTTTTGAAAAAACATTACGAAACCTGGTTGGAAAAATAAATCAGTTTTTTTAATTACCATACTAGAATTTTCAGTATGTTAGAAATTTTCTTGATGTTATTCATGTTAAAAAAATTGTATGTGATAGTGTCATGGAAATGATTATAAATGCACCTGACAAAACAAAGGATGTAATTGAGGGTAGGTTGGACATGGTTGATATAAGAATACAAGAAGAATTGGAACTAGTAAAGGGTGAAAAACAAACTTTTATTCCTCCATCTTCTTACACTCTTTCGAGGAAGGAGAGATATCAATTTTTCAACATATTGAATAATTTAAAGATTCCATAGGGGTATTCATAAAATATCAAGAATATTATTTCAATGACTGATTTAAAGTTAAAGGGCCTGAAATCACATGACTTCCATGTTTTGATGGAAGATCTAATTCCTAGTGTTTTAAGTTTCATTTTTTACAAGAATGTACATTATAAATTAATCAAGATATGTTTCTTCTTCAATGTTGTATACAGTATATTTATAGACCTAGCGAAATTAATGACTATAGAAAGATAATTTTCCATCATATTTTGTGAATCGGAAATGTTATCCCACTATAAATATTTTGATATGATGGATCATTTGATGGTTTACATGGAGAGATAGATTCGAATGTGTGATCCTATACACTCTATTTGGATGTACCCAATTAAATGATATATGAATATTTTGAAATTTTATGTCAAAAATCGAAGTCTTTTAGAGGGTTTTATTGTATATTGATATTGTTTAGGAAGTTTTTGAATTCTGTACCGAATACCTATTCAGTGTGGAAAGTATTGTTCTACCAAAATCTCATCAAACTGGGCGGCTTGTGAGTGAAGGAATTTCTAGTAGAGATGTTTTCACAATCAATATTACAGATTGGGAGTAGGCCCACATTTAAATTTTTCGTAACACTTTTGAAGTTTCCCCATTTTTTGAAACCCTCAAAGATATTCTTAGTCATTTTTATACATCAAAGGATGAAATATAAAAATCATATACACATAAATAATTTTTTATTGGATGGTTTCGAGACAATATTTATAAGGAGTTAGATGAAAATATGGATTCAATTTTAGAATGACATCGATGGATAGTCAGAGGACCAAGTGTGTTTGTATTGTCTTACAATGGTATATAATTAATGGTTATAAATTCTACAAAAATGAAAATTATGAAGAAAGTACCATGAAAAATAGTGGAGTTACACATGAGGCTGAAGTGATGCATGTTTCTAGTACTAAGGAAGGAAATCCAATTTAGGCGAATATTTCAAACTTTTCCGTCATCAAACAAACATGGTGGTTGGATTATTAAACATTCCAAGTGTCGATTTTTCAATGAAAGTGGGTTGATAACAATTGTGTTGTTAAAATTTATGAACTGGGATTCATGGAAATTGATTTTAGTAAGGAATGGTATAAAGATGAATTTTATATAATGGCATCATAGGCAGTACACTTATTTTATGTTCTAGATTCCGCAAACCAAAAGTGGTCAATTTTTCTTTTATCTACCAAAACCACTAAAGGGTAAAATGATAATTCAACTGAGGATGACCCTTTCATTGGGATGTCATAATAATTTCTCAGAGGTCCCAATGTGGATGATGTTTTTTTGTTATAGGAGATCATAATTAAGGGATTTGGATAGTCGAAAGAGGGATCAAATCTCTTCAGCCTTTAAAAATTATTTAATAATTAGGTTATCTTTTTTTTAATATAAATTGTGTTACGTCATGTTATTATCTATTATCTACTACATTTATGTAATCTAAATTAAATGATAAACCACTTTTTTTAGATCTGCACATGTTGGTTCTCCCAATCCTGATAAACAATAGGTCTTTCAACATAAGGTTTCTCAAAATGAAGAGGAATAACGACGTTATACACGTGTCGATGATCCCAATCCTAAAGAACAACAATTATATCAACTTGTTTCTCCTCCCAGGGTAGAGGTACATCAAAAAACTTCACATGATGACGTTACCGATCTAGAGGAACAATTTATTAACAATGTTGAATCCGACAAAGTTTCTGGTGATGAAGGACCAACGATGCAAAAAAAGATCCTCATAGTTTGATGGTTCAAGAAAAAATAATTAAGGTGAAAAGAAAAGGCATAAAATACGAGGTTATATAGAGTCATAACAACCAATAAGTTAACCCAAACAAGGCCATGATCAGTAGTTACATTGGAATCATCACTCAAAAAAGTGTTCCAATTGATGTAGATTCATTGAACCATGTTGTGCTCACGCTTAAGACATTGATATGGGAAGAGATTACGATGACATTATGATATAATTTATTAATTTTAATAAAAAATAAAATAATGAAACATTTAATTACTCATCATCATCCCTGATAGTGTGAATCTATAGTTGATGGCTCCTATAAGAAATATGTGTTAGTTCTTGTTGTAAGGATTAACAAATAATTTCGTGCAATTATAATGAGACATCATCTTAAGTATTCTAAATGAAAAATAAAAATGCACCCACCGCTTATGTATGCACACCTGATAGCCCAAGAAGTGTGGGATGCGTTTACTAGTCATCGTGCAGAGGTTTCTTTTCGAGTACCTTGTGGACATTAATACCTTGTTTGAAAATACATGTATTCATCACTTTAGTTGCCAATTTTTTATTTATGAAACAAAAAATGAGTGATGAAAATAAAAAATGGGTAGTAAATCCAATATACGCCTACCGTAAATCAAGGATGGAGTATGCTTTACTCGAAAAAAATGTACATATTTTAAATCTATTGTAATACTTCTATGTGGCATGAAACAACAGAATAATTATGTTCCTCAATTTATATGTAGATTGATGAATCCAAATCCATAACCACTTCCATCCCATGCCATGTGAAATGGAAGGAGGAACATGTAAATAAATATGGGATACTAATGGATGGAAACACATGAAAATTATGGGAAACATGTATAAATATGACATACCAAAAAATAGATTTTCTTTAAATCACTATTACATAACAATGAAAACATATTTTTCTATATTTTAAATACAAAATATTCACAAGAATCAACACCACATGCACTAGATGACCGCCTACTATCGGTGGATTTTAATCGGCCAAAGTAGTATGGTCGTGTTAGAGGTGTGGGTTTTGGGGTGACATCCTGAACATATTTTGAGAAAAAAACAAGAGAATAATAAATGTGAAGAAATGAAAGATGTGATAGAATGATTATCTACCCTTGAAGAAAAATTCCAATGGAAGACTGAGTTACTAGAAAATGTTATGGGGAGGAAGCAAAGATAAGAAAAAACTCAAGAACAACCATTGCATGAATATCCCCCCCCCCAACCCCTACAACTTTGAGAATATCCATTTCATAGAAAGATATGTCTTAGTTGAGGTAATGAAGGTTCTAATAATTGTTTCTATGACATGTGAATCAGAAAAACATCAATACATTTCCTATACAGATATTCTATAGGTTGAAAATGACGTTGATTTATATCTATCAACACCCACTCATTACCATGCAGTGAGGGATACAATGTTCAATTTTGATGAAAATAGCCTACACAACAGACAACTTCCAACAAGTTATGTGAGAGTGGCGATTAGCGTAGCTCATGATCCAAGTGATGAGTTGCTTGTTCCACTTGATGATGATGATATTCATATGGTCAACCGAGTTTTTGGAACATTTTTCACATGAAAATAAAATCTTATAAAAAAACATGTCGATAAATAGGTATTCATTTCCAATTTATTTTTCAAGCTAAACCTTTAACAATTTATGAAAAGGGTCTAAACCAATAAATATTATTACATGTGGAAAAAGGGAATGGGGTGAAATGAAAGACCGAACCAAAATAATCTAATGGATTGACCAACTGATCAAAAAGATCTACCAAAAGCACCTTTATCCTACCTTTTCTATATCTATATTTACTAACATTGAATTTCCAAGTGGATACAATGTTACAAAATGGTAGTAGTCACATAGTTTATTTTGAAGAAAATATGTACGAATAAAAATGTGAAGACTATATTTGTGTTGAGAATATAAATGAAATCCTCAACTATAAATGGTTTGGATCCTCAGTTTTAAATGTATAAATAATGTATGTTTTCATGAGTTGTTTTTTCAAAATCTGGTATACTATGATAATAATGAATAAATAAATTTCATATTTTTGGCATCTGTATATATCAAAACCAATTGAAGAGATTTCCATATTAAAAAAACTGAATTTCTAGTCCTCAAACAACCTATAAAAAACAACAAAAAAACAGAATCCAAAAAATATATGAAATAGTGGCATGCTTGGTCAAATCATTTGGAAGAAAACATTTGAATGACAGACTCTCCATAATACCAACATTGTAGGCGTAAAATCCTACAATTTAATCATATCAAATATATTTTAATTTATTTCATTACATATTATTTTTTTGTGTTTTTAGGAAAAAATGGATTCTCATTGTGGTCAATTTGTATTCTATAAATATTTATTTCCAAGATTAACACCATTGATACCCAAAAAACTGATCACATATGATAGAATTTGTGAATAAGTAATACACTATGTCAAATGGTTTAGAACTAAACATCAATTTATATAACATAGATTATGTTTTAATGAGGATTATTTTATGATATGGTGGTGCATTAATATCGTGAAAAAAAGGAATGAGACTAGGGGATAAGAACAAGGACCCTAATAAGTTATAAAACTGGACAAGTATAAAGGTATATATAATACAATTTCACTATCTAAACACATATCAAAACAAATTACTTATTCTCCTCAATTTTTACGTAGTGTCTGAAACAAACAAATAGAAAATATTGTTGTTATTATGTTTGTAAATTTATGAGAGAGATCATATTCCATGAACAAACTAGCATCCCCAAAAAGGAATTTCAATGTTAATTACAATTTAATTTAAAATATTTACTTTTTACATTGTGTATTTATATTTTTGAAGTACAACTATGACATTAAAAAAGGTTCATATTCACAATATGATATAGCTTTGTTTAGAAAAAAATTGGTAGTATACCTGATGTAAGAAGGTACACAAATAGCATAAAGATGTGACTTAAATATAAGTAGTGGAATATTTTATATTTATGTTTAATTTAATTATCTTTAGTATTGCTCACGTAATAATTTTTTCCCTTATACAGGTGGATTCCTTTCATATTTATGGGTCGATAATGAGACAACCATCACGAAAAGGTGAATTACTACTACTTATTTAAATAATTTTGTCACCATTTTATCTACAATTTGAAAGTTATTTTCCATATAATATTTATTTAATACTTATTTAGTTGTTTTAATATATATTTTTAGAAGAGATAACATGTTACTTTATTCCAATGTTATCATGCTTTCCATTTCATTTCACTGTCGACCTGCCAACACTACATATTGATTCAATGTTCTTATCCAAAAAACTCTCTAAAAAAACATGCAGTGTTGGAAGTTTGATAGAGAAAGAAACTCATACTTTGGGTAAAATTTATAGTTATAATTTTTTTGAGACATTTGGATGTGTAGAAATTAGTGTCACCTCAATCCATTACATAGTGTGACCAGTATGACTCCAGGTGCATCTTTTTATTTAAAATTGACATTAATTTTAGTATAATAGACAACTGACACACTCAAAATCAAACTAATGCATTAATATTATTTTTATTCTTTAGAAAAAAGATCCATATGTCATGTAGGACGTATGGGAATCAGTCACACCTCAATCAGATGCACAGTGTGACCAATATGACTCAAAGTATCAGTTATGAGTTAAAATCGACAATTTACTTCAAAATGTGTCACTCACTGAAAATTGAGAAAACAAACTAGGGTATTCATAATAATATAGGAAAAAAATTCATCAATCATTTTTTATGTATAATAATTTTTCTCATGTAAAACTGATATATGATTTCACTGGTATGAATCAATGTGCATGTTTCCAGTTTAAAATGAAATTTTTGTAAACAGGAAAATTGACATAATAAAAACCAAGATAATTTATTAATATTGTTTTATAACTTTAGAAAAATGATCCATGAGTCATTTAGAAATTTTAGGAATCAGTCACACCTCAATCTGACACACAATGTGACCAGTATGACTCCAAGTGTGTCTTTTTATTTAAAATTGACATTACTTTTAGTAAAAAGGAGAAAGTGATGTAATGAAAAATTAGAAAATCCATTTAAATTGTTTTTATAATTTAGGTAAATGAGGAATGAATCATTTGGGGTGTGTAGGAATCGGCCTCACCACAATCTGAGGCACGGTGTGACCGGTATGACTCTAAGTGCATATTTTTTATTAATAATTTACATTAATTTTAGTAAAAATGGAAAATGTCCAACTAAAACCAATAAAATAAATTTGGATTATTTTTATACTTTAGTAAAATGATATATGAGTCATTTTTGATGTGTAGGAATTAGCTGCCCCTCAATCTGATGCATCGTGTGCCCATTATGATTCCAAGTTAGTCTTTTTATTTAAAATTGACATCAATTTTAGAAAAAAGTAACAAATGACGTACTAAAAACTGAGAAAATTGATTCTTATTTTTTTATACTTTATTAAAATGATCCATGAGTCATTTGAGATGTGTAGGAATCAGTTTCACATCAATCTAACACATGGTGTGACCGTTATGACTGAAAGTGTGTATTTTTATTTTAAATTGACAACAATTTTCATAAAAAGGAATAAGTGATGTACTAAAAACTGATAAAACTCATTTTTATTGTTTTTATACTTTAGTGAAATGATCCATAAGTTATTTGGGATGTGTAGGAATCAATATCACCTCAATCCGAGGCACAGTGCGACTGGTATGACACCAACTGCGCCTTTTTTATAGGGACCTAGATGGATGGAGAAGGGTGTAAGAAGAGTTTTATTTTTATGAGAGTTGACTTTTATAGTCAAATAAGTCTGAGAAGAAATGAAATCACTTCACTTTGTGAATTTATTGTAAAATAAGGGTATTATTTTTTTTATTTTCATTTCACAAATATCATAAGTTGTTTGTAGAACTTGTGATGTAATCCTTTTGAAGGAATGGGGGAATAAAGGTGTTACCAATCATATTCAGGTTTTATTTGAATGAAATATATTTCTGGAATATAGGGAAGTTACAAAACATTCCTTGGAAAATTTGATGATGCTAAATATGATCAATGAAATATAATAAATCATGATAGATAATATGCACGATGAAAGAAGCTATTTGTTGAAGAGTATTTCTAAAAGGATAAAAAAATTATGATGGTTATCTTCATGATTATGATGGTAATCACAAATGGTAAAGGTGAGGTGAATTAAGAGTGAAGTATTGTGGCAACACAAAGGTTTATGGAAGGATTCATGATTAATACAAGCATTGCGAATGAGAAATTTATGTGGAGCCTCATGAAAGGAGGAGTGTCATGAAGATATTTTTTGGTGATTCAAAAAATTAAATAGAGGTGGTGGAGCATCGCTAATGGGAGAGCCTAAAAATATAAGGTGACCCCCACTTCATTTTCATGGAATTTATCAGAGAAAATCAGAAAGTGATCTGATTTCATAAAGGTAGAGGTGCTCCATGAAACATGATTTCTATGCGAGCATGAGTATCCTGAAAAGACATATAAAGTCTTGAATTATGATAATTATTTTAAGTAATGAGTGCATCAAAATGATGGGATATTCTTCATTGACTTAGTGAAATTTGGGAAGGCATTTGGTTTGGAAAAGGTTGGGTGCTTTTTGAAGGTTGGGAGCTTCCTGACGGGAGCTTCATGAAGGAGCATTGAAAAAAGTAGTTTTGAATACTTAGTTTAGGTGAAAAGAGCTTTCTACGTGCATCAAAATTAGATTGGGGAATCAGACAATGTATCATTACGAGTTCCAAGAATTTATTACCATCTTTTGGGAAGGAAAGAGATTTTTTTGAAAGATAAAATATGTGGAAGTAGATCAAGGAGCACTACAACATTGTATTGCATCATATTATGCGAGGAGAAGCACACATTTTTTGGATTATTTTCAAAGCACTACATGAGTGTAAGGGAAAATCCTACTCATTGTATTCCACATCAATGGAATTTTTTGTAGTAGATTTTGTGGTATTAGATTATTTCCAAACCATACCAAGGACTAGCTACTCTTGCTGAGTAGTGATCCTTAGAAATTATTGTGTTCCTTTGGAAGTGTGGTCGATTTTTGATCAATAGGGAAATAATTATTTAATAGGAGCCAAATGTTTTTTCATAAGAAAATAACCATACAAGAAAAATATATCACTGATTCAACCCCTCCCCTTATCAGTGACATTGAATCCAAGCTGGAAAACTTCAATTAGTATCAGAGCTGAAGGTTTACTTTATTTTATTCTTTGCAGAATTTATTAATAGATGTTGTGATGGAGACTCCGAATTTCAGGAAAAGTAAGGGGGTTCCAATATTTTATGGAAATAATTATCATATTTGGAAAGATATAATGATTCATTATCTTATGTCTCTGGGATATGGAGTTATTGAACGTACAACTGATGGATTTCCTCCTATTGATGACAAGGTTCCAATTACACCTGTCAATAAGAAGAATCTTGAGAATGATGGAAGAGATAAAAATGAATTACTCTCATCACATTCTGAAAGTGAGTTCATGAGAGTAAAAGGTGTTGGGATTGATAAAGGTATCTAGGATAATCATAGAAATATCTATGACGGAAATACAAAAGAGGAGAAGGAAAAAATAAAAATCTGGAGGCTGATTGAAAATGGGTGAGTTTGAATCTATTGGGGAATTCATTACTAGGGTAAATGAAATTATCAGCATAATTAGATTTCTTGGTGAAAAGATGGAGGCTTCTATATTTTTTGGAAAGATCTTAAGAATTATGTCTGACAAATTTTATGGTAAAGTTTCTACATTTCAAGACAAAGACCCTGAAACATTATCTCTAAATGATTTACATAGCACTCTCACCAGTTATGAAACGAGAAGACAAAATACTATAAATAGAAAAATAAAATCTGATAGAAAAATGTCTTTCAAATCCTCCAAGAAATAAAATTCTAAAAAGTAACATGAGTAAGATGATATTCTCTGACTATGGGAATGTGGAATGTAAATATTTTGATGAAATATTATCATTATTTTCTAAAATGTGATAAGAGGTACACATAAATACAAAGGGAAAATTTCCTTGAAGTGTTTTGAATGTGGAGCCATTAGGCACTTTTTGGATAATTTCCTTCAAATAAATAGAGAATAAGACAATGATGAAGATGAAAGAAGGCCAAGAAGGCCATGGAGGAGACATGGTGATAAAGATAAATATTTTTTAAGAGGGAAGGATAAAAATTTCATCAAATATTAATGAAGAATATTTTTTTATTTACTAAGAAGAAGATAATGATGATGAATATGACAAATCATTTTTTGATAATTCTGGAGAGAATAACTTTATTGCAACATTGAATAATGATTATTTCAAGAGGATTAGTTCTTACGAAGAAGAAACTCAACTTCAATCTCTTTTGAAAGAAGAATTGAATGAATGTCAGAGTAAGATCAGAAGACTTGATTAGGAAAATCGGAAGTTGATAAATGAAAACCCCTCATTAAAAAATAAATATGGTATTTTGGATGAGAAGTTTAATATGGGAAAATAAATTAATGATTTTAAAAAATATCTGGATAAGGGAAATAATCATAATGAAAATTTGGAAATTAAGTTGAAGGAAAAAAGAAGAAGAGGTAGAAATTTCCCAACAAAAACTCTCTAAAGTCGAATAGAGGGATAAAAGTTTTAAAAAATATATCTTAAAAATTGTTGAATGTTTTAGTAAGTATGAACCTAAGAAGGATCACCAAAAGTTACCATCAATTTTTGAGAAGAATGATGAAGTTAACATTGAAAGGAAGAAATTTGAGAAAGTTATGTATGTGGCCTAAGTTAACAATGTTAAAAAATTAGAAATTTCTAAAAAAACTGAGTTTAGAAAAATTTCTATTACTTATGGTTTTGATAAGTCAGATAAGAAATATGATCTGAATAAGAAATTCTCATTTTAATGAATAAATTTTTATGCTCAACAAAGTACTGCTAATAAGGTTTATGAGAAACAAGTTCACAACACTGGTGTGTATGCAAGCTTCAGAGGAAAATATTCGTTCTTTGGATAATGATAGTATTGTTAGGGATTTGGACATGAAACAAATATATGTCAGTTCAACCAAAAACATTACTTCTAATACACAAGTTATGTAAGATAAGGTTTAAGGGGGATTCAATCCTCTCAAAATAATAATTTTGAGAAGGACCTTCAAAATAAATCTGAAAAGGCTGGTGAAAAAGTTGATTACAGGTTCCAACCACTAGAAACTATTTTTGAAAGATGTGAACAACCAGTACATCTTGCTAATTGTTGTGTTTTTTTGTTACTAGGACTAAATAACTTCTTAAAAATTATCAAAATCTAGAGGTGAAGAAATAAAAGGAATAATAAAAGTCTATTGTTTTTGAAACTGCTTTAAAATATATAGGAGGAGAACGACCTTGGATTCTTGTTAGTGGTTATTCTTATTATAGAAATGGATATGTAAAGATGTCAATGAATGTGATGGACTTAAAATAAGGAATGGAGAAATTTTCAAGTGATGAATCTCTGAGTATCAAAGGTGTTGGATCAATCATCATTTGGGATGAAAAGATGAAATACAAGAAAATATTATATTTTTATGGGATAAAACACAACATGATGAGTGTTTCAAAACTTTGTGATGGGGGTAACAATGTTATCCTCCAAAAATATGGGTTTTTTGTAAAAAGTGAGGATGATGGAGAGATAGTTACAAGAGTTACCTATGAAAGGAAACCTATTACATGTTGGTGAAACACAGAACTATTGTTACTTGGGTATTGTTGAAGAAAATAAATTGTGGTATAAAAGGTTAGGACACATGTGTCAGAGAAACATCAACAAGATATCAAGGCAAGATAGTTTCTGATATATTCCTGATATGTCAATAAGGAGATATTTGTGTTACACTATCTTTCAAAAAGGAATGATTGAAAATTCTATAAATAAGAGAGTTGAAATTTATTCACAATGACCCTTGTAACTTATTCATTCTGATATATGTGGGACAATGAGAAAGTAATAAAAAAATTGATATAAGTACTTCATCACTTTCAGTGATGAATTTACTCACATTTCATGTGTTATGTATATGAGACGTAAGATAGATGCTCTAAAAATGTTCAAAAATTTTAGGAGGAAAGATGAGGCAGAATGTGAGTATTCAGTGAAGATGCTGAGAATTGATAATGGTGGGGAATATAAGAATGATGAATTTGAAAATTTTATTGAGAATCATGGAATTCAGTATGAGTTCAATTCACCATACACACCTCAAAAAAATGGGGTTTCTAAAAGAAAGAACAGATGTATGGTGGAAATTGGGTGAAATGTTTTACTTGAACATGGTCTCTCTCATTACTTTTAGAGGCAAGCCATGAGTACTATTGTGTATATATAAAACTGATGTTTCTATTGGAAAAGTTTATTTACGACTCCATATGAAATATTTTATGGAAAAAATATAATTTTGAAACACTTAATATTTTTTTGGAGTCCATGTATCATAAAGAAGAAAGGTGGAAGCCTTGGAATGTTTGATCAAAGAGGTAATGATGGAATTTTTCTTGGCTATGATCGTTGATAAATAGGATATAAATGTTTGAACAGAGAAATAGGATGAAATGTTGATTCTACTGATGTGAAATTCGTTGAAAATTTCTAGAAAGAAAATTTTATTTTTTCTAATATTTAAGTTGAGCAAGATAGAGAAGTTTTTTTAAACAATGCTAATAATGCAGCCGATAGTGAAAATCCTACTCAAGAATAAGAATCAAAATCATCCATTTAAAGTGATGAGGATGAAACTAAAACAGTTCATCCTAGGCTGAGAAATAAGGTGTGGACTCAAAACATTATTGGTGATCAACATCAGAAGGTTAAAACCATAATAACTTCAAAAGCTGATACACACTTATTTATATTCAAACGTCAATCCGAATGATGTGAATGAAGAACATGATTAGATAGAAAATAATGATACTTGGGAAATCATACACGAATTGGATAATTGAAATGATATTGGTATAAAATGGGGTTTCTGGAACAAGCTGAAGGAAGAAGGATAAGTGATAAGGAACAAGACAATATTAGTGTGAAAAGGTTACTCAAAAATTGAAAATGTTTATTTTGACGAGACTTTTTTTCTAGTTAATGGTTAGAAACAATAAAAATATTTCATTATATTTCTACATAATGAGGTTACAATATCATTTATATGGATGTTAAATCCACATTCTAAAATGGTGATCTTGACCAGGAAGTTCACATTGAACAACCTTGTGGATTTGTTGTTGGGAAAGATAAAAGTCATGTGTGTAGATTGAAGAAAGCCTTGTGTGGACATAAATAATATCTGAGGGCATGGTACTCAAAATTGGATACTTTCTTATAAAATATAAGGTATAAGAATGGAATATTTGATAGAAATTTTTACATCAAATAATTTCATGAATTTTCTCTCATCATAATTGTTTTTATCGATGACATTATCTTTGTGAGTAATAATGAAAGATCTTGTGAAATATTTTCTGAAGAGATGAAATAGTTATTTGAGATGTCCATTATGGGAGAAATGAAATAATTTCTTGGGTTAAAAAATTTATTGAATAATAAAAATATTTTTATTTCTCAAGAAAAGTATGCTAAGGAACTTCTTAAGAAGTTTGGAATAGAAAATTAGAAACCAGTTTCTATACCGATTTCGGTGGGAATTAAGTTGTCTAAAGATTGTGAAGAAAAATAAGTTGATCAGAAAGAGATTAGAAATCTTATTGGATATTTTTTTTGACTACCTCAAGACCTGATTTTAAATAAGGAAACAAAGTGTCTATGATGGAAACCCTCGGTAAGTCAGAACCATCAAAAGATAAAGCTATAGATCATCAGTTGAGTGACGATTATAATATAATGTTATAACTTAAATATGATGGTGAAAAACCTGAGAATCATAGAAAAAAATGAAAAAAATGGAGATCTATTGTGAAATAATTGTCAAAATATGTTGATCAGCTTGAAACTGAAATTGAATGACTGGAAGAAGTAGTGAAAGTACAATAAACAACCCATGAAATCACAGAAGATGTAGTAGAACTAATGCTCAAAATTTAAGAACATGAAAACTCCATCAATGACATTACCTTTAGACTAGAGGATAAGTAAAATAATGTTTAGGGACTCAAAGAAGAAGTTGTTACTCTATGTAGTAAAATCAAAAGTGAATCAAACTCAGAATAAGCAAAGAAGAAAATACAGTTTGGAAAATTCTCAGATGTTGAGTTACTGGAGAGAGCTAAGAATGGTTCTGATGGTGTTGAAAATATTTTGAATGATCAAATACCTCCATTCATAGGAAAAAGTGGAATCGGTTGTGATGTTGAAACATCAAATGCTGAAAATTAAATGGGTCAAAATAAAGGAAAACTATAAGTTGGACATGATGAAAAGTCAATTGAAGTGATGAAAAATAAACCCTCAATTAAAACTGAAAGGAGAACTAAAATCTATCATCAGAAATACAGAAATTATAGGTTGTAAAAATATATTCTTAAAGAAGGAGACATGAGTAGGAATAGAAATGAGAAGACATTTCCACTTATAAAATGTCAATTATGTGGTTATCTGGGTCTTAGAATGTCATACTATGAAGAAGAAAATAGTTATTTTAATGGGGATGATCTAGGAAGTCATCAAAGGAGAAAAAATTCATATCCTACTTCTTACAGAAGAAATAATTTATATGGATATTGTTCTCAATGTTCTATGTTTGGCCATAAAGTTTTTTATTGCAGGAAGAGTAAATACATGATCTATTCATTCAAAACATAGAGACAATTCAATACTCATAAACCAGATGGTGTTTCTCTTATAAACATTTCTTTTCCTCTGGAAGAAGTGTGTGAGTATGAAGATTCATCCCCCATGGAAGAGAGATATGAATGTCCATATTTATCCTTCACTCAATATAATATTTTATGGAAGGAAAAGAAAAAAATTAAAATTCCAACCTTACAGAAGTATCTCTCAAAGCTACAAAGAGAAATAACACCAAGATCCTAGATAGTGGTTGTTCATCTCACATGATGGGTAATACTGAATTATTAACAAATGACATTAAAATGGTCAATAGAATGGTAAGGTTCGGTAATGATGGTGCATTGAAGATCATGTATTGGAAGTACTGAACTAGCTAATAGTGATCTGAAGAAAACTAAAGTTATTTATGTGGATGTTTTATGTCCCAATATCCATAATGTGAGTCAACTCTATGAATCATGAAGTATAATTACTTTCAATCAAAAGGGTTTCACTATGAAGGGAAAGACCAAGAATTATATCATGAAAGACTGTAGAATAGATGACAACTTATATCAGGTTGACAGTAAGGAGAAAATCTTATATCTAACTGTTGAAGATGAAACCAACATTTGGCATTGAAGGTTGGGGCACATAAATCAAAAAGACATGGAAAAGATATCCAAGATGAAGATATACGTGAACATTCCCAATCTGAACCATGAATGGGAAAATACTTGTGATGTTTGCATACAAGAGAAGTTGGTCGAAAGTTCTTATCATCCAATGAAGAAAAGGGAATCAAATCATATCGATCACATCCATTTAGATTTATGTGGTATGATAAATGTTGTTGGAACAAATGGATAAAGGTACTTTGTTCTTTTAATTTATGATTATAGTATAATGGCTTGTGTGATGGTTATGCACATGAAACGTCAAGTGCTTGATTACATGAAATATTATCACCAAATCGCCGAGAATGATACTAGATGGACAATCAAAGTCCTGAGGATTGAAAATGGATTGGAATACACAACCATTGAGTTTGAAATTTACATGGAGAAGCATGGAATACAACATGAAGTGGATCTTGTGATAACCCAACAGAAAAAAGGAATTGTAGAGTGTAGGAATAGACAGGTGAACAAAATGGCTATAACAAAGCTGATTGAGGGTCATATCCCTCAAAATTATTGGAAATAGTCTTTTCAAGATGTGGTGTATGTTCAAAATTAAACATGGATTTATATGGGTGAAACCAAGAAACCATATGAGTTGTGGGATGGAAGAAATCCCAATTTGAAGTATTTTTGTGTTTTCAGATGTAAATGATTTATCAGAAGCAAAGAAGGGAATCAAGGAATGTATGGTGATGCAGTAGAAGAAGTAATATTCCTCAGATATTCAATGAATATAAAATCATACAAATGTTTCAATAAGAATCTCATAAAAATTGTGGAAAGTATTGATGTTAAGATAATTGAAGATAAGACCAAAAATACCATGAGGGGGTATTATGTTGATGTGATTGAGGATTTAGAAGATAGAATACATGGAACATATTCAAAACAAAATGTAGAAGAAAGAGTGAAAAAAATTCAGAGGTCACAACAATATGTTGATTTCGGAGAAGAATCAGAAGATGAAACTGTGGCAAAAGACAATTCTTCAAAACTTCATAGATGAAATTGAAGAGCATAAATTGATCAATCCAACATCTTTGGGGATTGGAAAACCCCCACACAAAAAGAATAATGATGAATAATACACAATATTCCTTCTTAACAGTTGTAGAACCATCCTTATTTTAAAAATCTTCAAAGGATGAATCATGGGTTAAAGCGTTGATTGAATAGTTGAATCAAATATACAAGAACTAAACATGGGTTATAATTACGATACCAGAAAACCACAATGTGATTGGGATGAAGTTGATTTTTTAAAATAAATTTGTTGATCATGAAAATTTTATTAGAAATAAGGCATGGCTGGTGCATAATGTCTTTTCATATATTGAAGGTGTTGATGTTGAAGAAACATTTTCTTCGGTGGGTATACTAGAGTCAATCATACTTTTTCTTGCCATGAAAATTTAAATAGAATAAAAAGTGTATCAAATGGTTGTTAAAATAGATTTATTTAATGGTGTTAATGAAGACGATGTCTACATTGAACAACCAGTGGTTTTTCTACTTGGAAATGATGAAATGATGGTTTGTAGACTAAAGAAGGAGATATTTGGTTTGAAGAAGCAAACACGAGTGTAGTATTCCTGATTGGACTCATATCTAAAGAAGCTATAATTTAAAAAAGGATGACTGGATCACAATATCTATTTGAATAATTCAGAGAAATATCAGTTCATGGTGCTGGTGTACGTAGATGATATTATATTTGGTGGTAGTAGGTTGGGATCAGTGGATAAATTTTCCAATCACATGAAATCAGAACATGAAATGTCTCTGATTGGTGAACTCACATATTTCATAGGACTGCAAGTGATTTAGAGGAAATACTACATATTTATTTCTTAGGAAAAGTATTAAAGAGAATTACAAAATAAATTCAATATCCATAACTCGAAACCAATGTCGACTCTGATTACGTTTGGAATTAAATGTGGAAAGCATGAGGATGGGACTCTTGTAGATACCACAATGTACAGGAGAATCATTTTAAGATTATTGTACCTGACATCAACACAACCAGATATAGTCTTACCAACATGTTTAACCGACCAATTTAAGAGTAATACAATGGAAGAACATATTGAGGAAGTTAAAATAATCATGAGGCATGTTCAAGGAACTCGCAATTATGGTATATAATTTCCTATAGGAAGAGACGGTTAACTTTTAGCATTTTATGATGCTAACTGGGATGGAGATGTTGTTTATAAAAATTAAAAAAGTGGTGAAGAATTCATTATTGGTAAGAAATGTGTACGCTGGTTGAGTAATAAATAGTAAATTACTTCTCTCAGTACTTCTGAAGTTCAATTTATCTCTGCTACAAAGTCTTGCACTCAACTACATTGGATAAAGCAACAACTAATTGATATTGGAGCTGAAGTGAAACAACCGATGGTGAATCACTGTGATAAAAAGAGTGAAATTGGTCTTAAAAAGGATCATGTTCATCATTCTCATGAGAAACATTTTGAAATCAAATACCACTTCATTAAATAAAAAGTTGAACAATGCGTGATTAAAATGGATAATGTTGGAACTAATGAGAAAGCGACTGAAATTATGACCAAGCTACAGGTAGTGGATATGATTGAGAAACATCCTTTGAACCTCAGTGTTCAACCACATCCTGGTTAATATGGAGGTCATGAGGCTCCCCTATCCCCAATTTAATTAATTATTTTATCTGTTTGTGGAAGTGATGTAGTTTTATGTGGGAGATATGATCCAGGGGGAGTATGTTCTGATGTCTACAATGTATAAATATCAGTCTTTGGGTTAATTTACAATGGGGGAGAATGGATAAATTCAATTTAGAAATGCGTAAAATGATGTAGAATAATTTGTAAATGTGGAGAATTATGGAAAACAATGTGGAAATGCAGAGAATGATAGAGAAATTAAAAAAATTACAATGAGGAACAATGATGAGTTACAAAAGGGAAAATGAAGGGAGAAAATGAGAATGGAGAAAACACATCGGTGTTATGAGGAAACAATTAAGCATTCTAAAACATAAGAACACAACTCATGTTTCCCCTCTTATTTTCTACACTGAACATTTCTCACGTATACATAGAGTGTCGGATTGGTTCTTTCTTGTGTATCAGGTTTTGTTTGTGGTTGGTGATTCATTGAATTTATCTGCAGATTGCCAATAAACCCAAAGGGGGAGATTGTTGGAAACAAGGTTTATCATTACTGGAAAAGGATTATGGTTTGTAATTTTTGTCAATCCTAAACATGAATGATATGGGATTACATGTATGATCATGAATTTTTAAAGGAAATGGATCTTATAATTCAAGCTGATAATAGTGTTGAAGGAGGCATTGTTTCCATTTGTTGGCCCATAGGATATTGTTGGCCACTATCTCTAACTATAATGGTTTTAATTATCAGAAATCATGTCACATATTATAACATATATAATACCTAATTATCAAAAATCATGTCTTAATCACAAGTCACATATCTTACCTCAGATCCTAAATCATGTTAGATCCTTAGTCATGTCAAAACTTATCTATTATATGAGATCATTTTAATAATATAACTAATTACGATTTTTTATGTCTAAAAAAGCTTATAACTGATATCTATGAATAACTATGGGTATTAACACATTCTTACATTGTTGTACTGTAAGACAAATAGAACACCTAAAATTTTCTATGTATGAGTCACTAGCACCTACAGAAGAACTGAGACACTGACAGATGAGTCACCGACTGATGTCTCACTGATAGGATGATTCACCGACTGATGTCTCATCGATAGATGACTCATCGATAGACGACTCACCAACCGATGACTCACCAATTGACAAATCACCAACCAATCACTCATCGACTGATGAATCACCAACAGAAGAGTCACTGACTAATGTCTCGCCAATAGGACCACTCACTGAAAGAGGAGTCACTGAGAGGCTGTTTAAATTTAAATTTATTAAAATTACTTCTAATGGTCATATTTGAGTCACTTAATGATACTTACATATTTAATAATAATTTTTAGGACTTTTACTAGACAGTACAAGGTACAATGTACCTATTCACATGGAAAGATCATGCTCTATGTCGGCCCTCAAGAATAAAAGCTGTCTGAAGAGATAAGTAGTAAGAAGAGTAGTGTACCCGCTTGAGATACATATAGGAGAACATATGTGACTCTAATGCACCTAATGTGAACTCAAGAACAAAAGGAATAACACATGAGGAAATATCAATCAATTTTCACATCGAATTGACATACTACTTCAGCAAATCAAAGAAAAATAAGATTATACCTGCATAACCATACATGTACTTGGAAGCTTGAATACGAAACTCTGTTTTAGTTTCAACTTCCAGAGGAGGACTCAAACCTCATCTCAGCTAAATCTAAAGAGTCCAGAGTGGCATCTCAAGACACACAAAACCTTACAAATCATTTCTCAAATTTATTTGCACTGTTGTGTCCATTTTTACATACTTTTGAGTAGTGTGTGTATCTATCTGTAAATCACACACTTTATCCTATATCAAACTAAAGGATATAAGATGTAATTCCACTCACACCTTTTTACAGATTTTTTACTCCCATGAATATGTGTGGAAGAGGTTCTTGTGTGACCTGGTAGTTTGTACCCACAGAGAACTGTGGTAGAGGTCTTGTGACCTGGACAACTTGTGTACTGTTGTGAATCCTGATTCGGGGTGTGGATCAAACATTCTATTAATTTAAAATTATTGGTGGTAGGTGATCACCAAGTGGAAACGATTAGGTCTCTTCTTGATATTGAACTTCTTATTTCATTTCCATTGTGTTTCTACTTTTAGTTTTACTCTATTTTATCACATATTTCATAAAACTAAACTAGAATCTGATAGTTAGTCTTAAAAGGTTTTTATAACAGTATTGACTCATTAGGTTAGTTTCAAAAGATTTATTAATTATCAAATTGATATAACTGAGAACTAATCACCCTTTGAGAAATTAATCTAATAGTCAATCTCTTATAAATCCACTACTGGCTAACTGGTCAATAGAATTTTAAATTTGGAGAAATTTCAAATAATACAATAAAAAAAGCTTTTATTGAAACTAAATTCACCCCCTCTTTAGTTTCATACTCCGACCAACATTTGGTATCAGAGGAGTTTTTAAAATCCATTTTTTCAAAATTTAAAATTATCAATCTGGTTAAACTAGTTTTCAACAAAGATTTTTGTTGTGTTTTAAAGATCTATAAATTTCTATTAGTTCTAATTTTTTAGTTCTTTACAAATCTACACTTTAGTATTTTAGTATGGATAATAGATTTAACGGTGCTACTACCAACAGACTACCATTCATTAATGGAAGCAATTATTCACAATAGAAAATTAAAATGAAAATTTACTTAGAAAGTATGGGTTTTGAGATTTGGTCTTCCATTATAGATGAATATAAGATTTATTCTATTGATAAGAACAGTTGGGATGATCCAACTAAGACTACTTATAATAACAACTGAAAATCCATGAATTCCTTATAATATTATTTAGGAGATGATGAATTTAACAAAATTTATACATGTAAAACAACCCATGAAATTTGGGATACGTTGTCTATTTCTCATGAAGGAGCCTCTAGTGCTAATGAAATGAGACTTAACACATATAATATTAAATATGATAACTTTAAAATTAATCTTTATGTTCTTATTTCTAAAATATATCTCATTTTTAATGAAATTGTGAACACTATGATCTCTCTAGGAAGAGATGTTACATCCAAGGAACAAATTATGAGAATACTCAAATGTTTACCAGATAGATAGAGTGGGACCTCTATCTCAATTAGAGAATCCTGTGATATTATTAAACTACTAGTAAAGGAGCTGATAGAAAAGTTGATGATGTATGTGGAAGAGTTAAAAGTCAACAAGGAAGAGGATGAACCTAATAGAAAATATGTAGCTTTCAAGACTATTACCTCTATGAATAAGGAAAAAATAGAAGGTCCTCGCCTCTATTGAAATATTCAGTTTTGATGAATCAACATTAGATAGTGACGAAGATATGGCTCAGTTGTACATAAGATTCAATAAATTCTATAGGAATAATAAGTTCTTTAGGAATCCCAATTATAAAGGATGATATGATAACAATGGAAACTGGAAAATGGACTGGAAAATAAATGAAAAATCAGAGGAAATTGTCTGCTATGAATGTAAGAGAAGAGTGTAACACCTGAGAATTTTATGAGAAATATTTTTTTTATGTTATATAAATCATAAAATAAATCTTCCACTACACAAAACACTAGCTTGGCTTTCTTTACACGCAACTACGTCCTTCCTCGATAGCTTGCATCATACGCAATACCGAGTTTCACTAAACAACGATATGCTATTAAAATATTATTAAAACTAGCCTTTATGAATAGTAATAACCACTTTTTGAAATTTTGTAAATTTTATTTTTCAAATTGGACTTCATTTTTGGATTCGGAATAGTGAAATTAGCTTAGGGTGAAATTTTTGTACTTTTCGGATAACTTTCATATTCTGATGAATAGTGAAAATTATTAAATTTTAATTAATAACCACTTTTTTAATCGAAATAATTAATAATGATAAATTATTAATTTTAGTGGTTTTAAATTATATTTAGAATATATTTTTACAGTTTAATACAATGTTGTTCATTGGATGTAATATCACATTTAAACCAGACATAAACAAGTGTCAATCTTTTGATAGTTATTATCTCTTAAAAACACGCTATTTGTCTTGACGACGAGAAATAATTTTTAATGTAGTTAATGTAACTAATATGTTTTGAATTTGGTAAAATAAACATCATTTTTGAATTCATAATATCAAATATAGCTTAGGCCTTATTTTTTGTATTTTTCTGGAAACTTTCATTTTTTTGATGAATAGTGAAACCACTAAGTGGTAGTTAAAAAACTGAATTTTTTCATAAAACTTATTTTTACCACTTCTGTGAGTGGAATTTCGAAAATCCGACAGACATGGTTAATATCAAGGACTAAAATGTGGTTCATTGAGATGAAAATAATTTTTGATGAATAGTAACTTTTTACTTTTTTTTACCACGGTTAAAAGTATATACGGTAATTAAGGGTAAAAGTTTTATTATTACCATAACACATGTCCTAATTCTATTAGATAAGTTTCATTCGACCAAAAACAACCTTATGAATAAAATATGACCATTTAGGCCCACTTGGATTAGATTAGGACATTTGTTATAAATTTATTTACAGAAGGTTTAAAATAGTTAAAATCAAAGTTTAATAACTAAAACATTTTTAATATAGGGTTATACATAATATAGATTCGACTATAAATATTCATTAGAAATCTAAAACTATTTCCTATATAATGGTATTTTATTTGTAATTTTTAGTCTTAAAATAATTTAATTTATGTATAATACAATGATGATGCAGTAATTATCTTATTAATGAAATACTGACATAATTGATGTTATAAATACCCAAATAAATGTAATTTGAGACTTTTTGTGAATTAAAATAATTTTATATGTTAATATGACATTTTATTATTGATTTAATTAAATTTTTTAGAACTATTCATTCTGTTATGAGTTTTACAAAAATCAATTACCAAATAGTGTCAAAATTGACATAAAATAGTTTTTAAAATAAATACTATATTATTAATTGTTATTTTACTCATACAAATCTAAGGTACGGAAAAATGATATAGATAAGGTTATATATATTAATAATAAACAACTTGGGGTTATTTTGGCTTGATACAGTACGTTTATTAACCTTATAGTGTGAGAAAACAAGAAGACACGGTAAAATTAAATTATCTAACTTAGAGTTAAATCTAAATGATAAGGTTAAAATTGATACCTAAACTTGTCTAAATTATATTGGATGAGATTATTTCGACCCATCCTCACCTTATCATCGAAATATATCAATTTGGATCTATTAGATACCGAATTTTACTTTATAATAAAATAATATTTTTTGTTATTCCAAAGGTGCCCCACTCCTCCCTTATAAAAGGGCACCTCCTCCCTCTCATCCTCACACCAATTTGAGCCTTCAAGCTCAGCCAACCCCTGCCAATATCTCCTCTCCACTTCTCTTGAAACATCCTAGAGGTCCTGGTCATCTTCAAAGACCAATTTTATTACCCTAAGAGGAGGTCTCAAAGAGGCGCTTCAAAAAAGAGGTAATGCCCGTTACCGATTATTTCATCTTTATTTCTTCTTCCTCTTTAGTTGTTTCATTATGAAGTAATAACATCAGTATCACTCATATACTGATATGTTATTATATGTATTAAACAACCGTATTTCACCATCTATCCATCCTACAGAAAACGAAATCACCACGCGTGCGTACGTACGGAATACCGTCTCCACGCCGTGGTGTAATCTTTTTTCCACCACCACCTTACTCGGATGGGTATAATGGTGTAAATAATACCTATATATGATTATTGTAATGTGCTATTGATTCTTAAATAGTATACATACACTCCAATACAATTCCACGATCATGGGAATGATATCATCGCTCGTGCGTACGTACGAAATACCGTCTCCATGATGTGATGCGACTCGTTATACATGATCTTCATTTCATAATGATTATATAAATGAATTTAGTGAATTAATATGATATATATTACACTAATACCATTCTAGAAATGAGGTATCTATAACCTAAAAAGAAAAATAAGAATTTATTTGACAAAACTCGCATAAGAACAAAAAGTAATAAACACCCAAATAACAAGTAGTAATGAAATATTACTAATAAGAAGCTAAGAATATGACCATATATGATATCATAAAAATAATTATGATTCTGGAATAAGTCAATAACATTATTTAAATCATTATACAGGAGATTCGGACACTTACGAAGAAAATCAGACCTAAGGTAAGGGAAAATATCACAATCTCATTTTTATCCGAGATTGTTTATACTTTGGTATTTACTGGGGTATATTTTATCATCCAGATGCATGTTTCCTAAATATGTAATATTTATATCCTTCTATAATAGTTTAAATCAAAATTTACCCTTCAGTGAGTTTTTAGTAAAGGATAGGAAAGGAAGCTTTTGTCGTTTTTCGTAAGAATTACTTTTTCACTTTTCCGAAAAAAGTAGGAGAAGAATGTTTTTTAACTTATACGGCATGAATGGATTTTTAAAAAAATATCTTCAAGAAGATTACTTTACATGTTTTCAAGTTTATTTTTAATCAACTTCTTTTAGTTTAAAATTGTATGACATGTTAAGAAAGGAAAAATGTTTTTGAAGTAGAAAGGATATTTTCCTCAAGAATGGAGTTCATGTTTTTTTTTATCAAAATTATTTTCCATCTAAGATAATATAGGGTTATGTTTCTATCCCTATTATTACATTGATTTGATTATGTTGTGATGGAATTATTTTTATGAATTCCTTTATCTTATATGAATTGTTTTATGATGTCACGATGTTTAAGAATCCCATTTATATTACATGGGTTATGCAGGGATGTATGATTTATCATTTTTTGGCACACATAAGAATGGTATCATTATGAGATGGGTGGGACCTATATCTCCCTACAATGCATTGTGTAAAGATTTTATATCTCATGAGATAGACATGGCTGGAACAGCAGGTTAAACCGGTTCAGTGAAACAGGACTGAAATGAGGAGTGGACTCGGTTCAGAAATGGACTTTGTCCACTAAGATAGTCTTGGAAATGACTCTTGACTAATAAGAAATTATTCTCTATGATTATGTGTGTATGCCACAAAGTTTCATGTTTTATGTTATGATTATTGGGATTTCATTTCGCTACTACGATTTATCCCATGTTATGAAATTATGCTCTCTTTTGCAGGTTA
The DNA here is from genome assembly GCA_963277665.1 of Viscum album. Classification (NCBI taxonomy): domain Eukaryota; kingdom Viridiplantae; phylum Streptophyta; class Magnoliopsida; order Santalales; family Viscaceae; genus Viscum; species Viscum album. Next base: position 91,700,319 of record OY728131.1, read on the forward strand.
AGATTTCCAAAATGTCATGTTCTTATGAATATGATGTGATTGGTATTACTTTTTTTTACCCTTACTGAGCATTTGAGCTCACCCTTTTGTATGTTTTCTTTCCCCAGGTCAGGAAGAAGGTTATTAAGTAAGATATGCCAAAAGGGACTATAGATATGATGAAATAAATGGGAGAAAATGTAGACGCTTTATGAACCAGTTGTTTATGTTTCCCTGTTTCTAAAGACATTATACCTATACGGTCCATTCATGGTTTTGTTATATGTTGTAATAAGTATGCTTCAATTTTGAAGTAATAACAATGTATGTAAATTATGGGTCGTTATAGTTGGTATCAGAGGGAAATGAGGTAAGAATGTATCCGATCCTTGGGAACTCTCACATGTGAGCGTTGGACGAAGCATGGCTCTTCGCCCAAGGGCTTCATGAGGAAATGGCTGCCACTGGGGATGGTGGTGTGTCCCTCCTAGGGGGTGTAGCCGCCCATGGAGTGCCCTGATATGTATCAACTATAGTCCACTGGAAGGAATTCCAGACCATTATAGTTGGTATCAGAGGAAAGGTATACTCAACCTTTGGAAACTAGGATGTGAAAGCCTTAGTAAGAACCCTAAGGATAATTCTAAGCATAGAACACAATCTTAGTGCATTAGAAATTACCACGAATAACCTAGGATAATACATTAAGTGTGAAATTTTATTCTTGATTATGTGGTTTTCCTATTATAATTAGTGTTGCTCACACTATTATTCTTGGTTTTAGTAAATGGCTGAACCCGAAGGAACCGTGTTAATGCGGAATGCGGCGGGCAATGCAATGATTGTCCCCCTGAGAAACAAAACGAAATTGGAGCTGGAATGCAAAATATTGTAGCCATGCTTAGAAAACTTTCTCATGGTATGAATCATGCAGGACTTCCAAAACGAGAAAAGGAAGGAGCAAAATTATGATGAATACTTCATGAGGAAGCGTCCACCTTCTTTCAGCAGGTCTACTGATCCATTAGTGGTTGAACAATGGATTAGTACTACTGAAAAGATATTTTCAGTTCTTCAATGTTTTGAACATGATAAAGTCATCCTATCAGTGTATTATTTGGAAGGAGATGCTGATCAATGGTGGAATCATATTAAGAATAAGAGGAAAAGGGTTGAAATTGAGTCCATGGAATGGGAAGAGTTCAAGAACTTATTTTTCAATAAGTACTTCCCTTGTATTCTCCGAACAAAGATGTAGAAAGAGTTTCTTGAACTGAAGAAAAAGGATGATGAATCTTTTGGTACCTATGAAGAAAATTTTACAAGACTTTCCAGGTACGCTTCTGGTATTATTATCCAACCTGAGAGTAAGATCGATCGATTCTTTAGTGGCATAAAACCAAGTCTTCTAAGAGCCTTATCCATAAGAGACTACAATAGCTACGAGGAAATTGTTCGATGTGCTCTCATTGTTGAGATGGAGATTGGAGTAACCCATTAGTCATATGGGTTTGATAAGAAGAGGAAAATGGAATTCAATGGAAAATCTAAAGAGCACACTGAATAGATTATGAGCTTTCCCTTATGCTCAAAGTGTGGAAATAAACATGGAGGGAGTTGTCTTAAAGGTACAAGTAAATGTTTCAAATGTGTAAAGGAAGGTCATCGGGCATTTGAATGCAGAAATGATGGGAAAAAGATGTCTAATGATGCAAACAAAAGAAGGGACACACAGAATGAACCTACTACACATCAATGATTCAAGTGCAAGGAGATGGGTCATTATGCCAATAAATGACCTAATCCAAGGGTTGTTGATGATGATCGACATCAAAAAAATCTTAAAGCTAAGGACAATGGAAAGTCACATGCAATTTCTATCAGCGATGTGGAGTAATATAACGATGTGGTGAAAGGTACACTTACTATCCACTCTAAAGTAGCAAATGTTTTATTTGATTCTGGATCCACCCACTCTTTTATTTATGAATATTTTTCTTAGAGTATCAACGTATTACCTCAAAATTTAGATATTGAGTTAGCTGTGACAACCCCTAATGGCACAACAGTTGTATCAAAAGATTATAATTCTTCTCCGATTGAAGTTTGTGGGAAAGTGATTCCTACAAATCTTGTGATCCTTCCTATAGTGGAATTTGATGTGATTCTTGGCATGTATTGGATTCCTTTATATGGAACTCATATCAATTTCCAGATAAGGGAAGTCACATTTTATATTCCAGATCAATCTATGATCGTCTATCGATTCAAGGATGAACATAACCTTCCAGTGGAAATTTCTTCCATCTTTTGGGTCTTGATTCCACTGAATGAAGGTTATTTATCTCAAATGTTTGGTGAGAAACTCACAATTAAGAATATGCCCATTGTACTAGAGTTTGATGATGTCTTTCCAGAGGAATTGCCGGGTCTTCCACCAAATCGTGAAGTTGAGTTTTCAATAGAACTTGTACCGGGTGCATTGCCTATTTCAAAGACACCTTATATAATGGCACCAATTGAGTTGCAGGAATTGAAGAAGCAACTCCAAGAGAATATAGATAAGGGATTCATATGCCCAAGTGCGTCACCTTGGGGAACATCTGTTCTATTTGTTAAGAAGAAAGATGGATCAATGAGACTCTGCATTGATTATCGAGAACTTAACAAGATCACTATCAAGAACAAATATCATCTCCCACGCATTGATGACTTATTTGACCAACTACGCGGAGCTCAATAATTTTCCAAGATTGATCTTCATTCAGGGTATCATCAAGTAAGGTTCAAAAGGGAGGATATACCAAAGACAGCTTTCCATACAAGGTATGGACACTATGAATTTATATTGATGCCATTTGGTCTTACTAATGCCCCTGCTATCATCATGGATGTGATGAATAGAGTCTTTAGAGACTATCTTGATCAATTTTTGGTAGTCTTTATAGATGATATTCTTGTCTATTCAATGATCAAGGAAGAACATGAAGATCACTTGAGAATTATATTGAAGACCCTGAGAAAGGATAAGCTTTATGCCAAATTTACCAAGTGTGAATTATGGCTTCAAAAAGTTGCATTTTTGGGTCACATAATCTCAAAAGATAGGATATCTGTGGATCAAGAAAGAAACAGAGGTTATCGAAATATGGTCGAGACCAACAACAGTAACTTAGATCCGATGTTTTCTTGGTATGGCTGGATATTATCGTCGTTTTGTGAAATATTTTTCACGACTATCTAATCCACTCACCAGGTTTACTCAGAAAGGAGTAAAGTTTTTTTGTATGGATGGAGGAATGTGAAGAGAATTTCAAGGAGTTGAAAAGAAGGTTATCCAGTGCACATGTGCTAACACTGCCTTGTAGTGTAGAAAGGTTTGTGATCTATAGTGATGCATCCAAGAAGGGGTAGGGGTGTGTTCTTATGCAAAATGATATGGTGATAGTTTATGCCTCAAGACAGTTGAAATTCCTTGAGCAAAATTACCCAACACATGATTTGGAGTTAGCTGTGGTAATCTTTGCATTAAAGATTTGGTGGCATTATCTTTATGGAGAAAGGTGTGACATTTATACTGATCATAAAAGTTTAAAGTATATTTTCACACAAAAGGAGCTGAATATGCGCCAAAGAAGATGGTTGGAACTGATTAAGGAGTATGACTGCTCAATTCATTACAACCCTTGGAAAGCAAACAAGGTGGAAGATGCATTATGTCGACAAGACCATGCTAGTTTATCCATGATGAGGATCAAAAACGATCCAATATTTATGGATTTACAAAGGATGGATCTTGGAATTTTAATGGAAGGGGGAAAATCGTATCTTTCTCAAATGAATGTTCAACCATCTATACATGTGATGATTAAAGAGGCATAGAAAGAAGATGTAGAGTTACAAAAGAAGGTGAGAAATATTCCGGAATTCAACCTTGATTGTGATGGGATAATAAAGTTCAGGAATCGGTTTTGTGTTCCTCCCATCCTAGAATTAAAGAAGGAGCTGCTGGATGAGGCTCATAGTTCTTCATTCTATATTCATCCTAGAAGCACGAAGATGTATAGGGACCTAAAATAGTACTTCTGGTGGGATGGAATGAAAAGAGATGTTGCTGAATATGTCTCTCGATGCTTGGTTTGTCAGCAAGTTAAAGCTAAGAGATAGAATTCTAAGGGGATGTTACAACCATTACCCATACCCGAATGGAAATGGGAAAACATCACTATGGACTTTGTCACAGGACTTCCTAAAACATCCAAAGGTAATAATTCTATATGGGTCATAGTTGATCGTCTTACAAAGTCTGCACACTTCATTTCTATTAGAGGGGATTTCTCTCTGGATCAGCTTTCCAGGATATATGTAAAGGAAGTGGTAAGATTTCATGGAGTACCACTTTCTATTATATCTGATCAGGATCCGAGATTTACCTCGAAGTTCTGGCGAAGTCTTCAGCATACTCTGGATACAGAGTTGAGTTTCAGCACTTCTTGTCATCCTCAGAGAGACGGTGGGTCGGAGAGAACAATTGGAACTCTAGAAGATATGTTGAGAGCTTGCTCTATGGATTTCAAAGGTGGTTGGGATCAACACCTACCTTTGGTGGAATTTTCTTATAATAATAGCTTTCGCTCTAGTATTCAGATGGATTTTTATGAAGCCCTCTATGGAAAGAAATGCATGACTCCAACTTTCTGGGATGAAGTTGGGGAATGAAAGCTATTAGGACCTGATCTTGTTGATGAGATGGTAGAAAAGGTCTGATCTATTCAACAACACATAAGAGCAGCTCAGAGTGGATAGAAAAGTTATGCCGACAACCGAAGAAAATACCTAATGTTTGGAGTGGGTGATAAAGTGTTCTTACGAATATCTCCCTGGAATAGGTTCATGAGATTTCGAAAGAAGCGGAAGTTGATCCATAGATATATCAGTCCTTTCGGAATACTGGATCATGTTGGAAAGGTAGCTTACCGATTGGCGCTTCCACCGAATCTCTCTCAAGTTCACGATGTGTTAAATGTATCTCTAATGAGAAAGTACATACCTGATCCTTCACATGTACTCAGCTCAGAAGTTGTACCGCTAGAGCAAGATCTTTCTTATGAAGAACAGCCGATAGAGATTCTAGATCATAGTGAAAAAGTCCTAAAAAACAAGACCACTCTCTTGTTGAAAGTTTTATGGAGGAACCAACAATTAGAAGAAGCTACATGGGAGCTTGAGGATATGAGGAGGGAGAGGTATCTTCATCTTTTTTTTACAAAGTGATGAATTTCGAGGGCGAAATTCATTTTAAGGGGGGTAGAATATAACACCCGAGACTTTTATGAGAAATATTTTGTTTTTATGTTATATAAATCATAAAATTAATCATTCACTATACAAAACACTAGATTGGCTTTCTTTACACCCAACTGCGGCCTTGCTCAATAGCTTGCGTCGTACGCAATACCGAGTTTCACTAAACAACGATATGCTATATGAATATTATTAAAACTAGCCGTTATGAATAGTAATAACCACTTTTTGAAATTTTGTAAATTTTATTTTTCAAAATGGACTTCATTTTTGGATTCGGAATATCGAAATTAGCTTAGGGTGAAATTTTGGTTCTTTTCGGATAATTTTCATATTATGATGAATAGTGGAAATTATTAAATTTTAATTAAAAACAAATTTTTTAATCGAAATAATTAATAATGATAAATTATTAATTTGAGTGGTTTTAAAGTATATTTAGAATATATTTTTCGAATTTAATACAATGTTGTTCATTGGATGTAATTTCACATTTAAACCAGACATAAACAAGTGTCAATCTTTTGATAGTTATTATCTCTTAAAAACACGCTATTTGTCTTAACGACGAGAATTATTTTTTAAATTAGTTAATTTAACTGATATGTTTTGAATTTGGTAAAATAAACATCATTTTTGAATTCATAATATCAAATATATCTTAGGCCTAATTTTTGGTATTTTTCTGGAAACTTTCATTTTATTGATTAATAGTGAAACCACTAAGTGGTAGTTAAAAAACTGAATTTTTTCATAAAAATTAATTTTACCGCTTCTGTGAGTGGAATTTAGAAAATCCGAGAGACACGGTTAATATCAAGGACAAAAATGTGGTTCAATGTGGTGAAAATAATTTTTGGTGAATAGTAACTTTTTACTTTTTTAGTACTGTTAAAAGTAAATATTGTAATTAAGGTTAAAAGTGTTATTATTACCCTAACACATGTCCTAATTCTATTGGATACGTGTAATTAGACCAAAAACAACTTTAGGAATAAAATATGGCCATTTAGGCCCACTTGGATTAGATTAGGACATTTATTATCAATTTATTTAAAGAAGGGTTAAAATAGTTAAAATCAAAGTTCAATAACTACATAATTTTTAATATAGGGTTATACATAAGATAAATTCGACTATAAATATTCATTAGAAATCTAAAACTATTTCCTACATAATGGTATTTTATTTTTAATTTTTAGACTTAAAATAATTTAATTTATTTATGATACAATGATGATGTAGTAATTATCTTATTAATGAAATATTGACATAATTGATGTTATAAATACCCAAATAAATGTAATTTGAGACTTTTATCAATTAAAATAATTCTATATGTTAATAAGACATGTTAGTATTGATTTAATTATATTTTTTCGAACTAATAATTCTGTTATGATTTGCACAAATATCAATTAACAAATAGTTTCAAAATTGACATAAATAGTTTTTAAAATAAATACTATATTATTAATTGTTATTTTATTCCTAAAATTCTACAGTTCGGCTAAATGACTTAGATAAGGTTATATATATTACTAATAAACCACTTGGGGTTCGTTTGGCTTGATATGGTAATTTTATTAACCTTATAGTGTGAGAAAACAAGAAGACACGGTAAAAGTTAAATTATCTAACTTAGAGTTAAATCTAAATGATAAGGTTAAAATTGATACCTAAACTTGTTTAAATTCTATCGGATGTGAGGATTTCGACCCATTCAAACCTTATCTTAGAAATATATCAATTTGGAGCTATTAAAAACAGAATTTGAGTTTATAATAAAATAATATTTTTTGTTATTCCAAAGGTACCCCTCTCCTCCCTTATAAAAGGGCACCTCCTCCTCACACCAATTTGAGCCTTCATGCTCGGACAACCCCTGCCAATATCTCCTCTCCACCTCCCTAGAAACATCTTAGAGGTTCTGGTCTTCTTCAAAGACCAATTTTAGTTCCCTAAGAGGAGGTCTCAAAGAGGCGCTTCAATGAAGAGGTAATGTCCGTTACCGATTCATTCATCTTTATTTCTTCTTCCTCATTAGTTATTTCATTATGAAGTAATAACATCAGAACCACTCATATACTGATATGTTACTATAAGTATGAAACAACCCTATTTCACCATATATCCATCCTACAGAAAATGAAATCACCCTGCGTGCGTACGTACGGAATACCGTCTACACGCCGTAGTGTAATCTATTTTCCACCACCACCTTACTCTGATGGGTATAATTGTGTAAATAATAACTATATATGATTATTGTAAAGTGATATTGATTCTGAAATAGTATAGATACACTATAATACAATTCCACGATCATGGGAATTATATCATCACTCATGTGTACGTACGGAATACCGTCTCCATGATGTGATGCGACTCGTTATACATGATCTTCATTGCATAATGATTATATAAATGAATTGAGTGAATGAATATGATATATATTACACTAATACCATTATGGAAATGAGGTATCTATAACCTAAAAAGAAAAATAAGAATTTATTCTATAAAACGTGCATAAGAACAAAAAGTAATTAACAACCGAATAACAAGTAGTAATGAAATATTACTAATAAGAAGCTAAGAATATGACAACATATGATATCATAAAAATAATTATGATTCTGTAATAAGTCAATAACATTATTTACTGGGGTGTATTTTAGCATCCACATCCATGTTTTCTCAATATGTCATATTTATATCCTTCTACAATAGTTTCAATCCAATTTTACCCTTCGGTGAGTTTTTAGTAAAGGATATTAAATGAATCTTTTGTCGTTTTTCGTACGAAGTACTTTTTGACTTTTCTGAAAAAAGTACGAGAAGAATGTTTTTTTAACTTATACAACATGAATGGATTTTTAAATCATTATTTCCAAGATGCTTCCTTTACAAGTTTTCATGTTTATTTTTAATCAAATTCATTTAGTTTAAAATTCTATGACATGTTAATAAAGGAAAAATGTTTTTGAAGTAGAAAGGATATTTTCCTCAAGAATGGAGTTCATGTTTTTTTTATCAAAATTATTTTCCATATAAGATAATATAGGGTTCTGTTTCTATCCCTATTATTACATTTATTTTATTATGTTGTGATGGAATTATTTTTATGAATTCCTTTATCTTATATGAATTGTTTTATGATGTCACGATGTTTAAGAATCCCATTTTTATTACATGGGTTATGCAATGATGTATGATTTATGATTTTGTGGAACACATAAGAATGATATCATTATGAGATGGGTGGTACCTATATCTTTGTCCAATGCATTGGGAAAAGATTTTATATCTCATGAGATAGACATGGCTGGAACGACAGGTTAAACCGGTTCAGTGAAACAGGACTGAAACGAGGAGTGCACTCGGTTTAGAAATGGACTTTGTCCACTAAGATAGTCTTGGCAATGAGTCTTGACTAATAAGAAATGATTCTCTATGATTATGTGTGTATGCCACAAAGTTTCATGTTTTATGTTATGATTATTGGGATTTCATTTCACTACTATGATTTATCCCATGTTATGAAATTATGCTCTCTTTTGCAGGTTAAGATTTCCAAAATGTTATGTTCTTATGAATATGATGTGACTGATATTTCTTTTGTTTACCCTTACTGATCATTTGAGCTCACCCTTTTGTATATTTTCATTCCCCATGTCAGGAAGAAGGTTATTAAGTAAGATATGCCAAAAGGGACTATAGATATGATTAAATAAATGGGAGAGAGTGTAGACGCTTTATGAACCAGTTGTTTATGTTTACCAGTTTATAAAGACACTATACCTATATGGTCCTTTCATGGTTTTGTTATATGTTGTAATAAGTATGCTTGAATTTTGAAGTAATAACAATGTATGTAATGTATGTGTCGTTATAAATAGGATGTGTCAAAGCAAGATTTAAAAAGTTAAAATACAAAAATATGTATGAAAACAAAGACAAGATGTATAAGAAATCTATGAAGGCGACCTGGAGTGCCTCTGAGGATGGCTCTAGTGATCAGCGTCATCTCATGATGAGAGAGAAGACATTTCAAATATGTGTTTTATGAAAAAAAAATAAAGGTAACATTATATTCGCCTATACATAATTCATACTATTCTGGAGATGAATATGATTATGAAAATATGAAAAGCGGTGAACTATTTTAATATAGTAACATTCTGAAAGAGACATGAAATGAATTGAAAGATAAATATAAATATTTAAAGAAAATACATGTTCTAACTATAAATATGAAGTCTAAACATACTACTGAAAAGGAAAATAATGCTCAACTACTCAAAGAAAAAAATAAACTAAAAATGTCTCATGATAAATTGAATAAAGATCTAGAAAATTTTACCAATGGGAAAAAATAATATTACTCAAATTATTTATAAAAAGATAGATCTTAAGTACAATTATAGTATTGGATATCATCATGGACAAAGAAAACTATCTAAAACACATTTTGTAAGTAAATCAGGAAAATCTGTTTTTCTACCTGAAAAACAAAATTTTGCTTCTAGTTCTTATTCTAGAAAAACTTTTACTGCCTCTAAATTTTCTGGACCACACTACTCGAAATGGGGTTTATCCCCACGCATCTATTCCCACGGTTTAAAGAAATTTGTGGATAGATTGTTTTTAATTATCTATACCCACAATTTTATTAAAATTGTGGGTATTCAACCCCTATGTATCGAGCTCCATCGAGCTCCCCCCCACTTCAACCATACCTCCCCAACCTCCAACTCCCGGTCATGTCCTCCCCTCCCCGACCACCGCCTCCTGGACATTCGACCTCCGCCTCTATGCCCTATCCTCCCCTATCTGACCTCCGCCTCCTGGCCATCCGACCTCTGCATCCCGGCCATCTTATCCACTCGCCGGCCTCCGCCTCCCGGCTCCGCCTCCGCTCCCGACCTGGACCTCCCAAATGTCGCCTCTGCCTCAACATCTCGGACTTCTCCATGCTGCCCCCACCTCCGACAACATCCCTACTCCCCCTTCTCACCTCTTCCTCAAAAGGCAGTTCATCACTTTTCTATTTTTCTACTCAGTCTTCTTTGGAATTCCCTTATATAACATGAAAAAAACCATTCCATATAAAATTTTCCAATCTACGAATTAGAAATAAAAATTAAGTATTGGCATGAGTTACTCTTATATATACAAAGAGTGTTTTACTTTTCTAGATTACAAGTATAGATCAACCCATTTGTAGTATTTTTCTTTTTGAGGTAATCCATATGTATAGGATCCATTATAAACCTTACTAATTTTTCCTTTGTTACAAATTATTATGCATCATCATGGATGATATTATGTATTTCAGGTTAATGTTTTTAATTTCCTTTCCCAGTTTTATTTAAACATAAATCATGAAGAAACACTTGTGTTTATGCCATGGTTTATTCCTCTAACTTATAGAATAACCAATGTGATCAATTTCTAGACATAATTTTCCAGAAATAGCTAATTACATATCTTACAAAGCTCTAACCTTATCCAAAAATCTTCAAACTTATCTTCCCTATTGAATTTATAGGCTTACACTTCAAAAAAAAACTTATATACTTAACTTCAAAACTTCTAGTTAACAAAAAATTCTTCTCAGAACATCTTGGTTCTCTAATTCTATAACATACTACATCCAGAATGCACAACCTTTACATCCACTATCAATTTACCTTTAGAATATCAATTTTTACATTTTTAACAACATCACTTCTAGAACATCTCCAACCCCATTTCCAAAACACTTTTCATAACTTTTCATTCTTCAACATATCTTCCGAAATAACTTCCAAACAATCTCAAAACTACAATGTGCGACTTCTATTATCAAACACCATTATTTATTAGAAAACATAACACTTATTTTAATCAAATCCAATACACAACCTTCTGGTAGAAACTTTTCCTCCCTTTAGATTTTGATGATAATACTACTATAAATCCTACACCAACTTTTAGCTATAAATTATTCAAACGAATACATATTTATGGTGAATTATTTTCACTCACCTTTTTTTAAATATAATGAAAATGGACTTTGTATACATATTTTTATTTTCATTCTCCCCCTGTATTTGATATTTTCATAGGTTTACCTTATAATATATACTCCCCTGTCATCCATACAATACATGTTGTATATTTGTAATGGTCTCCACTAAATCCTTGTTGGTACATTTTTATTCTCCTCAACTTTTAAAATCCATATTTGGAGATTTTTTTTATCCTTTTCTCATTAAATTTATTTACAATCCATTTGATATTGTGCTCTTTCAACCTATTCCTCAAACTCTATCTCTTGAAAATTTGGACCCATTTACCACATTCAAACCTTTAGGTTATCTTTAAACCATGTGTAGAGTAATCCTTTGGAAATCTTACCACTGTCAATTCCACTTGTTAGATAAAAATAATTCCTAAATTTTATTTTCTAGGATTTTAATCGTTTCCTCTCTTCAGCCATGTTTTACTAAAATATTTTTAGAAATTTAATTTACTAAATATCATTAAGTTATTGATGAATACATTAATCCTAATAATTCTATACTCGATATAGTTAATAACATCAAAGTTGTGCATGAGGCTCAATTACTTATATAAACATGTATAACTTGATATTTTTATTTCTTCTATACATCCTATAATCTCAATCGTAATTACACAAAAATCATCAGAAAATAAACAATAAAGTACTAAGTGTGTGAGTCACACCACATGTTTAACTAATAGATTTTACTTTTTCATGATGGACTTATGACACCACTTGATATCCATGAACCTTCCTTTCCTCACATGGATTTCATTTTTATGGATAAGAATAAACATTTTATGTGTTCCCATCCCCAAATACCCCTAAATGCATTTAGTTATTTACACTAATTATATATATAATACAATAAACATTGTAACTATTTTTTAGTTATGAAACGTTACTTCCTACAAATTTTGGCATCTTAGAAAAATCAATAACCTAACACCACATTCTTAGCACATGAACAAATAAACATAAATTCCATGAAAGTTATTATTAATTACATGTATTCTATTCTATTAATTTTGTATCCTTATAAAAATTTACATATGAAATGATATCATTTATCAATTACCAAATTTCACTTAACACAACTAAAAATTTTATATGAAGCTTTGAAACAACTTTAATTCTCTATGAGGCTCTACATCATTTGAGCCTCTTCATCACAAGATGAAATTCCAAATCTAGCATAAAAATCTAATGTGGTTTCTCAACAGCATTTATTGAGTCATATAAATCCATGATACCATTTTATATTTTTATACCAATTAATATATCTAAAAAATCTGAAACCACTTATTGAATTTATCTCCTTTTATCATAATCACACCCCTCTTAAATTTTCACCACTTCAAACAACACTTAAAAAATATCAAAACACATTGGGAGAGGGATCCTTCCCATGCATCCTCAAGTTAAGGATTTTTTTTATTTTATTAAACCAACCCTTTGTATACAACTATTTTCCCAAGCATAGATTACTGTGTTTCAAAAATTTTATTTCCTACTAGTTGAGGCCATCATTTAACCCTATATATAAATTACCTCTCATCATTACCCTTTATATGAACCAATTCTAATTATCACATTCTAATAACTACATCTCTAATGTCTATAATGGACAATGATCATATTATGGGCATGTAAAGTTTTGAATTTCTAATAATCATTTATTTATTTGTTATGAAATATCACACATATAATTTATTCAATGGTAAATTCCCAAATAAAAAGTAGGGGTCGTTATAACCATGATGTAGACATGTAATTTGATGGATTTTCATTATTGATTTTTCTTAAACTTATCTCGAATTCACTTATTTCCCATCAATGAGTATTATTCCAGTAAATAAAACATAAAAATTTCATTCAATATCCGTGAATGGATTTTATTAATTAACAATTTCATAATAATAAAACACCAAAGATTTTTAAACCCTGAACTATTGTAATGAATAATGGATTTCCTCCCATTTTTATAATGCCTCTATATCTATAAAAGAGTATTTTACATTGAAATTTTGATTTTTATTCGCCATGAATGACCACTTGGGAGTTTCTTTTTTAACTTTTTTCTTTAGTTTACATCTCAAGGTAGACATTTTTTCCTTTTTTCCTACTTATTCAATCATGGAATTCTCATGGAATTAAATATGTTTTTATAAATACTAATATTATTTGATTAATTTAATAATAAAATTTATTTTAATGAATTTTTTAAAAATTATTTACATTGTTGATTGAATGATAATTTTTTTCATGTTATATAATGGATAGAAGCTGGATGTATCATACTGATCGGATTTCAACCGAGTTTCAAAATTATTTGGATAATTTTTTATATTTTTCATTTAACAATGTGTTAGATGGAGGTTGTATATAGTGTCCCTACTATAATTGTGTTGGAAAACCGTGGTTAAGATGAGAAAAAGATAGTCACCATTTAACGAAATTTGGATTTTAAGCAAACAATAATGTTTGGATTCACTATGGAGAGACAATTTAATCTTCGACTGTTCATAAATGAAATGAATTAAGTGACATGGAGATTTTGATATTTGATCGGTTTCCATATGTGTGTCATTTTGAGAGAGATAGCATGTCAGTGCAAGAAGACAATGATATCAGTACACATTAGGAAAATATTTAAGACGATGATGTTGAGAGAGTGAAAAATTTATTGGATGATTCCAGAACTCCAGTATATCAATAATGTACTAAAATGAGAAAGTTGTAATTTTTAATGCGGTTATATCATGGGAAAAATTTGTATGATATTTCTAATACTGCCATTGATTATATTCTTACATTTTTGAAGGATTTTCTTCCTGATGGTGCAGATATTCCCTCAAATCATTACATGGAATGGAAGTTAACTAAGCAGGTTGGATTTGCTAATAATAAAATCCATGATTTTCCAAAATATTGGAGTTCATTTTTTGAGGAAACAGCTGACCGTAATGACTATAAAGAATGTGGTACATCTTGATGGAAGAAAAATGCAGATGGAACACCATCTCGTCTGCCACAATAAATCTTGTGGCACTTTTCATTGATTCCCAGACTTCAAAATCTATTCATGTCTCCAGAAATCTCAGTCAATATGTGATGACACAATATTGAGAGAATTAAAGGTAATGATGACCTGGTCTATCCTAGAGATGGATTATCATGGAAGACATTTGATGCACAACATCCTGATTTTTCAGCTGAGGTGTGTAATGTCATATTGGGCCTATCATGTGATGGTTTTAATCCGTTTGGTCGGATGCTTATTGCTCATAGCACATGTCTGGTTTTTATTCATGTTTATAATCTACCTCCATGGATGTGTATGAAAAAACCATTCACTTTATTGAATATACTGATATTTGGACCTTCATATCCTGGTAATGATATTGATTTCTACTTGTAGACTTTAATAAAAGAGTTGAAACAACTTTGGGATTTTGGTTTTTAGACATTTAATGCTTCTCCAAAGAATATGTTTCAGATGCAAGCTACCCTTCTATGGACCATAAATGATTTCCCTGCATATGTAACGATGTCTAGGTAGAGAATGAAGGTAAAACTATCATGTCCTGTTTGTACGAATAATACACGATCGAGAAAGCTTAAATTTCATCATAGTTTCAGTTTCATGGGGCATCTCCGATTATTTCCAATGGATCATCAATACAGGAATAATTAGCAGAGGTTTGATAATAATGTTGACACAGAAGAACCACCTCAATGTATGTCAGGAAGTGATATTATTAATGAATTTAAAGATTTCAGCTTTTCATTAGGGAAAGGTCAGTTGAAATCTTGAAAGAGGAATAATGATGATACTGAAGTCACTTACAATTGGAAAAAGAGAAGTTTTTTTTTTGTGTTTCCATATTGGTATACTAATTTGTTACGTCATTTTTTAGATGTAATAAAGATTGAGAAAATTATATGTGAAATGTTTCCTTCAATTCTTTTGAATATTAAGGGGAAGACCAAAGATGACTTCTGATCTCATCGGGATTTATTGGATTGGGGTATTCGCCCAGAACTAAATCTTGTTTGTATCGGTGAAAGAAAATGGAAAGTTCTTTGTGCTTCTTATGTGATGAAACTGACATAGAAAGATCAATCTCTGGAAATATTGTAGAATATCAAGGATCCCGATGGCTATTCCAGCAACATATCTTAACGAGTCAATAGAAGACATTTGAAATTGAAATCCCTAAAAACACATGACTATCACATCCTTCTTTGTGAATTTATTCCAAAATCAATTTGGCATTTTCTATCTAATAATGTAATGGTGGAAGTGATTCGGTTGTGTCATTTTTTTATAGACTGTTGTGCTAAAAGGTTATCCAAATCATTGTTGATAAAAATGCAGCAAGAGGCACCATTAATTCTGTGTGAGTTGGAAAGAAATTCCTCCATCCTTTTTCACTTTCATGTTTCATTTAACAGTTCATCTTCAAACTGAGACACTTTTTGGGGGATGATTCACTTTAAAGTGGATGTATCTCACTAAAAGAAATATGTGCACAATTAAAACATATGTCTAAAATAATAATTATCCTGAAGGTTTCATTATGAGGAGTTATCTGGCCCAAGAATGTCTGGATTTTTGTTCAATCTGTTTGTATGATGTGAGCACAAGACATAATCCACAAATGAAAAACAAATATGAGAAGTATGAGGAAATTCAACACTCGTTTCCATCCCTTCCCCGAACAGGTGGAATTGTCGGGTCGTATACATTGGTTACATTGAGCTTTTAAGATCGGAATATGGAACATCGTACAATCTTGTTTAATTGTGTTTTGTTAGATGCCTATATCAAGTAACTAATTTGAATATATATATGTTATCTCATATGATATCATATCACATGTACCTTATACTTTTATTGTCATTTTATGTATAGAACATATATAATTATAAGTAGAGTTCATCATTCTTTACCGTTGAGAAGGAGAGAGGCTATGCATAGATAAGAGTTCCCAACTTGGTTGAAATAAAAGGTACTACCATTACATTAAATACCTCAAAATATAGATATATATTTAATTATATTACACATATTTATTCCAGGTATTGAGTTTTTCAGCTGACTTCATTTCTCAAGAATTAAGAGTGTTTTCTTTTGGACCTAATTCATTGGTTCGTGACTGCAAATCATTAATAATCAATGGATATAAATTTGTTACAACTGATAGAGCACTAAATATGAGAACACATAATGATGGAATTATGTTAACTTCTAGAACGGATTGTTATGCCAGTGCATCAGATAGTCGACATCGATATGAAGATGTGTATTATTATGGACTGGTTGAGAAAATATTGTTATTGGATTACTACTCACAAGGTTGAGTCATTATGATGAAATGTAAATGGTTTGATTCAATGATGCGACATGGTACATTTATTGATGAATGTGGATTTAGAGTTATTTACATGTGTTTATTACTGCATACTGATGAACCATACATTTTGGAATCCATGGAAAAAACAAGTGATTTATGTGAAAGATCATTCGAAACCTAATTATGGTGTCATTAATGAAGTAATCCCAAGACATATTTTTCATGATGCTGGGGATGAAATTTTCACCATTGATTCCCCCATAGGTGTTAGCCAAAATGTTGTATTTGATGACACAAATTGTCCCATTGTGAGAGATGATGTTGAACGTGAGGTAGTGAAGGGTAATATATAAAAGCAACCATATATATTCAGAGTTCATTAAGTTTACCTTGAAATGAGTTTCTCAGGTTGGTAATGATGTAATTAATTTAATTTAGTTTTAGTTCGGAATGATATATCTGTTTTAGGATTTTTTTGGTTTCATTTTATTTAATTATATTTAGTTCAATTCAGAAAACTGGGTTTAAAATGTTGTTTTAAAAATTTTATAACTTGGTTGAAAATTATCATTACTGAAATATGTTATGACATTTTTTTGTCTTCCTTAGCCTCTTATGTTGTATGTATGATTTCTAAAATTCTTTGCTAAAAATATATATTTCATTCTTATACAGATTATGAAAAAAACTACAGAAGCTCGTAAGAAGAGATTATTTGATGTTGATCCTATTAGATGTGAGCGTGAGTTGTCTTCAGTGAGTATAATAATTCTAATATTTATCTTCTGCATTACATATAATATCATGTTCATATTTTTGATCGATTTTTTAGGGATATATAACTCCAGAGATTCCTCTTCTTAGTATGGGAGTGAGCAGGGATCCTCCTAGACCTAGGCAGATCCCCCATCTTACCACTCCCCACAATGACCCATCAGTGGCCATCCCATCTACCACACATGTCCACCCTCTGCTTGAGAGCCCTAGGATTTTTCCAAACATGTCATTTTCATCATCCCATTTACCCTCTTTTTCCCATTCCATGTCCACGCTGACTTGACCAATGTTCTCAGCTACATAATTTCCATATCCATTCATGTATCCCGAGACATACTACGCATATTATGACATGTCTACACCACCTCCTTTTACTATCATCTATCCTACATATATTGAGTATATTACTTTAGTTTCCACTCATGTTCATGAAGATCAGCCGGAGCATGCTATGGAACAGATACTTCCTTCGGATGATGCTGATCCAGCACAATCCACGGATGCCTCACAGCCTATTCAAGAGCCTGCATCATGTTTTTTATTATAAATGTTTCAAATTATAGAATTTAACTTTTTTCTTATTTTATTTTCACTTAACTCTTCTCTTTTCACCTCTTATCTTATTTAGTGGGATCTTCTAGTAGGGGACATGGGTGCACTCGAATGCAGGATGCCTCGAATCGTGAAACTCATATTATGCGGGATTAAAATTCTCAAAATCAAATGGTAGGTAAAAATGCTAAGGAGTGTAGAAGTTTCATGGATACTCTAGACAAATATCATGATATCTTTCTAGTCGAACTTGTCTCATAGAGACTTATCAGTGCTAACATCAAGGATTGGTCATGGGCGCAGATATGGGTACAAAAATTTTATAAATTTATATTTATATTAGTAATGTATTTATATGACATAACATGTTCATTGCAGAGTTGATTTAACTTTCCTAATAGTGAAGCTGCCAATGATACTAGGTTGAGTGATCTTGGAGAGTATTGTTAGTCATACAAGTATGAGTTACATATTGGTTAGAGGAGCAGAGTGGGTACTGAGTTAGAAGGTGTACCCACAAACCCTGACTGTCCAAATAGTCAATATCAAAAAATGATCGCACATTGGAAGACTAAACAATATAAGGTACTACCCATATTAAATTGTTTTTATATAAAATTTCATTTTTATTACTTGTATTGTTTTTTTTGTTTTGTAGGAAGTGTCAGCAAGAAAAACAAAGATGAAATGACATATCTACACACATTGGGGAACACTACAATGAACGAGCATGAGAAGTAGCTGGTACATTTATCTTAATTAAAATAATTTCCTTTTTTATAAAATGTGATCATAAATTATTCATGCCTTCCCTTAGTTAGTCCATGTATCCTGGAAATCACATATTATACTAGGAGAAGGCATGTCTATTTTTCCTAAACAAGTAGTATGTTTCCTTGAAACCCACTTCAGAAAACCATTTCAGAAAACCACCAATCAGTTATGATAGTCATTTACCTCAATGATTGTAGTTCTTTGTTGCACCTCACTTCAATGAAATTTTTTTCATTTATCATATATGGTTGTAATCCAATTTTTTGCATTTCTCATATGCAGTAATCTGTAATGGGAATTTAAGGTCCTGTACCTCGTGCCAAATTATTCTGCTTGAGTAGTAAAAAAAAGATGGAACTGTAGTTAATTCACAAACACAAGATAAAATTTTAAGTTTGTTTATTTATATTTTAACAATTTATACGAAATTAACAATTTAATATGTTTATAATTTCAACATTCTGCCTTGGAGGACATGTATGAGAAGGAATCTAACAACTTAGGTCCAAATGATGATTTGAGTCAGGTGTTAGGTGTGGAGCATCCAGGAAGAGTCTGTTGTAGACCAAAAAACAATTCTTCCCCTCTAGGTGTTGGCCGTCACCAGACTCCTCTAAATCCTCTAAGGCCTCTGAGTTGGAAAGGGTGTGTGCTGAATTAGCTGTGACAAAAAAAATATTAGAGGAGCGTGAAAAAAGTAATCTAATGAATGAACATTTCATGAAAGCTATGTCATTTTTGAATCAGTCACTACTATTAGAGGTTGTTGCCACTTTTCATTCATGTATAGCATCAATTCTCTCTTTAAATAATGCCTCGAGTGATTCCCATGAGGTTCCTAGTGGTGATGACGGTGGTGGAGATAGAGCTGGCGAGGATGATTCCGATGCTATTGTTGGTGATGAGATTGCTGATGATGATGCTAATGGTGAGGTTGGTGATGATGATGTTGACGATGTTTCTGTCGATGTTGCTGCTGATGATGATGATGCTGAACAAGGGGACAACGATGATGGTGATCGGGGGATATTAATCCCCTCCATTTATGACTTAGCAGAGAGATTTGTGTTGGAGTGTTTTTTATTGGTGGACTACTTGTATGTGAATTTCTTTATGCAATTAAATGAATTTTGGATTATGTTTTCATCAGGAGTGTTATTTGACAATTATTTAGGTAATTTTCACATTCCATATATTTTTTTATGGTTTGGTGTCTTTATTATTATCTCACCATCTAATCTTGTCCTTAGTAGTGGAGGGGAGGCTTGTGATGGGGGGGAATGTAGTGGAGGGCTAGGGGGTTGTAGTGGAGGGTTGGGTGGGATACAGTTGAGGGATGGGAGGAGGTCTGGGAGATGAATATTGGGAGGGGGTTTAGTGGAGGGATGGGATGGGAGGGGGCAACATTGACTTAATATCTCTTTCATATACTAGTCATGTAGAGGATGTTCATCAGTAAAGTATGATAGTGTCCTCCACTTTCAAGAAGAAGAGATCTTCTATTGAAGGAATTGAGATAGTTTAGTTGCTTCTAATCTTTTTTGTTAAACATAATGTCACTGATTTGTAGTTCCTGGAGTGATTCTTATTTTTTTTGTTTGGTTTATTTTCTAAACAGTGGCCTTACAAAGCTTTTGAAGTTTCTTTTGAGGCAATACCTTGAACCTTGGCACAATATTGTGGTGTTAATGTGATCAAGACTATGGATTCTCTACAAGGAAAGCCAAGTAACATTTTCTCATTTCCCCTTTCCCCATTCGGTCATCGATTTATGATTATATTGTTATGCAGTTCAGTAATGACACCAAAAACTACATCATTTACCCGTGTATTTTATTTTCCTGAAAAGAACTATATGCCTTGGGATGTCAATAAATCTCATATTTGATTGGTATAAATAAAATATGGTGGAGGAGGAGGGGCTGGGTAGGGGGAGGGGGAGGAAGAGGGGTTAGGCAGGGGAACTGGACATGAGGTAGGGGGAGGGGGAGGGGGAGGGGCTGGCATGGGGGAGCAGGGCATGAGGGAGGAGCTGGGCAGGGGGGAGCTGGGTATGAGGGAGGAGGAAGGGTTGGGCAGGGGGAGCTGGGCATAAAGGAGGGGGATGGGTTGGGCATGAGGGGAAGTTGGGCACGAGGGAGGAGGGGGAGGGGTTGGGTAGGTTGCAGCTGGGCATGAGGGAGGGGGAGGGGGAGGGGCTGGGCAGGGGGAGCTGGGTTTGAGGGAGGAGCTGGGTAGGGAGAGCTAGGCATGATGGAGGGGCTAGGTAGAGGGTATGGGGGGAGGGGAATTTTTTGGGTAGGCGTGAGATGAGGAGATGATTTTTTAATCTTGATAACGTGTACAAGCCTTTAATATCGATAACATTTTCTATTTATGGTGAATACTTTGTATTTATATCAACTTTTAATGAAATTGTGATATATGTTTGTGTATTTTATTTCATGTGTTTTTATACAAAATGTTCTCTAAATACGTCATTGTACTTTACTGATTGGCATGTGATCTGACAGTTATATGAATATTTGGATTTGACTAACTAATTTAGATGTTGTATATGAATTTTGTGGTTTTCAGCTTTCCGTTCTCTAATTTTTTAATGTGGTTTTTGTGTTTTAGGAAGACTCCAAACACAAAAGAAAAGTCATGTTTAGTGGAATCCTGATTCAGGTTTTACTATAACTTTTTAATTTTAATATTCAGCTGTATATTTGTGTATGTTTTGGATACATTGAATCTTCATTGAATTTGAAAGGGCTTGGAATGTTATTCAGAAATCATGGATCACGGTGTACTTTCAGGAGGTATGCACCCTTATGATTTTTATTGACTTTTTATTCTTTTAACATGCTCAAGTCTTGAATATTGATAACATGTTCTATTTTTGGTGGATACTTTGTATACATATCAATTGTTTAATGACATTGCAATACATGTTTGTGTATTTTATTTCATGTGTTTTTTATCCAAAAGTTTCTCTAAATATTCCATTCTACTTGACTGGGTAGGGGGCAAGGGCTGGGTAAGGGGAGGGGGAGGGGGAGGGGGAGGAGCTGGGCAGTGGGAAGGGAGGGGGAGGGGCTGCGTAGGTGGGGAGGGGGAGGGGTTGGGCAGTGGGGAGGGAGGGGGAGGGGCTGGGCAGGGGGAGGGGGAGGGACTGGGGGAGAAGCTGGGTAGTGGGGATGGAGGATAAGGGGTTGGGTAGGGGGAGGGGGAGGGGTTGGGCAGGGGGAGGGAGGGGGAGGGGCTGGGCAGGGAGGAGGGGGAGGAGCAGGGAAGTGGGGAGGTAGGGGTAGGGTCTAGGTAGGGTGGAGTACACACAATTAATATCATATCTTATTGCTTTTATAGTCCATTTAAATGGGGTTGTTATTTTTTTAATGTTTAGTAGGATAATTTCTATATGTTTTGTTTTATATTCTTCATGGGGTTGGTTTGTGAGCTGCAAATCCTATGTGAGACTGTGAGATCATTATTTATAAATGGCTCATGGATGCCAACTAGTGTTGTTTAATGTTCAATTGGATGGATCATTATAAGAGAGATCAAGTAGTTTCTATGAGAAGATCGTTGTTTTACTTTGTTTATTTGGACCATTTTCTCAAGATTAGGGATATTGAGGTATAACTATTGAGTTTGGGGACCACATATATTGGAGACTTTTGGAAGAAATGACTCATTTTGATGGAGGTCACTGTCGGGTACCATTATACTACTGATGTGAGTTTAAGGGACTCTTGAGGATGCCATTGTTGGATAGTTTCTGATAAAGTGATTAGTTGTTGTCATAGAAGGCTATTAAGAATGCATGTATTTAAGTTCGAGTTGAGGAAATAGAAGAACCATAATGAGCATATTTATTACATCAAATGATAACTTTTTGGAAGATTCCAAAAGGGCATTACATTATTATAAAGCTAATCAATATAATGATGATGTTGAGCTAAACATTCAACTATAAATATTCAAGGAAGGAATTTTCATGATTCAAGATGAGATTTTAGGATGAGTTAAATATAGTTGATTCTGAATTTTGTGGGAGAAAAGACGAAGACAAATACCTACATATTTGGACGATAGTTAATTTGTCAATTCTTTAGGTACTCCTAATTTCAAATTGAACCCCATACATTCCCACATCTATAACAGGAAAGCATCGTATATAAAGGGGGAAAATCACAAGAGTTAAGTATATGAAAAATAGTGAATATTGAGAATGATATATTGAGAGATACAAATAAAAAGAGTTGAATAAGAGGATTTTATGATCTATTTTCATCAAAAGTGCATTTGGGTCAAAGGACGTATGAAGAACCGGAAGTATAGAGTTCACTAAAAAGAAGAACGAAAACGAAAACATTTTGAATGAAGTTCCATAATGTTGAAAATTGAGTATATCCAAATCATCCAAGATCCAGAGGAAGTTTCAAGACAATTATACCTTTCTCAAATTATGTTAAGGATCTCCAAGTAGTTAGACACAAGATACAGTTATCCAATATTCTTGTTGAGGAATACCATTTAAAGAAGTCTATTTTTCTACACTTGATCATCTATAAAAAGGATCTTGTGGATGGGGAATATAAATAGTTGTAGGAGGTTTTTAGATGGGGTATATAACAGATCACTGAAGTAGATTTAAATTGTGTTTTATAACCAATTTTTGAATAAATGATAGGGTTTATAACCAATTAGTGTTGATATTATTAGAGTATCTATGTTGTCTGGTATATCCAAAATGGAAATTAGGCTTTTCACTAAATTTTGTAAATCATCTTGTTCTGGTATTGTTCTTTCATTTTCATATGTATGAGGTAAAGATGATATTTTTATATAGAAAGGATCATGTATTTAACCATCCATAGAGTGGATTGATACTTCTATATTAGCTATTTAGATTATGGGGATTATTTTGGATTATCGAACATCCATTTTGACATGCCATGTATACGTGATAATACAGGGGCAGAATGGTAGGAAGGTGCAGCTGCTCGGCCAAGGGAACCTGTCTATACACATGGTTTGGTAAACCGTGGGTAAATATGGGGCGCTATAAATCTGAATATCCACGGTTTAAAAACTGTGGGTAATATGAATTTTCCTTGATCTATACCCATGGTTTTCAGAGAAACGTGGGAATAGACCTATTGTGACAGCACTGCAGTGCACTGCTTCTAAAACCGTGGGTATAGTTGATATTTCCAGTAGTTCCAAATAGAGTCTATTTTTAAAATATTTTACATAATTATTATAGGAAACCCATTAAGAAAATGTGGGTACTTAAAGCACTAATTACTAATGTTATTAGATCCAAACAAATTTGGGTACCAAAATCTATTTTTGTCTAATTATTTTTTAGGAAGCATGATTAAAAAGCTCATAAAAGAATCATTGGTACTTGGACAGTGTATGTTCAAGACATATGACAAGATACTATACAAACTTCAAGAACCTAGTCAAGATTTATGGTGGATATGTTACTTTTGGTGACAATTCTGTAGGAAAAATAATTGTCTTAGGCCAAATTGGTAACTCTACCTCAGTTTTAATTTCTAAAGTTCTTTTTTGATGGATTGAAATATAATTTTATTTGAATTTCAAAATTATGTGATGATGGATTTCATGTTAAATTTTAAAAGGATGCTTGCAATGTTTTTAACTCTAAAAATGAATTAGTATTTTCTCCTTTTAGAAATTAAAATGTATATAATGTTAAATTATATTCTTTAGTTTCTCAAAATGTTTCTTAAGTGCCTTTTATAAAGAGTCTTGGAATTGGAATAGGATATTAGGATACTGTAATGTACACTCTCTTAGAAATCTTAATAGAAAATGACTATTCAAGGATTTACCCAAATTTGATTTTTCAAATAAAAAAGTTATTAATTCTTGTCAGAAGGGTAAACACTGCAATATATGTTTCAAATCAAAGGAAGAAGTTTCAAATTCTCAACCATTAGAGTTGGTTCACATGGAATTGTTTGGACGATCTATAGTTTCTAGTTTAAATGTGAATCTCTATGTCTATGATCTTGTAGATGACTTTTCTAGATATAGATGGACTTATTTCTTATCTAACAAATTGAAGCATGTACTTAATTCACCAATTATGATAAAACAATGGAAAATATAAGTGGAATTATAATAAAATATTTAAGAAGTTATCATGGCCATGAATTTAAAAATAAATACTTTGAATAATATTTCTCACACAATGGCTATAGTCCTATCTTCTCTTCCCCTAGGACAGCTCAAAAAAATGGACTTGTGGAAAGAAGAAATAGAACATTACAAGAGATATCTCGAGCAATGCTTAATGAATATGATCTACCTATTTACTTTTAGGATGAGGTTGTGAATATTACTTGCAACATAATTAATAGAGTCTTAATTAGACCCATCATCATGAAGAATCTTTATGAGTTTTGGAACAATATAAAACCCAAAGTTAGTTACTAAAATGTTTTTGGTGGAAAATTCTATATCCTGAATACAAAGGAAAATCCGGAAAAATCTTCATCCAAGAGTGATGAAGGAATCTTCCTAGGTTGCTAAATATCTAGTATTGCATATAGAGTATCTAATTAAAAAACCAAGTGTATGGAAGATTCTGTGCATATAAAATTTGATAAAACAGTTCCACATGAACCTAATACCTCCCTAAAAAACCTTGAAGAAGATATGTAAAATATGGACATAAATGGAAAATCGTCTAACCATCTTGTCATGCAATCTATTAAATCAACCAGTTCTAGAAATTCTTCAAATTCTTGACATGATGAACCTGAACCTGTAGATGAACATGAAATTACTATCCCCTCCTTTTATAGGCCAACTAGAACCCTCAAGAATCATCCTTTAGTTGTTGTTGTTGGATACATTGATAAAGGGACACAAACTATATCTTCTCTTAGAAACCAGGTTGAACATCAAGCCTTTTTGTCATATTGTGAACCTAAAAACCTCAATGATTCAATTAAAGATTAATATTGGGTGATGGATATGAAATAAGAACATAATAAAATTGAATGAAATAAAGTTTGGAAACTTTTGGATATACCCAAATACACCTTTACCATAGACACTAAGTGGGTGTTAAGGAACAAAGATGTTGAATCTGGTAATATTTTTAGAAATAAAGCCAGATTGGTTGTATAAAGTTATAGTCAAGAAGAAGGAATTGACTATGAATAAAATTATTCACCTGTTGCTCGACTTGAGGCCATTATAATCCTGCTTTCTTATGCTACCCATCTTAATTTCAAGCTTTATCAAATGGATGTTCAAAGTGTATTCCAAAGTTGGTATATAGTTGAGGATGTTTTTGTTCAACAAACCCCTGGTTTTAGAAACCCAAATTTCCAAAATCATGTTTTCAAATTAACGAAAGATTTATATGGTTTAAAACAGTATCCAAGATCTTGGTATGATAGATTAAGTACTTCACTCATTAGAAATGTTTTTGCAAAAGTAATTACTGATCCTACTCTTTTTTAAAAAAAATTCTAAAGATGGTTTAGTAGTTCAAATTTATGTAGATTATTTTATTTATGGATCTTTAAGAAATTATTTATGTATTGATTTTTCTTAAATGAGGCTAAGTGAATTTGAAATGAGTTTGATAGGTGAACTCCAATTCTTTCTTGGATTTCAGATTTTTCAAAATAAAAAAGGTATCATTTTAAATCAATGTAAATATACAAAAGATATTTTAAAATGATTTGGATTTGATAGCATTAAAATTAGTGACGCTCCAATGATTACTACTTGTAAGTTTGATCTTGTTGAAGATTTTAAATATGTTGATCAAACCACTTACAGAGGAATTATTAGAAGTTTTCTCTACTTGACTGGTAGTAGGCCAGATATAATGTTTAGTGTGTGTATGTGTGCCCATTTTCATGCTAACCCCAAAAAGTCTCACATAAATGCTGTTAAATGAATTTTCAAATACCTCAAACATACTATAAATTTTGGTTTGTTTTAACCTAATGGAAAATCATTTGATATAGTGAGTTATTCTAATAATGACTTCGGTGGATGCAAGTTATAAAGAATGTAACCTCTAGAACATGTAACATTTTGGGAAAGTATTTAGTTTCATTGTATAGTAAGAAACAATATTCTATTTCATTACCCACTGTCGAAGCTGAATACATTGCTTATGGTAGTTTTTGTGCTCATATTTTTTTGGGTGAAACACACTACTATAATATGGATATCAATTTAGACTTGTACCTATAAATTGTGACAGTAAAATTTCTATTAACATTTCTAAGAACCAAGTTTCTTATTCTAGAATAAAAATATATTTATGCAAGACATCACTTTTTGAGAGATCATTATCAACATGGTGATGTCACTTTATAATTTATTGGCATTGAATATCAACTTGGTGACATATTCACAAATCCACTGAACTCTGAAAGAATAAATTACATCAGACATGAGCAAGAAATGATTAATCTATAAGTACCTTATAGTTTTTCCCCTTTGTCAAAACTAAGAAAAATTGTCATGTTGACATTGTTAGGCCGACACTGTCATGCCGACTCTATCATGATGACACTATCATGCGGACTCTGTCATGCCGACTCTGTCACGCCGACACGGTCATGCCCACACTGTCATACCAACATTGTCATGATGACACTTTTGTCATGCCAACCCATTTTTCATGCCAACACTGATGAGTCACTATTTTAATTGTTTTATGTTTTTAACCAAATCGACATTGTTTTGATTATTTATGGAACCTAGTTTTCTATTTTGATATTTTCTCTCGATTTAAGCCCTAAATGATATAAACATGAATTGTTCCACACTACTACTTACCTTGAGATCATCATTGATCACTCTACCCACAAACTTTCACCTTCTAGCCTTCAACCCTGATCTCAAAATGTTAAAGGTGAAGTTCCTTATTGAAGGATACTCTGATAAGTCTCCACCCAGTAAGAAGAAGAAAGGGGAGTTTAGTGGATTTTCTATTCCAATAAATCATGCACTGGCCAATTGTATAATGACTCCAGAAAAAAGAGGTTCTTGCAGAATAGTTGTTGGAGAGAAATTCACTGATACTGAAAGTTCTACATGATCATTGTTGGATTCCATGGTTTTTTAGAATGGAAGAGAATATTATTCAAAGATGTTTCATGATTTATACATAAATTCTGAATTTATTATGGATGGAAGTGATGCCTATTTGATAAAATCAATGGTAAAATGAAAGATGGTTTATTTCTCATCAAATCAATGGGATCAATGTCTCAAATTTCCTCATAAAGGAATTTTTTATGATTATCAAGGTACTCCTCTACCTAAAACTGACATTTTTAGCCTTCTGATAGCTTTTGAATAACATACTGACAATGAAGAGCCTTGAATGTTGGTTACTAATGAGCTACATGGATAGTGCATAATCTTGTTTATGTTCATCCAACACCAATTTTTTCCCAAAAGGGGACTTTTCTTCTTTGAAGTACTCAAACATCTATCTGTTTTATCTACTGAAGAATTGAGTTAAGGTGAATCTTTGAAAGTATTTAATGGTTTACAAAAGAGAGATGATCAAACCCTACTATAATATAAATTATTTGTTTTACCCATGTATGATATCTACTATGTTTAATGAAAAGGGTTGTGTGGATGAATGTGATGAAACTGTATTAGAATGCAATGTATTTTGTTTGAATAAGGCTATATGTGGAAGAATAATGATTCATTATAATCTGTGGAAGATAAAGTGGGTTGGTGATGAAGAGAAAAATTATGAAAAATTCAATCATGTGGATCACCCTACTAGACCAAAAGATATAAGGTACCCTAGTTTGGGTCTTGATGAAGAAGAATCATAATTTGATGAGAAAGGAGGTGAAAAAGATGGATATGAGAAGGAAGGATCTCTTATTGATGACAGGAGTGGTCCTGATGTTTCTATAATCCCTCCTAAGAAGACCTATGGACAACCAAGCCCACCAATGTACTTACCTTAAAAAGAATAAATTTTAAGGGATGATGATGATGAAGTGGAAACAGAAGTGAGTGGCTTTGTGGAGTATGATTCTAATGACTCGGATGAAGAAGAAGAAGAAGGGGATCAAAGAGAAGAAGGAAAGGGAGATGGTTCTGAAAATGAAGAAGAAGTGGAAGAGGAGAAAGAATAGTAAGAAGTGGAAGAGATGAATCAAATGGTTATGAAGGTGATGCTAGACTTGATCATGCCATCAATGGTTGTGATGATGTTCGTGAAGATGAACAAGATGTAAGAGTTGATCTGGATGCTCCTGTGTAACATAAAAAGTATAAAGAGTTGGTACCTGCTCCTCAAGTTTTGTATGTAAGGAAGAGACATCAATCTGAGGGGGAGAAATCTTCCAATAAGGCTGACACTACGGGGGAGCCTCTGGAAATAGAAGATCAAGATGGCGAATAGAATCAACTTGGAAGAGTAAGTCTTGATACCCTCACTCCTCTAAATGATGATGTAATGGTTTAATGGGTGAGGAATCCTGGGTACATGGAACTATTATTAGATTATGAAGATTTAGATGATGATGTTTTTATACATAATGTAAGGGAACCGGTGGCTGAGACCCCTCCTAGTGACTATGTCGCTATGGAAAATTTGAAAAATTGAAGGATGACATATGTTCATCAGTAAGAAATCCAGTACAATCTCAGATTAGATATGATATTGATGAAGATAGTAGAGAAAACACTAAGTTGAATGATAACTTGAAAGGTACCCGGTCTATGGTTTAAGGTGTAAGGAAAACTGAGACTTCTAGTTCAACTTATTCCTCAGCTAGTGCATCTCACGATGATGTTGTTTCAATCTCATAGATGGTGATAAATGAAATTCATCAAAATTTTATTACAACTACCAAATCCATTGTAGAAAACATAACCAAGCATTAGAATGATATGAAGAAGTTGACTATTGGAATCAATGTTTTAACCACTATGCACATGTCTATAATGGAATGTGTCATCATAGGACTTGAAGATATTTTTTCTCAACTTAATGTTCCTTATTTTATCATATTGAGAAATGAATTAATGAAAATTGTAAAATCTGATTCAACCTCAACTACTTTTGCACACTCCAAAGATTTGGAAGCTGTCAAACCTGCTGTTAGGGAAGAGTTGAAATCAATGCCAAGTGGCCCATATTTATAAATCCTTGTAAAATATGACATGTTTATTGACCATGTGCAATAAATGGTCAGTATTAATACCAAGGGAGCCACTGAGACTCTAGAAGAGCTTACTATGAAAGTAAATCAGTAATATTAGAAGATCTATACCAAGCATCAGCTCACCAGTCACTTCAAATAATTAGTGAAAAATATCATATTACCTCCTGTGGTTGTTTCTTTTATGGACCAAGTTCAGAAACCAAAGTATTTCAATCCTCTCTTGAATAAATTTACGGATAACAATGATGACTTCGAAAATTCAATGAAGTATGTAGGAGAGATCCTTGATGACTGTATCAGGCTGCTATAACCATATCTCCATATTCAGTGTGAATCCATAGTAGTTCCAGTTTCTACTTATCTTCACTATGCTCTTCCAATGACATTGTAAGAACCCGGATCTTCTTTTCAGGTATGCTTTCCCTTTTTCTGTAGTTTTTAGGAAAAATGAATTTTCTAGAAATTTTCAAAGTACACACCGTGTACTTTCTGAGTACATGACGTGTACCCTTTTTCTGGCACGAAGCCGTGTGCTGGCCGTGTCTGGGCCACACACACGGTGTGTAAGGGTGAGGTGGAGGCCAGTTAAAGTGGAGTACGGAAAACTAAAGTACACTCCATGTACTGAAGAAGTACACGCCCTGTATTTCCTTTTTTTCATTAAACGGACCGGGGTCGTGCCTAACCCCCAATTTCATCTTCTCCTCTAGATTTCGTCCACCTGAGAGTGACCGTACAACAGGAACATTGACGATCTCCCACCTCTTCGTCTGTTCTCTGATTCGAGCACGGTCGATTGTGTTAGAATCGCAGCTGTGAGCTCCCCCTTCTTCTTGAGTCTTGTTTCTTGATTTTTCCTGGTTTCCATGTTATCGTAGGTTGAGTGTTTTGAGTGTTTTCTCAGATCTACATCGTTCCAAGGGGAATCTTTCATCATGGTTCACATATATCGGCCTCTTGGGATCGAGGTAGTTGTTTTGTGCCTTTCCGTAGAAAGTTGATGAATATTTTGTGCAAATTCCACCAATACCCTTGAATGGGGTATTGCGTGTTCTTGTTCTGCCTTTGTTTTATTTCCTGCTTCTATTTATTGCTAGAGTAGATGTTTTGCCTATGATTATGGTAGCTTTACTGTACCTTTGAGGTTTTCTATGAATGTTTTACCATTTGGAATTTTACCAGTTCCCATGATTAGTCATAGTATAGTGGAACTGATACCCGGTTATGCTGCTGAGCCTTAGTTGATAGCCAAGTAGTTCTTGAGGTTTACATGGATGTTATACATGCGAACTGGGCATGTTTAGTTTCACTCAAAACTATGACAACCTAGAGTAGTGGACCAAAGGGAAAATTGACGGAAGAGAATATCCGAGTGTCTTTTAATTACGATACGAGACCATATGAGGAATTGACGTGGAGTGCTTCCTCAGAGAGTATGTAGTTCCTCAATGCGGGCCACAGGGGGAATAGATGTTGAGTGCTTTCCCGGAGAGCCTTCAGCACGATACGAGACTATAGGGGGAATTGACGGTGAGTGATTCCCTAGAGAGTCTATTAATTTCATAGCTAAACCAGAGGGGTGAGACTGTGTGTGCCTCCTAGAGGGTTTCTAGCACTTATAGATTGAACAATAGGGGTTAGGCTGTGAGAGATTCCCTGAGGGTTACCTATTTTATTCTTGTTGCTGGCTATTTACTTGTGTTCTTTATTTGTTAGAACTGTGGACTGTAGCTGCTTGTACTTTCCTGTTTACTGTTTCTTATTTTATTACTTGCCTTATATTCATTGACTGGTAGGCACAAATCTTTGGGTGATTTCCTACTGGGATTGTATCTCAAACCCTGTTTGGTCCATGCTTTTGGGACCAAGCAGACTATGTTTCTACAGGTATTGATAAGGTAAAGAACCCTTCTACTTCAGGATCTTGATTGCGATGGAGCTGGAGAGCATGGGACCGAGCCGGGGCTCGCGATGCTGAGAAGTTTATTTTTTTTTCTTCTAAACTTTTTTTCAGTTGTATTTCAGCATGTTTTCATGTTTTCTAGTTTCCATAGATACTTGTACCTATTGCATCATTGTCATAATTTCTATATATATTTATTTCTACCGCTGTTTGGTTTCTGTTGTTATGCATGTTGTTACTGCTTCTGCTGTTGACTGTTGTTTTTCCACTGTATACCTTACCAAATGAGGGAATAGTTTCCCCACCGACTCACCAAGGCCCTAGCTTTTAGTCGGTAGCCTCTGGTGTTCAGGGAAATGCGCTTGAGGTCATGTGGCGAACCGGGTACGGGGCACCTGTGGAGGGGCTCCAGATTCGGGTCGTTAGAAAGTGGTGTCAGAGGGGTTCTTTTCTATTGCCTTACTGTTTAGAGTCTTTATCCAGGGATAATATGGATTCAGTACTTGGTATTAATTTGTGCTCGGGAGTAGCTATCCCATGTACAAGGAAAGGCCATACTACCTCGTTAATTTCGGTTTGCTGGTTTTGAGTTTTTATGGTTGATATGTTTTGACCTAGAGTGATTCGCATGACTTGTGGAGTTATTGTTTTGATATTTCTATTCTATTTCTGTCACAACCTGATAAGATGAGGGTATTCCATCTCATGGATCACATAGGTACTTTTATAAATCACATGCCATGCATTCTTTCCATTCCATCTAGGGTGCATTATCAATTGCATGTTGTTGTGATAGACTCTTTGTATATTATGCATGCTGTTGTGATAGATGCTTGATAGATTCTCTGCTGTCATGATAGAAGACTGTTTTTTTTCTTGCATAAAATGAACGACAAATTTTGGTTCTTGAGGTGTTATGGGCCCTCACGGATCAGAATTTGGCACCTCTCTGCCTTGTTTTTAGTGTTTCTGGGAGTCTGAGCAGTTTCTGAGCTACTGCCCAAAAAAAACCCAGAATACATAGAGTGTACTTTTTTGATACATGCCTTGTAGTTTTCAGGACATGTCAATGACCATGTGAGCAGAACACGATGTCGTGGAAGTAACTTCGGGAACACACTGTGTACGATAGGTACATGTCGTGTGAGTTCGGAGCCATGTACCCGGTCGTGTCACTAACAACACAGGCCGGGGAAGCTTGGGTAGAACATGCCATGTCCAAAGGGAATACGCCGTGTAGTCCTATCCAGGTACCCGACCATGTCACGAACAACACGAGTTGACGTTAGCTTCTTTTGCACACACCGTGTTTGTTCAGAACACGCCGTGTAGTCTTGTCCCGGTACCTGGGTGTGTCACGAACAACACAGGATGAGGTCACCTTACCTCGACATGTCGTGTTTGTTCGGAGCATGATATGTAAGGTTCAGCCGTGTAGACGGCCGTGTGCTTAAAAACACAGGCCGTCGAAGCCTTGTTTAGTACATGCCGTGTTTTTTTCGAACAGGCCGTGCAGTCTCAGGTTTTGTTGAGCCGTGTGGGTTAACCATGTAAGGGACTCGGGCAGGGGAATAGTTCCAAGTACACGCCATTTGTTGCGGTCAACACGCCATGTAGTTTGAAGTGTACAGGACTTGTAGGGCAGGAGTACACATCCATGTTTGTGGTTTAGGAAGACACGACGTGTAGTTTTTATAAACGCTGTGTAGTCGAGTTTTGTAAACTTTTTTGTTTTCCTTCCCCTGTTTCCATTTTATACTCTTGTGTTCTTTGTCCTTGTTTTCCTAATCTACGGTGTGCTTTTTATCTTTCAGAGTTATGCCTCCGAGATGTCCTCCATTCGTACATCTGTCGTCAGGCAGTGATCAGACGCTAGACAGGGCTGATCAGGGACTTCGTGCCGATCCTCCAGTCAGGCCAGCCTTGGAACCGGCTGTCATACCAGTTGTAGGTGCTGACGCGCAGTTCAGGGAAGGTTTTATGAGGATTATGCAAACCTTACAGGGAGTGCTTCCTTCTACCACGTCTATGAAAGACTTAACATGGGTTTTTCAGCAGCAGCATCCTCCCACATTCTTGGTGGATGGAGGACCACAGGCTGCAGAGTCATGGATGGAAGCCATGCGGACTAACTTCAAGCATCTGGAGATTCCTCCAGAGAGGCGGGTCATGCTCACCACCTACATGCTCCGAGACTCCGTAAAGAGGTGGTGGGACATGATCTCACAGGCGGGTCAGCAGCATGCTATGGCTTGGGAGGAGTTCCAGCGTGTGTACTCTTTCAGTCATGGAGTATTCCACTCAATTCACCGAGTTGCAGCACTTCACACCCCTCCAGGATGGGAGTGGGGTGTTCCTAGAAAGGATGTTTGAGGATGGTTTCAGGAGGGAGATCCGCTCACAGTTGAATCTCTTCCAGCTAACTTCCATTACTTCCATTGTCAACCAGGCACTGATTGCAGAGCGAAATCTAAGAGACTACGGAGCTGCGAGTCAGGGCGATTTTGCTTCCAGATCTGGTTTTCCTCCAGATGATAGCAAGAAGCACTATAGAGAGCCAACACGCGGTGATCCGAGGATGTGAGATGCATCATCAGGCAGCCATGTGATATGCTACCAGTGTGGCCGATCAGAGAACACGAGGCTGCAGTGCTAGAGGGACCCCGTGGAGTGCCGATCTTGCAGATAGTTGGGCCACCTTCACCGTTTGTGTCAGGTTTTCTCACCAGCAACTGGTGACCGCGGTTCTTCCATGACTCCTCATTCAGGAGCAACACTGCCAGTTTCTCACCAGTTGGGGAACTAGAGTTCATCCGGCCATTCGGGCCGAGGTGGAGGTCGAGGCCCTGGCGGCTAGCCACCGGTTCCTCACCACCAGCAGGGAGGTTCAGCTCAGAGTGGTTAGTCAAGGGTGCAGGGCCACGGTGCAGGCCAGTCATTCGCTGTGGAGAAGATTTATCAGGAGCAGGATCATATCCCTTCTACTGTTCGAGGTACGATTATAGTAACCTCAGTTTTATCTTCATCCCTTTTCGATACTAGTGCTACGCATAGATTCATCTGTGTGGCTGTTGTGTAGAGCCTTGGACTCTGCGTCTTTTCTTCTGCCGACTCGTTGACAATAGACACACCTTTGGGGATGAGGACATCTAATTCACGCTAGTGTAGAGACTTCCCTCTCGAGGTTGTAGGGTATCGCTTCTTATGGGATCTCTATGTCCAAGAGATTACATGCTATGATGTCATCCTTGGCATGGACTGGTTGATTCCCTTTCTGGAAGTTGTCGACTATTATCGCCGCAGAGTGAGTTTCGTCTCACTAGAGGGTGAATCTTTTCTACATAGAGGTGAATGGGACGTTCGGGTGAGTCGGGCGGCACTTGTGCATCTTGGGCTAGGAGGGGTGACGACCCAGATTGCTAGACTTTATCTGGATGATCAGTGAACTCCACAGTTGGATTTTCCTCCAGTGGTGGATCGCATCAGGGATATCTTTCCAGAAGACTTTTCAGGTTTTCCTCCAGAGCGTGAGGTAGACTTCTCTACTAAGATTGTGCCAGGAGAGGCGCCAGTGTCCATTCCTCCTTATAGGATGTCCACACCTGAGTTGAAGGAGCTCAAGAAGAAGATGGAAGAGCTATAAGATAAGGGTTTCATCTGACCTAGTACTTCTCCTTGGGGTTCGCCTGTCCTATTTTCAAAGAAGGCAGATGGTACCCTTCGGCATTGTGTGGATTATCGGAAGCTGAACCAGTTGACGGTTAAGAACCGATATCCTTTTTCAAGGATCGATGACCTTTTCAATCAGCTTCGTGGAGCCTGGGTGTTCTGAATGATCGACTTGAGGTCTTATTACCATCAGTTGTGCGATAGACCATCAGATATACCTCTGATAGCCTTCATAAGCAGGTATGGTCTATACGAGTATACAGTCATGTTGTTCGGTCTCACGAACGCTCCTGCAGTTTTAATGGCACTGATGAACCAAGTGTTCCATCCTTATTTGTAATCCTTCATCGTGGTATTAATGGACAATATCTTGGTGGACTCTCACACATGACACGATCATGCCACACATCTTGAGATCGTTCTGACTACACTGAGAGAGCATCAGCTTTATGTTAAACTCTCAAAGTTCCACTTCTGGATGGATCAGATTCACTTCTTGGGTCACCTCTTCTCAGAGGCAAGAGTATCTGTGGACCCATAGAAAGTGAGAGTTGTAGTTTCCTGGGAGCATCTGAAGAACATTTTTTAGTTA
Organism: Viscum album; assembly: GCA_963277665.1. Taxonomy (NCBI): domain Eukaryota; kingdom Viridiplantae; phylum Streptophyta; class Magnoliopsida; order Santalales; family Viscaceae; genus Viscum; species Viscum album. The sequence goes on from OY728131.1 coordinate 91,736,482, forward strand.
CAGAGCTCCCTAGGGCTGGTTGATACTACAGACGCTTCATTCAAGACTTTTCTTGTCTAGCAACACCTTTGACAGGTCTGACCAATAAGGGGGAGATGTTCTTATGGTAAGATTCTTGTGAGTCAGCCTTTTAGGAGCTGAAAGGGAGGTTGAAGTCAGAAACGATACTAGTCATGCTAGATCTAGGCAAGAGCTACATTGTTTATTATGATGCCTCAAGTATCAGGTTGGGCGCTGTGCTTATGTAGGGGGATGGATTCATTGCGTATGGGTCTCGACAGTTGAGGCCACATGAGAGGAACTACCCGACGCACGATCTTGATTTGGTAGTTGTTGTTCATGCCATGCGATGTTGGAGACATTACCTTCTGCGAGAGCATTTTGTATTCTTCACTGACCAGAAGAGTCTCAAGTATATCTTCACTCAGTGTGATCTGAATCTGAGGCAGCGTAGGTGGGTTGAGTATCTACAGTATTTTGACATCGAGCTTGCCTATACACCGGGTAAGGACAATGCAGTGGAAGATGCGTTGAGCAGGAGAACTCAGGTTCAGGCATTTTAGGAGGCCAGCAGTGAATGGAAGCTTATGGCTCTGTTCTCTAACATGCATCTGGACGTGCACGAAAGACAGGGAAAGATATTCTTATCTTCTGTAGATATTACCTCGACACTACTTGATCGGGTACAGATGAGAAAACTATTAGACTCAGAAGGAATAGTCTTGCGGGGGACTTTATAAGGAGGGGACCCTCTTCCTGGATGGACGGTGGGAGAGGACGAGATCTTTCATTTTCAGGGATTCGTATGGGTGCCAGCAGACATATGTGAGGAGCAGATGCAAGATTTTCATTCCTCTGTTTGGGCAGTTCATCCTGGCGTCACCATGATGTATCGGGATCTTCATCGCTAGTACTGGTGGCCAGGTATGAAGAAGGATGTTTCTGGTTTTTTCAAGAGATGTTCTACTTGTCAGTAGGTGAAGGGAGAGAATCAGCGACCAGCATGCCTTTTACAGTAGCTACCCATTCCAGAGTGGATGTGAAATGATGTCGTGATGGACTTCGTGACTGGGTTTCCAAGGTCTCCTAGATTGAACGATGCTATTTGGGTTGTATTCGATAGTCTTACAAAGGTTTCTCACTTCTTTCCTATTAAGGAGACCTTTAGTTTTGATGATCTAGGACGACTTTACATCTAGGAGATCGTACATCTTCATGGAGTTCCACACTCCATTGTTTTAGATAGGGATGCGCGCTTTACCTCTGTGTTCTGGAAAGGACTTCAGAAGGCCTTGGGTACACAGGTACTTTTGGGTACAACATACCATCCCTAGACTGATGTCCATTCCAAGCGCACGATCCAGGTGCTTGAGGATATGCTCCGATATTGCATCCTAGACTTTGTTGGTTCTTGGGAGAAGCATATCCCTCTAATGGAGTATGCCTACAACAACGGTTTCCAGATGACCATTCAGATGGCACCATACGAGGATTTTTACAGTAGGCCATGACGATCACCCTTATGCTGGCTGGAGGAAGGAGAGGTAGCTTTGCTGGGACCTCGTCTTGTTCAGGAGACTTCAGAGCAGATAGAGATGATTCAGAAGAGGATGGCTACAGCGCAATCTCGACAGAAGTCTTATGCTGATCAGTGGAGAAGACCTTTGGAGTTCGAGGTCAGTGATCAGGTTTTCCTATGTGTCGCACCGAGTTTGGGACACAAGAAGATTTGGAGACAGGGTACGATTTCACCGTAGTACATCGGGCCCTTTGAGGTCTTGGAGATAGTTGGGCCGGTCGCCTATCGGTTGTAGCTACCTTAGAGGTATCGGGCCATGCACGATGTCTTCCACGTCCCTCAACTCCGACGTTACTTGTTAGACCTGTCTCACGTTTTTCAGCCCGAGGAAGTCGAGATTGAAGCGAATGCATAGTTCAAGGAGAATCCTATCCGGATTGTCGATCGCAGTATGAAGGTTCTCCGTGGGCAGTCTGATCCTCTGGTATGGGTGCTATGGCAGCACGGGCGAGTACAGGATGAGACCTGGTAGAGGGAGTCCGATGTACGATTTCAATGGCCGGAGCTGTTCGTGGTTTCTTCTTCTCCGTCTCGTTTGGGAAATTCAGGGATGAATTTCATTAAGGGGGAACTTTTTAAGAACTGGGATCTTATTTTCAGGTATGCTTTCCCTTTTTCTGGAGTTTTTAACAAAAATGAATTTTATGGAAATTTTCAAAGTAAACATCGTGTACTTTATTAGTACACTCCATGTACTCTTTTTCTGGCTTGAAGCTGTGTGTTGGCCATGTCTAGGCCACACACATTGTGTGTAAGGGTGAGGTGGAGGCTGGTTAAAGCGGAGTATGGAAAACTGATGTACACACCATGTGTTCAAGAAGTACACTCCATATATTTTCTTTTTTTATTAAACGGACTCGGGTCACGCCTAACCCCCAATTTCATCTTCTTCTCCAGATATCGTCTGCTCGAGAGAGACCGTATGAACGGACCTTCGACGAGCTCCCGCCTCTTTGTTCGTTCTCCGATTTGAGTGCGGTCGATTGCGTTAAAATTTCAGTTGTGAGCTCTCCCTTCTTCTTCAGTCTTGTTTCATGATTTCTCCTAGTTTTGATGTTATCGTAGGTTGAGCATTTTGTGTTTTTTCATAGATCTACGTCGTTCCAAGGGGAATCTATCATCGTGGTTCAGATATATCGATCTCCTAGGATCGAGGTACGTGGTTTGGGACTTTCCGTAGAATGTTGTTGAATATTTTGTGCAAATTCGACCAATACCCTTGAACGGGGTATTGTGTGTTCCTGTTTTGCCATTGTTGTATTGCCTGCTTTGCTTGATTTCTAGAGTAGATGTTTTTCATGTGATGATGTTAGATTTCTTGTACCTTGGATTTTTTATATGCTTGGTCTTCCGTTTGGAGTTTTTCCGGTTTCCATGCATAGTCATAGGATAGTAGAACTACTACCTGGTTATGCTGCTGAGCCTTAGTTGATAGCCAAGTAGTTCTGGAGGTTTACTTGGTTGATGTACACGTGCGCTGAGCATGTTTAGTTTCACTCAGGACTGTGAGAACCTAGAGTAGTGGACCAAAGGGAGAATCGACGGAAGGGCTTCTCCATAGTGTCTTTTAATTATGATATGAGACCAAAGAGGGAATTGACGTTGAGTGCTTCCTCAGAGAGTCTGTAGTTCCTCGACGCGGGCCACAGGTGGAATAGACATTAATTTCTTTCCTAGATAGCCTTTAGCACAATATGAGACTATAGGGGGAATTGACGGTGAGTGATTCCCCAGAGAGTCTATTAATTTCATAGATGAACCATAGGGGTGAGACTCTGTGTGCCTCTTAGAAGGTTGCTAGTACTTACAGTTTGAACCATAGGGGTTAGGATGTGAGAGATTCCCAGAGGGTTACCTGCTTTCTTCTTGTTGCTGGCTATTTACTTTTGTGCTTTATTTTTTAGATCTGTGGATTGTAGCTGCTTGTGCTTTCCTATTTACTGTTTCTTGTTTTATTACTTGACTTATATTCATTGAATATTAGGCACAAATCTTTGGGTTATTTCCTACTAGGATTGTATCTCACACCGTATTTGGTCCATGCTTTTGGGGGAAAGCAGACTATGTTGCTGTAGGTATAGATAAGCACAAGCACCCTTCTACTTCAGGATCATGATTGGGCTGGAGCTGGAGAGCATGGGACCGAGCCGGGGCTCGCGATGCTAAGGATTTTATTTTGTTTTTCTTATGCACTTGTTTTCTGTTGTATTCCAGCACGTTGTGGTATTTGCTGCTTTCCATAGATACTAGTACTTGCTGCATCATTGTCATAATATCTTTATATATTTATTGCTACCGCTGTTTGGTTTCTGTTATTATGCATGTTGTTACTGCTTCCGCTGTTGACTGTTGTTTTTCCGCTGTATACCTTACCAAATGAGGGCATAGTTTCCCCATCGACTCACCATGGCCCTCACTTCTAGTCAAAAGCCTCTAGAATTTAGGGAAACACGCTTGAGGTCATGTGGCGCATCGGGTATGGGGCACCAGTGGAGGGGCTCTAGATTCGGGTCGTTACAGACTTCCTCGACTATGACGGTTGCTCAAGCCTTGACCCAGATCTGGTTTGTTATCACAGAAAAACCTCAACCTTGGGAGTTATACCAACATAGACCAAGCTTAGCACAATCTGTTCTAGAAAGAATTCCTCTACCTCCTCTGAAGATTCATTTAGATGGTCTGGTTTCCCAACCACCACCTACTAGACCTTCCATTGACCCATATGATAAGGGGAATGCACCCCTTGATCCTAAGAAATAGTGTGGAGTTATTATTTTTTATAAGGATGAGTTCTTGTACATTTTATATTTCAGAGTAATTTGATTATGACTGACAATTCATTGTTTCTACTTTTCTATTTTTGTTTTTCACTTTACACTTTTTTCTAATCCCAATAGGGGGAGAACAATTATTATGCATTATTAAACACTCTTCTTTACTTAAAAAGGGGATAAATTTATGAATTATTATTTTATTATTTTACTCTGATACATTATACTTCCCATAATTATTTTTGAGCTTATTCATCTTTATCAGATTGTTTATTTTAATCCTTATCTAATGGTGCTTAACAATCCCTTGATTTGTGTTCATCAAAATGGGGGATATTTTTGGACAATAAGATATTGTTGGCCACTATCTCTAACAATAATGGTTTTAAAAATCACAAATCATGTCATATATTATAACATATATCTTACCTCGTTATCAAAAATCATGTCTTAATCAAAAGACACATATCTTACCTTAGATCCTAAATCATGTCAGATCCTATGTCATGTCATATCATATCTAGTATATAAGATTATTTAAAACATATAGCTAATTATGATTGTTTAAGTCTAAAAGAGCTTATAACTGATTATCTATGAGTAAATATGAGTATTGACACATTATAAAATTGATGTATAGTAAGATAGTCTGAACACCTAAATTTATCTATGTATGAGTCACTAACACCAACAGAATAACTGAGACCCCGACAGAACAGTCGCCGACTGATGTCCCACTGACAGGACGACTCACCGACTGATGTCTCACCAATAGAAGACTCACTGATAGACAACTCATTGACTGACAACTCACTGATTGGCGACTCACTGACTGATGACTCACTCACTGATGACTCACTGCTAGATGAGTCACCGAATGATTTCTCACTGATAGGATGACTCACTGAGATAGGAGTCACCGAAAGACTATTTAAATTTGCATTTATTAATGTTATTTATAATGGTCATATTTGAATCATTTAAAGATATTGGAATATTAAATAATATTTTGTAGGAATGTTAGCATATAGTATAAGGTACGATGAACCTATGCATGTGGAAAGATCATGCTCTCTATCACCCCTCAAGAATAAAAGTAATCTGAATAGAGAAGTAGTGAGAAGAGTTGTGTGCCTTCTTGAGAGACATACAGAAAAACATCTACAAATCTCATGCAACTACTATGAACTCAAAAAAAATGGAAGAACATGTGAGGCAATCTCAATAAATCATTACATGGAATTGAAAAACTACTTCAGCATATCAATGAAGGAGAGTAATATACCTACATAACCATACTTGTACTTGGAAGCTAGAATACGACACTCTGTTTTAGTGTCAACTTCTAGAAGAGGACTCAAACCTCAACTCACCTACATCTGAAGAGTCCATAGCTACATCTCAAGGCACATGGAGCCTTCTAAATCCTCTCCCATATTTATTTCATCTGTTGTCATCATTTTTACAAACTTTTGAGAAGTGTGTGTATATGTATGCAAAGAACACACTATATCGTGAATCAAACAAAAGGATACAAGATATCCTTCCACTCATACCTTATTACACCTTTTATCTACCGTAGAAAAGTGTGAAAGAGGTACTTGTGTGACTTGGTAGTTTGTACCCATGATGAACTTTGGTAGAGGTTTTGTGAACCGGACATCCTGTGTGGTTTTTTGAACCCAGATCTAAGGTTTGGACCAAAATGTCAATTAATTTAAATTTCTTGGTGTCAGCTTATCACCAAGTTGAGAGGATTATGTCTCTACTTTGTACAAAACCTCTTGTTGCATTTCTGATGAGTTTCTAATTATATATTTACTCTGCTTTATCACATATTTCCTAAAAATAAATTAGACTCTGATAGTTAATCTTAGCAAGTGTTTATAATAGTATTGACTCATTAGGTTAGTTTCAAAAGTTGTATTAATTATCAAATATATATATATGAGAACTATTTACTCTTTTTAGAAATTAATCTAAAATTAAAGATCTTATAAATTCACTACTGGATAACTGGTCAATTGCATTTTAAATTTGGGGAAATTTCAAATAATACTTTTTAATATAAATTTTTATAAGAACTGAATTCACCCCATCTTGAGTTTCCTACTCCGACCAGCACTATTGTTTGCCAAATTTTTGGGGTCTAAATTTTTGAAGGATGGATTTCATCACAAAAAGTTCATTTTCATGAAGTCCTTATGAAAATATGGCAATGGCTTGAGTTTTGTGGAGATGGGATTTGGGAATTGTGTTTTGCAAAAGATTAAAGACTTCTAAAGGTGTGCTTCACGATTACGATGAACATTGTGAAACATATTTTTCTAGAATAAAAATTTCATAAATATGGTAAAGGAATGTATTTCACAAAGCTTGGAAATATAGTCATGAAGATAATAAGAATCATGAATAGAGACGGTGCTTCTAAATGATTACAAGAAGAGAATCATAATGAATATAGAATGTGCTTCTACATAGTTACGAGAAGAGAAGCATTGTGACTGTGTGATTTTTTGATGGAAGAATTATTGACTATGATGACCACTGAGATTTTTGGGTTTCATTAGAGCATCATGAAGGGATGAGCACCACAAAGGTGTCTATGAACGATCTTAAAATCATGGTAGAGGTGATGGATCATCACAAACAGCTGAGTTTATAAATAAGAGGCTACCCCTCTTCACTCATAATGAAATTTTCAAGGAAAATTCTGAATATATTTGATTTCATGAACTAAGGGGAGCTCCCTGAATCTGGGTTTCATTGTTATCCTTAGCATCAAGAAAATAATATTTTAGTCTCGACTCATGCTAATGATTTTGATTAAAGGGTGCTTCATGATGATGGGGTATTCCACATTGACTCAGTGAACTTCAGGAAGATGTTTGTTCTGCAAAGGTAGGGGTGCTTCATGAAGGAGTGAGCTTCAATAAAGAGCGTTCCAAAATGTAGTATTGAACATTAGGTTTAAAATCTCATTCTTCTTCCAAAATTCAGAGGATGTAAAGCATCACGAAACATGGATTTTCTTGAAGGCCATATGAAAATATGGAAAATGCATTAATTTCATGAAGATGATATTTAAGAAGAGTGTTTCACAAAGGATCAAAGAATTATGATGGTGATCTCCTCAACTACGACGAGCATTGATAATGATAAAGGTGAGTGGCATTACGAGTGGATAATTTCAGTGGCACAAAGGTTTGAGGGAAGGCTTTGTAATTATGACAAGCATTGGAAATGGAAAATTTCCGTGGAGCTTCCTGAAAGGAAGAGTGTCGTGAAGATATTTTTGAGTGATCCAAAACATGTGTTGAGGTCGTGGCTCATTGATAATGGGTGAGCCTATAAAAATAAGGAAACCCCACTTCATTTTCACAGACGTTATCAGAGAAAAGCTGAAATCTATCTGATTTCACGAAGGAATTGGAGCTCTACAAAGTACGATTTCTATAGGATCTTGAGCATCATGAAAATAATTATAATGTATTGATTGATTCCAATGGTTTTAAGTAATGGGTTATTCGTGATGATGATATATTCCATGTTAACTCAGTGAGCTTCCTGAAGGAAGTTGTTTCCGTGAAGGCATATTTCTTCGTAAAGTTTGGGAGCTTCATGAAGGTATCTTCACAAAGGAACTTTGTGAAAAGGAATTTTGAATTCCAATTTTAGGTGAACGGATCATTCTACATGAATCAAAATCAGATTTTGGTATCATACTATGTATCATTACGAATACCAAGAAGTTCCTACCAGCTTTTGGGTAAGAAAGAGAATAATTGTTTTGAAAGATCAAATTTGTGGAAGTAGATCAAGAAGTACCAAAACATTGTATTGCATCATATTGTGTTGGGAGAGGCACACGTACTTTTGGATTATTTTAAAAGTAGGAAACAATAGTTAGGTAACATCCTACTCATTGTATTCCACATCGAAGGACTATTTTCTAGTGTATTGTGTTGAATTGGATTATTTCCAAACCATTCCAAGGACTAGCTACTCTTGTTGAGTAGTGAACCTTATAAATTATTCTGTTCCTATGGATGTGTGGTTGATTTGTGATTAGTAGGGAAATAATTCATTAACATGAGGAAAATTTTGTTTCATATGTAAGGAAAAAATAAAGGAAAAAAATATCATTGATTCACCCCCTCCTCCTCCCAGTGATACTTCAATCTTAACTGGGCAACTTCATTTTTTATTAAAATTTTACATCAATTTTAGTAAAAAGGATATGTAACCTACTAAAAACTTATAAAACGAATTCATATTGATTTTGATACTTTATTGAAATGATCCATGATTCATTTTGTATGTGAATGAATCATTCTTACCTTAATCCAAGGCATAGTGTTACTGGTATGAATCCAAGTGCATCTTTTTTATTTAAAATTTTCATCAATTTTAGTAAAAAGGACAACTAACCTACACAAATACAATAAAACAAATTAATATTGTTTTTATACTTTATAAAAATGATCCATGAGTCATTTTAGAGATGTAGGAATTATCCAAACCTCAATCTGATGCACAGTGTGATCGGTATGACACCAAGTGTGTCTTTTTTATTTAAAATTGAAATAAATTTTAGAAAAAGGAACAAGTGACCTACTGAAAACTGAGTAAATTCAGATGAATTGTGTTAATATTTATTTCAATTATCCATGAGTCATTTGGGATGTGTAGGAATTATCCGCACTTAAATCCCAGGCATAGTGTGACCGGTATGACTTCAATTTCATCTTTTTTTAATGTTGACAAAAAAAATTAAAAAGGAAAATTGACTTAGTAAAAATTGTTAAAATGTATGATGAGTGTTTTTATACTTTAGGATAGTGACCCATATGTCATTCTTGATGTGTTGGAGTCAACCACACATCAATTAAACTCACGGTGTGATCAGTATGACTCCAAGTGTGTTTTTTATTTAAAATTGGAATTAATATTACCAAAAAGAAGATTTTTCATACTAAAAACCAAGAAAACACATTAATATTGTTTTAGTAATTTAGTAAAATTATCCATCAGTCATTTAGGATGTGTAGAAATCATCCACACCACAATCCAACAGACAGGGTGACCAATATGACTCAAAGTGCGACTTTTTATTTAAAATTGATATAAATTTTTGTGAAAAGGACAACTGAACGACTCAAAACTGAGAAAATGAATTTTTATTGTTTTGATACTTTAGGAAAACGATCCATAATTAATTTTAGACAAGTAATAATCAGATTTAACTCAATAAGATGCATGGTGTGACTGGTATGACTCAAAGTGTGTCCTTTTATTTAAAATTGACATCAATTTTAGTAAAAAATACAACTGACCTAGTTCAAATCAAGAAAAGACATTCAAATTGTTTTCATACTTTATAACTATGATCCATAATCCACTTGTGTCATGTATTAATCAACCACACCTCATTCCAAGGCATTGTGTGATTAGTATGACCCCAAGTGCATATTTTTATTTTAAATTGACTTTAAATTTTGAAAAATGAAAAAGTGACGTATTTAAAACCAAAAAAAGGCATTTGGTTTGTTTTGATAATTTAGGGTAACATTACATTGGTCATTTTTGATGTTGAGGAATCACTTTTACCTTAATCTGATGCATGGTGTGACCAATATAACTCAAAGTTCCCGTCATAAGTTTAAAATTGACATTAATGTTCAAAATATTTGTCACTCACTAAAACCCAAGAAAAGGCACTTCGATTGTCTTGATAATTTAGGACAATAATTCAGAAGACATTTTTAACATGTAAGAAGTAGTAATATGTCAAACTGATATATGATGTGACCATTAGGACTCAAAGTGCATGTTTCTAGTTTGAAATGACATTTTAGTATAAAAAATAAGTGGCATACTGAAAACTGATAAAATGCATTCAGATTGTTTTAATACTTCATGAAAATGATCCTCAAGTACTTTTTGATGTATAAGAATCAACCACACCGCAATCCCACATATAGTGTGAACAACATAACATTAAATGTGTGATTACTTAAAATTTATATTAATTTTATTAAAAAGAACAAGTGACATACCCAAAACCGAGAAAACAAATTCGAATTGTTTTAATACTTTAGGAAAATAATCTATACTAAATTTGTGACATGTAAGAAATAAAAAAAAACTCAAAAAAATGCATGTTGTGAAAGGTATCTTTTTATTTAATGATGCCATTTTTTTATATTTTTTTTTATATTAATGATTATTTAATTTTTTTATAATATTACTAACATAATTTTTTTTTCATATATTGGTGGATTATTTCTCTCAGTTTGAGTTTATTTATTCGATAATGGATACCATGGCTGGTCCTTTTTAAGATGAGATGATAGGTGACAAAGAAGAATATTAATGTTTTAAATTGTTTATGGATACTGATTTCAAATATAATTATATAAAACACTATTTGAAATGTATATAGTATTTCTTTTTTTTTTGTGATATAAAATTTCTTGCAATAAAATTATATATTTTGTGTATAGGAGGTTTTAATCTGTTATTTTTGTGTATAGAAGGTTACTAGAGTGTGTTGTTATATAAACAAGGGCCTTTATCATCGCTATTTCTAACACTGATAAAGAGTGGCCTTTATCACTGCTAGTTTAGCACTCATAAAGGGGATCCCCTTTAACAGTGATATGATTAACAATGCTTTTGTAGTGCTCTTAAAGGGCATATCTCTAGTATTGGGAACAAAACATTAATTTAGAATGAGATGATTGTGAAAAAACACAACATCTATGTATTGTAAATGAAAATAAAAACTCTTACTCATCATATATATGAAAGATATAAAAAGGAGATAAAAATTTAGTTGCAAGGTTTTGTTTTATTTTTGTAATTGAAATCATTCCAAAAATCCGACTATTTTTTTGGTGTGATACGTGCTATAAAGGTGGCTCTATAGTCTCCCAGTCGAATCTGCAATACCATATTTTTCGTTCTCATCAACCGGAAAAGATGAATATGAAATATCTTAAACTCCCATGGAGCACCAATATTTCTGTCTCTCTTATATCCTTCTTGATGGAAGCCACTCGTCGCTCCAATGACACCATCAACTATATCCTCAGCAACTTTTTCAATGTCTAGGTGTCCCCAAATCCCCGCACTGTGAATGGTGTTAAGACACCTGATGTCACCGTCAATGCCTCTTGAAACCTATGGTTCCACCGCTTCATCTCAGACACTAGATACAATGGAGTCCCCATCATAGTCTTCTTCCATGGTGTTTGCTTCACCTTCCTGGGGCTCTACTCAAAGGCCTATAATTCCATGTGTCACTGCTTCTACCTCGAGCTCTCAGCTGTGGTGGTAGTCGTCAATTAAAGATCGTCAGCATAACACAAGTTCATTTCCTAGTGAAATGACATATTTTATGTGTTGGCGTTCTTTTATGGTGGGGGTGGGGGGTTACATGTGGGCGCGAACATGGGGCAGTGCTTCATGGCTAGGAACAGCATGGGCGTGAAACTATGCCACGAGGTGGTATTGCGGGCGGCGGGGTGGGTGTGGGTGGTGGGGGTGGTATCCATCCATACCTACTTCGTATTGACTTGGGTCTGATTCCTACATGTCACAAATGACAAATAAATCATTTTCCATAAATATTAAAACAATCTGAATGCGTTTGCTCAATTTTCATTATGTCAATTGTTGTTTTTACTTAAATTAATGTTAATTTTAAATAAAAAGAGACACTTTGAGTGATACCGACCACACCATGCATCATATTAAGGTAAGGATGATTTCTACACATCACAAATGACCAATAAATAGATTTCCAAAAATATCAAATTGATTTGAATGTGTTTTCCCATTTTTCTGTATGCTAGTTGTGTTTTTTTACTAAAATGTCATTTCTAATCGGAAAAATGAATTTTGAGTCATATTGGTGGCATCATGCATCAGTTTGATGTGATACTACTTTATAAACATCAAAAATGACTTCTAAATCACTACCCTAAATTATCCAGAAAATCAGGTCATGTTTTCATGGTTTTCATTGAGTGACATGTTTTGAACTAAAATGTCGATTTTAAACTGACAACAGACAATTTTAGTCATACCGGTCACACCGTGCATCATATTACGGTGAGGTTGGCTCCTAGACATCAAAAATGAGTCATGGATCATTTTCCTAATGTATCAAGACAATATGAATTCATTTTATTGGTTTTCAGTATGTCATTTGTTGTTTTTACATTAATTACTGTTATTTTTAAATATAAAGAAACATTTTGAGTCATACCAGACACACCATGCACCGTATTGAAGAGAGGATAATTCTTAAACTTTAAAAATGACTAATATATCATATTTCTATAATATAAAAACAATCTGAATATTTTTTGTTGGTTTTCAGTATGTCACTTATTGTTTTTACTTAAATTAATGTCTATTTTAAATAAAAAAGAGACACTTTGAGTGATACCGGCCACACTGTGAATCATATTGATGTGAAGATAATTTCTAAAGATCAAAAATGACTAATGGATCATTTTACTAAAATATCAAAACAATCCAAATGCGTTTTCTCAGTTTTCAGTATGTCACATGTTGTTTTTACTTAAATTAATGTCAATTTGAAATAAAAAGATGCACTTTGAGTCATAATGTACACACCATGTGTCTTATATAGGTGGATATAATTCCTAAATGTCAAAAATGACTAATAGATCATTTTACTAAAATATTTAAACAATTTGAAAGCTTTTTTTCAATTTTTAGTATTTCAATAGTTGTTTTTACTTAAAATAATGTCAATTTGAAATAAAAAGAGACACTTTGAGTTATACCAGCCACACCGTGAATCGTATTGAAGTCATCCTAATTACTACAGGTCAAAAATGACTAATATATCATTTTCCTATAATATAAATAAAATCCGAATGTGTTTGTTTTGTTTTCAGTATGCCCCTTTTTGTTTTTATATAAATTAATGTTAATTTTAAATTAAAAGTGGTACTTTGACTTATACCAATCACATTGTGTGTCGTATTGAGGTGTGCATGATTATTACATGTCACAAATGAATAATAGATCATTTTCCTAAAATATCAAAATAATCCGAATGTATTTGCTCAGTTTTCAGTATTCAGTTGTGTTTTTTACTAAAATGTCATTTCTAACGGGAAACACGCATTTTGAGTCATACTGGTCGCATCATGAGTCAATTCGATGTGAGACTACTTCACACACATCAAAAATGACTTATGAATCAATGTCATAAATTATTAAGATAATCAGAGCATGTTTTCTTGGTTTTTAGTGAGTGACACGTTTTGAACTAAAATGTCAATTTTAAACTTATAACATACACTTTTAGTCATATATGTCACACAGTGTGTCTAATTGAAGTAATATTGACTCCTACATGTCAAAAATGACTCATGGATCATTTTTCTAAAGTAAAAAAACAATACAAATGTGTTTTCTCAGTTTTCAGTATGTCTCTTGTTGTTTTTACTTAAATTAATGTCGATTTTAAATAAAAATGATACACTTTGAGTTATATCATCCACACCATGCATTGTATTGAGGTGAGGCTGATTACTACGCATCAAAAATGACTAATATATAATTTTTCTTAAATATCAAAACAATTTTGAATGTGTTTACTTGGTTTTTACTATGTGACTTGTTGTTTTTACTTAAATTAATGTCAATTTAAAATGAAAAGAGATAATTTGAGTGATACCGACCACACTATGTGTTTTATTGAGGTGTGGATGATTTCTACACGTCACAAATCACTAATATATTATTTTCGTAAAATATAAATTCAATCCAAAAGTGTTTGATTGGTTTTCAGTATGTCACTTGTTATTTTTACATAAATTAATAACAATTTGGAATAAAAAGAGACACTTTGAGTAATAACAGTCACAATGTGGATTAACATGCTTTCCATTTAGATTCTTTGTTGAAATAGAAACAATTAATTTTTAACATTTATCACTTTCCTTCATGTTCCCTCGACGCCCTTTGAAGAAAGGTGATAAATTCCGACAATATAGGGGTGATAAGGTTTTGAGGGAGAATAAGTATGTGGAAGACATTATCTACATGAGTAGTTAAAAATTAAATTTATATTATGTTAATCCAATATGGAATAGATAATATTATTAGAAAAAACATAGTATAATAAAAAAAACTTTACCTTCTCATTGAATTTTGGGTTGTAGCCTTGATGTCTTATTTCTCACGAGCATGAGCATCTTCAAAGAAACCACCCCAACTAAAACAAATAAATCCACCTATATAATAAAAAAATTCTTATGTGAGTAATATTAAAAAAAATTAAATTAAATAGAAATATAAAACAATCCAAAACTTCTATGGAAGTCACATCTTCATGCTATTTATGTACATTCTTCCACGATGTATGCTGCCCATTCATTTATAAGCACATCTATATCATCTTGTGAATATAAAAATTTTCGACAGTCGTATTAGTACTGTAAAAATATAAATATAAAAAGGATTAATAAATATTTTAAATGAAATAGTAATTATATTTGAAAATACCTCTTCAATGATGCTCGTTTGTTCATGAAATATGATCACTCTCATAAATTTACAAACATAATAACCACAATATTTTACATTAGTTTCTTTCAGAAACTTTAGAAAAATTGAGGATAATAAGTAATTTGTTTTATTATGTGTTTCAATAGTGAAATATTATTATATATACCTTGATACCTATCCATTTGTAGAACTTTTCTTCATCCTTATGCTTAGCCCCAAGCCACATTCATTTTTTATCACGATATTGATGCACCACCCTATCATAATAGAATCCTCATTAAAACATAATTTTAATTATATAACTTTATGGTTAGCTATAAAATGTTGGATTTAGTGTATTAAAAATTGAAAAATTCCATCATGTTTGGATGGCTTGTTGGATATCCATGCGTTGAATCTAAGAAATAAATCTTTGGAGTATCCAAATTTGCTGTAATGAGAATCCAATGATGCCTAAAAACACAAAAAAAATAAGTAATGAAAGAAATGAAAATAGATTTGATATGATTAAATTGTAGAGTTTTACCCTTGAATCATTAGTATTAAATAGATTGTGGCATCTGAAATTTTTCTTTAAAATGATTTTCTCAGACCTGCCACTATTTCATCCTTTTTTCCATCTATTTATTTTTGATCTGTAGAGGAGATTTGAGGACTAGCGAGTTCAAATTTTTTCCAAGGAATAATACCTTCAATTGTTTTTCAAACATACATCTTCCAAAAAATGAAATGTATTTAGACATAATTAACATAGTATATCAGCTTTTGGAAAATCAAATCATGAAAACATAACTCATGTATACATTTAAAACTAAGCCACCCATCCAATCATAGTTAGGGATTTCACTTACACTCTCAACACCAATGAAGTATTTATCTTTCTCTCTGTACATATTTTATTCAAAATAAACTATGTGATTATGACTATATTTTAACTTTGTGTCCACATGATCCTTCAATGATAGTAAATGCGAATATAGAATTGGAGGTGTAATGGTGATTTCAGTAGAACTTTTTAATATGTTGGTTGATTCTTTCAATGGTTTTGAGATAGTTTTTTATTTCATCCCCTTATATTTTTCAGTCTGTAATAAAATTCATCAGTTTAGAACTTTTTTCATTAATTGTTAATGGTTTTTCTTGAAAAGTATATTGGAAATTAATACCACCTTATCGATATTCCTTTTTACAAGATTTGATGTCCATGCGATGAATGTCCAACAACTTTTTTGATCTTATTAATATCATCCTCATGAATTGGAATAGGTAGATCTGCACCTGGCTCATTGGCTATGTTGATCGACACTTTCACATGACCTGTTGGAAGTGGTTTGTTGTGTATCATGTCATTTTGAATATTGAACATTGTATCCCTTGACATAAGGTGATGGGTGGGTGTTACTAGATGTAAATCACAGTCATTATCACCCATTTTAAATTCAGTATAGGAAAGTTACAAGTTTATATATAATTCACACTTCAAATATACATTTATTAGAAGATTAATTACCTTGGTTAACACATCTCTTTGAGTAGAATGGCTAGCCTCATAGCTTGTGGGGGGGGGGGAGGATCTCTACACAGTTTTTGTTATTGAGTTACTTATTCTCTTTTCTTATCCCTCATTAAAGGTGTCATCATATCACTCTACCATTGGAATTATTATTCAAGGGTAGATATTCTTTCTCTTATTTATTTTATTAATTCACTTTGATCATTCAATTTTTTTTCCTCAAAATATGTTCGAGGTGTCACCACAAAAGCTGCACCTCTAACATGACCATACTATTTGGGACACTTCAAGGCCATCGATAGTCTTTATTCATATGGAATATGTGTTACTAATTCCGATGAATATTTCAGATAGAAAATATATGGAAATAAGTGATCATTTTTATGTAATAGAAATTTTAATATTTTTTTATTAGGTAATACTTACATAGGTTTCCAACACTATGCGTTTTCATCTATTAGTATCTCATATTTATTTACACGTTCCTCGTTCAATAGCACAAGGCGTGGGATGGAAGTGACTTTAAATTTTGAGTCATCAATCTGCATATAAATAGATGAACATTTTTATGAGGTTGTTCCATGTCACATAAAATTATTATGATAGATTTAAAATATGTACGATTTTTTTCAAGTGAAGTGTACTCCATCCTTAATTTACAGTAGGGGTACACTGGTTTTTTTGCTCGTTCCTTATTTCTAGCACTTAGTTGTTTTTTCATAAATAAGAAATTTTCAATAAATGTGATGAATACTCATATTATCAAACAATGTACTACTAGCCCCAATGTACCTAAAAAGACACATATGCACGACGACTATTAAATTCATCTCATGCTTCTTGGTTTATTAGGCATGAATAGATAATCGATGGGTGAGGGTTTATATCCCTTCATCATATTTAAGATGATTTCTTGTTAGAATTGGGGAAATACTCTATGAATTCATCTAGTAAGAATAAATACATACTTCTAATGGGATTCATCTACTACAAATGCACTCTTCAATAGATGATGAAGAGTTATTCAATGTCTCGTTATTTTAATTTTTAGTAAAATAAAGAAATGATATCATAATGTTACCATAATATCTTCCCATATCAGTGTATTCAGGCTGGGCCCAACATGGTTCCACAAATCCACATCAAATGGAACCTGTTTTTGAGTGATGATTCTTATGTAACTGTTGTACATGGCCTTTTTGGGGTTAACATTCTGACCCCACACATTCCATCCGACCTCAAATTTTATACCTTTGACTTTCACCTTAATGATTTTTTCTAACACTGTCAAACTACGCTGCTCCTGTTGTTTCTACAATGTCGGTCCATTGTCTCATACCATTTACCCAGAATTAACATAGTCAATATGTTTCCCTATATTGGTAGCATCAGCATGTGAAGATGGTCATTGTACCTCTGCATTGGGAGAATCAGTAGGTTGAGAAAACATTTGTTCCTTAGGAATGAGAGCACTAGCATGTGCAAAAGGTCGTTCCTCTACACTGCAAGAAGTAGCAGGTTGAGAGACCTATTGTTCATCAGGATTGGGAGCACTACCACGTGAAGAATTCATTATCTATAGAATTGGTTTAACATTTAATTTAGATTTCATGAATGCAGATGAAAATGAATAATAACATGAGGTTATGTGATATATATTACAAAAAAATGTAACCTAATTATTGAACTCTTTTTTCATTTTTAAAGGTTGAAGTGATTCTACCCCATTATAGATAATACAAATCCCTTCATTGTGCTCTCCTATGATATAAAAAAATACATCTACATTGGGACTGCTGTGAAATGATTGAAACATCCCAATTAAAAGGTCATCCTCGGTTGAATTTTCATCTTACCCTTTAGTAGTTTTGGTCGATTATAGAACAATTGACCATTTTTATTTGCAGGATCTACAACATAAAATACTTTTGCCACCTGTGATTCAATTATAAATGGTTTATCTTTGTATATTTCCTCACTGAAATCAACTTTCACATATTCAAATTCATCTATTTTAACAACACTTCTGTTATCAACCCAATTGTATTGAAAATTCAGCACTTGGAATGTTATACAATCCAACTTCCATATTTTTTTGATGATGCCAAAGTATGACATATTCGTATAAATTGTATGTCTATCCTTAGTACTAGAAACATGCATCGCTTCAGCCAAGAGTGTAACTCCACTATTTTTAATGGTACCGTATTCATCATGATAATTTATATAGAATGTATAACCATTAATTAGATAACCATTGTAAGATAATACATACACACTTGGTCCTCCGTCCAGTCATTAAATTCATTATAAAATTGAATGCCAATTTTCATCTAACTCCATAAAAATATGGTCCTAAAACCATCCTATAAACTATTGATTATGTGTATTTGATATCCATCTATCAACCTTGGATTGATTCAAATGCCTAAGAATTTCGTTGTGGGTTTTGACATATGGGTCATCTTCCAATGTATTATGAAAAAAGTAAAGTTTTTTATACTCCTGGTCTATAATATTTATTGTGACAACATCTATTCCAGAAATTCCTTCACCAGTAAGCCGCCCAGTGTAATGAGATTTCAGTAGACAAATTCTTTCCACAGCAGACATGTATTCAGTATAGAATTAAATGGCTTCCTCAATAATATATCGCTCTGTAATACAACCCTCTAAACAACTTCAATTTTTTACATACCCTTCAAAATTCTTCACATATCATTCAATTGGGTACATCCATCTTTAGTGTAAAGGACCACATAGTTGAATATCTCTAACCAAGTGAACCATCAAATGAACCATCATATTAAAGAATGTTGGAAGTAAAAACATTTAAAATTCACATAATATGAAGGAAATTTATATTCCCATATTCACCAATTTCACTAGGTCTATAACTTTGTTTCATATAGCTTTGAAGAAGAAACAATGATTATTTAATGTATGGTAGACATTCTTGGGAAAAAATAAATGTAAAGCTATTGTCATTAGATCTTGCATCAAAACATGGCAGTCATGTGATTTTAGACACTTCATCATTAAATTGGTCATTGAAATAATGTTAATAATATTCAATAAATACCCCTCCTTAATAATTACATCATCTAGGAAGTTTTAAAACTGATATCTCTTCTGCCTGGAAGGAGTGTAAGCATCTGGAGGAAGAAAAGTTCATTTTCACCCTTAACTAGTGCCATCTCTTCTCATATTTCCATGTCAACCATGTCCAACCTAGCCTTAATTCCATCCTCCCTTTTTTGAGGTTCATTTAGAAACGTGTCGTTGACACTATCACATACATTTTCTTCATCATTCATAACATCAAGAAAATGTCTGAAGTACAGATAATTCCAGTATGGTAATTCAAAAAAAATTGATCTATTTTTTCAAACGATTTTTGTATCGTTTTTTGAAAATGGTTTACCAAAATAAGTGTCTGCATATTTTACTCTCTAAAATAGTTGATCACCTGTTAATAGATACGGTGTTGTATGTTATTCTGAACTTTTAACGAATGATGTTTTCCAATATTGGTACATATTTCATCAGGGTAAAATCTATGATATATTAGAAACATAGTTTTCAATGAATGATTCAACCTAATTGAATTTTTAAATTATTCATAGATAGGTAATCCTTGAGTTCCATTAATTCTATATACTAAATTTTTTTATAAGTAGTAATGTCATTTATCATAACATACAATATGGATCTCAACTTGAAATCATCATTTCTATAATCATCATACAACGTAACACCAAAATCCCATAATAATTTCAAATCCTCAATCAATGGAACCAAAAAAACATCAATATCATTACCCATTTATTTTGGTCCCAATATAAGCATAGATAACATGATTTATTTTTTTCAAGCATAAATATGGTGGGAAATTATAATTTACCAACATAACCGACCATGTACTGTGCCTGCTGCTTTGAAAACTAAAAGGATTCACTCCATCTATAGATAATGCAAGATGATGGTTTATCAGCTCATTTACAAATTTAGGATACTCATGATCAATTCTCTTCCACCGAGGATAGTCTTCTTGGTGATTTATTTTCTCATATTTATTTCTTGTGTTTGTGTGCCACGTCAATTGACCTGCAATCTACTTACTTCCATATAGGTTCCTAAAGCATGGAAAGATTAAAAAGTACCATAAAAATTTCGTATGACTTGATTCAAATTTTTTAAATGAAGAAGTACCACAATTTTTTCATTCTCAAAGTAATTTTTGGTCCTTTTAAAATAGTATACAGTCATTCGAGAAGGAGTGTATTCTTTCAAAGATCATACCTATCAAGTGTAGAATTCATTTGGAATCATATGTTTAAATCAAGAGATCATTATCTTCTGGGAGAATTTCATTGAAGAGATAATGTAATTCAAAAAAACTGACGTCTCTCTATCTGTATCATGCTTTAAAATTATACAGCTTTAGTACATCTAACAATCATGTAAATTTAGTGAAACCACCCTTCAATTGAGTCTTTTCACAACCCTTTAACTTCTCAAACAATTTTGGTCAATCACGAAGTTCATCTTCAACAGTACTTAACATTTCCTCAATATGATCTTTGTTATAATTCGCATCTGTAATCACATCCTCGACCTAAAAATTAAATTTTTATTCCAAAAAAGCATTTGAGGAAAAAGTGTGAAACCAAAACTAAACCATATCAAAGGAGTTAACCACAGAAGTAACCCACCAAATAATTAAAAACAAGACTCCAAATGTTATATCCATCCAACCTATAAATCCCCCGATTAAGAGAGGATACCTCCAAATCTGGGACATCCTCCAGAAGATCCTCAATATTTTCATCTAACTTGTCCTAAGCCCAGATTTATTCATATATGTTGATCTTCCTTTAATTAAAATCATGCACCAAAACAAGGTCTTGTTTGTTGGTACATACCCTTTGATCTTAATTCATGTTCACACTAATTGATCTCTCATATATTATGTCGACAAATTAATTTGAAGCGTTGATATTGAAATATTTTTTAAAAATTTCCTCCTTAGAATGCATAACTAGCTCCAAACAATCCCCATTTGTTTATTCAACCTTACCTAAAATTATGTTTAAGGAACCATCTTCAAGTGGTTTTATTCTATCGCCTTTAGGAGCCTTAATTTCCTCGTTTATATCTAGCTTTCCCAACATACCAGGTATTTTCAAAATAACTTATTCACTATACGGTTCCCTTCATACAATATGAGTCTCATTTTTCATGATATTACCTGAAGATCTAGTAACTATTGTTTTTGTAATATTTGTGTATTCTATTCAAGGTCTTGCCCCCCCCCCCTTGTACTAGAAATTTCCCAGAGTCATGTATGCCTCGCTTTACCTTCCTCGATGCAGACCCAACCACAATGTCCCCTTGGATGTCTGTCTCATAATCCAACATCTAGTTGGGATCTTCTTCTTTGTCACTTAACTCAATATCAACTGAAGATCATAGATTGACCTGCTCCTGTTTCCATCTTGGCATGTATGTTTTCCATCTGTTAGGATCAACATTTTCCTTCCCAAATTCATTCAAGGATGAGAACAACTTTTTGAGCTGAATAGACCTAGGAGGTTCATCAAGTTGTCAAGGTTACACTACATTCATAGTAGTAGAAACATGAACCTCCGTAAGCACACTAGAAACTACAGGGGTCTGTTCCTATAGGAACTTCCCTAGGATGTGACATGGGTTGTTGGCTATGATTTTTTGATCTCCTAGATCAGTATTAGTATTCTGTTGTATTGATTTAGTATCTTCGTGATCAAGGTCATTGCTTGTTTACACTACCACGAGATGGGGAAATGACATAATCTTAAAATCCTCTGCATAAGAGCGTGGGTATAAGGTATCATCACCACCACCCATTGTTCTAACAGTCCACGAAGGGGTCAAAGAAGCTGGGTTGGATACACCCAGATCAGACCATAGAGAATTGAAGCTATCAGTGATCTTCAAATTAACCTCTTGTGGACTTTCCTCTTTTTGGAATGAAGCACCCAGTGGTTGAACACCCTCCCCTGTCTAAACCATCACCTTATTGTTGGATGTTTCTATAGAACTAGGCTTATGGATCTTCAAGAAAATGAGCCCCTGACTGGAATCCCAGCTGTGATGGTATGCTAGGGTGAGATGGCCCATACCTCTGTAGGAGAGAAATAAATATATCCAGGATTCATAGATAACCACTTTTTTGTACCTAAATTCCTCCCCAACCGTAATCCACACCCACTCCAATTGTGACTTGGAGACATCAACATCAACACAGACATGAGGACAAATAAGGTGGAAAACCGTGTTCATTCTACTATCGGAACACAGGTACCGACCTGACTAGGTTCCCATGAAAACGCATGATAGATGGATTTTCAAAAGGTAAGGGGGTTGTGGGAAACTTACCCATATCACCATTGATGGAGTTTCCTGGTTCATATAAAGATCATATGAACACCAAAGAAGATGTATGTGGCTTCCAATAAATATATGTGATGCCCTATACCAAGACTGTATGAAGTCCTCCGATGAGGCAAAGCGAACCATGATATGGAAATGATCGAGTAGACCTACCATAGCATGGTCTTTCTAATCCCATAAGTTGAATATGAGAGGTGCCTTTCAAATAAGTGGAACTGAACATTTTAATGATAGTTATTGTTGCATTTCATTTCATATGACTCATCCCCTTAGAAGCTAACGCAAAATTCCCTTGAAAACTATTTATGAAATCAAACTTGAAATCCCATTAAAAAACCAACCATTTACAGAAATTCCTCTTTAAAATAACTCACCCTTTTTAAAATGAATATAGAATTAAATACGCTTTCATAACATTCACATACCTTTATGAAAGTCATTCAGGTGAGTTGAAAAAACACATGGCATGAAACCTACGTCAATTCCAAGTTTTTAACTCATTTTAAAGCTATTTAAAACCAAAAAAGGGTATGTTGAACACATATAATTTTGTAAGAAACATTTCAAAATAATTAAATCATTTTAAAATAGCCACTTAGGCATTTTCCTAAAGACAAAAATCCCAAGAGAGGCACTTTATAAACCAGAAATTAACTATGATGGTTTTCCATGATGAAATTAGTGATTTAAGAAAAATAATGATTCCTCAAAATATATTATGGATTTTACTTGAATATTGGTAAGAAATTGGAAATTTTCGTTTAATCGGGTTTTCTTATCGGGAGGAATTGAGAAAAAATGTCTTAAAATATGTATTTCCCCATAAAAGAAGGATGAATTAATCTGGATACATAAGTGTGGAACATATTCATAGAATATTGAAGAATTATATCAGGAAAATGAATAAATAAATTTGGGTTAAGGAGAGAGAAATCACAACCCAAAGGTAATTTAGAGGTTTAGATAGATCCCTTACCTTATGTCCAAATGTGTTCCCAATTGAACTTAATATACTAGATAATAAAATTAGATTAATTAATAATTTAAATTGTTACATATTAAAATATAATTTATTTATTATAATTTTATTAAGTTCATTTATGGCTATTTCTATGAGTTATAATGTTTAACTCCTTTTTCCAGGATCGTTTGTTTTATGGTTTTATGGTCGGTTCCTTTGATTATAATTATGGGATTTCATATCAAATGGAATAAAAACTCCAATAGTGGAATTAAATGGTATTAATTTACTTCTATAATTTTAAATGGTCCCATATATCATTTTTTCGGATATGAGGTTGATTCATTTGATAAAATGTCAATGATAAACGTTTAGTTTATTTTGGCGGTTTTTTGGTCACCACGAACTAGTTTTGTTTTATTATTTTATATTATGTATATATATTAGTTCTAAAACATGAATCTAGTTATAATATATATTTTAAAATTTGGTTCATCAATTATAATGGTTTAATGACCAGCCTTGAAGGTAGTAATGGAAAACAAAAAATCGTAAATAAACATTTACGTTTCACAAAAAAAATCAAAATTTAATTTTTCATTTCTAAACATTTATTTACTTATTCCATGATAAAAGTATATCATATATTCATTTAGAAGATACCTAAATTTTATTTATACATTCATATGTGAGTTTACTATTCTAAAAAATATATTATTTTTCATAATGGGAACATTATTATTCCAAAGATCATATTTCCATTCCAACAGTCAAATTTCTTATAATCGTAAGGGTTAACCACTTCCAATAAATACCTATTATTACATTCATCAATAGATTCTATTTTATACCAAGGTTATATATAATATCATCTTAAAAATGAATATTTTATCATTAACATTATGTTTTATTTCTACATTTGTGTTCATGATTGCGGTCATTCTAGTGGATCGAGCAAATCCAAATTTTCCTATTCTTATTATCTTATTTTCTATTAATTACCCCCACTATAATATTTTGTATTCTTATTAGTTTTTTTCTGACTAAAGTATCGTTCTTAATTTATAAGAATAATTTTGTGATGGGTTCTCTATATTATGTATGTTCTTTGTACTACATGACATATTTATAAGAAGGAAAATTTCATTGATAATATTCTAGGCCATTACACGCTAGTAGGAATTCCACGTGTTTTAGTTTCATAGGATATTTCTTTCTGAGACCATGTAAAATGGTCCTTAGACCTTAATATTATCATTCATGTATGTTATGACTTGCACACTTATATTTACTAACTAAAATATCCACACCATATATTGGAGGGAAGTAGGGTACGTAGGTTGCGTCATGATTGAAATGTCATCAATGGATAAATTGATGAAGGATTTGTCCCTTCCATATTTATAGAAGTTGATATCTTGACCCGTTGATTGGAATAGAACCATCACATTAAAATTCCATAGTCATGGTGTAATGACGTGTTTATTTCAGATAGTCAATGAAATACATATCAATCATGTAGGTTGGTGACATGGATGTGCAACCTGCAAAATGAGATATTATGATAATGTGATTATATTACACAGTGAGAATTCATATGTGGTTTTCAACATTACGATAATACGTTGTTTCTCTTAGGTTCCTTGACCCTTTATTTGACAGTAATCTTGGACTTTACGCAAGCCCACATAATGCTAACGAGAAAGAATCTTAGAGGGTCACACACTAATTGTTTCCATTGATCTCGATTAAATTCTATTTTAGTTTAATTAATGGAATAAATATTATTCTAAAGTCTCGGGAATAATTTTATTTAAGTAATATTGATCATATAAATTAAAGAAATATTTATTTGTTGATATGTGAACAAAAATATATTTATTTAATTTATTGAATATTTAATAAATATTTATTCACCAATATGTGAATAAAATATTTATTTATGAATAAAATTTTATTCGATTTTTCAATAAATGAAAGAGGAGTTTGAACATACAAAGACCATGTCCGGTGAAAAATATTAATTAATAAGCTGGTTAAATAATATTTTTTATTGAACAAGTTGGCACGTGCCAAGAAAATTATATAATTATTGTTATTATATGGCATGAGGTTTCTTACAGGTAATAAATTTTATTCAAGGAATGATAATCAATTAAATAGAATTTCAACCTAAATACTAACTCTATAAATAGACGACTATGTATATTTTGTATAGAATCCAAAAATTAATAATAAAGAATTATTAAACACAATGAATTCTCTCTCGACTCCTCATTCTCTCTCCCTCTCAAGAAAAAGAAGCGCAAGAGATATTTATTTAAGATAGAAGAATGAGCGATCAACAATGAACAATGAAAGACATTTTACTTGGTCCACTAGAACGCAAAGATCAAGTCGTGTTTCTCAGAGATCATAGGAGCACGTGTGGATCACCGCTAGATGGATTCTATCCTTCGATCCACACAATGCAATGAAGGTAACTCAAAAGGGTCTTTTTGGTTGATCAACATTCACCAACGAAAAAATTTACTAAGCTCGATTATTTATTTTGAAAAATATTAAGTAAATTAATTATAAATTTGACAGGAAAAATCCTTGATCTTGGTTTCAGGAAAATATTATTCAAAGAAATTTTAATATATAACCCACCACCACATGCTAACATTGTACCCATAACCAACACTTGGATCGTCACTACCAGTATAACAGAAAGGTTTTAAGTAGGACATAATATTATTTTAGCATTTAAAAAACATTACAAAGGCTTTGAGAAATGAAATTCCAAGTACCCGTTATAAAGAAAAACATTTTAAACACTATACTTGACACTTTATTTAGTTGATGATGTATAGAATTATAGTAAAATTACTTCATAATTTTATTCCAACATTTATCATATCCATAAGTTCTCATGACTAGGATCAGTTAAAGGAAAGGCCAATCACAAGCCATGGATGTAACTGTTATCGTTTTCAAATAGGTTTAGAGAATACTCCACCCTACATCACACCTGGGTTGCACCATAGCTCTCAAACCACTTGTCAGGAATGATTTCCTCCAGCCCTAGGTCTCCCAAGTGAAACACAAAGGCCATTCTGGGGTTCTATTCTAAAACCCATGTGTGATAGGATGAATTGTCCATCCAACCACCATTCTGGGTGGAATCTATTGTGGGACTTGGGTTTGTACCCAATAGTATGTACATGCATTATGATATGCCCTTCATAAGGCATACAATATGCCTTGTTTCACATATAACATAACATAGGATATATACACATCATATAAAATGGTATATACATATTTTATATAATGATAAAATGAAAATATTGAATGCTTTTTTATTGGGTTTTTGGCATTTTTCCATCGACATTAAGGCAAAAGTCTAGTATGCAAGTGTGCCTTGTACATAATGATTTGGATGTTTAATTGAATTTAATGTTTTTGATTTTTTTTAAATAACCTTCCATAAACTAATGAGGTAATCATTATTTCAATTAACTAGCCAACTATTGACCACAGCCTCATGTTATTGGATAATATTAATTAAAAAAATACACATTGCATATATTTACTATTAATAAAAAGAAATACTCATTGCATATGTTGGTCCCATTAAGACGCTCAAGAAGGGGGCGATATGAGTTCATATAGAAATTTATGTCTAAAGAAATTATTTAAAAATCCCCCAATTTAAAATAAAACAACCCAGTTAACCAATGGTGCAGTTTATAAAATATTTGAATTTTTGAGGGATTTGTCAAAAGAGTGATTGGTTCTCTGCTAAAACAATATGAATTATTTCTTAACATTTGAAATCAATATACTAAGACAAATTCTAATATAAACATTGTATAAGATTAAATATGAGTAAAATGTAGTTTTCTGAAAATACAAATTGAGAAAACTAAATTTGAAAGAACGCAATAGATTTTAAAACAAGAAGTTCAGCCTCAAGCAGATACTTAATCCTCCCCACTTGGTGATCACCCGCCACAAAAGAAGTTTATATAAATAAACATTGATCCGCACCCTAGATCGGGGAAAACAACAATACACACAACTGTACAGGTCAACTAGACATTTTCCATAGTTTTCATTTGGGTGGGAAAACAACCAGGCCACATAGGGACCTCTTCCACTATTATATATGGGAAGTGTAATGAGTACCCGATGGTTAGTGAAGATATCTATGTATCATCCTGTTTTTCATAGGAGCTAGTGTTAGTTCAAAAGCCAGAGATACACACACTAATCATAATGTTAAAAACAGTACACAATCAGAGCATAAATAATGTGAATAGAGTTAGAAGGCTCTGTGTGATTCGCTATATAGTTTGTGACTTTTGGAAGATATCTTGAAATGCAGCTTGTGTCGACTTTAAAAAACGGACAACAAAACAAAGTGTCAATAGAGCTTCTATATTTTGTTTCTAGTGAGGTATTAATGTGAACGGTGAGTTATTCTCCTCTCTTGGTATGTTTCTACAAAAATTTCTTTAGTTCGAGTTATTAGTAATGCCTATTAGTTTCTAAAGCAAGCAGTTCTCGATTTTCTCAGGTGCACGAGCACTAACACAAAAACAGTTCTTTGTAGCGTTACACTTTAACAATGCTAAAAAATGTTGATAATAGGGGTACCTTTAACAGTGCTAAACAATCGAGGTTAAATGTACCCCTTTATCAGCACTTTTTTTTAGCGCTGATAAAAGTATCGCCTTTATCAATGCTTTTTTAGTGTTGTTAATGGGGGCCATTTATCAGGGCTTTTTTAGCAGCGCTAATAAATTGGGGTATTTATCAACGCTTTTTTTTACTAGAACTGATAAATTATATGTTTCAAATAAAAATCATTAAAAATAAAATATTGATATATAAATATATTTCAATTGATATAAATATATAAATATATTTATATTGATATAAATATAATATATATTTTGAAAATATGTTTTAGATAAGTATAAATAGATATTTACACTTAATATATATTGAAATTTAGTGAAAATGGATTTAAAATATTTTAAAAAATATTTTATTAATTAAAATTTTGATAATTATCATTGAGTAATAATCATTTAAAAAAAATTTGAAGGAAAAAAAATTAATAAATTAATAAAATATCTAAAAAATGTTGAAACTGATTTTCAAATTTCAAACGGACATAACTTTTGATCTGTGAATTTATTTGAGCTCTACCAGATATCAAATGGAAGCATGTGACGAGCTCTATGTGCTGGTGATAAAAGGGAACCTTCTATTGAATTTTTTAAGAACTAAAAACGCCTAGAAGACCTCCAAATATGAATTTTTATTCAGGATACACATAAAAAATTAATTTTATAAATAGATAATTAAAAATAATTTCATTTAAAATTTATTTATCAATATATAAGCCTTATCTAAATAAAAAACTAGTATCTATTTTATTTTAAATAAAAATGTATTAATATTTATATACCTATATAATGTGTGTGTCTTTGTGTATGTATTAACAAATTGATATATATTATCTATATATTCTAAAAATATGTATATATGTATTAATATATAATATTTGTAAATATATATAAATATGTATAATTATACTTACAGATACACATATAATATATGTGTGGGTGTGTGTGTGCGTGTGTGTTTGTTGTATATATGTTTTTATTTATTTATTTATTTATAAAGGCACACAAAAAAACATATTTTATAAATGTAATTAAAAGTGATCTAATAATTATATATTAATATATGAATAAATATACAGATAAAAAATATAACTAAATATATATAAGTAAATAGATATAAATATATATATTTTGTGATATTGATCAAATGCCGATTGAAACTGCGAAGCATTTTGAAACCGGAAATATAAGATCGATCGTAGGTGAAGAGAATTGTTGAGAAATCAGATGTCGTATTTGTGTATGCCAATGATTACAAAAAATGGAAATACAAATACAAAATAATACAAGAAGTAGAGAATACAATGTTGATCCAAAAGTCCATCCCATTTTATTAACATATCACCATATTTATAGAGTACATGAGATCTGATCTAACGGTTCAAATTAATCCCTATAATATTTAATCCAACGGCTATAATTCCAATGGTTTGATAATATTTAAGGTTGGTCATTAAGAGGGGAATTAATTGGGAATTGAGGAGTCATCATTATTGTCCTAATTATAACATCCATTAATAACTTTTCATAACACTCCCCCTTGGATGTCATAATTTCATGGAGCCTTATTTAATCTTCACTTAAAAAAACCCTGTGGGAAAAAAAGTGAAGCCAAAATAAATGAATTCCATGTCATGCTACCTCATTAAAAACCTTATGAGGAAAATCTAGTGGGAAAAAATGTGATGAAGGGAAAAAGAGTACAGCATTCCCAACTCCCCCTGATTATATCATTTAGTTGTGTCTTCAAGACATCAATTAATATTATTATTTAATTATGTCTCCAGGACATGGGAAGAAGTCTATAAGTAATAATGAATGGTCTCAATAAAAATTACAACTCATGGTTAAGACCAAAAATTTCCATTAATTATAGATATCCTAAATAATTTATATCATTCCCTTGGATATCTGTTTATGATGTATGATTCCTTCATTAAAAACCTCATCAAGGAAAAACCCTTGAGGTGAAAACACTTGATTAGGGAAATTGAGTACAATAACATCAAGTCCCCAGAGTGTTACCTTGTTAAAAACCTTATCTTGAAAACCTAGTGGGAAATAATTGACTAATGGAAAAAGAGTTCAACAGTTACATCTCCCATTCTTAATGATCATCACTACATTTAACTCATAGAATGTTCATGATCAATTCATAACTGGAACAATCAGTTTTGAATTTTGGAATAATAATAATTCATACCATTTAGATTTCAATGAATGGGGAAGAACATTAACATGAATCATAATATGATTTATTTTCATTTTCAATGAACATATGCACATGTAGAAGTATATCCTTCAGCGATAAATAAAATGTACATTTATATTTAATCCTTTTGGGATAAGTATGTTCTTCATCAACCCCATATGTATGAAATCAAACACTCTTGGAAGAAAGAGATTTCATTCATCATTAAGGTTAAGACCAATACAAAATTTAATATTTCATCTTCTGGATGATTAATTTAAAATTCAAGGACATCCCCTATAATCATTGATTTCATAAAACTCTTCAAAAGTTTAGAAATTTTTCCAAACATATTAATAATATAATGAATACGATGATTCATAAAAACCATGGGATGATAAATTCAATTTATATTTTTCCTTACCTTAATATGGATAAATCTTATTTAGTTCACCGCAGAATTGATCAGATTGGGTGAAACTTCCTTAATTTTGAATACACTCCAGGCATTTCAAATCCTTCTGGGATTCATATAAATATCCAATTAAGGAAGAGTGTAAGATATTTGATATTCAATAGTCTTTATAGTTTGGATAATCAATATAGAACATTATATGTTGAACATTTAAAAAGTTCCTTTAATAACTTTGGCCAATTATTATTATTTCGACATCTATAAAAATCCATAGTCAATGAGTTTGAAAAGCATTCATAGAAAATATATCATCAACATTTGATTGAGATCACATAAATTTTTCTGGTACCACTGTCACTTCAGGGACAATATCTAAAAAGATATAATGTTGTCGATATATTCATTTTCTTCTTCAAGGGAAAATATATTTATTGCTTTCTACTCATGATGACCAATGATTTTATATAACCAGTTCAACCACACTTTAGGTGTGTATAATCAGACTATTGATTTTCAACACTTTACATTCATGTCAGTGTTGTGAGCATCTTTTCCATGGTTCTGCAGGACCATATAATAAATGATACTCAATATTTCATTTAATCAACATGCTTATCATGCAATTTATACTCACCAGCAGGAAATAACACATGTGATCACCTAGTGGATGCATCTTTCATATAGATGGATCACATAGTAGGTGGACGCACCCATATATACTTCTTCATAACTATATGTGAAATTTATTTCCATAATAGCTGCTAATGATATAAATAATTTACCTCAAAAGGTGTACCTCATAGTAAATTATCATACATGGGGAATTCATAATGACTTAATGATAATAAATTCATTGATAATTTTGTAGACATGCATCAATTAAATAAATTCATCATTCTCCCCCTAATGGATGTCTGTTATGTTATCAATAAATCGATGCTCGTGTATACTTGAATCAATATCTTTCATTATAATATATCCCATATGCCCTAAATAGCCATGTCATATATTTCATGTTCAAGGATGAGTAAACTTATGGTTACCATTATTGATTCAATTGTACATAACAAATTCTTTATAATCACTTTGATGAATGCTTGTTACATATCGAGGTACCTTTATTGTCTCCATATGATATTAATTTTCAAGAATACCATTCATATATATCCTTGAGACTTAACAAAGCATTTATAATTTTTACTACCAAGTATAAATATATTTGCTCTTCTAGATTCGTTTATTAATTTTCACTACAGTAAATGTACTTATATGAGCATACACTACCACATATAAGAGTTATTTTGAAGAATTTAATCAAAATAACATTTTCCTTCATGATCGACACATAAGTTCTTCAGGATATTTCATTGTGAAAACTCATATTTGTCGTTATAATTTCAACTTATGGTGGTTGATGAATTCAAAATATAATCATAACGGGTTAGGCCCATCTCCAAGTGGATTATTGCATAATTTAGAACTTCTAGCCAAAATATTTTGGAACTTCAGGTCCAAATATTATTTTACAATACATCTACCTGGGATAGGAGCCCCCACATCTTTTAAAGCTGGTGAATGTGGTAGCGAGAACCAATGTGGAAGAATCTTATGGATTCACAACACACTTTATCACCATCAAAAATTCTAATTAATTAACAACATTCACTTTACCAAATGAAATATAAATCATTTGATCAAACCACATCAACTCCCAAATATTCATGATATCATAAATCATAAAAAAAATCATGAATAATTTCATTCGCTTAAAGGAATGAGATATAGTAGTTAAAACTACATTCACATCAGGGAATGAATTCATTCATCGGATTTCATGATCCGTGAATGATAATTTATTATTTATCAATAATTATCATCTTGCATAAAATATAAATTTTATTGATTATGATGATCATTGTTTTAACCACTTCAGGTGGTAAAATCATTTTCATTATATATATCGGATTATCAAAACTATGTAATTCATTCATTTCATTTATGAAATATATGAATAACAAAATCCACTTCAAGGGATAGACGAATTATATGAGATGATATTGATAATCCATAAGAATATGATAAATAATAATTTTTCTCTTTATATTGTTGCTTAAGGAACAATAAATGATAAATGAATATATTCTTCAATATAATTTCAAAGGACATTATTTTCATATCATTCTTTAGGGATGAAATATTTTATAAATATAAAATAAAATTCATTGTGCTCTGTAAATATTTACTATCATCAAACCACTTCTGGTGGTTATATTTTTATTATTTGTTATAAACAAATATAACACAATGATCATTCGAAAATCATCATATTCACCTCGAACTTGATTTACAAAAAAACCCGGTATATTTGCATTCACTTCTAGGAATGAAATAAATCATTTTCAATAAATATTATCATCCACTTCATGGAATAGAATAAAATTTTTAGTTCTAGTTTTATAGTGTCTTCAAGACCATTGCATGAATATTCAATTCATAAATATCATCAATTCCATCCACTTCGGGGGATTAATATATATAAAATATAATTATGCTTGTTTATCAAGAATATTTAATTTCTCTAAAAAAATTTATATGAAATAAAAGAAACAGAAAAGAAAGAAATAAAACAAATATTTACAAATATTCAAAGTAAATAACATCTCCATCATGAACCTTTATATAGCATAATCAAACATGACACCTTCAGGGTGAACAAGAAATAAGAGATATGAAATTTCATGGTTCATGGAATGATTAGAAAATTTCGGATCGACAAACGACAGGTACGCGATGATCATCAAACTTTGGCTCAACGTACTATGGGTACATGATGTTCATCAAACTTCATCTCGACGTACGATGGGTACGCGATGTTCATCTATCTTCGTCTGGACGTACAACGGGTACGTGATGTTCATCGAACATCCTCTCGACATACAACAGGTACATGATGTCCATCATTCAACAACTTGATGTACAACAGATACGTGATGTTCATTGTTCAACGGCTCAACGTACGACAGGTACACGATGTTCATCATTCCACCACTTCTGGTGGTGTACTTTTTTATTCATTTGATGATTGATGTTTTTCTCAACATCGACCAGATAGGTTATTAATCAAAAAAATTCTCTCTAGGGAATGAAGTGGAATTTGTCAACCGTGAGTCATTACAGCTCTTCAGGAGCTCATTATTTTTCCCACAAAAAAATATTAATATAATTGTATATTATTTTCAGATTTATCAAGAGGATAAAAATAAATGTAACAATATCTTACATGTAAAATAAGACTCACCTTTTTTATGCAGCACTTCGAATGAGTGGAGTCGATGTGCATGCAAAAGAGTATGTCAAGAGAATAATGTTTATAAAAACATGTTACATACCTTTTTCCCAGAAAAATTTTATTATGCCGATGATGGGGATGAAGGTAGGGATATCACAATGTTAAATGTGAAGAAGACGATCGTGCTGATAATGAGTTCTGAAATTGATCGAATGCCGATTGAAACCACGAAGCATTTTGAAACCAGAAATGTAAGATCGATCATAGGCGAAGCACATCGTTGAGAAAGTGGATTTCGTATTTTTGTATGCTGATGATAATAACAAATGGAAATAAAAATACACAATACTACAAGAAGTATAGAATACAATGTAAAGCCAAAAGTCCATCCCATTTTATTAACATATCACCATATTTATATAGGTCATGAGATCTGATCCAACGGTTCAAATTAATCTTTATAATATTTAATCCAACGACTAGAATACCAATGGTTTGAGAATATTTAAGGTTGGTAATTAAGAGGGGAATTAATTGGGAATTGAGGAGTCATCATTAATGTCATAATTATGACATCCATTAATAACTTTTCATAACAATATTAATATGCAATTAAATATATAAATATAACTATATATGTATATATGTATATATATTAATATATAAATATATAAATATATATTAATATAACTATATATATACATTAATATATATATATATATATTAATATAAATATATATTACTATATGAATAAATATTTCTAAATATATATACAAATAAATAGATATATAAATAAATTGACATCAAAGAAACATGGAGGAGTGGTAAAGGTTCCAGGTGCATAGGGAAGAGGTCTCGAGTTTTAATCTAGATTGAGCCAAGGGTGCGCGGGGGTTGGTGAAAGGGGGTTTCAGCACTGTGAAAGGGGGTGTTAGCGCTATTAAATGGATGGGTGGTGGGGTTGGGGCGTGCAGGGGTGGGGATATAGAAATTTTATTTATTTTTAATTATTTTTTTCATTATTTTTAACTATTATCAGCACTTTCAAAAGAGTGCTGATAAAAGAAGGACTGGGTGGTAGGGTTGGGGCGTGAAGTGGTGGCAGGGCATGCAGGCGGGGATGGGGGTGAGGCTGTGGCATGCAGATTTTTTTTATTTTTTATTCTTTTTTTAAACTTTTATCAGCGTTTTTTAGCAGTAATAAAAGGGAGTTCCTTTTATCTTCACCTCGATTATCATCGCTTTTTAGCACTATAAATGCACCTTTTTGCACTTTTAAAGGGCATATTTGCAGTAGTGGAGCAGCTCAATCAGTTTTCTTTTTTATCCTATATTTTCTTTATATTCTGCAGCTAGATAAGAGCATGTTCTCTATCATTTTAAGGTACATCGTACCACGTATTGGGCATTGACATCGATTTAAAAGTTGTCTGCAAAAGATTGAAAAAGTCATTAGTATAATTAATAGTACTCAGTTTCACAAATATAGTCCTTAGAAGTAAATTTGAATTTAATTGACAAGGAATTGAAAATGTCTCTAAACGGTGTATTAGGATCAGTTGGTCAGGTACGGTGTCTCATACATAGTTCATTCTACAATTTGGAATGGAGAATCAAGTAGGGTTGACTCTGGAATGGTAGGTCACTCTAACGGTAGGTCGAGTTGACGTTAACTCGGCTATTGGTAGCTCATACCGAAAACTCATACATAGGGGACATTTTGATGTCATTTGTAAGTTGGTCTATCGATATCTCCATGTGATAGTGTCTCCACTACAGAAATTCTGATTTGAGATATCAATAGGTTGAACATCGGTGACTCAGTGCATCGGTAACTTGAGTGACGGTGTCTCATCCATTGTTAGAATTCAAAATTTGTGCTAACGGTGAAACAGTTGATAGTGCGGCATGTTATTGGTAGGTCCATGTCAACAATAGCTCAGAGTTAACCGATTTTATGCCAACTATGAGATGTCAAACGGTGAGATCACCTTAACAGTGACTCAATCTTGAACGATGACAGTGAGTCCATCTTAAAGGTGACTCATACTTAGTCATATCCTGCCGACCTATCATATGATGTAAAATGATAACATGAATATATTAAGCTTATATTCTAACATAATTAAAATGAGTAAACCTAATAAAACATAAAGAAGCCTAATTTGGGAGCATTAAAACCAGAGGAAATCAATAACATATATTCAGAAATGTTTTAAAAACTAAAAACCCAATATTTAAAATAGAACATCTTCACACACAATCAAATAATCAAATGTTTAAAAACTAGTTAAATAATTTAAAAACATATAGAAACTCAAGATAAAATACACCAACTAATATATTTTTAGTGATGTAATAATTATAAAATTTATAGTTCTAGAAAATTTTGGCTTGTTGATGAGGGGTGGTAGTTGTCGGACCCCATCACCTCTTCGTAACTCTTTTTCTTTTTAATAAAGGGTCATTGACCCCATTTTGTTAAAAAAACTATAAAATTTATAATGGAAAATGGATCATCTATTTTTCAAACATAGAAGAAACATTTTTGGTTATAAAAAAATTTAGTTTTTACACTATACATATACTTGTATATAATCACATTATACAATCTTAAGGCCTTTCAATTAAATTTTGCGGGGTAAAATTAGCAGAAAATTGTTTACATAATTTTATTATAATTTTATTTATAACATTACCACATCGAAATTTTTTAAATTTACCATTCATTATTTTAAATACATATGCATTCCTTTTCTCGAGGGAAAAAATATTTTCTAAAATTTTAAAAAACTGGTAAAAATAATTTTTCATTTAGTTTTTTTAACTGAGTTCTCTTTATAAGTCAACAAGAAAACTTTAGATTTTTTGTATTTAATAATTAGACTCCTAAAAGGTGGCTGAATTGTTTAAATTAATTAATTAATCACTGGGTAACATTTAAGGAAAAGGCAAGGGTAAGGAGGAAAAATTGGGTATAGGGGCGT
This sequence comes from Viscum album, assembly GCA_963277665.1. Lineage (NCBI taxonomy): Eukaryota > Viridiplantae > Streptophyta > Magnoliopsida > Santalales > Viscaceae > Viscum > Viscum album. The sequence continues at coordinate 91,773,862 of OY728131.1, forward strand.
TTTGATTTTTATTTTTTAATTCAAAGGGGTAAGGGTTTTCTATTTTGGTATAAGGGTTTGCCAAGCACAAATTCAATTAGCACTTTGACAAAATACCCATAGTGCCAATTGAATTGGCGCTGGGTGGTTTATTTTTTTCAAAATCCCCACGATACCCCCCATTGACCTTATATAAATATATCTGGTATATATTTATATAATTATAATTATAAATATAATAAATACAATAAAAATATTTATAATAAGTATGTTTATTATAATAAATAGAACTAATAAAATAAATAAAATAAATTTATAATTATATTTATTATATAATTATAATAAATATATAATTACAATAATGATATATTTATACATTTAATAAATATATAATTAATATATATATATTATTATAAATATAGTAATTAAATAATTATAATAAATATACAATTATAATCTCAATAATTATATCAATATAAGTATAATAAATATATAATTATAATAATTATATAATTATAAATATAATAAATATATAATAACAATAAATATGTAATTATAATTATAATAAATATACAATTATAAAAAATATATAATTACAATTACAATAATTATATAATTAAAAATATAATAAATATATAATTATAATAATTATTTTATTATAATAAATATATAATTATAAATATAATTATTATATAATTATTATAAATATACAATTATAATAAATATATATATTATAATTATATATTTATAATTATAATAAATATATAACTGTAATATATAATTATAATTATATAATAATTATTTTAATTATATTTCATAATTATTATAATTATATTACATAATTATATGTTATATAATTATAATTAAAATACATATATAATTATTAAATATATAATTAAAATTGAATTATATATTAAAATTATATATATTTTATAATTATAAATATATAATTATTATAATTATATATTTATTATAATTGCTTATATTTATAATAAATATTTAATAATTATATTTTATATTATATATTTATTATATGTATAATTAAATATTTATTAAATATTTATTTGTATAATTATTGTAATTATAATTGTATATTTATTATAATAATATAATTATTATATTTATAATTATATATTTATTATAATTACATATATATTATAATTGTATATTTATTATAATTATAAATATATAATTATTATAGTTATATATTTATTGTAATTGTATATATATTATAATTATATATTTATTATATTTATATATTTATTAAATTTATAATTATATAAATATTGTAAAGAAATATTTATTATAATTGCATTATTTATAATTATATAATAAATATAATCATAAATTTATTATATTTATTTTATTTGTAATATTTATTATAATAGATATATTTATTATAAATATATTTTTTATATTTATTATGACTATACTTATAGTCATATAAATATATATAAGATATATGTATATAAGGTTGGTGGGTGGTAGCGTGAGAATTTTGAAAAAAATTAACCACCCAGCACCAAATCAATTGGTGTTGTGGGTATTTTGTCAAAGCATCAATTGGTTTGGTGCTTGGAAAACCCATATACCAAATGAAAAAAACCATACACTCTTTAAATTTAAAAATAAAAATAAAAACGCCCCTATACCCAATTTTTCCAGGTAGGGACCCCAACTTGGCCGTTTGTTATAAGTCAACAAGGAAACTATAATTTATTTTTTTATTTAATAATTAGACTCCTAAAAAGAGGCTGAATTGTTTAAATTAATTAATTTATAATTGTGTAAAATTTAGGGGAAAGACAAGGGTAGGCACCCAAATTTAGCCGTGTGTTATTATTTTATATTATTAGATATTTTTTTAAAATTTTGATGGGATGGATGATAAAATTTATCTTAATATCTCATTTAATGAGACAATTTTTCAAAAAAAAATTTATCATTAAAATGTTTCAATATTTGGAATTATCAATTTATGCAGTTGATCCATTATTTTTTGTTTGACTGTTTTCCTAAATCTCGGCCTTTTTCTTTGGTTCACGATCCCAACATTTATTTCCATGCCCATGCCCAAAATTTCCATTTATTGATGGTGACCACCAAATAAAATGTCCTCTATATATAATTATATTTCATTCCTCTATTCCTGCATTCCTCCCTCATCTGAACTTGGCACCTCCCTCTTCTCAGCCATCCCTTTCGTTCTTCCCTATCGCTCGCCACTATTAGTTGCCATGGCAAAGCCGGTAATCCACCATTTCCCAAATCCCATGACCAGAATAGAATCTCACTTCCCTTCCTCCTCCCTTCCCATCCCACCCCAGCGCATCAACACCACCCCTGCCACCTCGGTAGCCTACTCTTCTTACATGGCGGTGGGCGGCGGCAGGTTGAGGCGGCAGCCTACCGGCTCCCGAAAATCCTCCATCTGGGAGAAAGGTGCATTTTGCGGGTGCGGTGGTGGAACGTCTTCCACCCTCACCGGGTCTGTGGCCAGCACCGGGAAGTTAAAGGGGAGTCCTACGACCAGAGAAATCGGAGTGTCTAGGCATGTTCGTGGGTTGAAGAAGGCATCGCGTTATTTGTTTTTTGGCTCCAGGGATGCCAAAAAATACGACGAGCCCTCTACGAAGTCCAGAGATTCTACTTCCTCCCTGAGAGACAATGACAACGTATGTGGAGGTAGTAGTGGAAAAAACGGGGGCCTTACGGTATGATGAGAGGCATGCCCCTGTGCGCTCCCATGGAAGAACTGAGTGGAACTCCAGCACCCAAGCAACCGCTGGCGGCTGAACGGGCACCGCCCCAGTGTGGATTCTTACCACTCTTCTTCATTAACCCCTTCCGGAAATCAACTGCACGGCGGGAGGAAAGCATGGAAGTGGATGAAGAAGAATGGGACCACCATTGCAGTTCATTTTCGTTTCCTACGCCGCCCCAACCAACACCGTGGATTCAAACATCATGGTATCCCTCACCATGATCGCCATTTGTATGATGAAAATTTGTCCGCTAAAATTAATTTTTAGTATTATATAGACTTTTTGACTCACATTTTATATTTTATACTGTGAAAATTTATGCGTTTATAAAATTAGGCATCATTAAAAATTTAGTGAATCATAGTTTCATTTTTCTTTCCTTTTTCCTCAGTTTAAACGTGACTAAAGTGGCCTTTTATACACATACTCGGTATTTAAAATACTATATATATATACACACATATTATTTACAATACTGTTTATATTTAAAAAACATTAGTTTTGTTTTGTTGTGTTTTCTTATATTTATAACAAAATCATAAAATATCACTTTTTTTATTAGGAATTACCATCATTTAATTAATTCCTAAAAACAGTTAAACCCCTCATTCAACACCCCCTTTTATAGGGGAATTCCCATTTATAAGAGGGCTGGTCATAATTGTAATAATAATAATATATAATACATAATATATAATTATTTATTATAGGTTGAATGGATTACAAGAAATCAAACCACGCATGCATCAAACCGATGTCATCCCGGCAATCTGTCGCGCTGGCCCATCAACCCCATATCTCACCATCAACCTGTACCGGCCTGTCGACTGCACTTCCCCTGCTGCCTAGCGCCAAACCACCAACCACCAGGCCTACGTCCCCCCACTGCCTCGTGGTCACTTGTTCCCTTGCGCCGTCCCTTCCTGGCAAAATGCACCGCTATCAAGATTGTAATTCGACCACATCCAAACTCCATCCCCATCAATGGGCAAGGCTTTCGTTGTCACCGTCCTCGGGGCGCCCTCGACATTCACCATCACAAATTCTCATCACTGGGTCTTCATCGTCACCTCCACCAGGATCCCACATCGCCTTTACCCGATGGACCACTTTCTGTGGATGACCAATGCCAGAAGCATCTAACAAGGCCGTTGCAGCCCTCTATAAACAAATCCTTCAATGATCCGCTCCCTACACTGGGTTCGCCCGACATGCTCTCTATCCCCACCATCGTTCGGGCCCCCCTGTAACTCAAGGTTGATGCCATGCACCCAAGAAAATGCTATTCTGTCACCATCCTGGCCCCAAAATTACCCCAAGGTCACCACCGAAGAATCCCATGTTCCAAAATGTCCTCACATCTTGAGTTAATCCCCACCCGTCCCTTCCTGCAGGGTCATCATTCTTTATCTCACAACCCTCCAATGGTTAGGGAGGCATCGCCGACCACCGCCTTCATGGAGTCGTCGCAATCCGTAGCCTCACCAACCACCGCCATCAAGGTGCTTTCACAAGTCACCATTGTTGAGGCACCATGGCTCAACATCTCCATCAAGGCTCATCTTAAACCTTAGTTGTTCCCACAAGCGCCTCCCTCCACCCAGCCGCATACCATGAATCAACGTGATGAGGCCTGCCACCAGATTCTCCACAACTACCAAAAATCTGATCTTCAAACCCTTTTGTGTGGTAGTGATATTTATGTAGAAGATATAGAGGCATTAAATAAATATATAATTATTATAAATATTATTTATTATTAGTTGATCGGATTAAAAAACCGAATCCAATGCATGGTATATCAACCCTATTTTTGTATTCAACCCTACCTTTGGAGTTTTGTTGTTATATGAAGGAACCCTACGTATGACTATTCAACAATAGAGTTTTAAATCCATGATATTATCTGTGATTTATGCAACAGTCTTGATAGATGTGAAGATATGTTCAATGATATTTTATGGCTGATTCAAATGATAATTATGATTGTTTTAAAGGCTCGTATTAAATGGAGTAAATCGTCACTATTATTATGGGATGTTACAACTCTCTTGAATATTTTTGAAGTCAAATATTCAAGATTTATTTTGTGATATTTCCGGGGTTATTTTTAAACTGGAGTTGCTTGACCAACATGATAAATATCAAGAAACTCTTCATCCGAAAATAAGTGGTAAAGTATTTATAGAAGCAGTGAATATACATAAAAGGTGATATGTATAAAAAACTATGTGTAGTTGCTTTCATAGGTACACTATGGAGATATACATGTTTAGATCTATCATTTTTCCACTACTGCTATTATTGTCACCTCTACTGCACTTTGTAGTTACATCTCCATTTGAAAGAACAACAAAGCATTTGTTAGAGATACACTTTGGAGACATACATGTTTAAAACATCTGTCTGGTGTTTTTTATATCACTAGTTGAAGAAAGCCTACATGACTATGAAGATCTATTTGTTGTTGTGATATATTGAGGATATGAATACATATGTCAGTTTTTACTGCAAGTGTGATGTTTAATATGTATCCTCAAACAAAAATTATCTCTATTGATAGGGGGAGTTTCGACTGCTCGGAGTCATCCATGGTTATGTGTCAGCTTCTTGAATTAAGCTGTGGATTTGTGGTTCCCTGTAAAAGAACTAGAAGTCTATTTAAAGCCTTGTTGTAAAGGTGTCAACGATCTACACTTAGTTGTGGATTGGAGGTCTTAGGATAAGAGAACTAATTGAAAATCGCAAAACTCATTGAGGTGAGTGTAGGTGGAGTGGACTAAGGGATCTCTGTGCCCAGAACCATTATACATCACTATGTTCATTTCCTTTATTTATTTTCGCTGCTCGCTAATATTTGTGAGAAATGGAAAGGTTGAATACTAAACAAGAGATTAATTCTGAATTGTTTAATGTTTCTGACATACACAATTCACACCCCGCTTTCACTGCATACAACTTCTTCATACCATAAGTGATTTAGTATTTCCCCCCATAATCTTGCGACTAAAAACCTTCTACCTGATAAGCATCTAACTACACCACTAACCCTCTTGGTGATAATGATCCTGAACAACTTCTCTATGTAGATAAATATTGATAGAAACTTTGCACATAACCCATATGTCCATAAGACATGCCAAATTTCAGTGCTGTTGAGCAAGAATGTTTAGTATGCCTTGTATTACCATAATGGTAGAAAGTCAAAAGGTCTTTTTTAGTAACTGTAGAGGTTATATGATGAGTTTGATTATAGGGGCCACTATAACTTCCACTTTGAAACTCATTCAGCTTCATCTTCCTTCCGTAAGGGCTACTATAAGTACCACTAGACATGGGAGGAATCTCAACCAATCCCAAATTGCCTGCCTGATCAACATATACCATAATTTTTATATTAGGAACCTTGGAATATATGGAATGTTTTAGTATGAAAACTTAATAACATATATCTAGCTACAAGATCATTTGAAACTTTTGAGACTTTAGTTGTTTATTCGATACCAACTTAGGCGATAAAGGGGAAATCTCATAAATTTTTTTGGAATACTCCATTACTATCTCATCACCTTATTGAAGGGTAAAAAACTACATAGACTTATCTAAAAACTTTGTTTCTAGATAGAACTACTAAGTAAATATAGTTTTAAATCCATACCATTCTAAACCCTCATGCTGCTTTTCCAGAAACACAGAATCCCATCACCTTCGACTTGGGCCATTATACTTAAAGACAACATACTCTACCTTAACGGAATCTGAATTCTCTAAGAAGCCAACAATCCTTTCAATCTTCACTAGATAGCCCTCTACATCCTAAGAGTCATTCATCCGCTAGAATAATAGAATTTTATAGAATAGAAACTATTGGGCTTGATTTGTATCTTTATCCTTCTCTGGATTCACATTTATAAGTTGAGAAAGTACTAGTTCGACACCATTCTCCATAGCATGGACCACATGTATTCACTACAAGAAAACAGTGTTTTAGCGAATGTTTTTTCAGAGCGGTTTTTAAAACCGTCATGAAAAAACTGTTGTTAATTTTTTTTAAATAAATATTATTTGTAATTTTTTAAAAATATTTTCTAAAAAATTCATTTTTTAATGGCGGGTTTTTAATAAAATTGCCACTAAATAGCGGTGGTTTTTTCAAAATTTCCGAAAAATTTTAAAAAATTATTTATTTATTTATTATTTTTATTTATTTATTATTATTTACTATCAAATATAGTTTATTATTTATAATTTAATATATTTATAAAGTTTCAATTGATTAATATTTATAATTAATATTTAATAATATTTTTAAACTGAAAATAAATCTTAAATTAGTAGAAGAACAGACTTCGGCATCAAATGACCATAACTTATGATCCGAGAGTCCATTTCAGCTCCACAACCAGTCAAATATAAGTTTATCAAATGAGAAAAAACCATGTACAACTACAAAAACAGCCTATATCATTGCTCAAAACAGGATGTAACAGTGCTAAAAAAGCACTGTAAAGCTCAGTGCTAATATAGGGGGGTCCCTTATATAAGCACTCCAAAAGGCACTAATAAATGCCACTTTTATCAGTGCTAAAAAAAGGACTAATAAAAGTCAAAAAATTTATAAAAAATAAAAAAATTAAATAATGTGCGTGGAGATCTTTTATTAGGGCTTGACCACCCCTCTATCAGCGCTAGGAGGTCTCCCACGAACTGCGCTTCCACCACATCCTCAAACGCGTGAACCACCTCTTCCTCCACCCGAACTCGAACCCGCAACCTCCCCCTTTCACGGCTGCACCTTTACCACTATGCTATTTCAGTTTTTTCTCTATTTAATGATATATCTATTTATATATATATAGTTATATTTATTTGTATATTGATATAGAGTCATATTAATTTAAATATATTTATTTATATATTAGTATATATATATTCATTCGTATATTAATATATATATAGTTATAATTTTTTATCCTTATATTTATTTGTATATTAATATATACATATAAGATTAGTTTTAAATATAGTTATGAAATATGTTTTTTATGTGTGATTATAATTAAATAAATAAAACCATACATACATATATACAACACACACACACACACAAACACACACACACAGACACAGAAATATATGAATAAATACATATACACGTGTCTTTGAAAAGCCATTGAATGTTAAAATGACCATAACTTATAATCGAGAATCCTGTTTCAACTCCACAACCAGTCTAATCGAAGAAAATGAAACAATATTCGATATTATATGTGGTACATGCTCAACGGACATCCGAATCAGAATTTAAACATGTTTGAATGTTAACAAATCGGGGTAACATAACTAAAAACTCAGTTTTGGAAGCCTTAAGGGCCTATTTTGGCCTCTAAAATACTTTTACTGGGGTCTACATGGTCACAGTGACGTAGAGCTTGTCACAGGCTTCAATTTTATATGTGGTAGAGCTCAAATGGACACCTGGGTCAAAAGTTATGGCCGTTTGAAGATTGAGTTACATTTTCAACTTATTTTAGATCTTTTATTAATTGTTTTGATTTTTTGTGTCTTCAAATTTTTATTAAATGATTTTTAATTGATAATAATTGGAAAATTATAAATTAATAATTTTTTTAAAATATTTTAAATCAATTTTAACTAAATTTCTTATATATTAAATGTAATGGTCTATTTATACGTATATAAAACATATTTAAAAAAATATTTTTTTTATATACGAATAAATATACTTATATAACAATAATTTATTTTTCATGATTTTTTTTTGAAATATAAATTTTTTCAGCACTGATAAATACCCCCTATATCAGCGCTGCTAAAAGAAGTGCTGATAAAGGGGTAGCGCTGGCCTTGACCGTTTTTGTAGTAGTGAAGTGAGATTTAAATAATGTGATAATCAATGGAAAAAAATATATTCAAAATTCAAAAGTCAAAAATTGAACTCGAACATCAAACGACCATAACTTTTAATCAGAGTGTCCGTTTGGGATCTACAACATATGAAATCGAATCATACGATGAGCTCTATGCCGCTTTGGTCTGGTACCAACTCTTTCAGTATTCTACCTCTTTTAATACCACCAGAAAGGCCTATAAGGCCTCCATAATAGATGTTTTAGTTGTAGACACCAATTTCTTAAAATTCAAACGATTATAAATTTTGATCCAAGTGTCCGTTTGGCCTGTAGCACATATCATATCGAAGATCATTTCATTATCTTTGATTTGACTAGTTGTGGCACTGAAAAAAGGAGTCTAGGATCATAATTTATGGTCATTTCATTGTTTTTAGGGTTTTCAGAGGTTCTTAACTATTTATGATTTATTTATTTATTTATTTAATATTTATTTATAAATTAATTAAATAATAATTAATTATTTATTTATTTATTTTTTATTTTTCTATTATTTATTATTATTTATTTATTTATTTAATATTTAATATTTATTTATTTATTATTTATTTATTATGTACATATTAATTATTAATTTATTTTTAATTTATTAATTAAACAATTATTATTAGTTTATTATTTATTTATTTATTTATTTATTATTTATTTATTTATCTGTTATTCATTATTTATTAATTAATTGTTGATTATTAATTATTAATTATCAGTTATTAGTTACTATTAATTATTAGTTATTTAGTAATTATTTTTCTATTTATTTATATATGTATGTATTTATTTATTATTCATTATTTATTATTTATTCTATATTCTATATTCTATATTCGTTATTAGTTTATTGTTAATTTACTAAATATTAACTTATTATTCATTTATTATTCATTTATTTATTATTTATTTATTAATTATTTATTGATTATTTATTAGTAAAATATTATTTAAATATTAATTATTTATTAAATATTAAATACTGTATATTTTATATTAAATATTAAATATTAAATATTAAATATTAATTATTAATTATTAATTAAGAGGTATTATTTTTATAATTATCAATTATCAACTATTAGTTATTATGAATTATTTATTATTTATTTATTATTTATTTATTTATCTATTTATTTATGTATTTATTTGTTTATTTATTTATTAATAATTAATAATTAATAATTATTTATTATTAATTATTTATTCTACATTATTTATTAGTAATTAATTTATTTTTAATTTACTAAATATTAAATTATTATTACTTTATTATTTAATTATTATTTAATTATTTATTTATTCAATATTCATTATTTATTAGTTATTTATTGATTTTTTTATAAATTTTTAAATATTAAATATTAAAAATTAAATATTAATTCTTAATGATCAATTATTAATTATTAATTATTATTAATTAATAATTAATAATTAATAATTATTTACTATTTACTAATTATTTTTATTATTTATTATTTATTGTTTATTATTTATTTAATTATCTGTTATTTATTAATTTATTATTAATTTGTTATTTATTTATCATATATTAAATTATTTTTTAATTAATTATTAATTTATACATTACTTATATATTATATATTATATATTATGTATTATATATTACATATTATATATTATTTATTACATATTAGATATTAGATATTATATATTATATATTATGTATTATGTATTATATATTATGTATTATATATTTCGTCTTATATATTATATGTTATATATTATATGTTATATATTATATGTTATATATTATATGTTATATATTATATGTTATATATTATATGTTATATATTATATATTACATATGATATATTATACACAAACGGCTCAGCCATGGGTTCAGAAACCCAAACCCATAGCTCCAAAATTTATTCAAAAAGAGAATAAGAGCAACAGAGTTGGAGGAAATGTTTACATGTGATACACCACACCAAGACAAACTGATTATAAAAAAACATGCACATTAAAACCATGAGATTACCTTTTAGGGAAGTGCCTCTAGGAACATACCCATGTAGTTTATAGTGTGCTTACAGAGGTGCATGTTTCTCCTACTATGAATGTAGTGTAACCTCAACAACATGATGAAACTCCTAGTTCTATTCAGGTCAAAAAATGGTTCTCATCCCTGAATGCATATGGGAAGGATAATATTGATCCTAATGGATGGACAACATACATGCCACGGTGGAAACAGAAGCAGGTGAATCTAAGATCTTCAGAGGATATCGAGTTAAGTGACAAAGAAGAAGATCCCAACCAGATGTTGGATTATGAGACAAACCTCCAAGGGGACATGTTGGTTGGGTCTAGATCGAGGAAGGGAAAGCGAGGCATGCTTGACTTTGGGAAATTTCTATTACAAAGGGGGGGGGGGGGACCAAGACCTTGAAATGAATACACAAATATTAAAAAAGCAATTGTTACTAGATCTTCATTTAATATAATGAAAAATGAGACTCATATTGTATGAAGGGAACCATATAGTGAATAAGTTGTTTTTCAACTACCTGGTATGTTGGGAAAGCCAAATATAAATGAGGAATTTAAGGCACTGGAAGGCGATGAAATCAAACCACTTGAAGATGGAGCCTGAAAAAGAATGGTAGGTAAGGTTGAATCAACAAATTGGGATTTAATGGAGCTAGTTCAGCACTCTGAGGAGGAAATTTCATAAACATATTTCAATATCAATGCTTCAAATTACATTATCAACAGAATATATGAGTGATCGATTAGTTTGAACATGAATTAAGATCAAAGGGTTTGGACCAACAAATAAGAACTCGTTTTGGCGAATGATTTTAATGAACGGAAGATCAACGTAGAGGAATACATCTAGGCCTATGATAAGTTAGATGACAATTTTGAGGATCTTCTGGAGAATGTACCAGATTTTGAGGTATCCTCTCTTAATCCGGGATTTATAGTTTGGTTGGATATAACATTCAGTGTCTTGTTTTTAATTATTTTGTGGGTTCCTTCTGTGGTTAACTCTTTTGATATGGTTTAGTTTTGGTTTCACACGTTTTCCTCAAATGTTTTCTTGGGATAAAAATTTAATTTTCACGTTGAATATGTGATTACAGATGTGATTGATGACAAAGATCGTATTGAGGAAATGATAAGTACAGTTGAAGATGAACTTTGTGATTGACCAAAATTGTTTGAGCAGTTAAATGGTTGTGAAAAGACTCCATTGTATGGTGGTTAAACTAAATTTACATGATTTTTAGATGTACTAAAACTGTATAATTTGAAATCAGGAAACAGATAGTGTGACGTCAGTTTTATAGAACTACTTTATCTCTTGAATGAAATTCTCCCAGAAGATAATGATCTCTTGAGTTCAAAATATTATTCCAAATGAATTCTACACTCGATAGGTATAATCTTTGAAAGAATACATGCCTTCCCTAATGACATTATACTATTTCGAAAGGCCCAAAAATTACTTTGAGAATTAAAAAAGTGTGGTACTTCATGATACAAGAAATATGAATCTGGTCATACGACATTTTTATGGTACTTTTTAATCACTCCATGCTTTAGGCACCTATATAGAAGTAAGTAGATTATAGGTCAACTAACGTGGCACACAAACACAAGAAATAAATATGGGAAATTAAATCACCTAGAAGTCTATCCTCGGTGGAAGATAATTTATCATGAGTATCCTAAATTTTGAAATGATCTAATAAACCTTCATCTTGCGTTTTTATAGATAGAGTGAATCCTTTTAGTTTTCAAAGCAGCAGTCAAATACAAGGTTGGTTATGTTGGTAAATTATAACTTTCCATAATAGTTATGCTTGAAACAAAAATAAATCATGTTATCTATGCTTATATTAGGACCAAAACAAATTGGTAATGATATTGATGTTTATTTGGATCCATTAATTGAGGATTTAAAATTATTGTGGGATTTTGGTGTTACGTTGTATGATGCTTATAGAAATGAAGATTTCAAGTTGAGATCCATCTTGTATGTGATGATAAATGAATTTACTACTTATGAAAAAAATTTCAGTATATAGCATTAAAGGAACTCAAGGGTTTCCTATTTATGAATAATTTACACCGTCAATTAGGTTGAAACATTCATTGAAAACTATGTTTCTAATACATCATATATTTCTACCCCGATGACATATGTACCAATCTTGGAAAACGTCATTCGTTAGAAGTTTAGAATAACATACAACACTGTATCTATTAATAGGAGATTGACTGTTTGAGAGAGTAAAATATGCAGACACTTCTTTTGGAAAACCATTTTCAAAAAACCTTACAAAAATCGTTTGAAAAAATAGATCAGTTTTTTTTGAATTACCATACTGGAATTATCTGTACGTCAGAAATTTTCTTAATTTTATGAATGTTGAAAAAAATGTATGTGATAGTGTCAACGACATGTTTCTAAATGTACCTAAAAACAAAGGAAGGAATTAAGGCTAGGATGGACATGGTTGACATGGAAATACGAGAATATTTGGCACTAGTTAAAGGTGAAATGAACTATTCTTCCTCCAGATGCTTACACTCATTCCAAGTTGGAGAGATATCAGTTTTACAACATCCTAGCTTGTGTAAAGTTTAAGGAGGGGTATTCATTGACTATTAATAACAATGTTTCAATGACCAATTTAAATTTGAAGTGTCAGAATGTAACAGCTCGAGATTTTATGACAAGTATTCTTTTTAATTTATTTGATGTATTGTTTTGTATGATACCCCAATATTATCTTGCATTATACGCAACACTGTATTAGCTTGCAGTATATGCAACACTAATCTTGGATCGTGTTACACACAATTTCATGTTTTTTTGTTGGTAGTCATTCTATGCAACATTGAGTGTATATATATATATATTGAATGTATAAATATAATATGGCTGGATTCTGTTATATGAAATAATAAAAGATTCTTTCACAACACATAACCCTCACTTGGCTTGCATTACACGCAATCACGACCTTCCTCGATAGTGTGTGTTGTACGCAATACCGGGTTTTACTAAACAACGATATATTATTATAATATTATTATGAACTAACCGTTATGAATAGTATTAACTAAATTTTTAATTTTATAACCTTATTATAAATCTTATACATTTTCTAGAACATGGTATAAGAACAAAATAAAATTTTCAGGTAAAATAAGTATTTTTAAAAAAATGAAGTTTTTCCACCTTTTGATGGTGCACCCACATTAAATCTAGTTTTTGACATGTTTATAAATTTAATTTTACAAAATAAACTTCTTCTTCTGAATCAAGATATAAAAATTTATATTGGATAAAGTTTTGATATTTTTCTAATAACTTTAATATTTTAATGAATAGTAAAAACATGCTATATTTTAATTAAAAACAACTTTTTTCATCGTAATAATTTATATGGATAAATTGTAATATTTAATGGGTTTAAAGTATAAATAGAATATAGTTTTACCATTTAATACAATTTATTTCATTAGAATTTATTTTACCTTGAATTCGTAGGTTAAATCAATTCAATCTTTTGTAATGTTTTAAACAAAAACATATTTTCTTTCGACAACGAGATTAATTTTAATTTAATTTCTGAAACTTTTGTGTATTGAATTTCGAAAAATGGATTCCATATTTAGAATCAGTAGGTCCAAATTATGATAATAGGCTACTTTTTATTTTTGGGAATTATGAATAGTAAGTACGTTAAATTTTATTTACAATAGATAAAGGAAAATCGGGCCATTAAGGGTAAAAATAATATTATAAAATTACCCTAACACATGCCAAAATTTTATTGGATGACTAAACGTAGACCCATATCACCTAAGGGTCGGATTAGATTCATCTAATGGACTTTCTTCTATGAAAATAATTTAATTATTATTAAAACCAAAGAAAGTGACAACATGTCACTCTCTTAAATCTTATAAGTATAATAATTTTAATTTAGTGATAAACTTCATGAAAATTCTAACTTGAAAAGTCTAAAGAAAGCTAATAAAATTATATACATCATATTAATTTATTTATAATTTTTAGGGATTATATAATTATCATTAATTATGACACAATAGTGATGCAGAAATTGTTTATCTAGTGAAAAATCAAGAATATAGTTTTCATTAAACTAATAGTGACCATAAAATGCACAAAACCCTGACCAAAACTTATTGGTAATGTAAATGTAAACAATAATCATCCAATGGTATAATTTTTGACCATTTTGAGCCTTATAAAAGCGATTATGACACTTATATTATTTTATTTTAAATTATGGAAAAGTTGTCACCTTCATAATTTAATAAATATACCAATTTAAATATTGTGATTTTAAGATGATAAATTTGAGTAAAAGTACTACTGTGAAAGGTAATTTCTTTATCTTCATCATAGGATTTTATTTTTAATTTTTATGCAAAAAAAAGTATATTAAATAATTATCCAAAAATGTTGTAGTAATTATTTTATTAAGAGAGAAACCAAATAAATGGTTTTAAAAATAATAAAATTATTATTATATGAACTATTTAATGTTCTCCACTACTTTTATAGATATATATTACCTTTTATGAATCTACTAAATATTTTAGTTCGAATATATCTTCTGATTAGATTTTATTTAAATTCAAATAAATGAATAGTGTCAAAATTGACACTATTGTTATTTTATAAAAATAACATATTATTAAATTATTTAAAAATCACAAAAGTATTTAAAAATTATAAATTTATATTTATATTGTAGGAAATGTCATAAAGTATCCAATTATGGAAAATTAACAACACATATGTGATTATTTATAACCATTTAGAATTTAGAATTTTATCGCCACAAATAAACATAAATAGATTAAATAAGGATAAATCAATATAATAAGGTTTAAAATAAGATCAAAACATGTCTAAATTTGATTGGTTGATGAGATTACAACCCTATATCATCTAATCTTCGAATATGAGTCATTGTTTGAGTTTGTTAAGTGGTGTTAGATTTATTATAATTTAATAAGTTTAAGAATTCCAAAGGTGCCCCTCTCCTCCCTTATAAAAGGGCACCTCCTTCCTATCCTCCTCACACCACTTTGTGCTTTCAAGTTCGGTCAACCCCTGACAAATTCTCTTCTCAACTTCCCTAGAAACATCCTAGAGGTCCTGGTATTCTTCAAATACAAATTTTAGTGACCTAAAAGGAGGTCTCAAAGAGGCGCTTTAAAGAAGAGGTAATGTTCGTTACCGATTCTTTCAATTTTATTTCTTCTTCCACTTCTTCTTCTTTAGTTGTTTCATTATGAAGTAATAACATAAGTATCACTCAAATAATGATATGTTATAATAAGTGTGTAACAACCCTATTTCACCATCTTTCCATCCTACGGAAAACGAAATCACCGCGTGTGCGTACATACGGAATACCGTCTCCATGCCGTGGTGTAATCTATTTTCCACCACCCCCTTACTTGGATGGGTATAATGGTGAAACTAATGAATTTATATGATTATTGTAAATTGATATTAATTCTGTAATATTATACATACACTTTAATACAATTCCATGATCTTGGGAATGATATCATCGCTTGTGTGTACGTACGGACTATCGTCTCCACGACGCGATGAGATTCACGCTCCATGTTAACCATTCAAGAATGATTATAAAGTATATATAATAAGTAATAATAAAATATATAAAATAATAATTCTACTGGATTTATGTATATATATATATTTATGTCATCTACTCTATTCCACTCAATTCGATAAGGAAATGAAAACAACGTTCATGCGTACGTACGACCTACCGTCTCCATGAACGGTGTATTTATTTCCATTTATCGATCTATTATATATATGTATATTCTGAATATTTATTATATATAAATCATGTTTTACATTCTGGATGTAAGTAATCATTATCTAGGTAGTCATATGAATAATTACAAGTTAAAACACGAATGACAAATGAAACGACTTTACCCAAAACGCTACTTTAACATGAATTTACAAAATAACGGGTAATATAAAGTCATAAGTAAACCATATATGATATAATAACAATGAATATGATTCTTTAATAAGTCAATGACATAATTTAAATCATTATACAATAGGTTTGGATATGTACAAAGCATACCAGACCTAAGGTAAGGGATAATTTTTCAAATCTCATTTTTATATGAGATTGCTTATTCGTAAGTATTTATTGGGGTTTTTGTTATCATCCATGTCCATGTTTTATAAAAGTTTTTTCATGTATGTTTGAAGTAATTTTTACCCATTTTTGACTTTTAATACATGGTATGTAAGGAATCTTTTTTTAACCATACGAGTTACTTTTTGACTTTTCCGACAAAAGTATGAGAAGAATGTTATTTTTAACTTATATGGCGTGAACAGATTATTATGGTTTTATAGTGCGTCATTTTCATGAGGCTTACTCTACAAGATTTTATGATTATTTTCAACAAAATACTTTAATTTTAAAATTTCATGGCATTTTGTGAAAAGAAAATTATTTTGAAGAAGAAAGGATATTTTCCTCAAGATTTCATTTCAAATGTTTTATCGAAATCATTTTCCATCTAAGATGACATTATTTCATACGTGGATGTTTCAAGTATCATGTATCTATGATTTACATGGTTTCAATTTTCTTATTATGAAATGATATCCATTTCTTTCACATGGATTATGTGATGATGGGATGATGTTTATGAAACCCATTTTATTCTTTGGGTTATTATGAATGATATATGTTTATTTTGTGGCCCAAGTAACAATGATTTCATTATGAGATGGGTGGGACCTATTACTACCTCCAATGCATTGGGTAAAGATTTATATCTCATGAGATAGACATGGCTGGAATTGTAAGTTAATCCAGTTCAGTATTACAGGACTGGAACGAGGAGTGAACTCGATTTAGAAAGCGACTTTGTCTACTATAAGGGTCTTAGCAGCAATACCTTGGCTACTAGGGAAATCATTACATGTTCTGAATGGATGCCACAATTACATGTTTTATTTGCATGTTATTTTATCATTATTTATGTTCCATTATGATCTATGCCTTATGTACTTCCATGTTTTATGTCATTGCTCAAGATTTTGTTGTTTAAACATTATGTTCATGTTTTTAAGTTCAAATGTATATGGTATGTTTTATTTTATCCATTCTTACCCATACTGAGCGTTTGAGATCACACTTTTTATGTTTTATTTTCCCCCAGGATTAAAAAAAAGTTTTTAGGTAAGGAAACAAAAAGTTGACGATCTTTATGGAAGATGTTGAAGATCTTTTACCACGATTAGAAGATTACGTTCCAAGTTTCCAAAGACACTAAACTATTATGGTCCTTGTGTGTCTATTTTTGTTATTTATTAAGTATTCCGCAAAAGTAATGAAATATTTATGTACATCAAACTTCGGGTCTCTACAGTTGGTATCAGAGGAAAGGTTTAGTCATCCTTTGGAAACTAGGATGCGAGAAATTTAGTGAGATCCCTAGAAATATTTCTAAGGTATGTATAGGGGTGTCCCTAAGTTTAAGTATAAGTATAGGTTATAGTCCTTGAATTACGGTAATGATCTTATAATTTAACCTAAGATGTTATATATTGACCGTACCCCCCCATTACTGTGTTGTTTTCCCTAGCATTATTTTTGCCTCTCGCACTATTTTTTTTGGGTTTTAGAAAATGACTGGAAACAAGAAGATTCACGATAATGGAGGATATGATGGAGAATGGATTGATATTCTTTTTGAGAAACCAAATGAAATGGGATTTGGAAGTCCAAACATAATTATTATGCCGAATCTGAAATCTCATAATATGATCAATAAACTCAAATTTTGTAAGTTTCATAACTCGGATAATAAAAGAAAGATGGAGTTTCATGATGATCATAGAGGAAAGAAAGTTCAATTTACCAAATTTAAATCATGTGGGAAGAGGCATCAAGGAGAATGTTTCAAAGGAACTAGAAGATGCCTTGGGTGTGGAAAAGAAGGACACAAATCCAGTAAGTGAAAAGGAAAAGGTTCAGTTAACAGAATGAACAATGATAATGGTATTGCTATGACATCAACAATGATTAGATGTTTTAAATGTGGAATGTATGGGAATTATATAAACTAATGCACTAAGGGAAAATATCATGAAGAGAATCAGCATGGTCATATGGGTAGTATTTATGTGGATGATAATGAGGAGACTACAAATGATATATGAGATGAAAGAATTGTTGAAGCTCAGTCAGTTTTTTAAGAAGGTAGTGGAATGATTGTACGTTTAACAAGAGTTATGTTGTATAGTTAACGGTACTATGGAATAAAGAATCATCTAAGGATTGTTACACTATTGTTTTTCCTAAATTATTTGAATGTATATTTTGAATGATACTGGTAACCATGAAAGGTTATTTAGATATTTTTGGAAAGTATATGAGATGCGCATAATGAAGGGATGAGAAGATAATGAGATGTTTTATTGTATTCATGAGATCATGACTAATATAAGGACTAAGTGATATTATGGTTTGATTATATATATTTTTTGGGATCTTGGTATGTGGAAAGAGTTACCTTTTGACAGTATTCATGTTTTCACTGAGGTTCCATGGTAATTTATGTTTCAAGAGAATATATGACTAAGGTATTCATGTGTTTTTAATGCAACCAACAAGATATATCTTATGATATAAGTGAGATAAATGCTTGTATTCACATTCTTGGTAGATAACCTTTCTAGTAATTGTTTTCCTTATACTATGATCTTGGACCGAAGTATTTTAGATAAGTCTAAAGATTGGAATAGATTATTTTGGACATAAGTTAGTACTATTTAAGGATAGAACTTTTTTCGATATTATTGACGGTATGTTATAGTAATGTAGTTTTAGAAAAAGGACAACCTGCTGGACGGGGGACATCCCATCGCGTCAGACAAGGTTGTGGGAATTGAACCCACAACCGAAGTGCGACTAGCCTTTATCGCCTACCACTAGCCTACAAAAAGTCCCTGGTTAGTAGAAACTAGTTTTATTTTTTTAAGCGGTATGATATATGAAGTATAAGTTCATTTTTGGAATCGTATATGATTAACCTCACCATATATGGACTTATATATATTTGATAACTTTTTCTAACCTTTTGTTTGAAACAGATGGAATGACTCATCATTCTATCACATGATATGCTAACACTTCATGAATGAAAAATTCAACTTCATTTCTTTAAGAGATGAAGTGGAAATTGTTCAAGGCACGAACAACGGTGAGATTGTACCAAAATCATGTATGTATTTCTTTTGATTTGAAAATTATTCAACATTAGAAAAATGATCCTGAAAACCAAAAATGTTGTCATAGTGCCCTTATATCCGATGAATCATATGGTACCTTATATCATCACAAATCTATGGCTTTGTGATTGTTAGCTTTTTCATAGCCATGTCCTCTACCACTCTCCATCAGAACATGATGTTTAGATTTCTCTTCCATATCCATATTTTCACCTATGTTCTCCCACGAGGAAACCCAGTGATGAGTTAATTTTGGTAACTGTTATGTTTCGTACATCACTTTTTAAAATTATGTTTTAGTATGTGGGTTTCTATTATAGAAACCTTCAAGTAGTCAACCATTTATAACCCCGACGAATTTCAAGGGAGAAATTCATTTTAAGGGGGGTAGAATGTAACACCCCGAGATTTTATGAGAAGTATTCTATTTAATTTAATTGATGTATTGTGTTGTATGATACCCCAATATTATCTTGCATTATAATCAACACCGTATTATCTTGAAGTATATGCAACACTAATCTTGGATCGTGTTATACACAATTTCAAGTTTGTTTGATGGTAGTCATTCTACACAACATTGAGTGTATATATATATATATATTCAATGTATAAATAAAATATGGTTGGATTCTGTTATACGAAATAATAAAGGATTCTTTCACAACACGCAACCCTGACTTGGCTTGCATTACACGCAATCGCGACCTTCCTCGATAGCGTGTGTTGTACGCAATATCGGGTTTTACTAAACAACGATATATTATTATAATATTATTATGAACTAGACGTTATGAATAGTATTAACTAAATTTTTATTTTTATAACATTATTATTCATCTTACAAATTTTCTTGAACATGGTATACGAACAAAATAAATTTTTCAGGTAAAATAAGTATTTTTAAAAAAATGCAGTTTTGCCGCCTTTTGATGGTGCACCCACATTAAATCTAGTTTTTGACATGTTTAAAATTCAATTTTACAAAATAAACTTCTTCTTTTGAATCATGATATAAAAATTTACATTCGATAAAGTATTGATATTTTTCTGATAACTTTCATATTTTAATGAATAGTAAAAACACGCTATATTTTAATTAAAAACAACTTTTTCATCGTAATAATTTATATCGTTAAATTATAATATTTAATTGTTTTAAAGTATAAATAGAATATATTTTTACCATTTAATTTAATTTATCTCATTATCATTGATTTTACCTTGAATTCGTAGGTTAAATCAATTCAATTTTTTGCAATGTTTTAAACAAAACCTGTTTTCTTTTGACAATGGGATTAATATTAATTTAATTTCTGCATCTTTTGTGTATTGAATTTAGAAAAATGGATTCCATATTTGGAATCAGTTGGTCCAAATTATGTTAATAGGCTACTTTTTATTTTTGGGAATTATGTATAGTAACTACGGTAAATTTTATTTACCATAGTTAAAGGTAAATCGTCTAATTAAGGGTAAATATAATACTATAAAATTACCCTAACACATGCCAAAATATTATTTCATGACTAAAAGGCGACCCATATCACCTAAGGGTCGAATTAGATTCATTTAATAGACTTTTTTCAATGAAAATTATTTAATTATTTTTAAAACCAATGAAAGTGACAACATGTCACTCTCTTAAATCTTATAAGTATAATAATTTTAATTTAGTGATAAACTTCATGAAACTTCGAACATTAATAGTCTACAGAAAGATAATAAAATTATATACATTATATGAATTTATTTATAATTTTTAGGGATTAAATATTTATCATTAATTATGACACAATAGTGATGCAGAAATTGTTTATCTAGTGAAAAATCAAGAATATAGTATTTATTAAACTAATAGTGACCATAAAATGCACAAAACCCAGACCAAAACTTATTTTTCATGTAAATGTATACCATAATCATCCAATGGTATAATATTTGACCATTTGGAGCCTTATAAACTCGATTATGACACTTATATTATATTATTTTAAATGATGCCAAAGTTGTCACCTTCATAATTTAATAAATATAACCATTTAAATATTGTGATTTTAAAATGATAAATTCGAGTAAATGTATTATTATGAAAGGTAATATTTTTATCTTAATTATAGGAGTATATTTTTAATTTTTATGCAACAAATAAGTATATTAAATAATTATACAAAAATGTTGTAGTAATTATTTTATTTAGAGATAAACCAAATAAATGGTTTTAAAAATAATAAAATAAATATTATATGAACTATTTAATGTGATCCACTAATTTTCTAGAAACATATGACCTTTTATGAATCTATTAAATAATTTATTTTGAATATATACTCTGTATATATTTTATTTAAATTCAAATAAATTAATAGTGTCAAAATTGACACTATTGTTATTTTATAAAAATAACATATTATTAAATTGTTTAAAAATCACAAAAGTATTTAAAAATTATAAATTGAAATTTATATAGTCTAAGATGTCATAATGTATCCAATTATATAAAATTAATAACACATAAGTTATTATTTATAAGCATTTAAAATTTATCAATTTATTACCACAAATAAACTTAAATAGATTAAATAAGGATAAATCAATATGATAAGGTTTAAAATAAGATCAAAACATGTATAAATTTGATTGGTTGATGATATTACCACCCTATATCATCTAATATTCTAATATGAGTCATTTTTTGAGGTTTTTTAGTGGGGTTAGATTTATTATAAATTAATACTTTTAAGAATTCCAAAGGTGCCCCTCTCCTCCCTTATAAAAGGGCACCTCCTCCCTCTCCTCCTCACACCACATTGAGCTTTCAAGATCGGCCAAACCCTGAATAATTATATTCTCCACTTCCCTAGAAACATCCTAGAGGTCATGGTCTTCTTCAAAGTCCAATTTTAGTGCCCTAAAAGGAGGTCTCAAAGAGGCGCTTTAAAGAAGAGGTAATGTTCGTTACCGATTCTTTCAATTTTATTTCTTCTTCCACCATTCTTCTTTAGTTGTTTAATTATGAAGTAATAAAATCAGTATCACTAATATACTTATATGTTATTATAAGTATTAAACAACCATATTTCACCATCTATCCATCCTACGGAAAACAAAATCATCGCGCGTGCGTACGTACGAAATACCGTCTCCACGCCATGGTGTAATCTATTTTCCACCACCACCTTACTTGGATGGGTATAATGGTGAAAGTAATGAATATATATGATTATTTTAAATTGATATTGATTCTGTAATATTATACATACACATTAATAAAATTCCACGATTATGGGAATGATATCATCGTTCGTGCGTACGTACGGACTACCGTCTCCACGACGCGATGAGATTCACTCTCCATGTTAAACATTAAAGAATGATTATAAATTATATATTATAAGTAATCATGAAATATATGACATAATAATGCTACTGGATTTATGTATATATATATTTATGTCATCTACTTAATTCCATTCCATTCAATAAGGAAACGAAAACAGCGTTCATGCGTACGTACGACCTACCGTCTTCATGAACGGTGTATTTCATTCCATTTATCGATCTATTATATATTTGTTTATTCTGATTATATATTATATATAAATAATGTTTTACATTCCGGATGTAAGTAATCATGATATAATTAATCCTATTAATAATTACAAGTTAAAACACGAATGACAAATGAAGCAATTTTACCCAAAATGCTACTTTAACATGAATTTACAAAAGAACAGGTAATATAAAGTCCTAAGTGAACCATATATGATATAATAACAATGAATATGATTCTGTAATAATTCAGTGACATTATATAAATCATTATATAGGAGTTTTGGATATGTACAAAGCATATCGGACCTAAGGTAAGGGATAATTCTGCAAATCTCATTTTTATCCGAGATTGCTTATTCGTAAGTATTTACTGGGGTTATTGTTATCATCCATGTACATGTTTTATAAAAGTGTTTCCATGTATTTTTAAATTCCTTTTTACCCATTTTTGACTTTTACTACATGGTATGTAAGGAGTCCTTTTTTTGTTTACCAAACCAGGTACTTTTTGACTTTTCCGACAAAAGTACGAGAGGAATGTTATTTTTAACTTATACGGCGTGAACGGATTTTAACGGTTTAATAGCGCCTCATTTTCATGATGCTTACTCTACAAGATTTTATGATTATTTTCAAAAAAATAATTTTATTTTAAAAGTGCATGTCATTTTGTGAAAAGAAAATGATTTTGAAGAAGAAAGGATATTTTCATCAAGATTTCATTTCAAATGTTTTATCAAAACCATTTTCCATCTAATATTACATTATTTCAAATGTGGATGTTTCAAGTATCATGTATCTAGGATTTGAATGGTTTCAATTTTCTTATTATGAAATGATATCCATTTCATTCATATGGATTATGTGATGATTGGATGATGTTTATGAAACCCATTTTATTCTTTGGGTTATTATGAATGATGTATGTTTATTTTGTGGTACAAGTAAGAATGATTTCATTATGAGATGAGTGGGACCTATATCTCCCTCCAATGAATTGGGTAATGATTTATATATCATAAGATAGACATGGCTAGAATGGTAAGTTAATCCGGTTTAGTATTACAGGACTGGAACGAGGAGTGAACTTGATTCAGAAAGGGACTTTGTCCACAAAGATGGTCTTGGAAGAAATGCCTTGGCTACTATGGAAATCATTGCATGTGCTGAATGGATGCTACAATTACATGATTTATTCCCATGTTATTTTATCATTATTTTTGTTCCATTATGATCTATGCCTTATGTACATCCATGTTTTATGTCATTGCTCAAGATTTTGATGTTTAAACATTATGTTCATGTTTTTAAGTTCAAATATATATGGTATGTTTTATTTTATCCATGCTTACCCTTACTGAGCATTTGATCTCACCCCTTTTATGTTTTATTTTCCCCCAGGATTAAAAGAATGGTTTTAGGTAAGGAAACAAAAAGTGGAAGATATTTATGGGAGATGTTGAAGATCTTTCACCATGATTAGAAGATTACGTTCCAAGATTCCAAAGACACTAAACTATTATGGTCCTTGTTTGTCTGTTTTTGTTATGTATTCAGTATTCTGCAAAAGTAATGTAATATCTACGTATGTCAATCTTCGGGTCTCTACATCCAATCTTGGTAATCCGCTTATGTATGGTAGCAGATTCAAGCAGTGATTCAAAGAAAACCCTATTCCAAGAAGCAAAACCCTCGGATTTCCTCTTAAGGTTCCACGCATCTGCCTTCATCACATCCACATGATACAAGATAACACCACCACCCATAACCACCACCTTCGATGAAGGAACAAAAATGTCCTGATATATTATTAATTATTAATTATTAATTATTGATTATTGATTAGTAAATATTTAGTGTGTATCTATTTGTTATGTATTACTTGTTTTTACAATTAATATATATATGTATATGTATATTAAATTCGATTTATTGACCACATGAAGAGCCTTCTAGAGTGGTATAGTCTTTGGAAAATAAGCAAGAAGTAAGGGGTCCAAATCTCACCCAACTCAGAATTTCTATATATGGCATGGACATGTACATGGACATGGAATTATGCTTGGAGATGAACATTTCTGTGGTAATAATAAATAAATAATTAAATTACGAAAAAATAAAAAAAATTAATAAATCAAAAATTAAATAAATTAAATAAATTATAATTTTTTTTTAAAAAAAATAAAAAAATAAAAATATTAAAAAATTAAAAATGATTTAGAAAAGGTTTAAAATGTCACTAAAAAACCATTGCTAATTATTTCCCAACACATGATTTAGTGGCGGTTTTCCAAAATAGACACATAATGATTTAGCGGTAGTTTAAACCGTCGCTAAATAGAAATTTTGGCGTAGTGATTATGGCCTCAACAGGATCCCAATCAACCAGATGATTTTCTCACAAAATGTTTTCTATGGAACCCTTCAAAGGATTCATTAAAAGTCTTCTAGGATTCATGGTACTAAAAACACTAAGGAAATAGGATAAATCATCATGTGGGGAAACATCCTCAATAATATCCAGGATAAAATGAAAAAACTCATGAATGCACTACTAAATATCCCATGGAAAAATTAAGGCTATCCACAATGATAGATGTCCAGAAAGTCACTTAAAACCTACCCCTTATGTATTAACTATCCTAACTCATATCTACCAAGAGATCCCTAATCACATCAACTAAAAACTGCCTTTGATACTGATTTTTTGCAGACCAACCTAGGTCATCCCTAAATAGGACACCCAAGCCGACCTATTTCAAGTCCCAACGGGTATTTCTAATCCCCACAGGCTGGAAATTTTTTTTTGGGCATTGAAGAATTACCTTTGGGAATGGTTTCACCCACAAAGTCAAAAAAATTGGGATCCGTCGAGATAAAGGATATAAATAATATCCTAATACATAACATAATTAAAAGATACTCTAAAGAAGTATGCAACATAAAATGAAATATCTAGATATAAATAAAGAAAAAAATAGAAGTTTCATAGAGGAAATATAATTACTAGTCTTGGGATAAGTCAATTAAGAAAAATTTTATGTCATAGGCCTAGTTCACTCAAATGTAACTAATCCTAAGGGCCACATGGAACCAAGAATGCCTCTCCACACGCTAGAGACTATAGATTAGAAATGATTGTCTAAAGGGATTGTAGTGGTGAGACTGTTCCCTCTATATCATTACTATATACATAATAGGAATAAAAAAAATGAAATGAACATTTGAAGACAATAATAACAGGTAACCCAACAAGTTCCAAACCAGCCAACAAGGCATGAACATTAGGTTCCATAAATATAAGGCAGTCAAGCATATAGAAGGTAATACATTCAACAAGGCTTGATAGATAAAAGAATAAATAAATAAAAGTCCCAAATCTGGTAAGTAGTCTAAGTACACACTCGACCCAAAAATCCCATGCCATGTCCTAGCCCAAAACAAATAGCAGTAATGAAGCACTAGCCAAGTCCTAACCTAAAACCATGAGATCTTCTCATGTTCCAAATGGGGGTCTGAATGGGGTTTGAGTAAAACTCAGTTGGCCACCACCAATGATGTATAATTCATTCCAGTCCATGAGTATAAAACATAATCGTGTATAGTGTATCTATAATAGTGAAGTAGTAAAGTGTAAGTAAACTAGACAATAACACATACTTCAGCATATGTCAGACTTTCTCTAGTCATAGGAATAGTAATGTAATCATGGGAACTATGGATATAATCATACACATCCTAGAGAAATTATCCAGATTAAAACATTGAAATGCGTCTAGGAAATCCCACATATTTAAACCAAGAAAATCCATTGATTAAATACAATGTATTCCACCTCAATAAATGAGGCTCTAAATAAGACCAAGGAACATGTTCAAGGTAATCTTGGGATAACTTAATTGGGAACCAAGGAGGTGTTGGAGTTTTTGGACTAGAACCAACTACTTTGTACTTTATTCATTAATAAATACCTTTTCACATCTTTATTGTTCTTCTACATGCATGTGATAATGTCTTAAGGACAACTGTTCCATTAAAGGGTCTTAGTGGATCCCTTCAATGATGAGAACCTAGAAGATCAATAACACTGTTTCTGAATATATGTTCTATGTCGGGATGATTTTATTTGAGGGACACAAATAATACAGGTCATTAGGGGTGAGGACTCATTAAACATTGAGGCACCTTCTCATGGTGTGCGCCCTTGGTAATATTCAGGAGGTTATTATGAGAAGTAGACCCGTCAGTATAAAATCCACATTTCATAGTGTCATTGGATGTTACTTTCTATAAACTTGTGTATTTGTCCTTAGACTTCATGATTATTATTAATGTGTATTACAACTCACACACTTAGATGTATTGACGAAAACTGTGAAGACACACTATTCACAGTGAGGTAGGATACATTGGGTGTGTCACGAGTGATACTACATTTATAGATAATGTGAGAAAATATTTTTCCCTTTTTTCCATATCATATGTAGATATCTAAGGCTCTTTTATGTAATTGATATAGCCTAAATAAATACATGTCCATGGTAAGGTAGGGGCGATTTCAATTCCTAGAAGTCAAAGAATGAATAATCTAGAACATGAGTTGATGGCACTAGCATGAAACCTGCTTGATTAGAGATATAGAGACAAAGGGATTAAATTACATAGTAAGCATTCATATGAGGTGAAACATCAATGAGGCCTCAACTTCTTTATCTTGGGTGCCTTGACTCGTTGCTAGACAGTAATCTTGGACATTAGGAAAGCCCTCGTAATGCAAATGACAAAGAGCCCTAGAGGTTCACACACAAAGTGTATCCATGTTTCTCAGTTAAATATGAATTTAACAAGTTAAATAAATTTTATTCCCGACTGTGGTTTAATAATTATTTAAGGATTCCTGATCGCATTTATTTTGACAATAGTTATTCAAGATAATATATTGTGGGCGAAATAATATATATTTATCAGCGAGTAGTGAAATTACATTTATTCAACAAATAAATAGACATTACTCAATGTCTAATAATGTTTGTGGAGGAAATAATGAAAAATGAAAACAAAATAAACACGTCGTGTTCATTGAATGTACACGCCATGTAGTTTTCATGGAGAACGAGTACACATCATGTATTAATGATTACACGCCGTCTAGTTTTTCCAGTCGGGATTTTGAGGAAATAATATCATTTTATTAAATTTTATTTATTATAATCATCATGGGTGCATGTCAAGGAATTAATCATCCAACATGGCGGTTATTAATAAGAGTTAATGAAATAAATAAAACGTGTAACATGTTTATTTACTGTCTTAACTTAGTAACCTCAAACTTGATTATAAATATCCTCACAAGCCCAACACTTTTCCAGAGAGAATCGTTGTGCACAAAAATTCTGAAGAATTCTCTCAAGGCCAAAAGAACTCCTTCCTCCAAGAATTCTCTCAAGACCAAGAGAGATCCACCACCACCGGATCAAGTTGATCGAAGGCGGACATTACAAGAGAAGATTCTTCCACGCTAGCACCCGGAGATCTCTTCAGCGAAATCTAGAGACACGTGGAGCACGTGTGGATCAATACTAGAGGAATCCTAAACATGGATTCTATGAAGCAACTATAGATCACATCAGATTGTGACCAAATACATCAATGATGAAAAAATTCCATCAAGGTAATTCTAGTCAATTAATTAAGTTAATTATAATCAACATGTGATGATCCTCTCAATAGTTCTAGGACCCTTCTCTTTCTTTTTTCGTTCACAGTTATATTCCAAAGATACGGCATTTAATTATCGTGATGGATCTCAGA
This sequence comes from Viscum album, assembly GCA_963277665.1. Lineage (NCBI taxonomy): Eukaryota > Viridiplantae > Streptophyta > Magnoliopsida > Santalales > Viscaceae > Viscum > Viscum album. The sequence goes on from OY728131.1 coordinate 91,803,219, forward strand.
TTGAACGTTGTTTAACACTAAAATTAAGTTCGGGTACACCCACCAATGCACTTCAACTACACTCGGAAACTTCAAGTTGTATAAGCGCAGTCATATCCTTGACTATAATTATTTAGTTTTTTTATTGATGATTTACACATTTAATAATTTATTTTTTTCAATTCAAGTTCATCGTTCTTTAAAATCTGAATCTTGAGATCTGTTCCTCCCCTCTTGTTTCATGTTCACCTTATAGAAATGAATTTTTCTTTTAATTTTGATTAATATAAAATAGAGGATCTCATCCGAAGGGTCCAAATTCTCTGGGTTGTACAACACCAGGATACACAGTGTATATTCGGAAGTACATGTAGTCTTGTCTAGGATCAATGCATTGGACTGGTTCGCCAAATCAGGCCCTGTATTGGATCCTATCTATTTCATTTATGACACCGTGTGTTGACTAGGAATAGGTGGCACACAGTTTCTAGATTACACGTCATGTGGTCCACTGAACACAGCGTGTAGTCCCTTCGTGTTAGGGTTGGACCATGTACCCCATACATGGCTTACTTGGCTGGAAACCATGTAACGCGAATACTACACAGCGTGTGTCCAAAATAACATGCCATGTACTTAGAAAATTTCTGAAGTACATCTACATGCCATATCCTCGGGGATGTACTTCATATGGACGGTGAACAAAAGTACACATCGTGTAGTTGGAACTACACACCGTGTACTCAACCAAATTATGTAGATTTATTAAAATTTATTATTATATTATACAAACCCTTGAGACGTGTACCATAGTGAAAGCGTAAAGCCGAGGCACAACATGTGATAGATGTTTTATATATGTGTCTAATTTAATATCGTTGTAAATGGAAATTCATTAGGTTGGATCCAAGGTACAAGTTACATACAAAGGTAATTTTAAATGAATTTATTTGTTTAAAATTATGATGGATGAGAATCTCAAGGAAATTTAGAAAAGGGTTTAAGATAATAGGACTGATTAATTGAAGATAATTAATTGATTTGAGCATGATTTATCTTAAATAGGAACGATTAAATAATTGAATGCTAGTTTTATTTATGTGTAAATATCGTTGCATGTATGGATGATCATGAGCTAGACCAAGACTTTGTATGTGAATGGTTTCTTTTAATTTATTTATTTAAATTAATTTTTTTGGACCTTGAGCCTTCTCCTCATAAATATGTAGGGCCTTCGTGCCCAAGGATTCTTATATGTATTACCCATTTTTACCCCTCACTTGTGTGTGAGATAAATTCATATGTAATGGATGGATGTCCCAAGCTAGTGGAGGTAGCTCAAGTTAGGATACAAGGTGAAACCAATCCAAGGAGATACAATGGTGGACAGGTGGAAAGTAGTAAACACGAACCCGAAAGGTTCAAGGTGTTTCTCCCCTAGATCTTGGGTAAGTTTATCAACCTCTAGATAAACTAACCAATAGAACAAGATCATGATCATACCACTTATTTTCTTTTTGTCAGTTTCGTGGTTTATTTATTGTGGGTGTGTTGTCACAATAACATAATTAATGAATTAAACAATCACGCAATATGGAACTAAAATAGAACCAACTTATGCGTAAATATTATCTTAGACATGGTTAATCACTTAAGCAGACCTGACGTAATATGAACGATCATGTAATCAAAGATAATAAAGTGGAAATTTACGTATAAGGATAAAATTCCCTCAAATAAATATTAAGACGTTATAGCATTCCATAATCTTGGTTAGAATCGAACCATATTTGAAACTTCTTGACCAACCCTAATTGGGGTGCTTTCAATTATCAGGGAATTATAATTCAAGTTTTTGAGTTGACTTGACTTGGTTCACATCAAGGGTTGACTGCCACAACAGGACTTGGTGTGACCAAGAGGTAAAGGTTGAAGAAATCCAAAATAAAAGGATTTCAGGATTGGGGAGTCCACTTAGCAGATCAAGGAGCTTCGAGTTAATGTAGTTGTTATTTGTAATGCCTACCTAAAAACCTTAAAGATACTTGAACAACCCTAGTTGGGGTAATTAGAAGGTAAATATAGATCATTTCCACTAGAATATTCAAGCAATAGTATATTCTGAAGTCAATGGTGAGGGCTATGGGATTTCGATAAAATAGTGGGAGACTAATAAGTATTAATTTATTTATTTTTCTCAGTTTTAAAATAAATTAATAAAACTTTTCTCATCTTATTTTTTAGAAATGGAATGAAAAATTCCTTCAAATATATCATTACGAACCATACTTGATAAGGAAAACTTTCTCACTGGCACCCATTACCAAGAGTGCCAGAGGCGTTTACACGTCATCTTTCACCACGAGAGGAAAATGTATGTGCTAGAAGAGCCTATTCCGATTATGCGTAGGAAAGAGGCAAGTGATGAGGAACTATCTATCTACATGAAACATATGGATGATGCCTCACATGTCCAATTTTTCATGCTATCGGCCATGTATAATGAGCTCTTGAAGCAACATGAAAACATGGACGCATATAGCCTGATGTCTCACCTTAAAGATATCTACCAAGAGAATGCGAGACAAGATAGATAGGAGATCTCGAAATCATTGTTTACAACTAATCGTGGAGAGTATGCACCAGTTGGGCCTCATGTATTCAAGCTTATTTGCTACATTAAACACCTGAACATCATAGGAATTAAGTTCCCGGATGAGTTGCGTACAAATCTCATCCTATCATCACTGCCCATGACCTTCTCTATCATTATTGTCAACTAAAACATGAGAAACAATGAGAAGAGTCTATTGGAACATCTAACCTTAATTCTCCAGGTAGATAAGGACATGGGGTTTGACAAACCCATAGTCCTTATGGTGAATAAGAAAAGGAAGGACAAGGAAAAGGGGTCAATGACTTATAAATGGTCTGAAGCCCCCGAGCACCGTCTCTCCATGAAGAGGAAGATCCATAGGTAGGGCAAGGAATGGGAGGTGGTATGTTATGCATGTGTCAAGAAAGGATACTCGAAGAGGATCTTCACCAAGAAGCATGGGGATTGTAAAGGTACATTCGTTATCGAGTGTAATATTTTAATTTCTACACAGTGGGTATTAGATACAACTTTTGGGGCTCACATCTGTATTCAAATGTAGGAACCAAGTAGATTTAGGATGATTTCCAGAGAAGAGGTGGATCATCGAGTTTCCAATGGTGCAAGGCTGGATGCATTGGATATTGGCGATTACCACCTCCCATTACCTACTGGGATGATTTTGGTTTTACATAACTATTATTATGTGCATAGTGTTACCAATAACATAATTTCTATATCTTTTTTGGATATGGATGGATTTATTTTCATGTTTGGAAATAAGGGTTTCCTCTTTTATAAGAACAATGTGTGTTATGGTATGGCACATTTAAATAATGGTTTGTTTGTATTAAATTACAAAAACCAAGTGTTGGAAATCGATAACGAAACAAACTCACATGACTCATACATCACCCAGTTGCGGCATCACCATCTCAGTCATGTAAATGAGAAGAACTTGAAAACTCTCTTCAAAGAGGGTTATTTAGACTCTACTGAGCGAAAACCACTTGATAGATTTCATTCTTGTTTACAAGGAAAAATGACCAAGCCTCCCTTCAGTGGACAAGGTGAAAGGGCCAACGAGCTTCTAGGATTGGTGCACACGGATGTGTGTGGACCATTTCCAGTAGAAGCTATAGGTGGATACTCTTAATTCATTACTTTTACTGATGATTTGAGTAGATATGTCTATTTCTATGCAATGATGTATAATTCAGAAGCCTTAGAGAAATTTAACGAATTCATGAATGAAGTAGAGAATCAGCTTTGTAAGAAGATAAAGAAACTTCGATTAGATCGAGGTGGAGAATATATGAACCAAGAGTTAATCAATATTCTACGGGATTCTGGGATTCTATCTCAGCTAAGTTCTCCTTATACACGACACTAGAAGGGTTTTAGTGAAAGGTGGAACAACACCTTGTTGGACCTGGTGAGGTCAATGATGAGTCATGCAGATCTTCCATTATCCTTTTGAGGATATTCATTAAAAACATCAGCATACACATTAATCCATGTACCAACTAAGAAGCAAAATGGAATTACTTCTGAGTTATGGAATGAAAATAAACCCATTTTGTCACACACACACATGTTAGAGGATGCGGGGCATTTGTTAAGGCCTTATCAGGCAACAAACAAGCACCCCAGGGCAGGAGGTGTATGTTTATAGGATATACCATGGAAAAAAGGATATTACCAATATAACCATTCGGACAAGAAAGTGATTATCTCCAGACAAGCCGTATTTCATGAGAGGGAGAAAATCCCCAAAAGGGATAGTGGGAGCAAGATTGACTTTGACAAAGTTGATGCTCAAGATACACAAGAGTTGGTACAGGAACAAGTTCCATAGGTCCCCGTGGAAGAGGTTCCAGAAACACAAGTACTGCATAGGAGCTCAAGAGAGGTAAGGGAACCAGAGAGATTTGGTTTCCTAGTTACCGAGGATGGTGAATCATTATTATTGGACAATGATGAACCTCTATAATACAAGGAAGAAGTATAAAGATCAGAAGCTGCAAGATGGATAGAACCTATGAATTTTGAGATAGATTCCATGTATCAGAACCAATTCTGGGTTCTGGTCGATGAGCCAGTTGATGTAATTCATGTTGGATGCAAATGGGTATTCAAGAGAAAACTGAACATGGAAGGTCAAGTTAGCACCTATAAATCACAACTAGTGGCTAAAGGATTTATATTGCGTCAAGGAATTGACTATGATGAACCCTTCTCTCCAATTTCCATGTTTAAATACCTACAAATCATACTTTAGGAAGATGTCTATATGACACAACCAGAAGGGTTTGTGACACCAGGAGAATCCAAATGGGTTTTGAAGTTGCAAAAATCCATTTATGGATTAAATAAAGCATTCAGGTTATGGAACATTTGATTTGATGAAGCCATAACGGAATTTGTTTTCATTATGAAATAATATGATCCATGTGTTTATAATCTGTTTAATGGGAATGCGATTGTTATCCTAGTAGTATATGTTGATGACATATTGCATATTGGAAATGATGTACCAGCTTACAGTCAGTTAAGGACTGGTTGAACATGTGTTTCTCCATGAAGGACTTGGGTGAAGTAGACTACATTATAGGGATCAATATCATTAGTGATAGATCTAAGATGCTACTTGGACTAAGTCCGGGTACATTTATTGACCAGATACTAAAGAGATTTAGTATGGAACAATCAAATAGGGGATTGGTTCCAGTGTCACATGGCCTACAGATATCTAAGGAAATGTTTCCTCAAACACAACTAGAGAAATATATAATGAGTAAGATCTCATACGTTTTGTCAATAGGATCCATCATGTATGCCATGTTATGTACCAAGATTGATGTTGTCTATGCACTGATCCTGGTAGGCAGATATCAAGCAGATCCAGAAGAACAAAATTGGACTACTGTTAAGACTATCCTTGATTATCTGAGAAGAACTAAGGATATGTTCTTGGTGTTTAGAGGAGATGAATAACTTGTCATTAGAGGGTATGCTGATTCTGGTTTTTAGACAGATCATAACGATCTGAAGTCACAATTTGGATATGTTTTCGGTCTCAATGGTGGAGTTGTGAGCTATAAGAGTTCAAAGCATCATCCAGTTGTCGCTGATTCTATAGTGGAGTCCAAATATATAGTGGCTTTTGATGCATCCAAGGAATCCGTCTAGATTCATAACTTTGTCCAGGATCTTGATGTGGTTCCTAGCAGTAAAGATCTTATCACGTTGTATTGTGATAATACTACAGTGGTGGATCTTGCAAAAGAACCATGGTCACATCAATGAACAGAGCACATACTCCGGAAGTATCACATCTTGAGGGATTTGTATCAAAGGGGTGAAGTGCATTGACCAGAGTGTCCATGGAAGATAACTTGGTGGACCCCATGACTAAAGGCCTATCTCAGCAGAAGAATGAATATCATGTGAGAGCTAGCAGGATAAAGGTTTTTAGTAGTTGGATCAATTATAAGTGGGACTCTATTAGAGTTAGTGGCCTAGAACCAACTACTTTGTACTTTATTCATTAATAAATACCTTATCACATCTCGATTGTTCTTCTGCGTGACAATTCATGTGATAATGTCTTAAGGACAATAGTTGCATTAAAGGGCCATAGCGGATCCCTACTATGATGAGATCCCGGAAGTTCCATAACACTGTACTTGAATATATTTTCTATGGAAAAGTGATGTTATTTGAGGCACATAAATAATACAAGCCGTTAGGAGTGAGGACTCATAAAATTTTGAGGCACCTTCTCCTGGTGTGCGCCTTTGGTAATATCCAGCATGATATTATGATAATGAGACCCACCGGTAGGAAATCCACATTTCATAGTGTCACATGATGTTCGTATCTGTAGACGTGTGTATTGGTCCTTAGACATTATGATTATCATTAATGGGATTTACAGATCGCACACTTAGATGTATTGATGAAAACTGTGATGACACACTGTTTGCTGTGACGTTGGATACGTTTGGTTTTTCACGAGTGATAATGCATTAGTAGATAATGAAAGAATGGATTTGTCCCTTATGTTACCTAAAGAAAGTAGATATTCATAGGCCCTTTTATGGAATTGATATAGCCTAAATAAATCCATGGCCATGGTAAGGTATGGGTGAGTTCAATTCTGGGAATTCAAAGAAAGAATAATCGAGCACATGGGTTGATGACACTAGCATACAGCCCGCTTGATTAGAGATATCAAGACAAAGGGATTAAACTTCACAGTACGTGTTCATATGAGGTGACACGTCAATGCGGCGTAAAATTATTTCTCATGGGTGCCTTGACCCTTTGCTAGATAGTAATCTTAGTCTTTAGGCAAGCCTGCCAAATGCCAAAGAGAAAGAGGCCAAGAGAGTCACACACTATGTGTATCCATGTATCTCAGTTAAATATTAATTTAACAAGTTAAATAATGATTATTCTCGACTGTGGATTAATAATTTTTTAAGGATGCCTGATCACATTTATTTCGACACCAGTTATTCAATAGAATATATTGTGGGAGAAATAATATTAATTTATTAGTGATTAATGTAGTAACATTTATTTAATAAATAAATTGCCATTACTCAAGGTCTAATAAATGTGGTGGAGGAAATAAAGAAAAATAAAAACAAGATAAACAAGTTGTGTACATTGAATGTACACGCCGTATAGTTTTCCTGGAAAATGAGTACACGTTGTGTATTAATGATTACACGTTGTGTAGTTTTTCAAATCGAGATATTGGGGAAATAATATCGTTTTATTAAATGATATTTATTATAATCATCATGGGCGCATGTCAAGGAATTATTCATTCGACATGGGGGTTTTCAATAAGAGTTAATAAAATAAATAAAAGGTGTAACACGTTAATTTATTATCACAACTCTATAACCCCGAACCCGATTATAAATATACTGACAACCCCAACACTTTTCTAGAGAGAATCACTATGCACAAAAATTCTGGAGAATTTTCTCAAGGCTGAAATAACTCCTTCCTCGAAGAACACTCTCAAGACCGAGAGAGATCCACCACCACCAGATCAACGCAATAGAAGGCGGACATCCCAGGAGAAGGGTCTTCCATGGTAGCACCCGGAGATCCCTTCAACGACGTCCAGAGATATGCGGAGCACATGTGGATCAACACTAGATGAATCCTACACTTGGATTCTACTACACAATGACAGGTCGCATCAGATTGTGACAGGATACATCAACGATGAAATAATTCCATCAAGGTAATTCTTGTCAATTAATTAAATTAATTATAACGAACATATGATGATCCTATCAATGGTTCTAGGACCCCTATCTTTCTTTTTATTTCATCATTATATTACAAATATCTGGTGGTTTATTATCGTGACAGATCTTGGATTGAACGTTGTTTAACAATAAATTTAATGTTGGGTACACCCTCCAACGCGCTTCCGATGCGCCCGAAACCTTCAGGAGGTAATTTAATTTGTCATATTTCAAAGGAAATCAATATAAATCTTTGGATCTCATCCACATCATTCGAATTTTTCATATTTATTGAGTGAATCATCAGTACCATTACTAGAAAACTAGCCTTTAATAGTGCTTAAAAAAAACTGATAACCCGAGCGACAGTAAAAGCCTATGACATTAATTACGCTAAAAAAGCACTGATAAAGGGTCCATTTATTAGTGATGCTAAAGGAGTCCTTTATTATCAATTTTATAAGTAATGATAATGGTTTTCTTTATCAAATCTTGGACACTACAAAAAGACAATATATTAATGGAAATTTTTTAGAGGGGGTTATGCACAACCCCCTTTAAATTTTTTAGCATTATGTTTTTAATATTTTGTTGGATTGTAGAGGTGTTTATGTCAAAACCACCACTAATTTAATAATTAGTGGTGCTATATATTTGGTTGTATTTTAGAGGCACAATATATATATATATATATATTCATCTGGATATTAGGTGGTTTTGAACCCCCTATAATGTATGGAATTAGAGGGAATTGTAAATTCCCTATAATATAAGAAATAAGAGGGGTTATGAGCCATGGATAATCTCATAGATTAGAGGGGGGATTTAAACCACGTTTAATTCATAAAATTAGAGGGAGGTTTTAAACCCCCTCTAATTTATGTCATTAGAGGGGGTTGTGAAGCCCCTATAATGTAATAAATTATAGGGGATTGTGAACCCCCTATAATTAAATAAATTAGACGGGGTTGTGAACCCCTTTTAATTCATGAAATTATAGCTGGGTTTGAACCCCCTCTAATCTATGACATTAGAGGGGGTTGTGAACCCCCTCTAATTTAATATATTATAGGAGATTGTGAACCCCCTCTAATATATGAAATTAGAGGGTGTTTTCAATCCCCTATAATTTAAGAAATTATAGGGGGTTCATGAACCTCCATTAATCTATTTGATTAGAGGGGTTTTTAACATGACTTAATTTTTATTTATTTTTTAAAACAAATCTCATATAAATTTTAATTTTATAATATATATGTGTGTGTGCGAGCATGTGTGTGTATATATATATTACATAAGCACATTATATTAATGTATTTAAATTCATTACACACACACATATAAAGACATTATATAAATACTTTAAAAAAACTTATACATATAAAAATATATATACATACATAAATATTGGTATACATAATATAAATATATTTATAAATATATTTATTTAAATATATAAAATTTATATATGGTTTTATAAATAAAATACATTTATATTATGATTTATATTATAGATATATTATATAAAATACATTTTTATTGAATATTTATGTATAAATACTTTTATACTATATAATGTATACAAATATATATAATATAGATGAAATTAAATATAAATACAAATTAATAAATATATATATATTATATATTATTTTATAAATATTTTATTATATATAAATTTATTTATATTATATATTTATTTTATATATATTTTAGTATACCATATTAATTTTAAATTATTTTATTACATATATATATATATTAATTATATTTTATATTTCCAATTACATGAATGTATTTATTTTTGTGTATGCATATGTGTGTGTACATTATATAATATTAATATATGTAATTACATACATAAATATATAATATACATGTATTTAACACAATAAATATATATAATATAAATCATAAAATATATGAATTTACAGTATTTATAAAACCAACATATAATTTTTGTAGTTTAAAAAATATATGTAATAATAATAATAATTAATAATTAATAATATTATTATTACACACACACATATATACGTATATAAAATAAATAAATAAATAAATTATAATTATACTATTTCTATAAATATTATATAAATACATAAATATACACACATGTAAATATAATTATTTATATATATTATATTTAAATATTATACACAAAAATATTATATATACTGAAATATATTATATTATTTATATTTATATACACAAATATTATTATATATATATATATAATATTTTTGTATATAAGAATATATAACTTAAAAATATGTAAATTAATATAAAATAATGTCTATATTATAGAAATCACAAAATAGGTTGGTTGGTTAAGATATCTACATATGAGGGGCCGGTACAGGGTTCAAGTCCTCCCTCCTTTGGTTTTTTCAACCATTCCCACTCATGGGTGGCACACACGTGGGGTTGGGCGTCAGGGGGCACATGTGAGGGGCATCAAGGGCGCATGTCTGAGTGTCCAAGGGGGCATCAAGGGGTGTGTCCTAGATAGTGTGTCTGGATGTCCAGGGGGTGTGAGGGGCATCAGGGGGCATGTCCTGGGCATTAGGGGTGCATGTCCTATGTGTTTGAGGGTGTGTGAGGGGCATCAGGGGGTGTGTCATGGGTGTTATGGGTCATGTCTGGGTGTCCAAGGGGTGGGGTGGGGATGTGAGGGGCATTTCATGTGGGGATCATGGGGTTTCTAATAAAAAAAGATAAGACTATATTAGAGAAAATTTATAACCGCCCATAAAATTAAATTTAGGGCCTCAATTAGAGACTATTCTGACTGCACCCAATTGAATCACTAATTTAGGGGCAGATAGAACCACCTCTAATTGAAATGTTTCAGGTGATATTAGAGGGGGTTAAAACCCCATCTAATCTGACCTCTACTAAACACATAACCATTTAACCAGCGCTTATACAAAACTGGCTCTAATCGGAGTAGGCAGACACTATTGTGGTTATCTTGGGTAACCACCGCTAAAGTGTTTATAAGGGGTTGTTACCCCTTCGAATTAATCAATTTTTCTGTAGTGGGAAAAGTGCTGATAAAGGGCCATACTGTAGTGTGTTGTAACAGCACACTCCAACACCACTACAGTGTGCTTTTACAGTACACCCCAATACCGTAAACACACTAGAAACACACAAAATATCTACAAAACAAGTCCCAATACATAATTTAAATGAAATGAAATTTACAACACAAATACAAAAAAATAACACTATATTATAGATATTTCAAACATTAGTTTATACAATTACATAAATATAAATCATTACATGTATTCAAAAACATCAATGTTCCTTTATTGTAGTTTTTTCTTCTGAGGGATTGGTAACATCATCATGTGCAGAAGACATTTTGTGCATGAGTAGTCAAACATTTAATTTATATTTTGTTATCGTAGTAGAGAAAAAATAATATTACGAGGAAAAACATTATATATTAAAAAACACTTTTACCTTCTCATTAAACTCTCTTTCATTTTTAAAGGTTTTAAGGATTTGGTTCCTCTTTTGAGAATCCAAATCCCCTCCTTGTGGTCCCATCTAATATACAATACATTTTCTAAATTGGGGCCAACATGAAATGATTGTGATGTCCCAATGAAAGGGTCATCCTTGGTTGAATTTTTATCTGATTCAACATTTTTTTTAGTCGCCAGTAGGATAATCGACCAATTCGTATTTGTTGGATCAGAGACATAAAATACTTTCACTACTTGTGATGCCATTATGAATGACTCATCTTTTTTCCATTATACATTGAAATTAATCATTACAAAGCCCATTTCATCAACTTTCACTCCATTGGTATTTTAAATCCATTTACAATAGAAAATTGGAATTTGAAATATTGTGTAATCCAACTTGTATATCTATTCGATAATACCAAAATATGACATAATTGCATAAATTGGATTTATATCCTTGGTACTAGATATGTGCATCGCTTTAGCTACAATCCTAACACCTCATTTTTTTATCATACTGAATTCATCATGTTATTTTTTATATAACATACAACCATTGATTACAAACCCAATGTTAGATATAACATATTCAGTCATTCTTCTGGTTAGCCATTGAAGTCGTTCGAAAATTGAATTCAGATTTTCCGATAACTCCTTATAAATTTGATCATTGAACCCTCCTATAAATTGCTAATTATGTGTATTTGATATCTATCTTTTATCCCTTGGTGGATTCAAATATCTAAGAATTTCGTTATGGGATTCAATGTATGGATCAACAGCTTTACTATTATGTAATATGTAATGATGTGATAGCTCCTGCTCTGTCAAGGTAATTATAACAACATCTCTTCTGCATATCCTTTCGCCCATAAGGAGTTCACTGTGACAAGACGTTGGTAGATCGATTATTTCAAAATCTGATAGGTAATCGGTACAGAATTTAGTATCTTCTTCAACAATATATCATTCTTAAATACAACCTTCTGGCCAACTACGATTCTTTACATACCCTTTCAAAATCTTCATATATCATTCAATAAGGTACATCTATCTGTAATGGACATGGCCACATTGTTAAACCTCTATGACCAAGTGAACCATCAGGTGGACCATTACATAAAATAAGGGTGGTGGGAAGAACATTTATAATTCACATAATTTGATTGAAATATCCTTATTAATGATTGAAAACATTGCTGGGTCTATAACATTACTACATATGGATTTGAAAAAGAAGCAGGTTCTAGTTAATGTATGTTGTACATTTTGAGATAGAATGCAACGAAAAGCAACATACATTAAATATTGCATCAAAACATGATAGTAGGGTGATTTTAGTCCTTTTAACTTCAAATTAGTCATCGAAATGACATTCATTATATTTGATGAATAGACCTATGGAACTTTTACAATTGTAAGGAAAAGGAAAAAAATGAACAAATTTCTATTTGGATATAGTTTAGGCTACTAGAGGATGAAAAGTCCCCCATGTACATGAATGACATATGGAAAATGTTTGAAATACAAACATTTCCAATATAGTAATTCATCAAAAATTTATATCTTCAACCAACTTGATTTTGAAATGTTTTTCGAAAATGTTTTAACAAAAATAGTGTCAATATTTTTTACTTTTTCTATAGTTGATCGCCCGTTGCTAGATATGGTGTTGTACATTGTTTGATATTCCCATAAAATGTTGTCATCCCAGATCAGTATTTATGTTGCTGAGGTAAAAAATTTCGATGTCCTAAAAACACAGTCTTTGAGGAATGTATCAAATGAACTGAGTTTGTGTGTTTTCACAAATGGGACACCCCAACATGACTTTTTAATGCTATAGATTGATAAATTTATATAAGTGGTGAAGTCATTTATCATTCCATACAACTTATTCCTCAATGTGAATACTTCACTTATATGATCAAAATACATTATAACACCTATATCCTACATTAATTTCAAATCGTAGATCAATGGAGCCAAATATAAATCAATATCATTACCGGGTTTCTTTAGTACAAATAAAAACAGAGACCACATAATTTATTTGTGCTTAATGCATAACTAGGGGGAATTTTATAATTTACCAACATGACAGGTCATGTACTAAGAGTACTACTCTGTACACCAAAAGGATTTATTCCATCTGTAGATAACACAAGATGAATGTTTCTCAGCTCATATCCAAATTCAGGAATCTCGTAATCAATTTTCTTCCACTGGGGAGAATTTCTTGAATGTTGTACCTTCCAATCTTTAATCATTCTCTATGTATAACATGTTAATTGTCTTACAGTTTTCTGAAATACATATAGTCTTCTAAACCATGGAATGATAGGAATGTACCATACAAATTCTGAAGGACATGATTCATTATTCTTCTATCGATCTGCACCACACTTAGGGAATTCGATGAGTGATTCATGGTCCTTGATAAAGAATATGAAAGCATTTGGACAAGTAGGTGTTTTTTAGAAATCATTCCCATTGAAAATAACTTTCGTTTATAATCATATGATTTACATGGTAGTTTATATTCTTCTGGTAGCATATCTTTCATAAGACCAATTACTTCTGTAAAGCTGGTGTCACTCCATCTATTGCCAACTTTCACATTATATAACTTCAATACAACTGACAATGTTGTGTATTTAGTACAACGGGTATACAATGGTTTCTTGGAATAGGTATTTAACTCCAAAAACATCTTTGGAGAATCACGAAGGTCATCTTCAATTTCCATTGTCATTTTTTCCATTCGATCTCCATCATCTTTTACAATGGTATTCATATCAAATGATTCATAAACTGTAGTATTATCCCAATCACTGTCCACATTCAGTTTTCTCCCGAATTTAGTCCATCATTTATAGAGTTGATCTATTGAACAAAAAATAAAATGTTCTTCCAAATCTTCTAGACTAAATTTTCTTGAATAACAAAAACGCAAACACAGATATACGATTTAAGAAGGGTCATCTGCATGGTCTTTTACAAACATGATGAAATCTTTCACTCTATCTTCATATTCATTTTTCAAATGAATAGCGTGAATATATTCTCAATTCATATCCATACTATTGGGTTCATAAATATGTATTTGGAAGTTATCAGTAAAATTAAAAATAGAGGATATGTTTTAAATACACTCAAGATGATCCGTATGAAAAGTAAGGACAACCAGATGATCTATATAGGAAGGTAAAAATACCTGTGATTTTATTTTGGATTACAAGGGTATTTTTCTAGTTTTCCCTTAAATACTTAGTATATATTCTATATTGTTAATTTAAAAGGAAGATTTATAAAATAATGGTACAAATTATTCTAATGATGTTATGGATATTATTAAAATAATCATTTCTATATTAATTGTGTCTCTAGAGGATGTCTCAGGTGATATTTAACTTGAATAGAAGTATAAAACCAACATGAACTCGATGAAAAGTATATTCCTTTGAGAAATAGATTTCATGGGATGGTTAGAGAAGATCACTAGGATTAAAGAGGTTTCAAGAAGAGGTAAAAAAATGAAAATTGTATCAATAGATGAAAATTCTTGTTAAGACATACTATGAAGTTATAATTGATGATTGCAAGTACTGATTTTTTTTAGAAATATTGAGAATGAGTTGGTTTCCCAACTCACACCCCCTAAAATTACTAAATAAGAATAATAATAGGATGCATGGGGTGAAATTTTCTTGCACCAACAATGATTTTAATGAAAAAACATGTGAAGATCAAAAGTGCAGGAAGCGTCAAAATAGGAGAACAATCCATCATGCTTCAAATCAAAGTTGATGCAAATATTGATCCTTACCTTCTTGTATATGTACATAGAAGATAAAAAATATGTGCATAGATAAAATGTTCCCTTTATCTGTCCTCCACCTTGATCAAAAAACAAGGAGTATCATTTGATTCAGGTATCATTGGAACAATGACAACGAATAAAACAACCAGTAGACCACATGATATAGAAATATATATTAAACCCTCCATCTGATTTGTTGATAGGAACACACTAATTGCAAGTAGTGAATAAGATGTCTTGCTATATATAAAATTTTTATGCGCGTGAGTGCAAAAAAAGACATCATAACAACAAAAAGTAGTGTCCTATTTTTCATCATGATCCAATTAATTAGTTTGTATAAACAACCAATTATACATTGGTAGGAAATACAAACAACGTACCACAAAACTTTCCCTAAATAATGGATCACAAACAAATTGCAAACATAGGGTCATAAACTACATATCATAAAGAAATCATATAAGAAGAAATAAAAAATTAAAAAAAATACACAATGAAAATCGGAAGGCCTACCTCGCCATGTTGAAGAAAATCTATGGCCCTCTTCGAATGTTAGACAAGATGTTCGGAGGAAGTCGAGTGGCATGATTCAACCTTCGATTCATCAAGGAGGATCACCGAAAATGGGTTACTTCCATGTAAAGCTTCTATATCATGATGAGTTTGCAAATGGTTATTGTTTTTAAAATAGATCGAGACACTTTTTTCAGCACTTACAAATAAGCGCTGAAAAATAGCCCTTTTATCAGCACTTAGAACATAGGCACTGATAAAAAGACTATTTATCAAGGCTTTTTTACCATTGATAAGGACTGATCTTTATCTAAACTAAAAAATTACTGATAAAAACAATACTAATCAGTTCTAAAATTAGATCATTGATAAATGTCCATTTTCTTAGCACTTTTTTTAGCGCTGATAAATCTTCATCATTATCAGCGCGAAAAAAGAGCTGATAAAGATTATTTTATCAATTCTTATTACTAAAGCCCTATTAAAATATTTATCGTTATAAATATAAATTAAAAAATTGTAAAAATTTATAAATACTAAATAAATATATTTAAATATAAAAATAGTAAATATATTCCTTTTTAAATATATTTATTATAATTTTATAATTATTTATTTGTAATTATTGAAGTATGTTTTTTAAAAACTACTCATATCAATATATATATTTATATATTTATACATATATATTTAATAAATATATATAAATATAAATACAGTTAATATATTCATTATTTAAGAAAATTTATTATAAATTTAATAATATTTTAAATTTACATAATCAATTATTTATAATTATATAAATAATTTTCAAAAAAAATATTTATTTATTTATAATTATAAATATATAATTGTGTAAATATTGTAACTGTACATTTATAAATATTTTTATTTATAAATATTTTTTTACAAATATTTTTTTAACATTATTAATGAATACCTAATTTTGAGTGCATGTATATATGTTAGAAATGAGTGAAATTGAATAAATTTAGAATATAGGTACACTTTAACAATATTGAGATAATGGATAAGGTCTGTGCGTGTGCACATATTGTATATACAAATACATTAATTAGATATATGTGAAATCAATATAACACACATTTGATCTATATTAAATTGAAAAATCAAACGGCATTCAATTAAATGTCGAGTACTATGAGATTAGTCAATATTTTTAATTCCTATTAATTTTTAATTATATACAAATATTCAATAAATATATGACTATTTAATGTAAATTGAATAAATATTTTGTAATATATAAATCATATTTATATAAATTAATATATATCTATAATATATACAATTTAATAACATTAATTATCATAATTAACTAATTAATAAAATGTTTAATATTTAATAATGTATAATCAATCAATTCATTTTTATAAATAATTTAATTAATAAAATTTTTAATGAACACATTTTTTATTTTTTATTTATTTAATTATTTCAATTTATCAATTTTAATAATGCATTGTTGAAATAAATATTTATTAGGGCTAAACAAAAATCACTAAATAAGTGTACCATTTATGAGCCTTAAAACATCAGTGCTGATAAATGATAACCATTATCAGCACTAAAATAATAGCACTGATAAAAGGTTAAATGTTTCAACACCTTCTTTAGTGCTGATAAATATGTCATTTATCAGTGTTTTCTTCTAGCACTGATAAATAACAGCGTTGTTAAAGGCCAGTTTTGTAGTAGTGTACCATGTCATTTCATTCACTAATGTAAGATATTGAACAGGTCCAAAAATAGTGTATCCCTTGGAATTTGCATCAATGAATCTTGGGGAATCTATCAAGTCCACACATGGAATTTGAAACTAGAATCCAAGTCTTTCTTGTGGCAGGAATCACTATTACCATAACTAGTCTCATTATTTTAACATGCTTAGGGATATTATTAAGGATAACCCATTAATCAAGTAGTTAATTTTCTCAAGGGCTTTAATAAAAATTATAACAAAACACCAAGGTTCCATATACACACTTCACAATTTATCTTATAAAAAGGGATATCACAATTCAGTTGCACCCTTACTCTAATCCATTTAAATCAAGGTGTTCATATAAAAAGTCATAAGTTCAAAGGAATTACATAAGGGGAAACCAAGGATTCATGGTATAAATTGTAGTTGAATGTGATGTAATCATATTATGGTCTTTATTGAGAATAAATCATGACCAATGATCAGTTTCCCAAGGTTGTTCGTAAGGTAGCACATCAGTTAAAAATTTAAATTGTCTATTTATTTTTAGCGATATAAAAAAAATGTAATTGGTATTTAGCACTTACTCAAGACACCCAAAGTGCTTGAGATGGGTTTAAACAAGTCAAGACATCTATGTGGTCCTTCTAAGAGTTCCACCATACAAGAGTCATACCCATCACACCTTAAGGGACGGTTGAATCCAAATAAAAAATTGGGTTTATTCTTAATTATAAAACCAAACAAACACTAAGGGGTGTTTTGGTTACACCTAAGGTAAGGTTCCTAAGGAAGACAATCAAACACAACCTAAGAGGTGGTTTTATTACTAGGGAAAGAGTACATTGGGGATTAAATATTCATCATTACAAACACACCTTATGAGGTGTTTTGGTTCCATAAAAAGAAATTTCATCATGGGTGTTAAGATAGACTAACCCTAAGGGGTGGTCTGTGTTTAGGTCATCAACTAGTGATTGTTTAATGGAATATTATACTACATATAGGTTGAGAATTTTTCAATAATTTGATGTAATTATAAATTAATGAGGCGACACTCAAAATTCCTAGAGTGTGGAATAATAAAACATTTTATAAATGAAACTAGTTTTGAGGAAAATAATATAGACCACCTACCTCATGCTAAGGAAGCTTAAATCAATTGATATCAGCTTTTGATTTGAGCTGAAATGAGTGGAAACAAGAAACTAGTAAAACACCCTAGAAATAGTGAATAACCCACAAAAACAATGAGTGGAAAATAAACAGTGAAATAAACTATGAAATGAAGCCAGAGGACAGATATAAAAACTGGAGGCCCTTGATCACATGTTAAGGCATGATATTAGACCCAGGAATGAAGTAAAACTACCCAGGAGGAGAAGAAGAGAGAGGGGCGTGGGGGAGAGGCTGTTGGAGAAATGGGGGAGGAAAATGGGATGAATCCCAATTAATGTAGGAGGGGGTAAATAGTCATTTTTTCCTTTTAAATGAGTCACATAGTTAGGAAAGTAGTGCGCCAACCATTCAGACTCACTATCCAAAGAACCCCCATCTTGAACGATTATAGTGCACAGTTAGAAAAATCATGTGTCAATTGTGCATGCTCAGTATCCAAGCACCCCCATGTCACATGGTTTATCATATCGTGTTCCAACCACGTACATGGATTTTCAATTTATTGTAGAACTTTCACAGTTATCTAGGACACCTTACATGGTTTATGTAAGTCATGTGCCTATATAAAATAGGCCACAACATTTTAGGGAATGGTTAGAGTTAATTGTGCGGTAACCGTGAACCCCATGATGTTTCTCCCAAAAATTGGGTTTTTGAAGATCAAATCTCTTATGACTAAACCAAGAACCTAAGGCACCTCTTAGGGTCCAAACCTCATAAAACACACCACATTAAGGCATTAAAACTCTTTGAAATCTATTTCAAAGATCATTTTGTGAGTTGGCGCATCCACCAAATGAAATATCAAATTCATTTATAATTTAAAACATGTTCGAAACATGGTATCTTACAACCTACCCACATTTTCACTTATCAACCTTGAGGATACCCAGTGGACATCCAAAAACATCATTCATCTTGCACTAGTTTTCTACTCTTATTCAAATGACACTGTTCTATTTTTGATCGGCCAATGTGCTTCACAATGCAACATCATGCTTAGAGCATGAGATTTCTCAAAATCAAGCTGATGCTCATGCTCCTCATTAAACACTGAGATGAAGCTTCACAACTCTCACTACTACAAAAAAGACCTTTAGTAGTGCTAGAATAGGCCACCACTACTACATGCTATTGTTCTATCTATTTAATGATATACCAGTTTATTTATATATATATTTACATATATATATATTCATATATTTATATGATTATTTTTAAATACATTCATACAATATATGTGTGAGTGTGAAATATACACATATATTTATTTAAATATATAATAAAAATTAAAAAATAAAGTTAAAAATTAAAAAATAAATAAAAAATAAAAAGATAAATAATTAATAAATAAATAAATAATTA
The DNA here is from genome assembly GCA_963277665.1 of Viscum album. Lineage (NCBI taxonomy): Eukaryota > Viridiplantae > Streptophyta > Magnoliopsida > Santalales > Viscaceae > Viscum > Viscum album. The sequence goes on from OY728131.1 coordinate 91,823,164, forward strand.
ATTAATTAATAAGAAAAAAGTAAATAAATAAAACATAAAACGTTAAGAAACCCTGAAAACCCAAAAAACACTGAAATAACCCTAAAATATGATCCGAGAATCCTTTTTTAGCACCACAACTAGTCAAATAGAATATCATGAATTGAGATTTGATATGGTATGTCGTATAGACTGAACAGAATCTTGGATCAAAAGTTATAATTTTTTGAATTTTAAGAAATTGGGTTCGATGTATAAACACTATTTCAAAGGCCTTCTGGGCCTTTCTAGGGAATGAAAAAGGGGTATAGTTCTCAACGAGCTAGTAAGAAACCTAAAAAAGCATAGATATCATCACATTATTTGATTTGATATGTGGTAGAGCCCAAGCGGACACCCAGATCAAATGTTATGGTCTTTTCAAGTTTGAGTTAAATTTTTAACTTATTTTAGATCTTTTATTAATTTTTTGAAATTTTTTTATCTCTAAATTAAAATTAAATGACTTTTACTCAGTAATAATAAAAAATTTATTTATCAAAGGTATATTTTTTTAATTATATTCTAATCCATTTTCATTAAATATCTTATATATTAAGTGTAAATGCCTATTTACCTTATCTAAAATTTATTTTGAAAATAAAAATTATATTTATATCAGTATAAATATATTTATATATTATTTTTAGTGAAATATAATTTTTTTGAAGAATACATTTATCAGCGCCTGTATAAAAGTGATGATAAAGGGGGGGTCTTTAATAGCGTTTTTAGCTAGCTTTGTTAAAGCCATAGCGCTGGATGAACCCAGTTTTGTATTAGTGTCTCATCTAACCTCAGACACCTATGTTGTTGTCTCATTGGGTTAACCATCCCATGGTGATCTCCACCTTAGTAAAAAGTTAATAAAGCCAATTCCAAACCTTGGCACCCTTCGCCTTAAAAATTTATCATCAAAATATGTTCTCTGAAGTTTATTAACCCACTCAGTATAGTTTCCCAACATATCATACCTCAACATGCATGAGATCACTATAAACCCAATACCCACTCTTGTTTCCAAAACCCAAGTTAGAACATACATAACTCCTCATCCATTCATAAAATGAGCATGTTGTACTTTTCCTCAAAATTCCATTGATCAAAATATGTTCCCAATATTTCTTCCACCTTTCTACTTCCAGTTACTCGTGAGAATGAAAGTTGAACCACATATAGCCAACTTTTATTGATAACACGTAGCTACCCCCAATGATGCATCATCACTACTCGATCACGATGACCTTACCCCCATAGGAATCTCATGATCATTTAATAAAACTTATTGAGGTTCGTACCCATCCCAAATGACACTCTGCATTCTTAACACGACATACACTAAGCAGTTTTGGATCACAACAAGCACTTGTGTACTTTAACATCAGTCAAAACTCATCAGGTCAACCAATTCATGGGTGCCAAGAATAATAGTCGATGCCAAAGATAAGGTATTGAACACACTACCTTAAATCCCAAGGGAACCCATGACCATTCAGGCATACCCACCAAAGTCCAACCTGACTCTCAGTGTGCATTAATGGTTGTGTGCTCAACCAACCATTTCACCATCATACTTCCTTTCAATCATAGATGCTCCACCGACTCATCCCACTCCAAGATCACTTACTCACCCCGATACTGAATCTAGTGTCCATACTCGATCTAAACTCATACTCGAGTATTAGAATTATCACTATATATGATACTAGAGAGATTGAAATTACAAGATCACATACTTCAAAAATTCATACTAACAATTCCTGACTAGTTTTATATGGCCATGTTCCCTCTATTATAAAGTAAATGCTTCCCTTAGCTGGCGCGAAACTCCCTACCTTAGGAATAACCTAGTCATCATGTTACTAAAAATGTAAACCTGATTTCCATATCACATGCTCCATCCACAACTGACACGGTTTTTGGATATGGACGACATGATTATACCAAGCACCAACATGAACTTCATCCATATATAAGCAAAACTATAATTGGTTTGTTCATAGATTCATGTGTGATCCTCCTCCAGATTCATGCTCACGCACAACCTTAAAATCAAACATAAAACAAAAATAACTCTGACTGGTGGTGTTATAACACCTGATCCATTTTACAATATCATCCCATGCACTAGGGAAACTCATCCCTCTATAAACGTCTATAGGCTATGACGCTCACAATAATCTCTTAACACACTATTCACTCTACTCCGAAGATGACCCATTCACATATCATTCATATACTCACAATCCTTTTTCAAATATATAATGAAATAACACTATTTAATGTGTTATTTGATCACATCACTCAAACCTCCTTGAGACATGAATGATTACCACTAAACTGCATCTATATCATGGTGTCATTCCTTAACTCAATGGAACCGTGCGTGACTACACATACTTCCTCGATATTACAACAGTGCAACAAGATAACCAATTATTTTTTAATTCACCGACCCAAGGGAACTATGAATTTTTTTCTTGTGATAGTCTACATAAAATATCAACTCAGAGTCATGTTATCCCACATGACCATTAACCTGGTTGACAATGATCTTAATTGTACGTCAGGAAAAGAAGAAACACCACATGATCAACTAAGTGGTCGACCATACCCTAGGCATGTCAGTCCCATTAAAATCTGACACCAAAATGCTCATGTACTTAACAAGGTTCAACTTACTGAACAACCACCCACATAACCAGGGGTGACGTTTCACCACTAAGAGTCCAACAATATCCAAAAAGACACTAGAGCGACACTTCTTAATCCTGGAAACTCATTAAAATCATTTAATAATGACTTTTACCTCTGAGGGAACTACCACAACCGGACTATCCCATCACTTTACACAAGGAATTAATAATAAAAAAAGGTTCATTCTTAAAAGGTCACTAGGCACACTCGCCCAACCTCTATGTCCAAATTAATGGAAGAAGTCATCATAGGCCTAAGGGAAACATCAACATTCTCATCCAAGGCCACATTTAAGGAAACTATCCAACCAACCTTCACACATGGGTCTTCACTACCAATATAATTTAAATTTTTTATGTAGGCCATAACATTAATTCGCCTATTACAAAACATTATGAAGGCTCCGAGAAATTAATTTTCATGTACTAGTTATAGAGGAATCCGTTTTACACACTATACATGACACTTTATTTAGATGATGTTTTATAGAATTCTTGGAAAATTCTCTCATAATATTCTTTCAACTTTTATCAAATCCATAAGTTCTCACAATTGGGGTTGGTTAAAGGAAATTCCAATCACAAGCTATAGAGGAAAACTCTCTTTATGTTGTAACTGACATTTTAATTAACTCGAGCCTTATTTTAACAGGGTCTAAAAACACATGAGAGGTATTTTATCAAATCAAGGGTTTCAGTTATTTAAGATGCCACAATACATTTATATTAAAAGTCATATGGGTGGTTTCTGACACTTTAAATAACCATAAAATTTAACATAAACATACCCCAGAGGGGTTACGTGTTGAGGCATGTAAAGAGTAGAGTCAACCTACAAGGGTCAATTCATACCAACCTGGGTTTTGTTATACAGGTATCAATTCCCAATTTATGGAAGCAACGCTTTTATAAATTACAATTGGCATCTCATTTAAGTGAATGACATTAATGATTAAGTTATTAAAGATCTTAACACACCATTAGTGGGTTTATCACATATGCATAATATGCCAAGCCCAATCTACGAGGTCTGAGTTTAGAATATAAGGATTCAGTTATAGAGTTTTTCATTTCCATGTTATAAAGATACTAGCCTTTATAAGTTGAAATTGACACATCATATAACTAACATCCACCATTTACCATTGGATTTATTGAGAAATAAAACTACCAATTACATTAACCTTTATAGAATTTATTATACAGATATATATTGCCAAGATCGACCTGCAAGGTTTGAATCAAGCAAATAAGGATTCTGTTGTGTGGGTAGCCGTTCCTAATTTATGGAGTCAACAGTGTATAAATTACAATTGGCATCCCATTTAACTGGCATCCATAAGCAATGAATTGATTTTTTTAGAAACAGATCCAATTTCCTTGACATTTAATGATTCTACTCAAGTTAATTAATCAACAAATTTAAAACTATTTCATTTTTTCAAAGCATTTTAGGCTTGTTAAATAGAAAGTCACGATCAAGTGATACAGGAAAACACTATTTAGATCGATTTAGACACAGTATTTTACTAACTATATACCATAACTATAACATGGAATGCTATCAAGTAGAGGATACAAGTATACAAGGTAGGTGATCACACAAGCATAGTATATAGATAATCGTGCTAATGACATGTGAATCCTATGTGTCAAAAATTGTGCATGCACAAACCTCCTCTCTTACCATACCTAACCAAGAGATAAATCACATAAGTCAATAACTAGGGGAAATATGAATAGTCAATTAAGGTGATATAACAATTAACTACAATAACGAACAGCATGAAAGACCGTCTCATCCACGGAAACATGATCATTTCCTCATTCGGGGGTTGGTCCTTCCTAGACATGAGCTATTTATTAAGTTCCAACACATTTCTAGTCTCTTGTTTACAAGTCCAAAATAGTAAAACAAATTAAAATAATCCTCTCCTGACACTTTCTCACATCCTGGGCCCAGTTCGAACATAAGTAATTCAACGTGAGGATCACATGTCCTCGAGTGCACTTCTTTGAATGTCAAATGCTGCCATTTGGTAGTGAGGGTTATCGGTGGTATGGTGGGGAGACTATACCATCTAGATCAGTACTAAATATAATGAATGAATAAATAATTGAAATGAATAGTGGAAGATAATAATAACTGGTAACCCGACAAGTGCCAAACAAACTAATCAAGATTAATCATAGAATGGGAAAATTTAGCCCATGGGGATTTTTTTATTTTTTATTTACTTAAAGGGGTGTAGGTCAAATTTAATTAGGGAAATGGGGTTCATGAGCACTAATTGGATTTGCGCTTTGTGGTTCTCTTCCAAAACACCACTTCAAGTGGCTTTTTGGGCATGCCCCATCCAAACTCCACCCCTACTTTCATATTATATATATATTTATATATTAAAAAATAATAATACAATATAATACAATATATTTATATTTATATTTATAAATAAAATATATACAATTTAATATATAAATATATATTTTGATTTTATTATATGTTTAAAAATATTTTCAACTTATTCATAAATAAAAATAATTTTATAACTATGTAAATATATATTTATAAATATACATTTATAATTATATAATTACAAATATATTTTTAATTTATATACAAATAAAATTTTTAAAGAATATATAAATATATTTTAATAATTATATAATTATAAATATTTATTTATAGAAATAAATTTATAATTTTATGACTATAATTATATTTATAATTTTATAATTATAAATATATTCATTGTTTATATATATATTTATATAAATAAATATATTTATATAAATAAATATATTTATAATTATAATTCATTATATGAATATATTTTAAATTTATTTGTAAATAAATATTTATAACTATAATACATTTATTATAAATATACATTAATGAAAACATATTTTTAAAATGTATTATATTTTTAAATATATTTAATAAATGTATATTTATAATAACTGTATTATATTTATAAATATAATAATAAATGTGTTATAATACATTTAATAAATATACATTTATTATAAATATAAATTTATTAAATACATTTATTATAAAACATTTATTAAATACACTTATTAAATACATTTACTTAATAAATGTATTATATTTATAAATATATTTAATAAATATACATTCATTATAAATACAATACATTTAATAAATGTATTTAATATATATAATAAATTTAATAAATATACATTTATTATAAATACAATACACTGGAATAAATGTATTTAATAAATATACATTTATTATAAATACAATATAATAAATTTAATAAATATACATTTATTATAAATACAATACATTTAATAAATATATATTTATTATAATAAGTGTATTTAATAAATATAGTACATTTAGTAAATATAAATTTATTACAAATACAATACATTTAAATAAACGTATTTAATAAATATAATATACATTTATTCTAAATAAAATACATTTATTAAATATATTTATACATTTAATAAATATACATTTATTTAATTAATATAATACATTTAATAATGTATACATTTATTAATTATACATTTATTTAATATTGTATACATTTATTATATACATTTAATAAATATAATGTATTTAATAAATATACATTTTTAATAAATATAATACATTTAATAAATATAAACTTAATAAATGTATTATATATTTAATAAATGTATTTAATAAATATAATAAATCTATTATATTTAATAAATGTTTTTAAATAAAATACATTTAATAAAATTATAACATATTTAATAAATGTATTATATATTTAATAAATGTATTTAATAAATATAATAACTATATTATAATAAATTTATTTAATAAATGTGTTATATATTTATTAAATGTATTATAATAAAAGTATTTATTAAGTGTATTTAATAAATATAATAAATTTATTATATATTTAATAAATATAATAAATGTATTATATATTTTATAAATGTATTTAACAAATAAAATAAATGTATTGTATATTATACATTTATTAAATGTATTATAATAAATGCATTTAATAAATTTATATTTATAATAAATGTATATTTAATAAGTGTATTTAATAAATGTATTATATTTATAAATGTATATAATAAATGTATATTAATATATCTATCAATATAATACATTTATTAATATACAATTATTAATATACATATATTAAATATATGTATAAATATAATACATTTATTAAATAACTGTATTTAATAAGTGTATGTAATGAATGTATTATAATAAAAGTATTTAATAAATTTATATTTATAATAAATTTATATTTATTAAATGTATTATAATAAATTTATTATTATATTTATAAATATTATTAAATTATTATGAATATACATTTATTAAATATATTTATAAATACAATACATTTTATAAATATACATTCATTAATGTATATTTATAATAAATGTATTCTAGTTATAAATATTTATTTACAAATAAATTTAAAAAATATTCATATAATTATATTTATTTATAATTATAATTATAAATATATTTATTCATATAAATATATATATATATACAAATAATGAATATAATTATAATTATATAATTATAAATATAGTTATGCTCATATAATTATAAATGTATTTCTATAAATAAGTATTTATAATTATATAATTATTAAAATATATTATATATTATTTTAAATTGTATTTGTATATAAATTAAAAATATATTTGTAATTATATAATTATAAATGTATATTTATAAATATATATTGACATAGTTATAAATTCATATTTATTTATAAATAAGATGAAAATATTGTTAAACATAATAAATTCAAAATATATATTTATAAATTTAATTATAAATATTTTCATTATAAATATAAATATAAATATATTATATTATATTATATTTATTATTATTTGTTACAATATAAATATATATAAAATAGTAAAGTGGGGTGGCGGGTTTGGATGGGACATGCCCAAAAGGCCACTTGAAGTGGCGTTTTGAAAGAAAAGCACAAAGCACCTGTCCAATTGGCGCTCATGAACCCTATTTCCCTAATTTAATTTGACCTACACCCATTTAACTAAGTAAAAAAATAAAAAAGCCCTAGGGGATAATTTTACCCATAAAATGACATAAACAAAAGGCAGTCAAATATACAGGAGACAATACATACACCAAGACTAGACAGATAAAAGAATAAATAAATAAAAGACTCGACTTCAGTAAGTAGCTTGAGTACATGCTCCACCAAATGTTTTCATGCTAAGTCTTAGACTAAAATAAGTTCCACCAAAGAAGAATCACCCAAATGATACATGCAGCCATGAGAGCGGTTGGAGAACTAAATCAAGGTCCGAACAGGTTTTAAGTAAATTTCAATAAAGTGGAGGTGAACATGGAATACCACCAAATTTGACAGACTGGAGTGTCTCTCATCATAAGAATAGTATTATAATCATTGGACCCATGATAGACGGTGTGATGCGATCCGCTCTATAAAGGTGGCTCCATAGTCTCCCCGTCGGATCTGCAATCCCGTCCTTTTCATTCTCATCGACTGGAAAAGATGAATGGCCAACGGCTTCGACTCCCATGGAGGACGAAGATTTCCCTCTTCTTCCTCTCCTTCATGAATTCCACCCGTCACTCCGATGGCACCATCAACTGCCACCGCTCCAAATTCATCGACGTCAAAGTGCCCCTAATCCGCCCACCGTGAACGGCATCAGGATGTCTGACGTCACCGTTGACACCTCTCGCAACCTCTGGTTCGACCTCTTCATCCCGGACACCAGCGACAGAGGAGTCCCCATCATCCTCTTCTTCCTCGGTGGCGACTTCACCTTCCTGGGACCCGACTCGAAGGCGTACGACGTCTTATGCCGCCGCTTCGCCCGCGAGCTCCCGGCTGAGGTTCAATTACCATTTTTCACCAGATCAAGAGTTCCCATCCCAGTACGACGACGGGTTCGACGTGCTGAGGTTCCTCGATGGCGGGGGTGGGGGCTGTCGGAGGGTGCTGACATGGGGCTGTGCTTTCTGGTCGGGGACAGCGCGGGCGCGAACCTGTGCCACCACGTGGCACTGCACGCGGCGGGGTGGGTGCAGTTGGCGGGGGGTGGTGGCCATCCAGCCCTTTTACGTTGGGGAAGAGCAGACGACGGTGGAGGTGCAGCTGCGAGGGGAATGCACATAGAATATATTGCTTGAAACATGTAGTGTTTATGACTCTTGTTTCTTGTGATCATGCTCCTTGGATAAATTTTCATCCAAATTTATTTTGTTGCTATATATATAATTAATATACGCATCATAATTTTATAATTATTTAAATATATCAATATTTACTTACAATAATAATTATAACTATTTTGTATATATTTATAATTATTTTTATATAAATATATATAACTAAATTATTTATTATAATTTTATAATTATTTAAATTTATCTATATTTATTTAGAATTATAATTATAACTATTTGTATTTATTTATAAATATATTTATTTAAATATGTATATTTATAACTTTATAAGTATAATTAATATATTTATTATAATTTTATAATTATTTACATATATAAATATATTATAATTATAAATAAATATATTTATTGTAATTTTATAATAATTAGTTATAATTATAATTATAAATAAATAAATTTAAAAAGTATTTATATATAATTAAATTTATATAATTATAAATATAATAAATATATTTATTATCCATTATCCATAGTATATAACGTGCCTACAAATACACGTGTCACCTCCACGATATTTCTCACCTACGTGCCTGCTTCCCCTTCATTTCCGCTCTCCCTCGTCGCTATACCCTCTCCCCGATTCCTCCCCCCACCCCGACTGTCCTCTCCTCCCCATCCCTCTTGCCTCCTTCCCCCATGTCCCATCCTCCTTCACGACCCCTTCTCCGCATCACTATTGCCACCTTCTCCTCGATGCCTCGCTTCCACGCATCCCCACCCCAACTATGATGGAGAAATTTTCCAGCTGCCTTGATAGGTGGTCGGTGCACCTACCCCACCTGACTCTTTCCTGCTTCAACGCAGGCTAATGCACATGCAGAATATGAAATCCACCATTTTTGAAGTCCAACAGTTGGTGGGGGAATGGTGGTATTTATGTCAAACTTGACACCTCTCACCATGGATATTTTAGGAGGCCCAAGGGAGCTTCCAACATCATCAAATCCGAGCCAAGAGAGCTCTTCCAACCAATATAGCCTTGAGAGATCCATGTGAGAGAGATGTAGAGAGATGTTTTTGTAAGCTTTGTTCTTTGTGAAATAAATCCATTTTCTTCCGTTTTATTTCCATATTATCTCTCGCCGTGGTTAGCGAACCACAATAAGTTGTATCAGAGGAGGTTCCGGTGAAATGACGTTGAAAAGTGGAAATTTTTCGGTGATTGGAAAATTCAAGTAACCCAGAATCATATTTTGAAGGCATATTCAGAAATCCTTTGTCGAGAAAATTCCAATGGTGCAAACGACATCAAAAATTGAGCTAAAAAGAGATTCCTAGGCCCGGTCAAAGTATTCTCAAAATTCAGGTGCTACAGTACCCCCTTGCCGAAGAAGAAGGTACTATTCCGGTGCCGGAGAATTTTCTGGCGAGTTTCCAGCAGTTGCTCCGGCATGCCACATCATCACCACGTCATCTCCATGCCATCAGACGAACTCAGCTGTTGATACTGTTTTTATCATATCTTGATCGATTAGTATCCGATTTCGATGATCCAGGAGTCTACTCCACCATTTTCGAATGTTTCAGACGCAACGATAAGATCCATTTTTTCAGATTCTACACAAATTTTAACTGAATTAAAATCCAATAAAGGGATCATCCATGGGAGGTATGATCATGTTGAATTCTTCGAACTACTCTATTTGGAAGTATCAAATGGAAGATCTCTTCAATTCTATGGAACTTTTTGACCACATTGACAATGAGGGAGTCAACCCTAATGCCACCAAGGAAGCAGAGTGGAAAATGTTGAACAATAAGATGATTGATCAAATCCGTCAATGGATCAATCACAATGTTTACCACCTTGTTTCTCAAGAGACTAGTTAATACGAAAGTTGGAAAAAGTTGAAAAATATATAGCCATGCAAGACCAATTGAAACAAGATCCTCTTGTTGAAGTAGTTGATAAATCATTGACCACAATGTTAAAGCTCTATATCCGAACACACTAGTGAGTTCCAAATCCCGGTGAACCACTTGGTGGATTTCAAAAAGACTGTAAATGTGGAAGATTAGGAAAACTTACTCTACACACTTCCCATTAGAGGGGATATGCTTTTTGTCTCCCTGAGAAACTCGATGCCCAAAGAAAAACTTATGATGGTGATGGTAAAAGATGCACTATTCAATGAGGAAGCTCGAATGAAGAATGACAGTTACAACCAGATGCATGCACTCATTCTGGAGAAGTGAGGGAGACAACAAGGAGGAAGTCATGCTGAAGGAATCAGAGGCCGAAGAAAGAACAGAGGAAGGCCCACATATGGAAGGAGGCCAACAAAAAAATTCTACCTCTGTGGCATGGAGTGACACATGAAGAAGAATTTAAAAAATTTGCAACATGTAAAGGGACAAAGTAGCAACTGACAAAGAAGAAACGGAGATGCACATGTGACCATCACCGGAGAAGTTGTGATTTGCTCCAAATATGAAGAAGAGACATGATTTCATACATTAGGCCAAGACACATAATGGGTGGTCAATACTACAGCATCGTACCAGGTAACTCTACATCATGAGTATTTCTTGACTTATCAAACTAGTGACTTTGGTGCAATTGAGATGGGGATTACCAATTCGATGGAGATTGTTGGTATGGGTGATATCCAAGTCAAGATGAATGTTGGATACAAAATCACCCCGAAGGATGCTCGCATGTTCCAAGCCTTCGACTCAACTTGTTTTTAGGTATATCATTTGATCAACAATGCTATGACAACATCTTCCGTAATGGAGCATGGAAGATGAAAAAAGGATCCATCATCATTTCTCGAGGACACATATGTGGTATATTGTACAAAAATCATGTGAAGATATGTGATGACAGCCTCAACATGGTAGAAAAAGAAATTTCATCCAAAATGTGTCATAGAAGGCTCAGCCACATGAGTGAAAAAGGGTCAACTGCCCTAATGAGGAAGATGTACATCATTATTGACAAGGATGCATCACTTGAACCTTGTAAATACTACTTGTATGGGAAGAATCATAGATCTTCCTTCAATATTGCTTCATCACGGAGATCAGAGTTGCTAGATCAGTTTCACTCTGATGTATGCGGACCCATAGAGGTGGATTCACTGGGAGGTAGAAAATATTTTTCTATCAATTATAGATGATGCATCTAAAATTGTGTGGGTGTTATTCTTGCAGATGAAGGACCATGTATTGGACTACTTCAAGATATTACATGCCATGGTGGAGCGTGAAATTGGAAGGGAGATGAAGTTTCTTCGTTCAGAAAACATAGGAGAGTACACATCCAGGTAATTTGATCCATATTGCAGGAGTCAGGGCATCAGACATGAGAGGATGGTCCCTCACACCCCACGACATAACAGAGTTACAGAAAGGATGAGCAGAACAGTCATGAAGAAGGTCATAATCATGATGAGTTTGGATAAACTCCCTAATCCATTTTGGGGAGAAGCTGTTAAGTTTTCTTGCTACCTCATCAACTGATCACCATCAGTCCAACTGAGTTTTGAGTTTCCACAGAATATATGGATTTCTAAACATCCTTCTTTCTCTCATTTATGAGTATTCGGATTTTTTGGAGTTTTCACATGTATCCAAGGAGCCCAGGCAGAAGCTAGACGAGAGAAATACTCCATGCATCTTCATCAGCTATGGAGATGTGGAGTTTGGATACATGATTTGGGACATAAATGAGAAGATGGTTATCATAATCATAGATGTCAAATTCCATGAGAACCTAATGATCGAGGACATTAAAAATCCTAGAATGTCTCGAAGGGAATGTGTCGAGGACTCAATTCAGGATCCAACACCAATACTAGCACCACCTATCATAGAAGAGGATGAGGTGCAATAAGACTCATCGGCAGTGGACCAGGAGGAAGTGGAGGAGGATATTGAGCAGGGGGAGACTCAATCCTCTCCATAAGATGTTTCAGAACCATCATAGGAACTATGTGATGTTGTGCCTCCCAATCCTAACATTTCACAGGTTCAAAGATCATCACAAGGAAATATTCCATCAACAAAATATTTGGAGTAAAATTACCTATTTTTGACTGATGAGGGGGACCTATAAGGATACCAGAAAGTAGTTTTTCATCCCAAAAAACTCAAGTGGATGCATGAAATGGAGGATGATATGGAGTCTTTGACAAAGAACCAAACATACGATTTGGTAGAATTAGCCAAAGGTAAGAGGGAACTAATGAAAAAATTTGTTTTTATGATGGATAAGGATAAAAACAAAAAGGAGGTCAAGCATAAAGATCATTTAGTTGTCAAGGGTTTCCATCAAAATAAAGGAGTTGACTTTGATGATATCTGTTCAGCCATCATGAAGATGGTTTCAATACAAGTCATTTTCGGATTGGTGGATATCTTAGACTTGGATCTTGAACAGATGAACGTGAAAACAACTTTTCTTCATAGTGACCTCTCCGAGGAGATCTATACAAGGAATCTTGAAGTATTTGAGGTTTTTGGACAAGAAAACCTCATATGAAAATTGATGAAGAGCTTGTACGGACAGGAATAGGCTCCTAGGCAGTGGTACAAGAAGTTTGACTCATTCATGGTGAGTCATGGATACCAGAAAACATAGGCGGACTAGTGTGTCTACATATAGAGATTTCAGGATGTGAACTTTTTTTCTCTTATAATTTATGTTGATGAAATGTTGATCATTGGGAAGGATGCAGTGACAATTAGCCTTTTGACGAAGGAGTCATCCAAGTATTTTGCTATGAAAGACTTAGGAGAAGCTCAACAAATTTTGGGGATGCATATCATTTGTGAAAAAGAGAGGAAGTTGTTATGGATATCTCAGGAGAAGTATCTTTAATGTGATCTAAAACATTTCAACATGGACAAATACAAACCATTGAGCATTCCTCTTCCGGGCCATTTGATGTTGAGAAAGAGTTCATGCCCATTTTCCAAGGATGAAATTGAGGTGATGGAGATGATTCCATAATCCTCAGTAGTTGGAAGCTTGATATATGCTATGGTGAGTACAAGACCTGATATTTCCCATGTAGAAATCATGATCCAGTTTCTCTCCAATCTAAGGAAGCAGCACTGGGATTCAATTAAGTAGATTCTATGCTATCTTAAAGGTAATTCAATGTTATGTTTGTTTTATGGGTGAGATGAAACTTTCATGGAGGGAAATACAGATGTAGATATGGCTGGAGAATCTTGATAGCAAGAAGTCTACATCAGGATACATCTATACTTTTATAGGAGGAGCTGTATCATGGTAGTCATGATTGAAAAAGTGCATCGCTTTATCCAAGATGGAAGCAAAGTAAATTTTTGATTCAGAATCTGGAAAAGAGATGTTGTGGTTAAATAATTTTATCTAAGAGATCAGATTCATCCAAAAGGAGTAGATGGTTCATTGCGATAGAAAAAGTGATTTAAACTTGAGCAAGAAATCCATGTACCATTCCTGGATGAAGCATGTCGATATTAGTTATCATTGGATATGTAAGGTTATGGATAAACAACTAATATGACTTTTGAAGATCCACACAAAAGATAATATGACAGATATGTTGAAAAACGTGGTTTCTTGGGAGAATCTAGACCTTTGTAGATTATAATGACCCGAACCTTCCTGGTCCATTACTTTGTCAAATTATTGTTTTTGGGGTGTCTTGAACACCATCAATGAGTCAGGAGGGAGTCAGTGGCACGGTGTCCCTGTGGTTTCACCTATTGGTCTCACCGATTAGTGTCTCACCATGTGGTTTCACCAATCGAGGTTTTGGGGTCCTTTCCCCAGTTTTCCTGTAACAAAAACATTTAAGTATTCTTACCCTTTTTGAGTGGTTTAAGGCAGTTTTAAGGCCCATAAAAGATGTTTTAAACCACCAAGAGATGAGGGACCCTTGAATTACCAAAATGTGTGGCATGTCACACCCATTTTCCATGTTTTCCAAATCTCCCATGTTTTTCTCCGATACACGTTTTCTTTGTCTAAAGTTGAGTTATCAACTCATAGTTGTACACTAGTCTATCTCACTGTCACCAGGGGAATTAATTAAATATAAATAAATTAAAACATGTGCAGCCACTCATCTACATGTTCAAACCATGATCATTTTTTGAAAGAACTTTGATATTTCACATCCCGTAACTCTAGAATCCGGCCTTTTATCATGATGAGATCTTATTACACATTCTCTTTTGTTTCCTCTTAGTGTGATTGGGGTCCCTCTTCCAAAGAAGAGTTGTTACTATGTGAGATCCCTCTTTTTTGGTCATTCTTGGAGTTTCCTGCATGTCGTGTCAACCTTAGTTCTTGGTGCAAGGATAAAAAATTGGTCCTTGATCATCCAAGTAGGTGGTTTTCCTTCGTCTCTCTTCATGTGGGGTGGGTATGATGATGTTCCCCTAGGATATAGATGAAACTAGATTTAATGAAGATAATAAACGGACTTTTAAAGGATGAAGGGGTGGGGATGATGATGTTGTTTTTGTGCTTTACCTTCGTCCTTATGTTTTTAATTGTATGGGCTTATGTCCACTAAAAATTGTGGCCGCTGGTGTTCATTTCTTGCACACTAATGAAGCTCTATTTTTTTTGAAAAATATTGTGATTGAATGACTATAAAATGGAAACTAGTTAATTATATAAACATGTATGATTAATTGGATGGCCAATGAATAATATTTCATTGTGTGATTAACCTAGATAACCAAATATAATGAAGGAACATAATTAATGGTGTGGTTAAATCTGAAAACTTCCTTTCTCTGTTCTGGTGATATGTGTGGTGGCTCTATTTGACACTGTGTGAGGTGACATGGATGGAATGGAATATATGGTTGAGAATTTGCTAGTTTGTGAATATGAGACCATGTGGATAAGGAAGTGAATATTCTTGACCATGTATCTTGGGGATTTTTTTGGTTCCAATACTTTGAGGTATTTCATAGAGCCATTTTGTTGTAGTTACTTTACAAGAGAACCGGGTGTGAATGCTTAAATGGCTTCTTGGACGTTTTCCTTCAGTTTTTGCTTTGGCTTGGGGTTATTCCTATAGTTTCCTAGTAGTGGAAAATTATTTAAATGGAAATCACTTGAACATGATAATGATAATTGGTACAATGAGGAACTATTTTCCAAGAATGGGTTGTGTTCTGGTTGTGGTTGGTGGGTAATCATGCATGTAGGGATAGAAGAACAAGTGGTTGTGTATGTTATGGTTGTCTGTTTTGGGACCCTTAGGTTGGGATGAGTTCTTTTTACCTATATTTATACATTTTAGTTCTTGTGTTTCTCATTCTGACCCCAACCATGTTGAGAACATTGTTCCGAACACCCCCATTTCATGGTGGAGGTTGTTTTTCCCAATATTCATATGAGTGGCTGGTTACTAGCCCCTTTATGCTCCCTCTCCTAGGTAGCCCAAGACTCTTTGGGCAGGCTGTGATGACCTAAGGTTCACTATGGCCCAAGATTCATCAAGCGAGGTGTGTTGCGGGAGTTGGACCAGGTGTGTGTGGGAAGGCTTGTTTCCCAAGTGTCTTCGGGATGAGGCCCAGGTGTCTTCAGGTGGGGAAGTGGTTGTTTTGGCCTAGGTATCTTTAGGAATGGCTGTGGTTTTTCTGGACCAGGTGTCTTTAGGTGTGGTGGTGGTTGTTGTGGCTTAGGTGTTTGTGGGCATGGATATGTGTGCTTGTGGTGGCCCATGTGTCTGAAGGTGGGATGTGTGGTTGTGATGGCCCATAAGGTTTTTGTTGGGGTGGTAGTGGTAATAAAATAGTCCTTTTTGGGGAGGTTTGACATATAGGATATCCTAAATAACCATTGGGAAAGAGGTGTGGGGTACCCAAATATCAATGTGCTATTACTATTACTTTACTTGAATTGTGTTATTTGGAGAGTGTGCCTTGGTGAGGTTTGGTGGATAGTTTCCTTATTAGGTGTTTTTGTTACCTCTACTTTCTCACGAGGCATTAGAATTACTCCCAACTTGTGAATGATAGATTTTGTTTTCCCTACTAAGTATACCTGTATACTCACCATACGTATATAAAACTATTTTTAGGTTTCCAGGAGGACTTTGAGGACTGTGCCATACCTTACTAGCTTGGGAATCATGATATTCTTCATTGAAGATTTTCTTTCTTTTGGTACTTTCCTTTGGATTTTTCTTGCATTTTTTAGCACTTTCTTTTGAACATGAATATAGGAAATGGGTTTTTGGATATACTTTTACATTATGTATTTGGATTTTTTTGGGATTTACCATCATATCTCCGGATCAAGTTGTACAAAAAGAGAAATTCCTTCCATATTATTTGAGATTATATACCCTTGGTGCTAGTCACCACTTTGGGGGCTATTGAAGGTTGGACTTGGGGGTCATTATCTCTCCATCAACTTGAAGAAGGAAGGGTTTGGAAACTTGTTGTCTCTTCCCTCATCTTAGGGAAGATAGGTCATGAAAGAATGGTATCAGAGGATGATGGTTGAGAGATAAGATGGAGTTCGAGGTTAGGCATGGTGAATATTTATTGGTATGGTAGGGAAATTGTGTTATGAAATCATGGTGTGTGAAATAGGCCATGCAAGACCAACTAGAACATGGGATTTTAGGCCCCCCTATGATTCGATGCTAGAAATATGAACCTACCGAACGACCAAGTGATGCTACACTGATTGCAGGGTAGAGACCCTCGGAAAAGTACATGCATCATAATGAATTATACTCTTGGGTGTTTTGGGTTTTTTGTAAATTTAAAATAAAAACAATTAAGCAAAAATTAAAAGAAATATTCCACACTACTCGGGCTTAGGAATTCCTTGTTTTACTTACAGCTATGGAACCCGGATGACGTCCATGAGTAGTGTAGGAGATCGAGGCCCAACATGCTAATATGTCTGATCAGTAGAGGGATGATTTAGAGGAGAAGGACTATTAGTGGTAGAAGACACTTTGTTCCTTTCAACAACAGACCCTTAGGAAGTACGAGGGAAGCGTCTTAGAAAATGAGGCAAATATCTGGCTTGGGGAGATGGTGATAGCTTTCAGCTTAATCTAGGATCTGGAAGAGTAATTGGTTCCTTTATCCATGAGCCAGATGCAAGGGGCGACACATTAGTAGTGGATGTTCTATCATAGGGAGAAGACCGAAGTTGAGGTTTTATGTGCACTGACTTTGAGAAGAAGTTCCGGGTGGAACTACTTTCTTCCACGATGAAGGCCAAAAAGAGGAAGGAGATTCTCTACCTTTAGCAGGGAAGTATGACGATAAGGGACTTGGGGATCATGTTCAATGATCTCCTTTATTTTTCTCTAGACCTCTTTTTGGATGAGGTATCGCAGGCGAGGTGCTTAAGGGAGGCACTCCGACCTTTCCTTCAGTATGAATTTATTCCCTTCACTATACCGATGTATTTGGAGGTTCATAATAAGGCTGAAGTGGAGGAGAGGATGCACGGACTAAGAGGTGTTCCATGATAGTGGATCCATTTTAGCTAATCAAAGGGGAAGGCCATGGGCAGTAGGCCTCCAACATCAGGTCCTTCCAGGTTTCGGTCGGCGGGGAGCAGGCCTCAAAAGTTCCAGTTTCGATCTCCCGGTCCTCGACATTTATTTAAGAGCCTAGGACTGATGATCTTTATCTGCGGTAGCCATGGGAATCTTTGGAATCAGTGCCCAAACCGAGTTTAATACAATGGGGGTGGGAAAGTTCAGTTCCCACCATAGCAGTAGCAGTTTCCAACCAGACCTTTTCAGCAACAGCAGCATGGACAGTGAGCTCCCACTCCCCTGAGAGAAGATGTTGTAGGAGGAGGCCAACCTTAGGGAACTCCTCTGAGCCCTCAACTATGGCATGGCCGGTGAAGCGGCCGACAGATGATATGTAGATGAGCTAGGCATGGGTAGTTTCACACAGCAGAGGCAGCAGTTCCAATAGGGATAAAGGTCGTTCGAGGTACGATCAGTTTGTTTAGCACTCTTTATCATGCATTGTTTGATTCAGGAGCTTCACACTCCTTTTTACACCCAGTCCAGACCATTCCTTTGTTCTAGACTTAGAGATACTCTCTATTCCTCTGGTGATGAGTATGCCAGTTGGAGGTCATACCATGATGTTTGATGTTTGTAGAGGATGCAGATTGATGTTGGGTATACATCCGTCTAGTGGGGATCTCTTTCTGATGTGAATGCAGCCATACGATGTCATCCTGGGCATTGAATGGCTATTTTCCGTACATAGCATTATCGACTGCTTTTGGATAAGGGTTATGTTCTCAGATATGAGTGACCAATGTGTAGCTTTTTTCAGTGAGTGGGGTTACTAGGAGGGAAGTCGGTGTGTGGAGACACTTCATTCATCATTAGATGAGCTGTCAGTGGAATCCGTAGATTCAGAGATAGTGGAAGTTTCAGGGATGGTCAATGATTTCATAGACGTCTTCCCTGAAGACGTTGGGATTCTACCCCCTCGATGTGATGTAGAGTTCAAGATATACTTATAACCCCGTGCCCATCCTATTTTGTGGCTCTATATCGGATAACTCCTTCTGAGTTGTGAGAGTTTAAGATTCAGGTTAATGACATGATAAAGAACGGTTTTATCTGAACAAGTGCATCTCCATAGGGTGATCTTGGCTTCTTCACAAGAAGGTAGATGGTCATCTCAGGCTGTGTATAAACCACCGAAGACTGAATCAGGTGATGGTCAATAACCGTTACCCCCTCCCAAAGATTGAAAACCTTTTTGAACAGTTAAATGGGTTAGTTTGGTTCTCCAAGATCGACATACGGTCTAGATATCACCAGTTGAGGGGGAAAGAGGGTGATATCTCGAAGACTGCTTTAAGGAACAGATATGGCCACATTGAGTTCGTTGTTATGTCATTCAGCATTACAAATGAACTAGCTATGTTCATGGGGGTTATGAAATCTGTTTTCCATGAGTATCCGGATAGGTTTGTAGTTGTGTTCATCGAAGACATCCCGATCTACTTGAGATCGTAGGAGTATCACGCAAAGCATCTAGAGATGGTTTTGGAGGTCCTCCGACACCACCTGCTCTATGGGAAGTTGTCCAAGTTCAAGTTTTGGGAATGAGAGGTGCACTTCCCTGGACACGTGATGTCCTAGTAGATAATTCTAGTGGACCTATCGAAGGTTTAAGTGGTTGTTTCTTGGGAAACACCCAAAAACCCGGTAGAGATTCATATCTTCTGAGGACTTGAAAGTTACTACTGGAGGTTCATGCCCAACTTCTCTTGAGTTTCAGCACCTATTATAGCCTTGAACAGGAGGGAACACAATTTCGTATAGAGTGAGAAGTTCCAGGAATCATTCAGTTATCTAAAATGAAATTGGTCAGTGCCCCAGTGCTGAGGTTTCCAAAGGAAGAGGTAACTTTTGAAGTTTTCTGTGATGGTTCCAGTCTGGGCATGGGGTGTGTGCTGATGCAGTAGCGGGGAGTGATCTCTTATAGTCCATGAAATTACGTACTCACAAACGTAACTATGTCACCCATGACTTGTAACTTGTATCAGTTGTGTTTCCACTGAAGTTGTGGTTTCATTACCTCATCGAGGAGCGCTTCATGGTCTTCACATACCACAAGTTCCTGAGGTATGTCTTCTCCTAGCGAGACCTGAACTTTCGGCAGTAGAGGTGGATAGAGTTTCTCCAGGACTATGACTTCGAGATCTCCTAAAACCCAAGAAGGGGGAACATGGTGGCTGATGCATTGACTAGGAAGTCACAGAAGGATGTGGTTTGGGAGTCTGTATATTCTTGGACATAAATAGGGGGTTAGATTCTTTACATATGAAAATGAATGTGGAAGATATTAGAGGTTGTCTATTTCAGATGATAGTGAAATCTTCCTTTGTACAATAGGTGGTGGAGTCTTAGTGCTTAAATTTGGAGGCTGAAGTGATGTGTGATCATGTTATCCAGTGTGATGCTCCAGAGGGATGGTCAGAGGATGGTTAGAATCAGATGATTTTCTGTGGGAAGTTGTTTGTCTCAGAGACAATGCATGAGGGACTTCTCTACGAGTTCTATATCTTATCTTTGGAAGTACATATAGAAGTATCCAAGATGTACTAGGGATTGGGAGGTTAGTTTTGGGTTCCCATAGTGAAGCGGGTATCGGAGGAGTTTGTGGAAAAGTGCCTTGTGTGTCAGCAGGTGAAGGATGAGCAATGTGTTCCCAGTTGGCTACTACAGCCCTTAGACGTTCCTGGGTGGAAGTTGGATAATGTCTCGATGGATTTCATCACATGAATACCTATATCTGAGGGGAGATGTGATTCCATCGAGGTAATGGTGGACCGTTTGATGAAATCATATCACTTCTTGGTGATAAAGGACTCGAGCACAATGGATGCCTTGGCACAGATGTACGTGGGTGAAGTTGTGAGGATACATGGAGTCCCAGAACCATCATTTCATATTTAGATGAATTCTTTACTTCATAATTTTTTATGGGGTTACAACATGGTTTTTTCACCCAACTATGCCTTAGCACTTCTTTCCACCCTCTAACAGATGGGCAGATAGAGAGGACCATCCATATGTTAGAGGATATGTAGCGAACATTGTTCTGGAGTTTGGAGGATCATGGGTATGACACTTGACTCTAGTAGAGTTTGCCTACAACAATATATATCACTCTAACATTAGAATGGAACTGTTTGAGGCCTTCTACGAGAGAGAGTGTCATTCAACCATGTGCTAGACAGTGGTTTGGGAGATAGGTGTTCTTGGACTAGAGATAGTGTGGAGCATGACAAAGAAGGTTCAACTTGTGCGTGAGAGGATTAAGGTAGCACAGGACTAGCAGAAGTCATATGTAGATCATAGGAGGAGACACTTAGAGTTCAAGGATGGGGACCACATGTTCTTAAAGGTCTCCCCTCAGTGTGGACAATTGAGGTTTGGTAGGGGGAGTATGATTTCTCCTAGTTTCATTAGATCCTTTGAGGTGTTATGATGAGTTAGCGAGGTGGTGTATCTACTGGTGTTACCACCACCACTGGAGTGGATCCACAACATATTCAATGTATCTTAGCTCTGTCAGTATCTACATGATGACTTCCACATTCTTGACTGGGGAGAGTTGGATATCAAGGATGCTGCGATGTTCATGGAATGACTGGCAAGGATTGAGGATTTAAACAAGAAGGTGCTTCATAAATGGACAATTCCATTGGTTCGGGTGTTGTGGATACATGATGGCCTTGAGGAGAGTACCTAGGAATGGTAGGAACCGATGCGTTCCCATTACCCAATGATATTGTGAGTTTTGATCTTGTGTTTTCTTTGTATCTTTCTTTGATGTAATGCTTGACCTTGTCTTCTATAATATGGGTTGTTTCCCTTGTTCTCGGAATGTGTGTAAAAAATTCCTAACTATGGGGAGGAGAGAACATGATCCCTAATCAAGAAGCATTAAGGTGGATGTGATAAAACCCATGTGGGTGAGTCAGTGCTGCCCAAACCGGATAGTATATTAACATGGAAAAGTGGACTCCCTAATCCATATGTTTCGACTGTGTGGCCTTTATATGTGTGTTTGGTTACATGGTGGAGAGGATCAGTAGTGTTTCTATAGTTGTTCAAGAGATATATGTGAGATAGATGTTCCTAGTGTTTTGTCCTTAAGAGGTATCTTATGAGGTGGTTGTTCGGACCCCTCTCTCTTTTCTTCGGGTTTACTCGTAGATTCTCAAGGGCAAGAATAGTTTGATAGGTATTTGATGTAATGAAATGGACCTTCCTCATTCATTACATTGTTAAATTCTAGTGTTTGGGATGTCCTGGACACCATTGGTGAGTCATGATGCATCAATGTTGGTTGTAGGGTGTCACTGTGGTGTCAACTATCGAGGTCTCATCAATTGGTTTCACCAATTGGGGTGTCAGGGTCCTTTCCCCAGTTTTCCTATAACGCCTATTTTATGTATTATTACCCGTTTAGAGTTGTTTAAGGCCATTTTTAATGCCCATAAAATATGTTTTAAACCACCAAGAGTCGGGCATCCCTTGAGTTACCAAAACGTGTGTCCTATCACACCCTTTTTCTGTGTTTTCAAAATCTCTTGTGTTTTTTCCTGATACATGTTTTCTCCATTTAAATTTTATTTATCAACTCATATCCATGCACTGGTCTATCTTGCTATCTCTGACGTAATTAATTAAAACATAATTAATTATGACGTGTGTAACCACCCAGCCTCATGGTCAAACCATGATATGCTTTTAATGCACTTCGAGATTTCACATCTCGTAACTCTAGGATCGGGCCTTTTATCACGCTGAGATCTTATTCCTCAGCCTCTTTTGTTTCCTCTTGGTGCGCTTGGGGTCTCTCTTCCGGAGATGAGTTGAACCTACATGAGATCCAACCTGTTCAGTTCTTCTTGGAGTTTCCTAAAAGTCAAATCAACCTCAGTTCTTGGCGCAAGGAGAAAAATTCGGTCCTTGATCATCCAAGTAGGGGTTTTTCCTTCTCTCTTTACTATACATCATACTGGGTGGGTATGATGATGTTCCCTTACATAGATGAAACCAACTTTAAAGAAGATAATAAACAGAATTTTAAAGGATGAAGGGGTGGGAATGATGATGTTGTTGTTGTGATTTACTGTAGAGACCCGTAGCTTGACGTACATAGATATTAAATTACTTTTGCGGAATACATAATACATAACAAAAACAGACACACAAGGACCGTAATAGTTTAGTGTCTTTGGAAACTTGTAACGTAATCTTCTAATCATGGTGAAAGATCTTCAACATCTCCCATAAAGATCTTCCACTTTTTGTTTCCTTACCTAAAACCATTCTTTTAATCCTAGGGGAAAATAAAACATAAAAAGGGTGAGCTCAAATTCTCAGTAAGGGTAAGCATGGATAAAATAAAACATACCATATACATTTGAACTTAAAAAAATGAACATAGTGTTTAAACATCAAAATCTTGAGCAACGACATAAAATATGGAAGTACATAAGGAATAGATCATAATGGAACATAAACCATGATAAAATAGCATGGGAATAAAACATGAAATTGTTGCATCCATTAAGAACTTGTAATGATTTCCATAGTAGCCAAGGCATTGCTCCAAGACCATCTTAGTGGACAAAGTCCCATTCTGAATCGAGTTCACTCCTCATTTCAGTCCCGTAACACTGAACCGGATTAACTTACTGTTCCAGCCATGTCTATCTCATGAGATATAAAATCTTTACCAAATGCATTGAAGGGAGATATAGGTCCCACCCATATCATATTGAAATCATTATTACGTGTGCTACAAAACAATCATAAATCATTCATCTTAACCAAAAGAATAAATTGGGTTTCATAAACATCATTCCATCATAACATAATCCATATAAAAAAATGGAGATCATTTCATCAAAAGAAAAGTGAAACCATGTAAATCATATATACATTATACTTGAACCATACACATATGAAATAATGTCATCTTAGATGTTGAATGATTTTGATAAAACACTTGAAATGTATTCTTGAGGAAAATATCCTTTCTTCTTCAAAATAAATTTTTTTCACAAAACATCATGAAATTTTAAAAGAAAAGGATTTTGTTTAAAATATTCATGAAATTTTTTGGAGTAAGCTTCATGAAAATAAGTCTTGATAAAACCGTAAAAATCCTTTAATGCTGTATACGTTAAAAAAACATTCTTCTCATACTTTTTTTGGAAAAGTCAAAAAGTACCTTGTAGGGTAAATAAAAGAAAGATTCCTTCCATAACATGGGGTAAAAGTCAGAATGGGTAAAAAGGAATTTATACATACCTGAATACAATTTTATAAAACATGGACATGGATGATATAAATAACCCCAGTAAATACTTACGAATAAGCAATCTTAGATAAAAATGAGATTTGCAAAATTATCCCTTACCTTAGGTCTGATATTCTTCGTACGTATCCGAACCTCTTTTATAATGATTTAAATAATTTTATTGACTTATTACAGAATCATATTCATTATTATTATATCATATATGTTTCACTTATGACTTTATATTACCCGTTATTTTGTAAATTCCATGTTAAAGCAGTGTTTTGGGTAAAATCATTTTATATATCGTATGTGTTTCGACTTGTCGTTCTTGATATTATTAATTATATCCTGATTTACATAATTCTAGAATGTAAAACATGATTTATATATAATATATATTATAGATCTATAAAATGAATGAAATACACCGTTCATGGAGACGGTAGGCCATACGTACGCATGAACGCTGTTTTCATTTCCATTTTGAATTGAATGGAATTAAGTAAATGACATACATAAATATATATATACATAAATCCAGTATCATTATTATGTCATATATTTTATTATTATTCATTATATATACTTTATAATCATTCATGAACGGTTAACATGGTGAGTGAATCTCATCGCGTCGTGGAGATGGTAGTCCGTACGTACGCACGAGCGATGATATCATTTCCAAGATCGTGGAATTGTAATAAATTGTATGTATAATATTAAAGAATCAATATAATTTTAAAATAATCATATATATTCATTAATTTCACCATTAGACCCATCCATGTAAGGTGGTGGTGAAAAATAGATTACACCACTGCGTGGAGACGGTATTCCGTACGTACGCACGCGCGGTGATTTCGTTTTCCGTTGGATGGATAGATGGTGAAATAGGGTTGTTTAATACTTATAATAACATATACATATATTATTGATACTGATATTATTACCTCATAATGAAACAACTAAAAAAAGAAGAAGTGGAAGAAGAAATAAAGTTGAAAGAATCGGTAATGGACATTAACTCTTCTTTGAAGCGCCTCTTTGAGACCTCCTCTTAGGGTACTGAAATTGGTCTTTGAAGAAGACCAGGACCTCTAGGATGTTTCTATGGAAGTGTAGAATAGAATTTGGCAGGGGTTGGACGAGCTTGAAGTCTCAAAGTGGTGTGTGGAAGAGAGTGAGGAGGTGCCCTTTTATAAGGGAGGAGAGGGGCACCTTTGGAATAACTAAAAATATTATTTTATTATAAAGTCAAATTCTGTTTTTAATAGCTCCAAAATGATATAATTCGAAGCTAAGGTGGGGATGGGTCGAAATAATCTCATCCAATTTAATTTAGACAAGTTTAGGTCATTATATGAACCTTATCTTTTAGTTTTAACTCTTAGTTAATTAGATTGACATTTACCATGTCAATTTGTATTTTTATATTGTACAGTTAATAAACATACCATATACATCCAAGCGACCCCCCAAGGGGTCCATTAATGATACACCTATCATGATATAAGTATCTTGGCTGAACCTTAGATTTTTAGGAATATAATAAAAATTAATAATATAATATTTGTTTTAAAAACTATTTTATGTCAATTTTGACACTATTTGGTAATTGATTTTTTTTAAAATCATAACAGAATGATTAGTTCGAAAACAATATATTACATCAATAATAACATGTCATATTTACATAGTAAATTATTGGAATTCATAAAAAGTCTCAAATTTCATTTATTTGGGTATTTATAACATCAATTATGTCAATATGTCATTAATAGGATAATTACTGCATCATCACTGTATCATAAATAAATTACATTATTTGAAGTATAAAAATTAAAACTAAAATACCATTATGTTGGAAAATATTTTAGATTTGTAATTAATATTTATAGTCTAATTTATCTTATCCATAACCCTATATTAAAATTGATTTCGTTATTAAGCTTTGATTTTAACTATTTTAACCCTTCTTTTAATTAATTGATAATAAATGTCCTAATCTAATCCAATTGGGCCTAAATGGTAATATTTTATTCCTAAGGTTGTTTTTGGTCGAATTACACTAATCCAATAGAATTATTACATGTGTTAGGGTAATAATAATAACTCTTTTACCCTTAATTACCCTATTTACTTTTAACCGTGGTAAAAAAATGTAAAACGTTACTATTCATCAAAAATTATTTTCATCTCATTGAACCACATTTTACTACTTTATATTAACCGTGTCTCTCAGATTTTTTAAATTATATTCACAGAAGAGGTAAATTTATGTTTTATGAAAAATTCTGTTTTTTTTACTACCACTTAGTGGTTTCACTATTCATCAAAAATTGAAGTTTTTCTGAATAATGCCAAAATTTCACCCTAAGCAATAATTGATATTCCGAATTCAAAAATGATGTCTATTTTACAAAATTGCAAACATATAAGTTTCATTAATTAATTTTATAATTAATTCCCACTGTTACAACAAATAGCGTGTTTGTAAGAAACAATATATATCAAAAGATTGACAAATGTTTATGTCCAATTTCAAAGTGAAATTATGTACAATGACCAAAATTGTATTAAATGGTAAAAATATATTATAAAGATACCTTAAAACCACTCAAATTCATAACTTATCAATATAAATTATTTTGATTAAAAAAGTTGTTTTTAATTAAAATTTAGAAATTTTCAGTATTCATCAAAATATAAATGTTATCGGAAAAGTTCCAAAATTTCACCCTAAGCTAATTTCGATATTCCAAATCCAAAAATGAAGTCCATTTTAAAAGAAAAAATTTATAAAATTTCAAAAAGTGGGTATTACTATTCATAACGGCTAGTGCATAATAATATTATAATAATATCTCGTTTAGTGAAACTCGGTATTGCGTACTACATACGCTATCGAGGAAGGTCGCGATTGCGTGTAATGCAAGGAAAGTCAAGGATGCATGTTGTGAAATATCCTTTTTGGTGTAGCGTACAACACAAGACATCAATAAAATTAAAAAGAATATTTTTCATAAAATCTCGGGGTGTTACATTCTACCCCCCTTAAAATGAATTTCGCCCTCGAAATTCGTCGAGGTTATAAATGGGTTACTACTTGAATGTTTCTTTAATCATAAAAAGGAATACCAAAACTTGGTTTTAAAAACTAAAGTATGAAACGTAACGGTTACCCAAATTAACTAATCACTGGGTTTCTACATAGGAGAATATAGGTGAAAATATGGATATGGAAGAGAAATCTAACCATCATGTTCTGATGGAGAGTGGTAGAGAACATGGCTATGAAAAAGACATCAATCACCGAGCCATAAATTTTTGATGATCTAAGGTACCATCTGATTCATGGGATATAATAGCACTAGGACAACATTTTTGGTTTTCAAGATCATTTCCCTAAAGTTGATGAAATTGGAAGTAGAAGAAATACCTTTTCGATTTTGGTACAATCTCACCATTGGTCGTTCTTTGGACAATTTCCACTTCATCTATTGAAGAAATAAAGTTGAATTTTCTATTCGTGAAGTGTTAACAGATAATGTGATAGAATGATGAGTCATTCCATCTGTTTCAAACAAAAGGATAACAAAAGTTATCAACAATACATAAGTCCATCTATGGTGAGGTTAATCGTATACGATTCCAAAAATGAACTTAAACTTCATATATCGTACCGCGTAATAAAATAAATTTTTTTTCTACTAACCAGGAACTTCCTGTAGGTCAGTGGTAGGCGATAAAGGCTAGTCGCACTTCGGTTGTGGGTTTGATTCCCACAACCTTGTCCGACGCGATGGGTTGTCGCCCATCCTGCAGGTTTTCCTTTTTCTAAAACTACATTACTATAACAACCCATCAATAATATCGAAAAAAAGTTCTATCCGTAAACAATACTAACTTACGTCCAACATAATACATTCCAATCTTTAGGCTTATCTAAAATACTTCGGTCCAAGCTCATAGTATAATGAAAATGATTACTTGAAATGTCACATAACAATCATGTGAGTGACATCATTTATCCCCCATATATCATAAGATATATCATGTTGGTCAAATTACAAACATATGAATACTTTAATCATGTATTCTCTTTAAGAATGAATACCCATTGAACATTAGTGAAAACATTAATACAGTTAAAAATTAACACTTTCCACATACCAAAATCCTCAAAATTCTATATACTCAAACCATGATATCACTTAGTCCTTATATCAATCATGAGCTCATGAATACAATCAAACATCTCTTTATCTTCTTATCCCTTCATTATGTGCATATCATCTGCTTTACAAAATATTTGAATCACTTTTCATTGTTATCGGTACCATAAAATTATTGAAAACCACAATAGACTAATACAAAATTTATTCTAATACACCATAAAAGTACCTCAAAAACATTATTCTTGAATACCAATACATAAACACTTCAGTACATCCTCTTCAATTATTGTCCTGGAATCAGTCCTTCCTTGATTTAGAAGTCACTTTTTAGGTCAGGGCATTGAGTTGGGTAATGCCCATGTTCTCCACAAATAAGACATTGAACTCCATAACAGTCTGTCAGTCTATGACCCTTTTCTCCACATAGATAACATCTTCCCCTCCATTTGAGGTATTCCTCAAGGTTCATCTTCCCTTCTTTAGAAATCTCAATCTTCCTTTCTTTATGCTCCTCAACATGCGAACATGCATAAAAGTCTACTTTCCTCTTATTTGATGAATTAGGCATACCACTAAATTTCACCTTGTTAATCATATATCGCGATGACTGATTCGGCATAATCATAATATCTTTCTCTCTACGCATTACACAATTTTGTTGCTCATAGTCACCATTTTTTCCATTGGATTCAATGTTAACCGAATTCTTTCTGGTTCCCTCCATTGACTAAAACACAAAAAAAATTTCTCTGAGAGGCAAAAATCATGCTAGGGAAAACAACACAGTAAAGGGGGAGTACTGTCAATATCTATAATCATAGGCTAAATTCTATGATCATTACCATAGTTCTATGACTATATCCTATACGTATACTTATCCTATGGGACATCCCTAGACATACCATAGAAATATGTCTAGGGATCTCACTAACGTTTTCGCATCCTAGTTTCCAAAGGTTAACTAAACCTTTCCTCTGATACCAATTATAGAGACCCATAGCTTGATGTACATAGATATTACAATACTTTTTCAGAATACATAATACATAACAAAAACAGACACACAAGGACCGTAATAGTTTAGGGTCTTTGGAAACTTGGAACGTAATCTTCTAATCGGGGTGAAAGATCTTCAACATCTCCCATAAAGATCTTCCACTTTTTGTTTCCTTACCTAAAACCTTTCTTTTAATCCTGGGGGAAAATAAAACATAAAAAGGGTGAGCTCAAATTCTCAGTAAGGGTAATCATGGATAAAATAAAACATACCATATACATTTGAACATAAAAACATGAACATAGTGTTTAAACATCAAAATCTTGAGCAACGACATAAAATACGGAAGTACATAAGGCATAGATCATAATGGAACATAAACCATGATAAAATAGCATGGGAATAAAACATATAATTATGGCATCCATTAAGTACTTGTAATGATTTCCATAGTAGCCAAGGCATTACTTCGAAAACCATCTTAGTGGACAAAGTCCCATTCTGAATCGAGTTCACTCCTCGTTTCAGTCCTTTAACACTGAACCCGATTAACTTACCGTTCCAGCCATGTATATCTCATGAGATATAAAATCTTTACCCAATGCATTGGGGGGAGATATAGGTCCCACCCATCTCATATTGAAATCATTCTTACGTGTGACACAAAACAATCATAAATCATTCATCTTAACCAAAAGAATAAATTGGGTTTCATAAACATCATTCCATCATAACACAATCCATATAAAAAAATGGATATGATTTCATCATAAGAAAAGTGAAACCATGAAAATCATAGATACATTATACTTGAACCATACACATATTAAATAATGTCATCTTAGATGTAAAATTATTTTGATAAAACACTTGAAATAAATTCTTGAGGAAAATATCCTTTCTTCTTCAAAATCAATTTCGTTTCACAAAACATCATGCAATTTTAAAAGAAAAGGATTTTGTTTAAAATATTCATGAAATCTTTTGGAGGAAGCTTCATGAAAATAAGGCTTTATAAAACCGTAAAAATCCTTTCATGCCGTATACGTTAAAAAAACATTTTTCTCGTACTTTGTTTTGAAAAGTCAAAAAGTGCCTTATAGGGTAAATAAAAGAAAGATTCCTTCCATACCAAGGGTTAAAATTCAGAATGGGTAAAAAGTATTTTAAACATACATGAATACACTTTTATAAAACATGGACATGGATGATAGAAATGAACCCAGTAAATTCTTACGAATAA
This sequence comes from Viscum album, assembly GCA_963277665.1. NCBI lineage: Eukaryota > Viridiplantae > Streptophyta > Magnoliopsida > Santalales > Viscaceae > Viscum > Viscum album. The sequence continues at coordinate 91,854,335 of OY728131.1, forward strand.
GCAATCTCAGAAAAAAATGAGATTTGCTAAATTATCCCTTACCTTAGGTCTAATATGATTCGTACGTATCCGAAACTTCTGTATAATGATTTAAATAATGTCATTAACTTATTAAAGAATCATATTCACTATTATGATATCATATATGTTTCACTTATGACTTTATATTACCCGTTCTTTTGTAAATTCCATGTTAAAGCAGTGTTTTGGGTAAAATCATTTTATTTATCGTATATGTTTCGACTTTTTGTTCTTGATATTATTAATTATATCCTGATTTACATAATTCCATAATGTAAAATATTATTTATATTTAATATATATTATAGATCGATAAAAGGAATGAAATACACCGTTCATGGAGACGGTAGGCCGTACGTACGCATGAACGCTGTTTTCGTTTCCCTTTTGAATTGAATGGAATTAAGTAAATGGAATACATACATATATATATATATACATAAATCCAGTATCATTATTATTCATTATATATAATTTATAATCATTCATTAATGGTTAACAAGGAGAGTGAATCTCATCGCGTCGTGGAGATGGTAGTCCGTACGTACGCACGAGCGATGATATCATTCCCAAGATCATGGAATTGTATTAAAGTGTATGTATAATATTAAAGAATCAATATAACTTTACAATAATCATATATATTCATTACTTTCACCATTATACCCATCCATGTAAGGTGGTGGTTAAAAATAGATTACACCACGGCGTGGAGACGGTATTCCGTACGTACGAACGCGCGGTGATTTCGTTTTTCGTTGGATGGATAGATGGTGAAATTTGGTTGTTTAATACTTATAACAACATATCAGTGTATTACTGATACTGATGTTATTACCTCATAATGATAAAACTAAAAAAAAGAAGAAGTGGAAGAAGAAATAATGTCAAAAGAATCGGTAAAGGGCATTACCTCTTCTTTGAAGCGCCTATTTGAGACCTCCTCTTAGGGTACTAAAATTGGTCTTTGAAGAAGACCAGGACCTCTAGGATATTTCTAGGGATGTGGATAAGGGAATTTTTTAGGGTTTGGCCGATCTTTAAGGCTCGAAGTGGTGTGTGGAAGAGAGGGAGGAGGTGCCCTTTTATAAGGGAGGAGAGGGGCACCTTTGGAATAACTAAAAATATTATTTTATTATAAAGTCAAATTCGGTTTTTAATAGCTCCAAATTGATATAATTTGAATCTAAGGTGGGGATGGGTCGAAATACTCTCATCCAATAGAATTTAGACAAGTTTAGGTCATTATATTAACCTTATCGTTTAGTTTCAACTCTTAGTTAATTAGATTGACATTTACCATGTCACCTTGTATTATTATATTGTATAGTTAATAATCTTACCATATACATCCAAGAGACCCCCAAGTGGTCCATTAATGATACACCTATCATGATATAAGTGTCTCGGATGAACCTTAGATTTTTAGGAATATAATAACAATTAATAATATAAAATTAGTTTTAAAAACTATTTTATGTCAATTTTGACACTATTTGGTAATTGATTTTTGTAAAACTCATAACAGAATGATTAGTTCGAAAAAAATAAATTAAATCAATACTAACATGTCATATTAACATAGAAAATTATTGTAATTCATAAAAAGTCTCAAATTACATTTATTTGGGTATTTATAACATCAATTATGTCAATATTTCATTAATAGGATAATTACTGCATCATCACTGTATCATAAATAAATTAAATTATTTTAAGTCTAGAAATTACAAATAAAATACCATTATGTTGGAAATAGTTTTATATTTCTAATGAATATTTATAGTCTAATTTATCTTATGTATAACCCTATATTAAAAATGATTTAGTTATTAAGCTTTGATTTTAACTATTTTAACCCTTCTTTAAATAAATTGATAATAAATGTCCAAATCTAATCCAAGTGGGCCTAAATGGTCATATTTTATTCCTAAGGTTTCTTTTGGTCGAATTACTCTTATCCAATAGAATTAGGACATGTGTTAGGGTAATAATAATAACACTTTTACCCTTAATTACCCTATTTACTTTTAACCGTGGTAAAAAAAAGTATAAAGTTACTATTCACCAACAATTATTTTCATCTCATTGAACCACATTTTACTACTTGATATTAACCGTGTCTCTCAGATTCTTGAAATTCCTTTCACAGAAGCGGTAAAATTAAGTTTTATGAGAAATTCATTTTTTTAACTACCACTTAGTGGTTTCACTATTAATCAAAAATTGTAGTTTTTCTGAATAATGCCAAAATTTTACCCTAAGCTATAATTGATATTCTGAATTAAAAAATGATGTCTATTTTACAAAATTCCAAACATATAAGTTGCATTAATTAATTTTATAATTAATTCTCACTATTACAACAAATAGCATGTTTGTAAAAAACAATATATATCAAAAGATTGACAATTGTTTATGTCCAATTTCAAAGTGAAATTATGTACAATGACCAACATTGTATTAAATTGTAAAAATATATTCTAAATATACCTTAAAACCACTCAAATTCATAATTTATCAATATAAATTATTTTGATTAAAAAAGTTGTTTGTAATTAAAATATAGTAATTTTCACTGTTCATCAAAATATAAATGTTATCGGAAAAGTTCCAAAATTTCACCCTAAGCTAATTTCGATATTCCAAATCCAAAAATGAAGTCCATTTTAAAAGATAAAATTTATAAAATTTCAAAATGTGGGTATTACTATTCATAACGGCTAGTTCATAATAATATTATAATAATATATCGTTTAGTGAAACTCAGTATTGTGTACTACACACGCTATCCAGGAAGGTCGCGATTGCATGTAATGCAAGGCAAGTCAAGGATTCGTGTTGTGCAATCTCATTTTTGGTGTAGTTTACAACACAAGACTTCAATAAAATTAAAAAGAATATTTTTCATAAAATCTCGGGGTTTTACATTTACCATCATCCTTATGTTTTGAATTGTATGGGCTTATGTCCAATAAAAATCATGGTCATTGGTGGTCCTTTCTTGAACAATAATGAAGCTCTATTTTTCTGGAAAATCATGTGATTGACTGACTATAACCCTGATACTGGTTAATCATGTAATCATTGATGATTAAGTGGATTCTTGATGAATAAGAATCCTTGTATGATTAACCCAACTAAACAAATGGAATGAAGGAACATAATGAATAGTGTGGTTAAATCTTGAAAATTCCTTTATTTGTTCTAGTGATATGTGTGGGGGCTCTGTTTGATTCTGTGTGGGGTGACGTGGATGGGAATGGAATCTCTGGTAGAGAAGCTGTTGGTTTGTGAATCTGAGGCCGTGTGGAGTAGGCGGTGAATGTTCTGAACCCTATATGTTGGGGCTTGGTTTGGTTCCAGTACTTTTTAGGACCTCAGGGATCCCTTTTAATATTGATACATTACAAGAGTGACAGATGTGAATGCTTAAACATCTACTTGGAATTTTTTCCTTCAGTTGTTTCTTTGGATTGAGGTTATCCTTATATTTTCCTGGTAGTGGAGAATTATTTAAATGGAAATCACTTGAACATGATAAGGATAACGAGTACAATAGGCAACTAATTTATAGGAATGGGTTGTGTTCTGGTTGTGGTTGTTGTGTATTTGTGCATGTAGGGATAACAAGAAGAGTGGTTGTGTATGGGATGGTTGTCTGTTTCGAGACGCTTTGGTTGGGATGAGTTCTTGTTTACCTATATGCATACAGTTTAGTTCTTGTGTTTCTTATCCGCACCCCACCAATGTTGATAACTTTGTTCCGAACACCACCATTTCAGAGGGGAGGGTGTTTCATCCAACATTATTATGAGTAGATGCTTATTTTCTCCTTTATGCTCCCTCTCCTAAGTATCCCAAGACTCTTCGTATAGGCTATGAATGCCTAATGTTCACTATGGCCCAAGACTCTTCGGGTGGGGTGTGTTGTGGTAGTGGGACCAGGTGTGTGGGGGTATGTTTATTTCCCAAGTGTCTTCAGGATGATACCCTAGTTTCTTCAGGCATGGTAGTGGTTGTTCTGGCCCAGGTGTCTTCGAGTGTGGAAATGGTTGTTTTGGCCCAAGTGTCTTTGGGTATGGCAGTGGTTATTGTGGCCTAAGTGTCTAGAGGCATTGATATGTGTGGTTGTGGTGGCCCAAGTGTCTGTAGGTAGGATTCATGGTTGCGATGGCCCATAAGGTTGTTGTTGGGGTGGAAGTGGGACTACAATAGAACTTGTGGTGTAGGTTTGATGCACATGATGTCCTAAATAACCAGTGGGAAAGTGGTGCGGGGTACCCAAATATTGTTGTGCTATTACTATTACTTTACTTGACTTTTAGTATTTGGGGAGTGTTCCTTGGTGAGGTTGGGTAGATATTTTCCATGTTAGGTGTTTTGGTTACCTATACATTCTCACGGGGCATTAGAATGCCTCCCCACTTGTGCACGAGAGCATTTTGTCTCCCTACTAAGTATACATGTATAGTCACCCTACGTATATAAAACTGCTTTCATGATTCTAGGAGGACTTTGAGGACAGTGCTGGAACTTACTATCTTTGGCGTCAATATAGTCTTTTTTGATGCTTTTCATTCTTTTGGTACTTTACTTTGGAGTTTTCTTGTATTTTGTAGCACTTTTTTTTGAACATGCATATGGAAAAAGGGTTTTTGGATTTAGTTTTACTTTTTTTATTTGGATTTGTTTGGGATATACAGTCTTATCTCCCGTTATTGATCTAAAAAAAGGGAAATTCTTTCCATATGACTTGATATTATATACCCTTGGTGCTAGTAGCCACTCTGGGGCCTATTGAAGGTGGGACTCAGGGGTCATTACCTCTTCTTCAACATTAATAAGGAATGGTCTGACAGTTTGTTGTCCCTTCCCTCATCTTGGGGAAGGCAGGTCGTGACACAAATGTTTCATCAAATTGCAGCTGGATGAGGAGAATTGATGGAGAAATTTTCTAGCTGCCTTGGTAGGTGGCTGGTGCACTTACCCCACATGACCCTTGGATGCTTAAACATTGTCTACTGCACATGCAGAATATTCAAACCACCATTGTTTAAGTCTAATGGTAGGTGGAGGAATGGTGGGAGTTGTTTAAAACTTTACACCTCCCTCCATGTCCATTTAAGGAGGGCTAAGGGAGCTTCCATCATAATCAAATCTGAGCCAAGAGAGCTCTTCCATCCTAAAGATCCTTGAGAGTTCCATGTGAGAGAGGTGTACAAAAAAGTTTTTGTAATCATTTCTCTTTGCAAAATAATTCCCATTTTATTCCATTTTTATTTATCTATTATCTCTCTTCATGGTCAGAGAACCACATCACACTATGCATTGCCCCATTCTCTATGCATCCCCGGCTCACCAACTCTCCATTGCCGCCTCCACCTCTGCAACGTCACCTTGTCGTCTCACCTCCATGCATCCCCGTCTCCTCCACGAATCCCTGCCACACCGCCTCACTGCCTCACTTCCTCACCTCCTCTCCCTCCTCCACAATGAAAGGTATTAATTCATGTATATGTGTAAGCAAAAAAATCTCCCTCCATGATGAGAGGTATCAATTTATCTCCATTAGAAGCTATCTGACCTCAAACTCATAACCTATTTTCAAATCCACATTCCATTCATTCATCATGAAGGTTTCATTGACAGAGATGAAAGAGATATTGTATAACCCTTTCAATTTTATCTCTCAGCCTTCTCGACGAAGCCAGGGAACTGATTCTAAGAACATGTTGGGGTAAAGGCACATTGACAACAAAGAGGTCTTCCTTATTTCCCATGGTAAGGTCTGACATGGCATTCTTTCCCTTGTGTCCCTAGGTTTGATCACTGTATTTTAGAGATGGAGATTATGGCAGAGATGAAAAGTCTAGTGGCATGTGGATTTCATGACAAGTGCCAGATTCATGGTACATAGATGAAAAAATATGCGTTGGTGCGGTGATGTTGGATGTTTTGTAGATTCAAGAGATTGTGTGACTTTTCATATCTCGATTCATTTTTGTGATTTGTTTAATTCATTTTGAGTTTTCTTTTAGATCTATAATATCATTTTTATATAATTAGATTTTTAATAATAAAATAATAAGCTCAAAGTCTTGATATTGTGCTGTGGATGTAGGTTGACAGACAGAACCATGTAAACTATTGTCTTCCCATGTTCTTTAATTTCTGGTAGTATCAAATATGAATCAAGATTATTGTTTTTTGAATGAAAAATACTAGAATTTTATCTGTAATTTTAGATTATGCCTCTTATAGTTCATTCCTGGAATAATATTTTGTAGTGAACATTATATTTTGTTATTGTGAATCTGAGTAGTTGGTTTTAAATTACTATTAAATTATTTTTGTTTGGATTTTGAAATGATCATATTTTTTGGATAGAAATATTGTAATAGTGAGAGGTTATGTTTTCAAGTGGGATAATATAATTTAATTTCTTGACTTTATGGACAACACCAACACATCATGGATAACAACATTCTATTCTGGGAAGCCCTAATTGGACCGTTTATGGCACTCCTCACAGAGGACATGGATCCTGATGCGGCACGTTCTCCACATTCATGAGAGGGGAACCTTTTTGTGTCTTCTTAGGCTAATAGGTTGGAAGAAAAAACTTATTTTCCATTGATTGTTGTTTCTATGAAGGTTCGTAGGGTTAATTATTGGTAGTGAGTCACTAGTATCAAGCATCGATTTTCTCTCTTCACTCTGTGACGTTTCCATTTTCCTCACATCATGCTCTGATATTTTCTTGTGGTTTGTTTTGATTATCTATTATTTTCATCACTATGATTTACAATGTTTTTAATGGATGCGTGATTTCATCCATCAACATATCCATGTTTATCGCTACATTTAGGGTTCCTATGATTTTTGATATCCCCTTCCCAGTGTCCCCTAGAAGTGATTCCCTCTACGACTGATACAAGTGAGTCACTACAAAATCAACCATCTTATTTCTTAATGTGTTCCTATTCAAATTGTAGAATGTTTTACATGAATATGCCGATTATATGTTTATAAAATGATAGTGTTTTTATTTTATATAATGTTTTCCATGAATTTTATGATTCCATATTCTAGGTACTAGTACCCTTTATGTTTTTAAATATGATCCATTTTATTTATTTATTTAAGTTCCTCTAATTAAATTTTATGATCTATCATCACTATTGTACATTTGTTTCCATGAAATATTTGTTTTCCTTTTACACTATGCTTGATCAAATATAGAGTTTTGTACTGTCACTATGTTATAGGTAAAAAATTATTCTTATTTCTTCTTCATGGTGTTAAGTTCATTTTTCCCCGCTATATAAGGTATCTATCTATTATTAATGTCAAATTATTCGAAGAATATATCTTTAGGTTGATAAAATGATATTTTGTCACATTCATATAATATTTTATCGATAAGGTATGTATTTTCATTGTTTGTCTTAAATGTTATTATGACATTATAACATCATTTAATGATTGAATCCTAGACTATGGGTTTTCATTTTACAGTGGATTAATATGTCGTTTTATTTTCATTACTTTTGGGTATACATGGCACTGAAAATCATGATTTGTGAAAATTGATTTTCATTCTACAGAAAAAAACAATTTGTAAATTTTTTCCATTGAAAATGTTGAAGAGAGCCCAACAAAAAACACAGATAAGAATTAAATTAGACAGAATAGCGTTAAAATTAAAGGCATAAACACATTCAGCTAAATCATATATGAAATTCTTTCATTTAACACTTTATATTTAATCTATATTAACTAAACCTGGTAAAATGCAATTTTAATCACCGACCGAGCTAGTGAGGATGCATGCTTGTACATAAGCTCCTCATTCACTGAATCCTTTGTCTCAAACAACACTAGTTTCTGCTTCATCCCATTCATCTCAAAAATCATACTATTAACAATGGAACCATTCTTCTACATAGTGATCTACAATATCATCCTCCATCATGTCCTCTGGGAGCATCGACATGTGGATCATTTTTTTTCGGGGAGCAGTAGTAGAAGTATTTCTTCGCCACATTACAATTGAACTGATTCATGTTTAAATTCAAGTATTCACATTTCTCTATGTCGGCATTAATGTGTGGTTACTTTGAAATTTTCACCTCCAACCACTTCCCAAACAAGAGGGTTCCATTAAAAAGGGTTAATGCCAACTTATCTTGAAAGTCGTCACTCATCTTTCCCACTTAATTTTCTCTCCCAAATAACATTGATTTTCTTAACATATTATAGATGTATCTTAGGTATATTCTTGAATTTTATTTCACTATGTAAAGAACATCATGGTTATCCATATTAGGTTCTTCATTTAATGATATATCCTGAATATTCATTAAGGTATGTTCATGAATTTCATAGTTTTATAGATTATAATTCACTCAATGTTTTAGTCTTCACCACTATAATTTCGATCAGAAGGTCAATGATTCAGTGATGATGAAATGTTGTTCATTAACATAATGGTATGTTATACCCATTCCATTTAAGCAATTTTTAATATATATATATATATATGAGAAATACTGAAATGGGGGTTGTTACATCACTATGGTTTCTTATTGAAGTCATCTCATGGATCTGTTTGTCTATATTTTATCATATACAAATTCATATTCCATTTCTTTGTTCAAATCTATTCGTATTTGTTAACTGAAATATGTTGGTTCATATATGTGACCAATGGATTTTATTTCAGTATGTATAGAAATTCATGTTTATCCATATTAGGTTCTTCTTTGAATGAGATCACACAACTATACATTGTGGTATGTTCTTGAATTTCATAGTTTTATAGATTATAATTCAATCAATGTTTTACTATTCACAACTATCATTTTGGTTAGTAGGTCAATGATTTAGAGATTCTGAAATGGTGTTCATTCATGTTATGGTATGTTATCCTCATTCTATTTAAGAAATTTTTAATAGATCTATTTGAGAAATACTGAAATGGGTCTTGTTACATCACTGTAGTTTCTTATTGATGTCATCTCATGGATATTTTCTTTCATATTTTTTCATATACAGATTCATATTCCATTTCTTTGTTCATATCTATTCATATTTATCAACTAAAACATATTGGTTCACATATGTAAACAATATTTTTTCTTTTTTATAGTAATTTCTTCTAATGTACAGGTCTGTAAATATGTAGGTTTCCATCATCATATGTTTTAGAGAAATCATTTAATGAAGTATTGGACCCCACACTAAAAAACTAAAAAATGCAACACTTTAATGGAACAACACCAGGATTTCTAGAATATCAATTCCTCTTGGCTCAATTCCTTGTACCTGAAAAAATCATCTCGAAGACTACTTTATTGATTCTTCCTTATAGGATTATTAAGGATAAAATATAATGCATATTTTTCTCTTCAAAAGATCTATTTTGACTGTCACTATGAGATATTTCCAGGGTTATTTATTAAATATTTCATTATATCTATATCTATTTGAACAACTCTACTTAACATATGGCCTTCCTAAGTACTTAGTTGTGTGAAACATCATATACCCAATTGTTATCTCATTAAAACCAATCCTATTATTACCAATTTAATGGTTTTGAGGTTTTTATTCCTCAATTGATTGTTTTACCTAAAATAAAAAAGATCTATGTTTTACATAATGAAATATAGGATAGAATTGTAGAGGTAAAACATGTGCCCCTCATAAGAAACATTATGGAAGATCAACTGGAATGTTATGGTTAAGTGGGAAATATCCACGACTATATGTTAGGCCATTCCATGTATTCCATACAAAAGTTAATGGAATTTTCAGGCCACTGAATAGTTCCCAATATTTTTCTATTATAATATATTTAATAACCTTTTATGGTGCTTTAATTTCCCCTCACCCAACTATTATGTCATTTTCATTTTCATTTATGTTTACACACTTCACCTTTCTATTTTTAGACTGTTTTCCCACATTAAAATCAACACTGTGCTTCTTAGAGATACAATTGTTATAGATTTTTTTATTTTTATCATATCCATATAGCATAAAGATATTAATTTTTTAATACGTTTTTTAATATCCCATATGATGATTTTATGTACTGTATTTTCCTTTTATTTTTTCAATTTTATCATATCTATGTTCAAAATGATAATGAGATTTAACTATTCTTTGTTTTTAAACAATGTGATGTTATATTATTTCTAGTATCCATATAATATGATTATAGGAGTTTTTATACAATGTGATATCCATTATCTATACTATATCTTGTCCCTTCCCCCTCTCATCCCCCTCCCTCTCCACGTGTCTCTCCCTCCATCCTCCCTAGCCTAATTTGCAAACATGTCAGGTCCTCCGTCAGAAACAACCGCAAGACTCAGAGGTACAAGAGGACCAGACCTACAGGTGGATGACCGCATGACTCAGGATCGTTTGTGCAGGGCACCCAAGGCATAACCAGTCAGGAAAGGATCATGTAGTGTTACTTATAGGGCGGGTAGTGTCACATGGCTCATGACTTTCCGACCCATCATACAAATGATCAGTAGATAATCAATGGACCACCCAGGTAGAGACAGATGTTTGACTGAGGAGGTCCGTAGGGAGTAGGCGAACGTGGCAGAGGAGTTGTCCGTGTAGCTGGTGGTGGGTGAAGATTTGAGATGCTACCGCCACCACCACTAGGAGGTCCACCCCGATCATAGGGATCAGGTGGACATGTGAGAGATCATCTCCATGCAGATGAGGATTACAATCATAATGCTCTGAATATGATACTAGGTATGATTTTTGTCTAGTCCACCTTAGTTTCAGTACTTATAGACACAGGTGCTAGACATTCTTTTATTCCCACTACCCTCATTCGGAGCTCAGAGATTTCGAAAGATCTATTGGCTCTATCCTTATGGCTAGATACTCCTACAGGAGTGGAATTGATGATTAGGCACTGGTTTCGGTAGTGTGAGCTTAGTCTTGGAGGCGAGAGCTTCGGCAAAGATCTCCTAGTAGCAGTGTCGAGGCCTTACGACGTCATCTTGGGTATGGACTGTTTATCGACATTCCATGCACAGATTAACTGTATTAGGCCCGATGTGTGGTGTTTCCGCATGGATGGGACAAGGTTTACCTTGACCGATGAGAAGGGAGTATTTGCAGAACAATATGGACATACCCGAAGGAGAGTGCAGCCAATCACTCATTAGTTAGCTTTACATACCCTCGGAGCGATCGATGTAGAGAGTCTGAGTTATCCTGTAGTGGTGGAACAGTACACATATGTTTTCCCTGATGATGTTTCGGGTCAACCTCCTCACATAGAGGTGGAATTTTACATTGACATGTTCCATGGGATGACACCGGTATCTATACCAGCATATCAGATGGCTCCCACGGAGCTTCGTTAGCTGCAGGTACTGCTAGAGGACTTAAAGGGGAAGGGATTCATCTAACCTAGTCTTTCTCCCTAGGCAACCCCAATTTTGTTCACCAAGAAGGTAGATGAGAGTGTGAGGCTTTGTATTGATTAACGACGCCTGAACTAGGTGACCTTGAAGAACAAGTACCCACTGCCGAGGACTGACGACCACTTTGATCAGCTGAAGGGAGCATGATGGTTCTCGAAAGATAGACCTCAGATCAGGCTATCACCAGCTCAGAGTGTGAGACAAAGATGTGCAGAAGATAGCTTTCTGATGTCAGTATAGCCACTTTGAGTTCTTGGTTATACCATTTAGTGTAACCAATTCTCCAGTAGTGTTCGTGGGACTCTTGAACTGAATATTTCATACATTCCTTGATCGCTTTGTAGTAGTCTTCATCGATGAAATTTTGATCTACTCGGATACTGAGGATGTGCATGCCTATCATTTATAGATAGTATGGATACACTCTGAGAGCACTAGATTTATGGTAGTCTCTCGAAGTGCTAGTTTTGGATCTGAGAGGTTCACTTTCTGGGACATGTCATATTGGAATCTGGAGTTGTAGTGGATCTAGAAAATATTGAGGAGGTTATTTCTTGGGAGCCACCTAGGAGTGTGACAAAAGTACGGAGTTTCCTTCATTTGGCTGGATACTACTGTAGATTTGTTCCAGATTTCTCTTGAGTTGTAGCACCACTATCAGTGTTGAAGAATAAGGAGAAACCCTTCGTTTGGTCGGTGAAATGCCAGCAGAGTTTTTAGGAGATGAGGTAGAGGCTGACTAGTGCCCCCATCATGAGGCTTCCAGAGGAGGGCATAAGGTACAGAGTCAACAATGACACATCAGGGACTATACACTTATGTGTCCTGATGAAGGACCAAGTAGTGATCACATATGGTTCTCAACAGTTGAGAAAAAAGGAGAATAACTACTCTACCTATAACCTGGAGTTAGCAGTAGTGGACTTCTCCTTGAAGATGTGGCGACATTATCTGATTGGTGAATGTTTTTCAGTATACATTGATTACAAGAGTCTCAGGTGTATATTCTCTCAGAAGGACATGAACATAAGATAGCGACGTTTGATTGAGTTCATATAGGTCTATGACTTGGAGATAGTCTATACTCCTGGGAAGGGGAACGTTGTATAAAATGCACTCAACAGGAGGTCTGGTATACAGCATCTAGCAAAGCAATGGAGCAACTGGCTGCATTACATATATCCTTTGTGGATAGAGATGCATCATCTTTTCTTCAGTCTCTTACAGTCACCCCCCACTCATTCAGTGATTCAAGGAGGAATAATGTGGGGATTCTGACTGAGAGACACGACGTGCTCAGTTATCCATAGGACATGCACCTAATAGATTTTCTGAAGGTGGGGAGCACGTCATCCTCTTTAGAGGACGTACCATGGTACTAGTGTCCCCTCAAGAGGAAGTGTTGAGGGAGTTCCACACATCCCCTCTAGCGATATATCCAAGAGTATCAAATATGTACCAGGATCTACGATGACAACATTGGAGGCCGAGAATGGAGAAAGCAGTAGAAGAGATTGTTTTTCGATGCCTCACTTATCAGCAAATGAAGGAGAAGAATTAGGTACTAGAATGCTTGGTTCAGCCTTTAGAGGTCCCAGAGTGGAGGTGGGATGGGATATCCATTGACTTCATCACAGGAATTCCACGTAAATCTAGGGGACATGACTCGATTTGGGTGATCGTCGACCGACTCACCAAGTCAGCCCACTTCCTACCGATCCGAGAGTAGGGTTCAGTAGAGAGCTTAAGATGCCTCTATGTGTAGGATATTGTGTGGCCACATGGAGTATCCTCGATGATTATCTTTGATCGTGATTCACTTTTTACTTATCGACTATAGAAGGGGTTGCAAGAGGCTTTCGAGATGTAGCTTCGTTCGAGCACCACCTTCCATCCTCAGACAGATGGTCAAACTGAGGGGACCATTCAGACCCATGAGGACATGTTTTTTGCTTGTGTCCTTGAATTTAGTCAAATTTGGGATAATCACTTTCCTTTGGTGGAATTTGCATACAAGAACATCTATCACTCTCACATTGGGATGGAACCATTTGAGGCATTGTACAGACAACCTTGCATAGCACCTTTGTACTTGACTCAGTTAGGGGAGTCGGTACTAGTGGGATTAGAGATGGTACGTGCTACCACAGAGAAGGTGCAGATCATCCAGGAGCGGATGATGATTGCACAGAGTATTCATAAGTCATATGCTGACAGGAGATGGATACGTCTAGAGTACGAGGATGGCGACCACGTCTTTCTACGGGTCTCACCTCGATGAGGTCTGTAGAGATTTGGCCCAGGTGGAAAGTTATTTTTGAGGTTCATCAGACCTTTTCAGGTCCTCTTCAGAGTTGGAGAGGTGGCATACCACTTAGCTCGTCCACCTCAGTTTCACCAGGTTCACGAGGTCTTCCACGTATCCCAACTAAAGAGATACATGCATGACCCTTCTCACATCATCAACCTTGGCGAGCTGGATGTCGACGATGGGGTGACATTTATGGAGGTTCTAGTAGAGATTGAGGATCGACAGGAGTGGGTCCTTCATGGAAAATCGATACCTCTGGAGCGCGTTCTCTTGTAGCACGGGAACCTCTAGGAGAGAACATGGGAGCGAGAGGCTCAGATGCGTGCTCAGTACCCCCCCACTTGTTCCCTTAGTTTGATTTGTGGAATATGTCGACGTAAATCCCTACGGTGGGTAGAATGTAAGGAACTATAATTTACATGTAATTTTTTTTAAAATATATGGGAATTTTTTGAGTCCATGAAAATTGATGGTGCGAGATTCTGAGGCCCGGAGTTCCCGGAATGAATTTCTGAACTTTTGTTCGGGTACGTTCAGTAAACATGAGAGCGGGTTTTTCTAACTTTTGAACTGGTGCTCGGAATTGAAATATGAGGACATCGTTGAACATACAGCGCTGATAATCGCTTATGGAGACTTTCACCTTGACGACAGTTGGTCGAGGGTGAAATATAATTTTTGGGTTGTTTGTGGAAATAATAAAATAAATTAAACACATATTTTTTTTAATTTTTTTTAACCACCCACTTGTGGAAGTTGAGAAGTGGGGACAACGAGACCTTAACCTCCCATGAGAGGTTATGGTGATGGGGACTACCAGAGCCTAACCTTCCATGAGAGATTATGGTATAGGGGACCACCCGAGGCCAAAACCTCTTAAACTCCCCTCTTAATGAGGGAGAAACTCTCAACACCCTCTTTAATGTGGAGGTGCCTCTTGAGATTCCCCCACATTAATTTTTCAAACTCAGTTAATCGATTAATTAGTATATTTTGAATTTATGACAAAAAATTTAGTATCCAACATAATCTATTATGTTGGCTACTTGGAATTTTTTGTGGAATTGGGAGAGGAGAGAGCTTTGGGAGAAATATAATACTCATGCGAAGATCTTCACCTCCCAATGAAGAACACTCCACCGATGAAGAACGCCAACTTCAGCTTTGACCTTCTTCCTCGGGACTTCTTCCATCGTGGGACTTCTTCATCTATGACGAATCAACATCCGTAATTCCTTCTCGCGACAACGTCAAAGAACAACCCAAGGTAGGTTTTTATTTGTGTATGAATACTTTTCCCATGTTATTCCCTTGAATTATTTTTCAGGATGGGGAATAAATTGTTGTGGGACGTTGTAAAGCTTGAAGTTCTTATTCAAGTTCATGTTGAGAAATATGCTACCTCCCTAACGCGGAGGGTATGGGCCAAAAAAACATTGCACGACCCCTCAACAAATCTTGTGATGATTTGTGGTGTTAAACGCGATGAAGGCGATGGCGCAACAACACCGCCCCGCGGCCACCGCCGCCTCGCGAATTCTAATCCATTTCAGCACCCCCACGGCCGAGCTGCTCCATGGCACCCACGACCACCGTGCCCCATGGATCCCCCACCAATGGCCCCATTGCACCGCCCACGACTGCTGTTGTTCAGGCTGAGCCGCCACCACCATCCGCCAAGCCGCCGACGTAGACCGTCAAGCCACCACCATCCGCCGAGCCGCTTCCACTAACCACCATGTTGTCGCCGCTATCATCCATGTCACTACCATCTACCGTGTCTCCATTGTCCCTCCAAGCCGTCGGGTGAGCCGCCTGCAGCCTTCCAAGCCACCCACGGCCTTCCGAGTTGCTTTGGCTGAGCCACCCGCAGCCGAGCCGCTCCAGATGAGCCGCCCCGCGGTTGATCCGCTCCGGCAGTGCCGCCCTGCGGCCCCGAGCAGCATCGGCCATGTCGCCCCATGGATGAGATGCTCCAGTCGTGCCGCCCTGCAACCTCAAGCCGCTCTGTCCGAGCTGCCCTGCGGCTTCGCGCCATCCACAGCAGAACCTCCTATAGACCCTCGTGTCCTGCCAGACTGCCTAGCGGGCCGGGCCTCCCAGCACGGGTCGGGCCGGACCCAGCGGGCCAGGCCGAACCCAACAGTCCAGGCCGCACTACGGGCCAGGCCAGACCCAGCAGGTCGGGCTGGGTCGGACAAAACCAGGTCAGCCCAGGCTGGGTCAGACTAGACCTGGGCCCACTACGACCATATTACATTCATTTGGAAATAAATTTGGCACCAGACATCCGTTTGATGAACCATCAGCGACGCTGGAAATTATAGAGTGAGTCGGTCCCTTTGAGTATACACCACTAGAGTTTTGGATTAAGATGGGAAACAGTCAGGTTGGATCGATCACGAATACAACCGGACCCCTATGACTAAAAGGCTAATAACTCACAGACCCGACGTCTGATTGACGTGTCCTCTATTGCGTTGAGACTCCTATGACATGGCGGACCGTTGAGATGCTTTTTCGTGGTACTTATTGGTAGTTGAAGTATCGACCAGTAGCTCGTGGAGCAGATCCTCTCGGAGACGAGTGAGCATAGTTCGGGAACCTAGTAGTTGGCTGAGACTTGACGATTGTTGTCCTTTTCGACATGGAGTGACTTGATAGGCCCAGTGAGGAGAACCTCTGTGTGATACGGAAGACCCACGGTGGGGAGCGCCTCTGTGTGACGTGATAGACCCACGGTACTCAACAGGAGGAGTACCTCAGCAAGTCACAAGGGGGCGCACCTCTGTGTGACGTGATAGACCCATGGTGGGGAGCACCTCTGTGTGATGCGGCCGGCCCATGGTACTCGACAGGAGGAGTACCTCAGCAGTCCATGGTTTGTGGGAAGTGCCTCTGTGTGACGCGGAAAGCCCACTATACTTGATAGAGGAGGGGATCTCTAGTAGACGAGGTGTTCGAAGTTGTGACTGGGAATGTTACTTGATACTACCCCTAGAATAAATCCTGGTGTGAGATGAGTTAGAACCTCTTTGTTTCTTCATGTTTGAGATGGATTACATGATAAATTAAGTATATGTATGGGCATATACCTAAGTAGGGTTATCTGTTGATTTCATACATTTTGGTTTATCCTTTGAGGATTTGGTGAGTCATTTAGTATCTCAGGGTCCCTATTGAGTATTGTTATACTCACCTCTGCACGGTCTATGCCCACATCTTTCTATGTTTGGTACAGATGACAGACAGCGTTGATCGAGGTTGAGAGTACCGAGATTGGATGGTGCCCGGAGGTGGACCATACGATGAGTCAGTACATGGAGGAGATGGATGAACATGGAGTGCTGAGGAGGTTATTTGTACCTACCCTTCAGGTAGGAACCTCAGAGGATGACCCAGTAGCTGTTTTCCTTTTTTCCTTTAGTTGTACATGTACTTTAGGTTCCTTGTACCTTTAATTTTGGGATTGTATTCTGGCCCCTTTTTACTTTCTGCACTCTTTTTGTTATACACTTTACTTATTGTTAGTATCTTGTTGTATTCATGGTTGCATGTTATTACAGGTTATAAAGGCAATGCCTTCCCAGTTTTACGGATTACGCCTTCCGGTGCTGGTCACCAGCCCCTGGCCTATAGAAGGCGGGCTTGGTGTAGTCACTGCAGAAGCCCCGGGGGATGGGTCATGACAACGTCTAAGAAGATTAGATCCTTCTCAATTCTTGTTATTGAAAATGTTACAAGATCCTTTATACATAGATCATTTTCCACTTTATTTTCTTTACCGGGATGGTAGTGGATTGAGCAGTCATAATCCTTGATGAGAATTAACTATATTCATTGGTTCATATTAAGCATCTTCTGTGTGAATATATATTTTATGCTCTTATGATCAGAATATATTTCACACTTTATCCCATAGATATAATGCTTCCGTATTTCAACGTGAATATAATAGATTCCAACTCCAAACCATGCATGGGATAGTTTTTATCATGAAATTTTATCTTCCTTATGGTTAATGCTATCACTTTATCATTATCCATGAGTACACATACTAATATATTCTATGAATCATCATTTTATACCAAAAAAGTTCCCCACTTATCAGTAGTATGAGTACTCAAGTAGTGGTAAGCCTTATTTTCAACTAATTGAAACAGTCTTCACATTCACTGGCCCTAACAAACTTTACTCCCTTCTGAGTTATCATGGTTAGTGGGGTTGACAATCGTAATAAGTTCCTCAATTTTTTTAATACCCATCTAGACTAAAGAAACTACAAATCTACATTATAGATGCTAGTATGAGCCACTCCTCAATTGCCTTTATTTTAGAAGGGTCAAAAGATATTTCTTTTTTGGTGATAATTTACCCCAAGAATGATACATCCACCATCCAGAACTCCAATTGATTTTACTTTGCATATATTTTCTCCCTTCTTAATGTCTTTAGAATAGTATTCAAATTCTACTCGTGTTCCTCCTTGCTCTTAGAGTATATTATAATATCAACTATAAAGATTACCAAATATTTGTCAAGGTAATCTCTGAAGGATCTATTCATTAAGTCCAATAAAATAATTGGAGAATTAGTGATTCTAAAGGGTATCACTATGAACTCATAGTGTCCATAACTCTTTAGAAAGAAAATATTGGTAATACCTTCCTTCTTCACATTTAATTTGTGAAAAACTGACTGAAGTTCCACCTTATAGAAATACTTGGCCCCACATAGTTGATAGAAAAATTCATTTGTCCTTGGATGGGGATACATGTTCTTTATCATGATTTTTTTGAGCTCATGATAATCAACACAAAGGTGCATTGATCCATCCTTCTTCTTGATGAAGAGGACTAGAACATCACACGGTGAAGCACTCAAGTGTATGAAACCATTGTCTAGATTATCTTGTAGTTTTTTATTCATATCCTCAAACTTAATGGTGGAAATCCTATAATAATTATTTGATATAGGGAGAGATCTAGGTATAATATCAATTGGGAAATCAACCTATCATTTAGAAGGAAGACTAGGAAACTATTCAAGGGACACATTAGTGTATTCCATCACAATGGGCTTGTCTTCGAGCATGATTCTCTCCATTACCTCAATAATTTGAGATATATATTATTTCTCATAAGGCAATAATATTTACAGTTAAGAAGATGATTCTGAAGGTGATTCATCCTCCTCCTTACACTTGTATAGAATTGTAAGGTACCCCAGGATGTGAATAGCGATCTCCCTTTCCTATTAGTTGATGTTATCTTTGTATAAATATCGCTAATCCAATACCAATATTGCATAAAACTCCACCAAAAGAAGTAAGTCAACATTTACTGATAGGTTTATTCCCCAAAAATTAACCATCAAGGAGTTATATAATTTAGATGCAACAATTTCACCACTTGTTGTTCTCATAGATAACTCAACCTTTATATTTTGAGGTGGTGTTTGAATAGTTCTAATAAAATTGTTGGATCTGAAATAATTCATAGAACTAGAATCAAATAGTATATTTTCTATTCATGAATTAATAAACAATGTACCTATCACTGCATTAGTTTTAGGATCCACATGTATTTTGGTTATAGCATATGCCCTTCCTTACTACCTTAGAGTTCATTGTTTTTGATTTCCTCCAATAACCCATATCTTAGGGAATTTTCTTTCATAGTTCCCATGTTATTTGTAGTTAAAGAACCAAAAAAAATAATTGTGTCCATCTAAACCTTCTTTTATACATCCCTTTAAGTGGGTTTATTTATTTCACTTCATCATTGATTATATTGGGGACCCTCTCTTCCACACTTAATGCACCTTTTAGTTTCCCATAGATAGTTTCCAGAATTATTCTTCCCACACTTTTGATAAGTGAGATGGTGGGTTTTTTTCCTCCATAATGTAATGTATCGTCCTGAGATCCACATAAATCATTCCCTCAGCTAGTGGGTCACATAGCCTTATACGCACCTCCCCATATTCTAGATGATTCCAAATAGGAGCGATGGTGTAAAGGAAGTATAGTGGGGAGACTATACCCTCATTTTAGAGTAACACAACAGATGCAGTAAAAAATAAACAATCGCGAAAGCATATATAATCAGATAGAATCAATAAAATGTAGAATCATTAATAAATAACTGAATAATTAAGCAAAGGAATAAATATATAACTAAACAACTGATAATAATATCAAAATACTCTAATGCAGTGTCTGATACATGGATGCATGACATACTGTAATACAAAAAGGGAACATGAAGATAAAAGCATGCTATACAAAAGTACAAAAATAAAAAATGAAAAATTCTACTCCATAAGAATCTTGATCTGATGCCTAATACTATGATTCTAAGCTATATCTAAAGGTAAGAATATCAGTAACCTGTAGCTAGGCCCTTTCCCTTATTCATACTTTCAGTCAAACAATATTCTCTGGTGCCATGGGTGGTCAGAGTAGTGTCTGAGATAATTGTCCACCACAAATGGTGACTACATATAATCCAAGTACTTCTCGTAACTAAATAGTGTGTAGGTAAAATGATTTAATTAAAAAATATGAATAAATAAACCACAGCTTTTTCAGGTTCCTAAAGGACACCTGATAGGTCTACCTACTTTGGGTCATTTCCATAATAATTTCTCTGACCATGATATATATATATATATATAAATATATATATATATATAATTTATTTTTATATTACTTCCACCTATATGAACCAATTATGTGAAGACGTAGGTTTCCATATATCTGGAATACTAGTCGATGGTTGTAACAGGGTATAACTCAGACATCCATAACCAGTCTAACAAGAATCAAAGCTCTATCAATAGGTTACATACCCTACATCTCATAATTAATGAGGTACATCATACCCATAACATTATATGGTGAGTGTGTCTCCATGGAAACACTATAAAATGGTAATGTGGTTCCTCAACCCAATGTCCAACTAGTATTATTAGTGTGGGATTCGATACTCAACACCCGATGTAAGGGAGCGTGATTTTTCCATGCTCAACTAAACTCTTACCTTTATTCACATCCCATATAAAGGGGTTATCACATTTATTATATATGTCATGAGGTAATACCTATCACGAATCTTATTAAACAATCCCATACATATATAAATAAGGCATAATTATATTGATAACATATTCATGATATAGCATAACACATGAGAAAAAACCTCTCATATGTACCATTATTAAAGTTAATTAACAATTAAATAATTGTCATTCTCAGAGAGAATTTATAATTACAAAAGTTAATGTGTGGTCTTTCTACCCTTTACATATGATTATCAAATATCCATTCATTTATTTAAGGAAAACTAGCCACCATGAAGATTTCAATCCATTTAATCCCTTTAATTTCAAACATTTTTAATTCTTGTAAGGAGATGGAAACAATATTGCCTATGCCATCCTATATACTCAAAATTAACCTATTTAGTTCAATGTGGTATGAAAAAACAATTCATAAGTCTAAAGGGTTCAATTGGAGGTGTCGTGGTCAACGGAGGGAATTACCTACCTGATAAATTATAATATAGGTTGCACCAAACACCTAAGAGGTTCCTTGGATTCTATAATACATTAACTTTACAAGGTAAATTCAATTTATAAGCTAAGAAGAATCCATTTATGCATCCTACGAATCTTTTTCATTTATCCACAATTAGCAATAATGGCCAAAATTACATGGCACACCCATGGGGTGACCATATAAGGGGTATTCAGCCTATAAATTACCAAATAAAGATCAATATATATATATAACAAGGTGTGAGGATCAATTTTTCATGAACAAACCAAACTAAAGGGATCCCTTTGAAAACGTTGGTGTGCGGAAAAACGAACTAGCTATGAAGAAACAAAACTCAAAGGAAAAACTACATGAACACCTACCTCAAGGTCATAGATGATGCCTCAATCAATATCGGCATCAGATTCACAGTAGGTTTGAAGAAAACTAAGAAATATTACAATGCCTTGAAATAGGGGAAATGATCCTAAACCTAAATAGTATGATGGATTTGAAAGAAAACTTCAATATGATATAAGAGTGAGGTTAGTCTTACCTAAGGAGTCCAACACATATTTAGGATGTTGATTCGGATTTCGGATGAAGGAGTTAGTGGAAATCCTAGGTTGGGGGAATATTTTGTTCCACAGGAGAGGATAATACCTTCTGTCACTGGAGGAGGATAGAAAAAGGAAATAGGGTTTAAGAATAAATGAGGGGTAACCTTGTAATTTCACCCCAAAATAAGGGGGTGTACGGTATGTTCATATGGTTTCAACAAACTGTGCACAAACCATGACTAGATCACTACTTGTTGGGGTGACCCACATGGTTAGGTGCATGGTTTGACTAACCATGAGAAAACCCTATGAAATTCCTCTATCCCATTGCTACAACTGGGTTCACAACCATGCGCCTTGGGTCGCACGATTGAAAATAAACTGTGAGGCCTAGTTCCTTCTTCCCATTTCAGCTCTCTAAGGTTTGAATAATCCCCAGACTCTATTGGAACCTTCTTTGATTGATTAGACCACTTTATTAAGGACATTTAAGGAATTCAAATTCACAAACTAATGATTCATACTTTAATTGAAAAGTGGGGTTGTTAGAACCTCCACTCTTTAAAGCAACTCATCCCCGAGATGGCCTTCGAAGGGTAAAGAACTACTATTAGAAATGTTTTCCGACCACTGAGATCATATTTCATCTTTCTTCTCCCAATTATTTTCATATATATGGTCATGATTCCATAACACCCATACCAAAGTAATGGACCCAAAATAGAGTTTTTTCAGGATCTGATCCACAATATTAACTAGGAATTCCTCAAAGGAAGCATCTATATCCAACTCAACCCCATGAGGCTGAAAAATAGGTGATAAGCCTAGATAGTATCGTGAATCTAAGATACAAGAAAGACAACATGCGTAGATCAATATCTATGTGGAAGTTCCAACTGGTAAGCCACTGGTCTGACCAATTTCATAACCTCAAACTGTCCAACGAACTTCAATGAGCGATTACCTTGCTTTTGAATACCTTTATGGCCTAAATTGAGAGACACTCACAAGATAACCCTGTCTCCGACCTCAGACTCAAAAGGTCGTCAGTGTTAGTTGTCATATGATTGCTTCCTAGACTAAGTTATCATAATATGCTTCCTTATCAATTGGACTTACTATGTAGTCTCTTACATGATACATGGTCCAAGCATATATACTTCACCTTCCTCTATCCAATACATAGGTTAGGGAAAAGGCCTACCATATAAGTCTTTATAAGGATCCATCTCCATGGTAGTGTGAAGTATGTTATTATAAGAAAAATTAAATAGGGGAATGTGTTTCTCCCAGGAACCCCCAAAGTCTAGGAAAAATGCATAGAGCATGTCTTATAGAACCTAAATCATATTCTCCATCTTTCCATCGATCTAGGGGTGATAGGCTATGCTCAGAAAAACCTATGTACCCAAGTTCTTCTTCAACCCCTACCAGAACCATGATGTAAAATTAGAGTCTCTTTCAGAAAATATAGAACAAGGAGCTCCATGATTATACACATATTATATGACATACAACCTTCATATTTCATATACCAAGAAGGTCTCTTACATAGGTAGGAAGTGTTCAACCTTCATCAAATGATCAATGATAACCCAAACAATATCATTTCCATGAGGTGATATGCGTAGATAAGTCACAAAGTCCATCAAAACATCATCCCATTTCCACTCATGAATGAAAAATGGGAGTAGAAGTCATTCCGGTGATTGATGTTCTGCCTTCACCTGGTGATAGGTGGAACACCATGTGATGAAGAAATCAATCTCACTTTTCATACTAGACCACCAATACTGATGATGTATGTCTCGATACATTTTGGTGACACTATGATGAACCTCCCTTTCTAGGGTCTGTAATTCCCACATAATCACTTCTATGATGCCTATTGGGGGACATACATTCCCATGGAACAATAAGGTATCATCCTCACCCATGGTCCAACTTGAATATTTATCATCATATGAAACACTTTCCCTTAGAACAAGACCTTCAGGGTCAGATAACTTCCCTATTCTTACATGTTCCAGAAGAGTAGAAGTCACTACTATGGTTGAGAGTATAGTCTAACCCTAGTGCTCCTGAATCTCAATGTACATTGTTGAGAATAAGGCTATGAGCTTCCATCCACCACTTCATTCCTAAACCACCTGTATCTTAGTCCTTTGGCTCAGATAATCAACTACTAAATTCCCCTTTCTAGGAGTGTAGAAAAGATCATAATAAAACGAATGAAGGTACTCAACCCATATGTGTTGTCAAAGATTGAAATCTTGTTATGTAAATATTTATTTGAGGATTTTGTGTTTTGTGAATACCATAAAATGCACTCCAAGTAGATAGTTTATCCAATAGTGTAAGCAGTCACAACAACAATGATCTTTAGGTCGTGCATCAGGTAGTTCTACTCGTGAGGCCTTAATTGAAAAGACCCAAATGAAATGACTCGCTTATCCAAAATTTGAATAGATCTAAGCCCGATACCTAATTCATACTAGTATAAAATATATCTTCTTCCTAGATCTGGAAAAATGAACATTGGTGATGAAGTCAAACAACCCATGAAATCCAAAAAGGATGCTTCACATGCTTCTATACATACAATTTTCACACCCTTCTTTTTCAAGCCTATGAGTGGTGCTTTAAGGAATGAAAAATATTGGATGAAGTGTCTGTAATATCTATCTAGACCTAAGAAACACTTAATGTAAAAGATGTTCTTAGGCTTCTCCCATAAAACTACAGTTCTCACTTTCTCTGGGACTACTGAAACTCTTGACTCTAAGATAATTGTGACCAAGTAAGTGGACTTTTTTGAACCATAAGTGTCATTTACTATTCATATAATAGATTCAGTTCTCTCTAAGTGTATTCAAAACATTACCATGGTGGTTGTAATGGTCATGTCTGGAGCCTGAATACACTAAGATATGGTCAACAAATACCACCATGAATGAATCTATATATGGGTGGAAAACCTGATTCATAAGAGCAATGAATTTTGTAGGTGTGTTCGTGAGTCTGAACGACATAACCAGGTACTCATATACCAGATCCTGAAAGATGTGTGAGGTACGTCTGATGACTTGAAACACACTTAGTGATAGCTCGACCTTAGATCTATCTTTGATAACACTTTCACTCCTTGAAGATGATTAAAGAGGTCATCTATTCTAGGAATTGGATAACAATTATTTATGGCAGGATGATTCAAATAAAGGTAATCCACACCAATCCTAATGGTACCATCCAGCTTCTTGGAAAAAAGAACTTGTAAACCCTAATGATAAGTGTTGGGGAATATAAATCCTTTAGCCTCTAGATCCTCCAACTATTTCTTGAGCTCCATAACCTCCGTAGGTTCTATACTATAGGAAGGAATGTTCACTGCTTCTGCTCCTGGAACAAGATCAATGGTAAAATCTACATATCACATCATAGGTTGACCAGATAATTTTTTAGGAAAGACATCCAAAAAGAACTCCATTGTAGGAGAAAAAACTACGGTTCATAACCCCTGGTCATTGAAGAAGAGACCGATGATCTGTGTTGTCACATTGTCGAGCCTCTACTACTTGGTCCCATCTCTAGTCACCCTGACATATCAATGTCCCTTATGCAAATTCATAATTCCTACTAATGATTTGAACCTCACCCTCCAAAAATATCAGCCAATATAGGCTCAATAGGGAACTAACAAGTCTATCCTGATGAAAACATCAAATCTCTCCATGTCGAGGAAGAATATATTCCACACAAAATGGTAATTTCCTTTCTCAAGGGGGGATCCTTAAAATAATGTACACTATATGATCAGATACCTAATAGTGTTTCTAGCATTATAACATCACAAAAGTTCTCAATATCAAGGCCCAAACTCTTAGTGTTTTCCTATGATATAAATGGGTGAGACATGCCAGTATAAAATAAAGAAGACACTAGAGTGGAGGCTATTATAATACTACCTAATGAAGTAGATGATCTTGTGATTTTCTCTTGTAGTGTAGGCTGGACTACATGTAACTAGCCTATCCCATCGTCGTGAGTCACTTCTCAACTTCCCTAAGCAAGCTCGCTATACTGGAGTTGAGAATCATAATTCTGACTTTCTCTTCCACGACCACCACCTCATCCTGAATGATCGGTGGTATTATAGACACCTTCCTATCATTATCTTGTTGGAGTTGATCCTAACCATGAAGTAGGTATTGATACCCACTCACTAGGCGCTGATGGTAAGGTCTTCCAGAAACACTAGAGATGGCACATCCTGTCACATCCTCTGAATTCCATTGGGTCTCGCATGCACTAAAGACTCGGGTTTCCCTGCTTCCCAAACTTGTAAAAAATAATAAAATTTTATACATGAGGATCTTGATAGATAATGCCTCTATGAGAAACCTCAAAAAAACCTATTTCTCCCATAAGTATAGGTACTAAAAGATCTCGGTACAAATCCACCCTATTTTTCACCCTCAAATTCCCTCAAATTATTCTCTATGATAAGGGCGTGGTAGAAGATTTCAGAAATGGTAGTCCACCTAAACATGTTAAAATACAACCGGATGGCATAAACCATCCCCTCCCCAAATCTCCTGGTGGTCATGATATCATCACCAGCCAGAGTTGGTGAGAACCACTCTGGCTCGGTGAAACAGAATAAGTATTCTATAACTGACATACCCCCTAATGTAGGTTTATGAATTCTCTTTTTCTATCATCCCTAAGAGTATGGGGAAAGAAGTAGTCCTTGAAGATGGTCTAAAATTATGCCCAGAAAATATCAGGATGCTGATCCACCTAGGTTAAAATGTCCCCCCAATTCTTGGTATAATCCCATAGCATTTACATAGCTAACTTAACCCACAACTCTAGAGGTGTCTCTAGATGCTCTAATATAGAATGTATTGCTTCCAAAAAAGACTCTGTAGCATGAGGCCTATCATCCCCAAAAAAGGTTGGAGGATGCTGCTGCTGAAATTCACAAGTCAAGTTTTCCATGCTCGGGACAGGTCAAATTAGACCATGCATACTCTGATGCATATGCAAGAAACCCTCTCAGAAATGGGAATCGGTGCCCATATCAGGAACTGGATGAAGTTCCATAGGAAAAAATATATGAGGAATCATTTGTTGTTCATGGCCCACCACCTTAGGAGCGTGGTTATCACCGCCTTCAGGGTGAATGACCAAAGGATGTCATGGAGACAAAATGCTACAATGAAACCACACACCTTAGAAATGATTCATGAAATTAGAAATATTTCATTTCATAAAGTAGTACAGGTATAATTCCTTCCTATAAAAAAGACCACGCGTCTTTGCCTGCACCAAAATCTAGGACTAGGTTGTAGAAAGAGACCTATAAGGCCATTAAAACACAATAGATACCCACTACCCACTACTAAGGTCAGGATCATGTCTATGTCTGTATGTCATATATATATATAGTTTTTTTATACTTTATAAGTGGTTTTCAATTTAAATTGTGCTATTTAAATATATTTGAATCACTTTAAAATAGTTGAATTATATGGTTTTCCATTTTCTTATCGATAAGGGTCCAAACTCCTTATGAACCAAAACATGGCATCCACTTGACCCACACCATAACACGTTCCATCCCATGCGACTCATGGTCCATGGATCAATGTGCCATAATTTAATGCTTAAGGATTCTACATTAACATATTGAGGAAAACACTTTAAATTTAAGGAAAACACTTTAAGTATCAATTATGTTTTTCAATACCTGTAAAAATTGTAAGCACAATTAAATACATACTCAAGGAATAATCAATATGAATAGTAAAATTCATGATGAAAATTAAACATGGAATGGAAATATGCATGAACTATAAACCATACTGTTCTTATAGTGATGCATGATCTCATGAAAAACCCTAATTTCAGCCGGCCAGAACAAAAAAATAACTAATTCAATGATAACAATATCAATAAAATCATAAATCAAGCACATCACCCAATGCTGAAATCGTATCAACTATAAATATTTTAATTAATAAATGAAATTACCCATCCCATGTAATTTGGGTTTTCCCTATAAATGGGTTAGCTATGTCCAAGAATAGGGTCAATTCCAAATTCCATTAACACCTAGTATCCTATCTAATACCCAAATAGTAAGAAAAAGGAAAAAAGGCTCTGATACCACTTTGTAATGTTATGACCCAAGATCCACATAACCCGTTCCCTGAGTCAGTGGGTCACATGGCCCCAAGAGGACTTCCTCATATGCCAGAGGCTACCGACCAGAAGCAAGAGTGTAAAGGTAGTATAGTGGGGGAGACTATACACTCATGTTATAGTATCCTAATGAATACAAACAAAAACAAAAAATATGAAAATCATATATAATTAGAAAAAATCAATAAACTATAGAAGCATAGACAAATAACCGAATAAGGAAGCAACCGAAAAAATTGATAACTGAAAAACTGATAATAATATCAAAATCCTATAAGGTAGTGTATGATATAAGGACGATTGGAATGATATAATAAAAAAGGGAATAGACAAATACAAGCATGCTATAAAATATTACAAAAAGACAAAAAAGTCAATTACTCTATGAATCCCAATCCTATGTCTGGTCTTCGTATTTTAAGATCCATCTAAAGGTTAGAAAATCAAGAAAATGTAGTAGGGCCCTTTCCCTTATTCATTCATACTATCAAACAATATTATATGGTTCCAAGGGTGTCTCTAGTAGGGTGTGTGATAAAAATAACATTAGGCCACCACTAATGGTGTCTACTTATAATCCAAGCAGTGATCGTAACTAAACAGTTTGTAGGTAATATTAATTAATTAACAAAGATGAATAGATAAAGCAAATCCTGCTCAGGACCCTAAAGGACAACTGACAGGTCTACCTGCTTTGGCTCCTTGTCAAAATAATTTCTTTGAAAAGGATCTACATATATATACAAAATAATATATATAGTTGAATATTATATTTCATCCACCTATATGAACAATGTATGTGTAGACATAAGTGGTCGTATACCTAGAATACTAGTTACTGGATGGATTGAGGCATAACACAGACATCCATAACTACTCTAACGAGCCTATAGGATTCATCTATAGGGTACATGCCCTATATATAATAATAAATGGTGTAAATCATTCCCTTTACTCAACATGGTGAGTGTGTCTCCATGGAAATACTCTAAAAATGGAAAGTTGTGGCTCATCCCAACATCCATCTAGTATTCGTTGTCCGAGATTCCATAATCAACACCTAATGTAAGGGAGCGTGATTCCACCATGCTCAACTGAATGCTTACCATCGTTCACAACCCATATAAAGGGGTCATCAAATTTATTATATAAGGAAGAAGAAAATAGCTCTCATGAAAATTATTAAAAAAGATCATACGTATATAAATAAGACATAATTATATTTATAGGACATTCATGTCATAGCATAACACAAAAGGAAAAACCTCTCATATGTACCATTATTAAAGTTCATTTATAATTAAATCATTATCATTCTTAATGAGTATTTGTAATAGAATAAGTGAAGGTGTGGTCTTTCCACCCTTTACACATCATTACATAAGATCCATTAATTTATTAATGGAAAAAAACAAACCATGTACATGTCAATCCATTTAATCAATTTCATTTAGAATATTTCTAACTCATGTAAGGAGAAGGAAACCATCATGTAT
The DNA here is from genome assembly GCA_963277665.1 of Viscum album. Lineage (NCBI taxonomy): Eukaryota > Viridiplantae > Streptophyta > Magnoliopsida > Santalales > Viscaceae > Viscum > Viscum album. The sequence goes on from OY728131.1 coordinate 91,883,938, forward strand.
ATTCCATCATATATATATAAAACAACCTATTTAGTTCAATAAATCATAAAAAACATTTTATAAGGCTCAAGGGGTCAATTGGAGGTGTCATTGTCAAAGGAGGGAATTTACTACATAGGAAATTCCAATATAGGTTGTTCTAAACACCTCATAGGTTCCTTGGATTCTATAAAACTTTCACTGTACAATGGAAATTCAATTTATTAACTAAGAAAAATCCATTTAGGCATCTTATGCATTTGTTTCATTTAGCCACAATTTTATATATTGTCCAAAATCACATAACACGCACATGGGGTGACCATATAAGGGGTATTTAACCTATAAATTACCAAAAATGGATCAATATATACATATATATAACAAGGTGCAAAGGAAAATTTTACATGAAGAAACCAAATTAAATGGGTCACAAGGAAAAATCTAGCTTGCGACACAATGGCATAGCTATAAAGCGATGAAACTCAAAGGGAAAGCAATGTGATCACATACCTCAAGGTCATAGATGATGCCTCACTCGATATTGGCCAAAAATTCAAAGTATGTTGGAATAAAAATGAAAAATGGTCCAATACCCAAATAATAGGTCAATTGATCTTGCCAATAAATGGCATGATGGATTCGTAGGAAAACGTGAATAGAAGGTAAGAGTGAGATTAGCCTTACCTTCAGGAGTCTAATTCTTCCTTCAGATCTTGATTTTATGGTCAGATGAAGGAATTAGAGTAGATCTTAGGTTGAGGGAATTGTTTGTTCCATGATATAGGAGAATACATTCAGCCACTGGAGGAAGAGGAGAGAAAAAGGAAATAGGGTTTAAGAGTAAAAGAGGGGTAAACTTGTAATTTCAACACAAAATAAGGGGGCTCACGATTTTTTTTTATAGTTTAAAAAAAACATGCACAAATAGTGATTAGTTCACTACTAGTTGAGGTGCCCTACATGGTTAGGCACACAGTTTGAATAATCCTGCACAAACCATCACTACTAGAAAATTGTGTTATAGCCATGGTTTTCCAAAACCATGACTATATGTATTTATTCCACAGTTATAGCCCCGGTTTTATTCAAAACCATGTCTATAGGGTATATTTTCAAAGGCTATATCCATGGTTCAGTGAAACTGTGGCTATAACGTGTACCTATATCCATATTTTATCTATAACCACATAAATAGAGTTTTTTCGATAGTTATATCCATGGTTTGTGTAAAATCATGGTTATAGAGTCTTTTTTTGAGGGATATAACCATGGTTTGCGTAAAAATGTGGCTATATAGTATTTTTTTTGTTGGATATATCCATGGTTTCTATAAAACTGTGGCTATAGAGTATTTTTTCAGCAGGCTATAGCCACAATTTCTCTAAACCATGGCTATAGAGTATTTTTTTCCAGAAGCTATTGTCATAGTTTCTCTAATCCATCGATATAGGTTTCCCACATAAATGCATGATTTTTTTCACGTGGAAATATAGATGGAAGACCTATTACTATGGTTTATTGGTTATATCCATGGTTTATAATGATATATACACCAAAATATTCATATCAATTACATCAGTTCTCAATAGTGTACTAGTAATGCGGCTAGACTAAAATATTGGAGGTATAGAGATCAAATCACTCTGGTCGCTATTTCTTTTAAACCTATATACATAGTGTACAAATGTGAGGGCTATAGCCATGTTTTCCAAAACTGTGTTTGTAGGTTCTCTTACCATGGTAGAAACCATGGTAATATCCCACTAAAAATGTGGCTATTTCTTTTGGCTATAGCCATGCCAATATAATCCACGACTAATTGGATTCATGGCTATAACTTTTAGCCACAATTTTAGGAACCTATATCCACAATTTTAGGTTAGTGGAAATAGAAAAATTTACTACTTGTGCATGTGAAATGGCTCTATCCCATACCTATAACTGGTCACACGGCTGTGCACCTTGGGTCGAACGGTTACATACAAATTGTGTAGGGAAATTCCTTCTACCCATTATAGGGCTCTAGGGTCCGAACAACCCTCAAACACTCCGAGAACCTGATTGGATTGATTATAACTCTATATTAGGTTTGTTTAAGGAATTAATATTTAAAAAATAATCATCCATACCTCCATGTAAAAGATGGGACATTACACATAATATTATTTTATTGGACCCTCTGAAGAGAATTACATCTTATGTTTCTTGTCTCCATTCCCATGAGACCACTAAGAATCATCAATCTCTATCTCAACATTAAGGCCACAATGAAAAATCTCTTCTTGACTATAAAATTCATGAATCACCATGACTTTTTGTAGACTTGAATTCAGTCTTCTATATATGTGATCCACATTACTTTCAGTGTTCATGAAGAAGCCAGAGGAGTATCGTGAAAGCCTTGAAATTTCTTATTTGTACTCCCTGATAGATTCATATTCATTTTGATTCAGTCTAAGGAAATACATCTATATCTTATGATTGAGAGTTTAGGGAAAATATGTATTGGAAAATATTTTCTTGAATACTTCCCAATTTATGGAATCCATTTTCTCCTTAGACTTTGTGTTTTTGATATGTGTCCACCACTGATCAATTTCCCCATCAAAAAGATAGACTCTTAGTAAAAATTGCTCTTCTTATAAGGATTGAAGGATAAATAATATATTCTCAATGGAGTTAATCCATTATTCCACAATTAGGGGATCAAAATATCCAATAAATATAGGAGGCATTTTTCATATAAAGTATTAAACTACAACATTCTCTTACTTCAGAGAAGGATTTCATTCCACATAATTCAAGCTATTATTCATAACTTGATCTAGTTGTTCTTTTAATTCAATGAAGTTTTGAGCTCCCATTTCCATCATATGTGGAATTTAATTAGGGAAATCATAACAATTCCAATAATATTGATTGTTTTCATGACTTATCTTATTTCAATCCATTATGTACGAAAATAAAGTACAATTAGGGGGATTGAATACTTAGATAATAAGAATATAAAATATAAACATTGATCATAGAAGGATAAACTTGTAAATGAAAAGTATATCCTAACTTGTGGTTCCCTAAGTTTCAATGTAGGTTATACATGGTGATAGAATTATACCAAGGGTTATTACAAAAGTTTTTGAGTCCTAATATCCAAAAATAAATAAACTATGTTCTAATACCAACTATAGTGACCCTAACCTTTTACACATATTATTACATGATTTTAAGCATAATTAATCATCAAATAAAGACCTAGGATCATAATGTCTAGTGCCTTTGGAATACTAGGTACATAAAATTGAATACATGTAAATAGAATAGAACAACATTATATAAATCTTCCATAATGTTCTCCTAACTTACATTGAGCTCATACATCTTCATAAGATAACTTGGGGAATACAAAGACAAAAGGGATGAGCTAAAAATCCATGTGGGGAAATAAGCATGGAATAATGCATGGAACATGATTTTGATGGTAAAACATGAGTACATAAAATTAATGGATACAAAATAAACATATGGATTAATATCATAATGAACATGAAATAATATGATCATAGAAATATTGGAATGTGGCAGTAACATTTAACATGATATAAAAACGAGTCAAGGCTAACTGCAAATACTATATCACATGGTGGACAAACTCCCATAATAAATTAGGTTTACTCCATAATCTCATATATAATGTATCTTGAGACTAATCTTTACCCAATGCATTGCATCACTATTGGGGTGAACCCATGATAACATTTTCATGCATATGTGTGCCACATAAAGAATATAGATATGCGTTAATGATGGAAATAAATGGGTATTGTAATCATGTCATAAATAATAATCAAAGGGTGTATCATAATGGTTTACAAAAAAATTAAGTATTTAAATCATAATTGGACATTAATAAGGTAAAATAATCATAGATCATGATAAATTATATCCAACTGAAGTGAAAACATGTAAAAATATTTTTCAAGAAACTTTAGAAAGGATCCACTTTAGCGCGGTTTAATGGAAAATATTAAACGGTATTTAATGGAAAAAATTGCATAATTTTTTCTATAAACCATAAATTAAATACGATAGTCATCCCAGATTAAATTATTGATTTTAGAAAATTAATGGTGGCTTAAAAAATATTTTGGAGTGCACTAGAAAATTTATATGAAATTGGGAAGTTTAGTTTAATCGTGTTTGCTTATCGAGAGGAATTGAGAATGAAACATCTTAAAACATGTATTTACCTATAAAAGAATAATGAATTAATCTCTATACAAAAATTTGGAACATATAAAAAAATTTCTAAGAATAATATAAGAAAAATTAAGAAATACATTTGGGGTAAATATAGAGAAAGAACAACCCAAAGGTAATTTAGAGGTTCTGAGAGACCCCTTACCAAATGTCCGAATGTGTTCACACTTGAAATTAATGTCATGGATAATAATATTAGATTCATTAATAATTTAATTCGGAACCAATTAAACATACTTTTAATTTACTATAATTTTATGATGTTCATTTATGGCCATTTTGATGAGTTATGATGTTTAATTTTGTTTCTTCGGGGGTGTTTGTTTCATAGTTTTAGGGTAGGTTTGCTTAAGTTTAATTATAGGAGATATTGTCAAATGGAAGAAAAAAATATAAAAGTGGAATGAAATGATATTAATATACTTCCAAGACTTTAAATATTCCCATATATCATTTTTTTATATGAGGATGATTGATTTGATAAAATGTTAATGATAAATGTTTAGTATATTTTGGCATTTTTTCGATCATCTCGAACTAGTTTTGTTTTATTATTTAATATTGTGTATATGTATTGGTTATGAAACATGAAACGCATTATATTATAAATTATAAAATTTTATTTAACCATTATAATGGTTTTGTGACATGTTTTCAATCTGGAAATGGAAAATGAAAAATCATCCTCCATGAAGGTGATGAATCGACATATCAGGGATACAGTCTTCCTTTCTAAAATAAAAGGGGAAGGGAAGTGATTTGATTCCTTATATTCCATTAAAACAATAAAATTTAATTATATGTATTATATTTTAGATATCATTTCAATTTTGATAGCGGGGGAAAGGATGAAGTAGAATAAAGGAAAAAATTTAAAAGAGGAAGAAGGATGATTTTACCTTTAGAATATCGCCTCATTGAGAACCTCTTTAAGACACTTGTGTTTGGTCTTTTGTTGAGAACTAAATCTCTTATAAATTGGGAAGAGGCTTGGGAAGTGTATTGGGTAGAATTAATACAATCTATAAATATTATAAGGTGTGAGGAGAAGAGTTTGTGAGGGACATATTTATAGGGGGAGGAGAGGGGTGTTATTGATTATTTTATTCATTTGTTTATTATTTTGGATCAAAACTATCAATGGTGTTTATTACCATGACTAAATAAAGTAAATAGAGAATGTGAGTTCGAGATAATGGGCACTTATATCACCCATGACTCAACCATTAATGAAAATTTCATTAATTTACTCAAAATGTTAAATAACGTAAATTACCGTATTTCACTATTCCCAAAAAATTCAACTATTTTAGAAATATCCTAAAAATTTACCTTAACCATTTTTTATGTCTAGAATTAAAATATGTATTACATTTTTGGAAAATAATTTCCTAAATATGAGAAATTAAATTTTTAATTAAAATCATCATTTATTCGAAAAATACAGATTTTAATATTATAACTAATTTGATGAAACATTGAAAAATTAAATATGGTATCATAAAATTATATTATAAATGTAATACAACAAAATATTAATTTAATAATATAATTTTTGAAAATAATGTTTCTCTATAGTCATTATATTAATTATAAAATCTTAAATAAACATTTATCTTTCACAAAAATACCAACACTTAATTTATCGTTTTAAAAAAATTTATTTACTTAATACATGACATAAATATATGAAATTCTCATTTATAAGATACAAAAATTTTATTTATACTTTTATAGGTGAGGTTACCTTTCTAACAACCAGTTTATTATTCCTAACAGTCACATTATTATTCCAACAGTCATATTACTTTTCAAAGAGTTATATTTCTAACGGTCATAAGGGTTTACTACTTCCTATAAACACCACTTATTCCATTCATCAATCACTTATATTTTATCCCAAGGTTTTATATAATTTCATCTTAAAAATGAATATTTTATTATTAACATTATGTTTAATTTCTATATCTTTGTTGTTGAGTGGGGTTATTCTAGTGGATTGAGCATATCCAAATTTTCATATTCTTATTATCTTATTTTCTATTTATTACCCTGATGTAATATTTGGAATTCTTATTGGTTTTTTTCTAACTAATTTATCACTCTTCATTTATTAGAATAATTTTTTATTTGGTTCTCTTTGTTATTTATGTGCTTTATACTACATGACATAATTATAAGAAGGAAAATTTCATTGATAAAATTCTATGTCGTTAAACGCTAGTAGGAATTCCACATGTTTTGGTGTAACCAGAAATTCCTTTTTTCAAGCTTGTGTAATGGTCCTATGACTTTCAGATTATAATTAATGTATTTCATGACTCACTTATTGAGATTTACTAACCAAAATTATCAGGCCATATGTTGTCGGGAATTAGGGTATGTTGGATGTGTCATGATTGACATGTCATTAATAGATAAATCAGTGAAGGATTAGTCTCTTCTATTTTTACGAAAGCTGATATCATGGCCCTTTTATTTGAATAGAACCATCACATTAAAATTATATTGTCATGGTGTAATGATTTGTTTATTTCAGAGAGTCAAAAAAAGAGATATGGATCATATAGGTTGATGACATGGATTTGCAACCTACTTGATGAGATTTTGTGATAAAATGATTAAATAACATAGTGAGTGTTTGTATGTGGTTTTCAAAATTGTGACATTATGTTCTTTCACTTGGGTGTCTTGACCCATTGCTACATAGTAATCATGCACTTTAGGTAATCCAGATTAATTCCAATGAGAAATAATCTTATAGGGTCACACACAAAGTGTTTCCATTGATCTCATTTAAATTATATCTGTGTTTAATTAATTTAATAAATATTATTCTCAATTTCTAGTAATAATAGTATTCATGTAATAATAATCACATAAATTAAATAAATTTTAATTATCCTATATGTAAAAAAATATATATTTATTTATTTTATGGAATATTTAATAAATATTTATTTGCAGGTTTGTTTATGAATAAAATGTTATTCAGGTGTTTAATAAATGCAAGTGGAGTTTGAATGGACTAAGACTGTGTCGAGTGAATATTATTAATTAACAAGTCAGTTAAATAATATTTTTATTTCACAAGTTGGTGCACACCAAAAATAATAATAATAATAATAATATATTATGAAGTTTTTTAAAGGTAATAAATGTTATTTATTGGAAAATATGAAATTAAATAATATTTTAACCTAAATTATAACTCCATAAATAGATTGTTATGTCTATTTTGTATAGAATACAAAAACTGAGAACAGAAAAATTTCGTGCACAGTGAATTTTCTCTCGACTTCTCATTCTCTCTCCCTCTCAAGAACAAGAAGATCGAGAGATATTTCTTCATGAAAAAAGAATGAGGGATCAACAATGAAAAATTAAAGAAATTCAACTAGGAATTCTAGCACCTGAATATCGAGTGGTGTTGCTCGGAGTTCATAGTAGCACGTGTGGATCCCTGCTATGGGGATTCTATCCTTCAATCCTCATAGAGCAATGAAGGTAATTCAAGAGGTTCTTTTTGTATGATCAAAATTCAAAAACAAAGAAACTTCCCAATATTATGTATTTAATTCTTCAAATATTATGTAAATTAATTATAAATTTGATATGAAATATCCTCAATATTGATTTAGGGAAATAATTATTAAAAGAAATTTTAATATATCGCCAACCACCACAAGCTTTTGCTATTCCATGAACCAACAATTGGTTCTTCTCTATTGATATAACATAAATGTTTTAAATTGGACATAACGTTAATTAACCTATTAAAAAACAATACGAAGGCTCTAAGAAATGAAATGTTAGGTACTAGTTATAGAGGAAAACGTTTTACACACTATACCTCACCGTTCATTTAGATTATGTTGTATAGAATTATAGGAAATATATCTCATAATTTTATTTCAATGTATATCATCATTCCTTATTTTAAAGTAAGAAATAACGGAAAGTGCACATCGAGAGCGAGCGACCTAGGGGGATGAAAATAATAGAGACTGAGGGCATCGCCTCTATAAGAATAACCCCCTCGGGATTCAATGGTTAATTTTATTGAAACAGGACATACCCAGACCATGCACCGCCAACTTCACCATATGATCTACCACCAGTTTCCCTAAAGACATGTGGTACCCAGCATGGGGACCACCCACATGCCGAAATGGGTCATCAGACTAATAATTATTCCCACAGGACAACACGTGTTCTTTCTAGTATGCTTTTTCCTCACTCACAGACACTCTAGTAAACATCCAAGAAGGTCACCCTTGATGATCACTACTCCATTCTAGACATTCTTGACTGTGGAGTTCTAATCAGGTAGGTTCCTAAAATAAAAGTTTCACCTTGATTACATGAGTCATATAATTTAGTCATTTTTCCCTTTATAATAATGGGGTGTTACATTCAACCCAATTTAGAGAAAAATGTCCTCGTTATGGACCCTATATCTTAACTCAGGCAGTGCCACTACACTTAAGGAAGGGTTTTTACTCTCATACCAATGTAGTAACTAGGCCCCACTAATACCATAGACACCCTATTATAATATGGTAGTCGTGTCCTGCGCAGCTTGGTATGACTAGTTGCCTTGCAGACACGTATTCCCCTCCATAGGGCCCACCCACACTAATGACTACCCCACATGCCAACACATGTTCTTCCTAGTATGCTTTTTTCCTCACTCACAGACACTCTGGGAAACTTCCAATAAGGTCAACCATAATGATCACTACTCTAGAAAAAACATGCTTAACTGTGGAGTTCTAATTAGGTAGGTTCCCAAAAATAATGTTTTACCTTGTTTACATGAGTCACATAATTTAGTCATTAATCCTTTATCATTCTAAGATGTTACATTCACCCCCTTTAGAGAAAAATGTCCTCATTGTGGATCTTATATCTTAACTCATGTAGTGCCACTACACTTAAGGTTGGGTTCCTTCTCTGATACTAATTTAAAAACTGGGCCCCACTAACAGTATAGATACCCCTCTTTAACATTTTCATTTGGTCCTAGCCTGATAGGTACCACCAATTTCCCCAAAGACACATGGTCCTCTCCATGCATCCCACCCACATGCCCAAAAAGGTCATCATACTAATGACTATCCCCAAATTTCAGCACATGTTCTTTCTAGTGTGTTTTTCCCTCACTCACACACACCTTGGTAAACTTCCAAGAAGAACACAAATCCCGATCACTATTCCAGGAAAACCATGCTTATTTGTGGGTTTCTAATTTGGAAGGATTCTAAAAATAAAGGTTCACCTTATTGACGTGAGTCATATAATTTAGTCATTTAACCCTTTATAATTTTTGGGAGTTACAATAGAGAAAAAAAATCTTTATATTGTAACGATCATTTTAATCAACTGGAGACTTATTTAAAGAAGGTATAAAAACACACGAAAGGTGTTTTATCAAATTAAGTTTTTTAGTTAAGTAAGATGATACAATACATTAATATGAATCATCGTATGAATGGATATTGACACATTAAATGACCATCCAACTTAACATAAACATACCCCCAAGGGGTTAATTAATAAGGCATGTAAAGAGTAGATTAGACATACAAGGGTCAAGTCATACCAAACTGGGTTCAGTTATATGGGTATCCATTTCAAATTTATGGAGAAAACTCTCTATAAATTACAATTGACATCCCATTTAAGTGAAACCAATTAATGGTTCTGTTTTAAAGATGATAACACGCCCTCAGTGGGTTTATAACATAGGAATAATATAACAAGACCAACCTACGAGAGTTGAGTTGAGCATATAAGGATTCAGTTTTATGGCTTTCCATTACCATGTTATAATGAAAAAAGACTTTATAAGTTAAAATGGACACACCATTTAATTGGAATCCATCACTGACCATTGGATTTATTTTGAAAAAAAACTAACAATTACTTTAACCATTAAGGAACTTATTATACAAATATATATTGGTAAGATCAACGAATAGGGTTTTAATCAAGCATATAATGATTTAGTTATGTGGGTAGCCATTCCCAAATTATGGAATCAACTCTCTATAAATTATAATTGTCATCCCTTTTAACTACCATCCATAGGTAATGAATTGAATTTGTTAGAAACACATAAGTTAATTCATTAAATAATTAAAAACTATTTAATTTCTATAAATCATTTTATGCTGGTTAAATAGAATTTCACCATCAGGATATATGATAAAACAATTGTTTCGATTTATTATAGCCCTAGGTCTTCTAGACCCATCCCATAATCCCTTCTGGGGTTCCGTCCTAAAACCCGATGGTGATAGGAGGAATTTCCCATCCATGATTATATGTAAGCCACCATCCTTGGCATAACCCAATGTGGGACTTGGTTTTGTACCCAACAACCCTCCCCTCAAACTAAAGACTACACAATTGGGTCTCCATTTTAGTGATAATGCATCAGATCCATCTGTCTTGCACCATCGTTTTCTTAACACCGGGACTCGCCACTTGACCATCGCTATCAAGAAGACTTTTGAGAAAATGAACCATTGATTCACGTGCTTCAAATTAGAAACTTATACCACTTTCAAACTGGTTTTAGGGAATACTTTACCCTAAATAACACATGGGCTACACCCTGTCTCAGATACCACTTGTTTGGTTGATTTCCTCCATCCCTAGGACATCCAGGCCCAACACATAAGCCATTCTGGGGTTCTATCCCAAAACCCATGGGTGATAGGTTGAATTTACCATCCAAGATTATATGTGAGCCTCCATCCTTGGTAGAAATCGATGAGGACTTCTGTTTGAACGCAAAAAAACCCTTTAGATTGGCATAGACACCGTATTTAACCAATTATATAATATAACTATAACAAAAAAACTATCAAGTAGATGATACAAGTATACAAGGATGGTAATCACACAAGATTGGTATATAGATAAGTATGCTAATGACATGTGAATCCTATGTGATTGAAATTATGAATGAACACACATATTCTCTTACCATTCCAGGACAAAAGATAAATCATGTATGTAAATAACTATGAGAAATATGAACAATCACTCATGGTTAAATAACAATAAACTGCAATAAATAACAACATTAACAAAAGTATCATCCCTATAAACTTGATCTTTCCCCCATGCGTGGGTTAGTCATTCCCATATGTGGGATATTTACCATGTTCCAACACATTTCCAATCTCATATCTACCATTACAAAATAATAAAGCAAAGGAAGATAAACCTATTATGCCACTTTGTTTCATCCTGGGCCCAGTTCACTCGTAAGAAATTAAACATGAGGGTCACATGTCCTCAAGTGCACCTCCCAGTATGCCAAAGGCTTCCAACTAGTTGTGATGTACTAAAGGAGGTATGGTTGGGAACTATGACCATTAGATTAGTACTAAATATAAAGAAGGAATAAATAATGGAAATGAACATTGGGAGATAATAATTACCAGTAACTTGGAAAGTTCCAAAGAAACTAATAAGGCTTAAACAGAAGATGCCATAAACACAAGATAGTCTGGTATATAGCCTGAAATATATACAGCATGGCAAGACAAATAAAAGAATAAATAAATGACCCAACTCTAGTAAGCTGCTTGAGTAAATGATCGACCCACTTTTCCCATGTAATGTCTTTTCCCAGAAAAATTACTAGCAAAGAAGCACCATTCAAGTCCTAACCTATAGCAATGAGATCTATCCAAGTACCAAATGGTGGATGGAATAGGGTATGAGTTAATTTTAGTAAGACACCACCAACAATGTGTAATTCATTCAACTTTGTGAGTATGAAACATAACCATGTGCAATATATCTATAATGGGGAATCAATAATGTGGAGGTGAACCATGTAATACCACCTACTTTGGTATACGTTAGACTCTCTCTAATCACAGGAATAATAATGTAATCATGAGACCCATGGATGTGAACCTAGGCATCCTAGAACAAGTATCCAGATGAAACCATGAAATGGAATTTGGAAATTCCCATATATCGGAACCAAGGTAATCGAGTGATTAAATCCAAATCATTCCACTTTAATAAAGTGGGCTCTAATTAGTCCTATGGAACAAGTTCAAGGTATTCACAGGATAAAAATATTGGGACCCAAAGGGGTGATCTAAGGTGTCATATGTTTGAGAACATCATGTCGAATCCTCGGACCTCATCCCTGAAATTCTATTTTTTCTAAAGGGAAACCAAAACTTTTAAAAATTGGTTAGATGGGTTCAGGGTCTGAAACAGGATTCACATTGTGAATCATTTCAACTCGATCGTTTCAAGGCCAGAACAGGTGGTTCATATCATGAACCATAGTTATGTAAGCGTAGGCTCACTATCACAACCATTCATAATGTGAACAACATATTCAAATCCTGAATTAATGCCACAATAGTGGTGTGAATTTTTCAAAAAGCTAAAAATCAAAAAGGAAAATAAGATCAACAAGAGATATAAAAAAATCCAAAAAATAATTTCATACCTAAAATCAATACCAGGATGTAATATAAGGTATTGGAAAATCATGGGACACTACCACATATCATGGAAAGGGAAGTGTTTTCTTTTATCACTGCTAAGTAAAAAGCACTAATAAAAGCCTCACCTTTATCAGTGCTATTATTAGTGCTAATAAAAAAATTTCACAAAAACATTATTCATTTATATTAAATTATTATATTTATATTCAAAATTAATGTTTATTTATATATATTAATTAAAAAATTCATGTTTATAATGAATATAAATATTATATATTAATATATATTTTTTAATAAGTCAAATATATATATATATTGTTTAAAAAAAGTATTTATAAGATTATATTTAAATAAATATATATTAAAATAATTATAAAATTATAATAAATTTTATTCAATAATAAAAATTTTTATTATATTTATAATTATATATTAATAATTTTATATATATAATTATACATTTTTAATTATATATAAATACATTTTAAATATATTTATTTATAATTATAATTAAAAATATATATATATATTGAAAATAAATATATACATCCCGTGAATATGGTCAATATATATATATAAAGAGAGGGAGAGAGACACACAAACTCACACACCATGAGGATGATATTCATGGACATTGTCGTTATTTATGTTCATATGATGCATGAGTATAATTGATGTTGTATGATCATAAGTTTATTTGTGGACATGATTGTGATGTTAATATGACCTATATTATGATGAGGCAAGAATATGTTCTGTATTCATCATGAATGTTCATTTATACATATTAACACCCTTTATTATTCTTGTTGTCCATATATGTCATTTTTTTGTGATCTATACTCTGCCAGGTGCATATAATTCATTCATGTTATACCCACGAACCTATTATGTTCTCATAAATACTTACAAAATTATAATAAATATATATAAATAATAGATGTATTTATTATATTTATAATTTATAATTTATAATTATTTATGAATACCTTTATATATATTTATTTATAATTATAATTGTAACTTAATATATATATATATTTAAATAATTATAAATAACAGTAAATACATCTATTAGAATGTTATAAATATATAATTTTAAATATTAATATATATATATATATATATAATTATATACAAATATTTATAAATATATTTATATATTTATTATTATATATAAATATTTATAAATATTTTTATAATATTTATAATTTTTAAATTATATATAATTATATAAATATATTTATAAATATATACAAATATTTATAATTATATAAATGAAAATTTATAAATAATTATAAATAATTATAATTATATATATGTAAATAATTATAAAATTATAATAAATATTTTTATGATATATAATTATAAAATTATAAATATAGTAAATATATTTATTATGATTTTACTATTATAAATAAATACTTATTATTTTATAATTATAATTAAAAATAAATATTTCTTTCTTCAAATAATTATAAGATTATAATAAATATATTTATTATATTTATAATTATAAATTGTTAATTATATAGAAATAACTTTAAAATATATTTAAATAATTGTGAAATTATAATAAATATATTTATTATAACTATAATTATTTAAATATATATACCGTTATAATTATAAACATATATATATTTATTTAAATATTTATAAAATTATAATAAATATTGATAATAAAAAACATTAATATATTTTATAATTATTTAAAAAAATAAATAATTATTTATATTTGCAATTATATCATAATTTTATAATTATAACTAAATATATATCTATTTAAATAACTATAATATTATAAAAATATATTTAATATATTTATAATTTTATAAATATATATAGTAATATAAATAATTTATTAACATTAGTCTTTATCATCATTAAAAACACTAATAAAAACCATACATATTCTTATAAAAAAACTCTAAAAATTCACTATCTTCATTGCACCTTCAAGTCTTCGTGGAACCATAGTGATGTCGTCACTGCTTGCCTTCTCTTTATCCTTTGCCTCTGCCTCCGTCTATATTGTATCCCACCTTCGTCGTCGCACACCTTTGTCGTTCCCCTCAAGCTCTCGCACCTTCACCGCCACTTTCCTCAAGGTTTCCCTGAGAACTAGAACTACGATGTCACCTCTGCTGCCCCCGCCACCGCCTCCGCTACCCCGGCCGCCGCCTTTACTTTCCTTGCCTTTGCTGTTGCCTGCTCCCCTGAAAGTATAGTTCATGGAATAGTATGTACGCATAATTAATTGATTGTTAGGTTATTGAAAAGCATGAATCATTTGAGATTAGGGTGAATGATTTTCGGTTCATTCTATTCATTATGAACATAATTCTTGAGATGTAATAACCCTGTGTTTTGTTAATGAATACGTTTAATTTAAAAAAAGTGTTTAGGACTATGCATTGTGGATAATATATTACACTATAAATGATGGTCATGATTTGTTGACTATATTGTGATATGATTGAGTAGGTTATAAATATTTTTATATATATAAATTTTGATTTGGTCATACCGCACTATTTATAGTTAAAGAGATCACAACTACAAAACCGACCATTAACTATGCTAGAATCGGCCTTTATCACTGCTAGGAAAGTGATGACTACCTTAGTGCGATTAAAAGAAAATCGATTTCATCAATTCTAAAAAGCACTGATAAAGGGTTGATGTATTAGTGCTTTAAAAAGGACTAATAAATGGTTTCTATTATCAAAAATTTTAAAAGCACTCATAAAATCATGATTTAGCTTCACTTTCATTTGCACTAATAAAAGTATGATTTATTAGTGCTTTTTATTTGCAGAAATAAAAGTATGATTTATCAGCACATTTAATAGTGCTGATAAAGATAGGCTTTATCAGCACCTATATAAGCACTGATAAATTATATCATTATAAGAATATTTAAAAGAAATCATAAATTATTCTTTTATCACCGTATTTAGTAGCACAGATAACGGTGAAAACTACAATGTGGTGTTGTAGCGCACTACATCACCAAAAATAGGTGCAGTGTGTTGCAACACCACACTCCATCACAAAATAAGATACAAATACAAGAAACAGAAATAGAAATTACCAAATTAAGATACAAATACTGAAGATAAATGAAATAAATTTTCTAACACAAATACAAGAAAAATAAAACACTATTATAGAGTATGTCAATTGTTTTTTACTAAAATTAATGTAAATATTGAATAAAAAGACACACTTGGATTCATTCCAATCACACTGTGAGTCGAATTAAGGTGTGACTGATTCCAAAATTTCAAAAATGACTTATGGATCATTTTATTAAAGTACCAAAACAATATGATTTTTTTCTCAATTTTGAGTATGTCTGTTGTTTTTTCACTAAAATTAATGTCAATTTTGATTAAAAAGATGTACATTGAGTCATATCGGTCACATCGTGCATCAGATTGAGGTCTGACTAATCCCTACATATCCCAAATGACCCATGGATTGTTTTACTAACGTATCAAAACAATCAGAATTTTTTCCTCATTTTTGAGTATGCCACTTGTGTTTTTACTAAAATGTCATTTTAAATTAGAAACGCGCACTTTGAGCCACACAGGTGGCATCGTGTGTGGGTTTGACATGAGACTAATTCATACACCACACAAAGTAATTATTAATTATTTTCCAAAAATATCAATAAAATTTGAGGGAGTTTTCTCAGTTTTTTGTGAGTGAAACTTTTTAGTAGGTAATGTCAATTTTAAACTCATAACAGACACTTTCAGTCATACCAGTCACACCGTGTATCCGATTGAGGTGAATCTAAACCCTACACATCAAAAATGATGTATGGACCATTGTCCTAATGTAACAGAATAATCCAAATGTGTTTTCTTAGTTTTGATCTTGTTGAAGATTTTTCACTAAAATTAATGTTAGTTTTAAAATAAAGATTCACTTTGAGTCATACCATTCACACCATGTGTCAGATAGAAGAACGGATGGTCCTTGCATGTCCCAAATGACATATGGATCATTTTTCTAACGTAACAAAACAATATGAATGAATTTTATCGGTTTTGAGCAAGTTAGCTATTTTTTCATGTTAATTAATGTCAATATTGAATAGAAAAATGAAATTTATTTCATACCAGTCACACTATGCATCAGACTGAGGCACCATGTGTGTTTCCAATGTTTTGAGTACGCTACATGTGTTTTTTACTAAAATTCCATGTTAAACTGAAACCACATAGAATGGATCTTATCTTAAGTGATAAGTGTTGTGTGAAATTTTAAACATTTTTTCTAATCCAAAATCATGGTATGATACTTATTTTACATCATTTCCTAATAATTTTATTATTTGCAAGCCAACGCTGCTTATCCTCGTCTGCCTTAGTCTTCACCTCTACCTCCTTCACGTCATTCTCTGACTCTGACACAAACTCTTCCTTCACCTCCGCTTCAACCTCCGCCTTTTCATCTACCTCCACCTCCACCTCTATCATTTTCCCAACAATTGTTTTGTTTACAAGTAATCACTTCTAAAGAAATTGACTTCATATGATATTTTTCTCCTTGAAAAAAAGATCAAAAATAATATATAATAATTTTTACACTAATGCTTCACAACCCAAATATCTTTCAAAGGTTATAAATCGTACTAGATACTCGATATAATAGGTAATCACCTAAATTTTTTTCAGTATATATTCTGAAAAAAGTATGTTGTTAACTCATCTCAAAACAAATTTATTTCCTCATTTGAGTAACTTCATTGTCGGGAATCTTGATAGTACTGAAAAAATATAGACAAAAAAATAATTGTGAAATATATTTAATGAAATTTTAATTACCGTAAAAAATTAACTATATGGGGATGCTATTTTTTTCATTCTTTATGATTTATTTCATAATTTATCAAACATAATATCCACAATCGATTGAATTATCTTATTTCAGACACTATAGAAACATTGAACAAAATGCGTAAATTGTATTGAAATGTATTTATAGTTAAATAATTCTATATATACCTTAATTTGTTTCCATATAAAGTAATCTATTGTATTTTTATTTTCAGACACCAACTTCATTCCATGATCTAGCCTGTATTGAGTGACCGCCCTATCATAAAAAAAATTGGTCATTAAAACACAGACACAACATATAATTTTAATTTTATCTATAAAATGTTGACTTTAGTGTATTACATATTAATAATAAACATAATGTGGTGTTGGTTGGTTTCATATTCATGCATTGAATCCAAAAAAACATATTTGGGGTGTTTATGCTTACTACTATCAGCATCCAGTGCTGCCTAAAAAACAAAAACAATTAATTAATACAAAAATTAAAAATATATTTTATGTGATTAGATCATAGAGTTTTACCCTTGTAATTTAGTTATCAAATTGAGTATGTTGTATGATTATTTTTTATTAAACTCTTTGAGTAACTCGTTTTATTATTCTTTATTTCTTCCTTATTCAAATTAATTTCTGGCATATAAATGATACATGGATTAATGAATCCAAATCGTTCTTTTCATGATCATTCCTTTATATTGTTGTAATATTTATTCTTATACAAAATATAAATAGTTATTAACTTTAATAAACATATTTATCTCACTATTTGGGCGTACATATTATGAAAATATACCTTGTGTATGTATTCACAACTGAGACACCCATCCATTCATGATTGAGAATCTCATTTAGAGTCTTGAGACCAATTCCTTATGTAACGTAATATCTATATATTTCTTCTTCATATTCAATGTAATACATGGTTATATCTATAAATGTGGTCTCTACATGAAGTTGTAATGATAATAAATATTTCTATGGAATTGGCAGAGAGATGGTACTCTTAAAAGGTCATTTTGTTTTCTTGGTCGATTCACTATATTTTCTTGATTCAACTATTCGTTTCTCCACTGATTTATAGATCTGTAATATCATACCTCACTTCATAACTTTTATTATCAACTATTACATATTTTTCACATGAAAAATTCAGTTAAATACATACCCCATGTATCTTTATAAGATTATATGTCCATGCTATGAAAGCTCCCATAGCAGCTTCAATTTTTGTAATATCTGGACCATTAAGTGGAACATGCAACTCAGTAGTCGGCTCATACAATACCTCAATCACCACTCTCATGTGATTTTTTGGGAGGGGTTGATTGTTTAGCTGGTCTCTTGGGATATTATACATTTTACCCATCATAACATGGTACTACATGGGTGTAGAAAATTAAAAAACACATAGAACTGTACCCTATAAACTTTTAGTAATATAAAGTTATGAGAATCTATTGGATTAACATTTAGGAGAAATAGTAATGAAAAAATTTATTAACCCAGTTAAGGTATGCGGTTGGGGGGAATGATTGGCCTCAAAGCTAGTGGGATCATTTGGTTCATGTGTGGATCTTTTCTCCACCACCACTTCACTTTGATCCTTTGTTATACATTGGTCTGCAAAATCAGAATGCAAAATAATTTCTTACAGTGAGTCAATTTGTGTATAAAATCATCTCATCATATTATATGTATATTATTGTGGTTTTACCTTCTCAAAATATGTTTTAGGAGATAATCCATAAACATATCCTCTAACATGACCATATTGTTTATGCCACTTCAATGTTATTGGAAGTCTCTTTTCTTCTGGTACGGTTGTTTTCAATTCTTGGGTTTAAACCTTATAAAAAAATATGAACATATTTATTTTTAGTTAATATTTTTATAAATCATAACTAATTAAAATTATGTCATAATTACTCATTATTACCATACTGCTTTTCTGTTATCATCAAATAATATACCCTTCTTATTTACAGGAGCCTCCTTCCATAGTACATTACGTGGGATAGAAGTGGCTTCAGATTTTGATTCAACAATATTCATATAAAAAAGGAACATTTGTTGTTTCATATCACATAATTAAAATTTTTATTTTTTATTTAAAATACATACCAATTTATTCTCTAATGAATCATACCCCATCATTCCTTTGAGATAGGGGGGTTGGTTTTGATGGATGTTCTTTATTTTCAGCACACTTTTTCTGTTTCATAAATTAACAATTTTAAATCTAGTTAGATAAAATAAATAATTTAAAATAATATGTTATCAACAACGATACACATGAAATTATTTATCACTATGATGATTACCGAAAGCAATCCATGTTTCCAGCTTTATAACATGTTTATAACTAAGTGGTGGGTGGGGATTTATTTTTCCCTCAGCATCCAAAAGATGTAACTTCATCAGATGATTCTGGAAGCCTCTAAGGGATTTCCAGCAGCCATTAAGACAAATTTCTTATGGAAATATTCTCAAAATAAAAAATGTCTCCAAGGAATAATGAAAATTAAATAAATATTTCATTATATAATTTTTCAGTAAAATAATGAATGTATTTTGTAACATTACCAATATATCATTCAAATGGATTTTCTTCATTACAGTTTGGAATTGGAACCATTAGTTAATATCGATAAGCATGTTCATCCTCATTGTGACCCAAATATAACTAATGAATGTTGACTTCTTGGTGTAAATATTTTGGCCATGTCGATTCTAACCAACCTCAAATTTTATACCCGAACTTCATACATTGATAATTTTATTCAAAACTATGGCGTCACATTGTTCTTGTTTTTTTCATTCTTTTCAACAACATGTTTTTAATCGGATAATAATTACATAATTTCATCATCAATAGTCGCTTATTTATCTTGATTGAAAACATCATCATGTTCAATAGATATTTTCTACATTAGTAGTCAAACATTTAATTTATCTTGAATAACAAACATGCAATACACTCCATGCATACAAGTCAACAATTTCATGCATCTTGCATGAAAATTGTTACTTTCTTGAACAAAGATATAATACATTAAAACTAATGTACAACTAACCTTCACTACCTATATTTAATCGGTCCTCATATTCTTGATTTCCTTCTATCTCTTGATGATGGATTTGAGGCTACTGATTCCCTCTTTTAAACTAGCATTCCACTCATCACTATTCGGGAGGTATGTGATCCATGAAATTTGGAACCATAATGATTAGAGGAAAGCTAGTTTGAAAGAGGGAGTCAAATCCATCATCAAGATATGGAATAAAATCAAGCATGTTAGGATTAAGGTGTCCTAGGAACATGCACTAATGGAATCAATAAAAATGTATCCTCAATTGTAGAGGAATTGGAATACCTCCATTATAATGGACTTGAAGAAATGAATCTCACCCCACCAACATTGGACATCACTTCTGTCTACTCAAGGATTCCTCAACTTCCAATTTTGTATATTTTTTTAATCCACCATAAGAATGTCCTTCTAATAACATACATCCCTTTAAAGGGTGAATTTTTTAACTTTTTCTTAGTATTGATCTATAATTTGTTTACTATAATCAATGAAATGAATCTATTCAATGAAATCATAAATTTATTATTATTATATATAACCATAAAATCTTAGAGGAACCATACATAATTCCCATCAGTGAAAATTATACCACATATCATGAAGTAGATCTACAATTACCCCAGGGAATTTCCTATATTATGACTGATAATGATATTATTGGTTGTAAAATATAATATTGGAGAGTGGTATCCTCACAAATCAATCATATTCTATGATGAAACATTAATCATATTCTATTATTGGTGTCACGAAATATGACTTATAGGACATAAATATCCAAACCATCAAAATTATATTTTAATCATTTTTTATTCTCTCTATAGTTATTCACCATGTTATATGTCATTTGGAGTTATTTTTTTATCCTATTAATTAATTAACTCTATATTTTCCTTATCAAATCTATTAATAAATCACATCTCATAGTTTTCTTAATTAACTTTCCATCCATGGATAACTCACTTTCTTTAGGAAAATACACTCTTTATACGTTTTTGTGTATTTCTAAGTCTATTTTACAATTGATTTCTCAACTCTATCTAATCAAATAAATTTCTAAATTTTTTTTTGAGAATATATTTCTCAATAAAAAATTTATCTATCACTATTTGTAACCCATGGATAAAGTTTAATAATAATATTGAATTAATTAAAAAACAAAACTCTCACAACATGCATCACTAAAATAATTTTTGGAATGTGATTTATTAATTCAATATCTTTTTTGAATTCATTAAGAATTTATTCTCCAAAATTATAAATATAAATAACCCATTTCATGGTTTAACAATTTACATGAATAACCAAAATCCACAAAACATGTTTTATGGTTTTTTACAGTTACCTTGGTCCCAATATATTCATCGCCCGTAAATAAGGGCCACAACTTGGTATCCCCTAATCCTTAAAAACCCTCTTCATTAAGCCTTTAGAATCTATAATCTAGTATATAAGATGAATTAAATTTTAGAAACTACTTAGATTTTGGAACATTACATCATTTAAATGAAGAGAAAATAGAGGGGGGATGAGAGGTCTATATGTTATTGTCGATAGGAGAGTAAACCATCTATGTGTCTCTCTAGGGACAAATGGGCTGGACAATCAAGTACATATAAAAGGAGAAAACGGTGAAATAGAACCACACTCATTGTATTTTAGCAGCGATGAGAAGATATATAGGGTTCATTATGTTTATGAACAATGAAAAAATGCATAACACGGAGTAAAAAACATCAAACAATGATAGAGTAAGAGTATAAAAAACATACACTAGATTCTTGACATAATTAATACAAGGGAACATAGAGGAGTTGCACCTGTAGCAGAAAAGTTCTATGAGATCATGAGAATCGCTAGTGACTAAGTCATGATTAGGGTTTCTTTTAACAGACCACGGACACTTTTGACAGCGCTTTTTAAAAATATTTGATAAAGATCCCCTTTATCAGTGCTAAATTTATAAGTGCTGATAAATATGTCTTTTATAAGTGCCTTTTTAGCGCTGAAAAATCTCAAGCTTTTTCAGCGCTAACGTTTTAGCGATGATAAATATATCTTTTAATCGTTATTTTTCAGCACTGATAAAAGTATTATAATTATAATTATTTAAATAACTTTATTATAATTTTATACATATTTTAATATATATAATTATTTATTTAGAAATATATAAATAATTGTTTAAAAATAATATTTATTTATTTATAATAATTATAAATATTTATTTACAAAAATATTTTTAACATTATTAATGGATATATAATCTTAAATACACGAATTTTCAAAATGAGTGAAATTCAACAAATCAAAATCCGTACACTTTAAAAATATTGAAAAAATGGATAAGTTTTATTAATTAAATATTATTTATTAAAAAATATGGATGTATATACATTGAAGTTGATGAATATGTATTGAAAATACTAAAATATAGTAAATAAATAAATATAAATAAATAATAAAAAATGATCAAATTCAATAATAAAACTAAAAATTAAAAAATTAAAAATGAATACCCTAACTGTAGTATTTGAAACAAATAAATAAAATTGATTGATTAAAAACATAATATTTCTTAAATTTATCATGTTATAATGAAATTCTAAAATATACTAAAATTTAAATAAATTACATAAATATTAGGCTTATGTGTTTCTATATATTGAATAAATATATTTAAGTGTGCATTTGTGTATAAAAATTCATTAACACACACACATTTGTGTGTGTGTGTGTCTATATATATATACGTGAAATAAATGCAACACATGATGTTTGATATTGGCTAAATTGAAAAATCAAACAACATTAAAAATTAATAGGACATTAATATGTTTTTAATTAACATTTTATACATATTATACTTATTCATTTGATATATATATATTTAATATATACTATTTATTAATATTAATAATCTTTATATATGTATTTTAAATTTATTAATTTCTATCAATAATTATATAATTAATAAAATGTTTCATATTTTTCTTAATTTACTTATTATATTTTTATTTGATTAAAATTTTATTTAATTCTAGACCTTTATCGACTCTAAAAAAGAATTGATAAAGCTAAACTTTTATCAGCACTGAAAATGTGATGATAAAGGGAACTTTTTATCAGTGCTAATAATAAAGCACTGGTAAAGGTTTCCTTTATCATCGCTAAAATAATCCACTAATAAAGGTTACCTTTTATCAGCGCTAAAAAAAGAACTAATAAAGGATTCCCTTTATCAGTGCTTTTTTAGCACTAATAAAGGGACTCCTTTATTAATGCTTATTTTAGCGCTGATAAATATGAACTTTATCAGTGAATTTTTTGGGCACTGATAAATGTCAGCACTGTTATAGGTGTGGTTTATTGTAGTGGATGGATTGTGCTCTGCTTTTTATAGGAGTATAAATTTTGAATGGATTTTATTGTATTTATCTATGTTACACCATACTAAAGGTTATATATTATGAATTTATGGAATTAATACTCCTTAAAACATAGAGGTTGTAAAGTGAGAATAGGAGATATAGTGTCACCCTATTTTTTTCTTTGAAAATATAATATAGTGGATGGAAAAGTATCATGATCATGGTGAATATGAATAGATAATGACCATTGACAAACTCTTATGAAGTAAGGGTAATGAGTTTGGGAATTATTTAATGAAGAGTATGGAATTTTAGAGAATTTATAGAGGAACATAAAGAGAATCATTCTAGAAATTTAGATAGTATTTTGTTATTATTGATCAATAAAGCAAAAGAAGATGTGGAATAATAAGGAGTTCATAAAATTTCATGAATATGTCTTAATAATATCTAATAATAGTGTTTTTTATATTTTTTGTTTTGATTAGAAAGGATCAAAATCATACACTTGAGGGGCAGTGAGTGTCTATTCTATAATAAAGAAGTGAACATTTATATTTTGGTGTAGTTTTAAACATAAAGGGATAATGATTTTGTTATGAACCTTATACAATCAGTGAACTCAATGGATTCTAGTTATTCAATAAATAACTTATATATACTACTTGGATATATATTAAATTGTGTGAACCAAGAAAAATTGCTTGCATCATGTACTTTATTGGTTTATAAGGATAAATTATTAACCTAGGGACACCTACCAGTAATAATTGAATAAATTTTAAATGGTTGATAAAATACAAAAAGGGAAGAGGAAAGATTCCATGTGATTTACAAGATTCCCTTGAAAAAATAATCCGCAATTAACTCCCATAAACTTTTGAACACATGGTTACCATGATTATAGGAGATAAAGTGAATGTAGAAGTAGGGATAAATAATATCAAATTAAGAGATAAGGACCACTTAGTTAATGAATACCTTGAGATTTAATAGAGAATAACCAATATTAAAGATGATATGAAGGGTAGGGAATGGGTGGTCTTCATGAGGAGAGTCATTAAGGCTTCTAGAGAACTTGGGGAGTGAAATTATATTCCTCTTAATAAATTCATATTTTTCAAATTAAAAAATTTCATATCTTAAAATTCTTCATGGGATCTATACATTTCCCAGATTCATATACATAGAGTTCATGAAACTATCTTCCTCAAATGTGAGAACACCCCTTTTGTTAATTGGATTTCAAACCACGAGTTTTAGCGACTTGAAAGTGTAAAAAATGTTGGAAAATGTTATTTTATTTTTAATGTTATGTGTTAACCCTTGTGATCTATATTTAAAACAACTTTTTTATCCTTGGTTAATTTTTATATCAATGTTTTGGGTTGTTTAAATAATTTTTGATTTCTAAATGAGATAGATTTTTAAAGGGGTGTGTTTTCCAGTGTGGATTGGATTTTGAAACTTATTGTGTCTTTTAATGTTATTAAGTGTCCATTTAAAGGGTAGTGTGAATTACCATTTTAGTTTCAAAGGGTTTTTAATAGTGGCTCTGACTGTGTGATTTCTTCCTTCTTTTTATGGTTTTCTTTTCATATTTTTTGAAAAGGGAGTATGAGTGGTTTTAAAAGAAGGAAAAAAATGAAAACGTG
The DNA here is from genome assembly GCA_963277665.1 of Viscum album. Lineage (NCBI taxonomy): Eukaryota > Viridiplantae > Streptophyta > Magnoliopsida > Santalales > Viscaceae > Viscum > Viscum album. Next base: position 91,909,649 of record OY728131.1, read on the forward strand.
ATTTTTAAGTGTTTTAAAACTATTTTAATAATATGTTCTAAAAGATTTCTCAAATGAGAAATGTTAGAATAGATTGTATTTTAAACTCCAAGAATGCTTGAGTTTTAAAAATGGGGTTTTAGGCCACCATACGTAGTTTTGTGGAAATGGTTTGTTTTAAAAAATGCTTTAGAAAACAATATTATAGTTGGAAACCTATTTGAGTTTTGAAATTTGTATTTCATTTTTTATGGCTCATTTCAATTCCTTGGAATCTTCTGAGAGGGAAAAAAGTTGGATGGTTACCCTAGTTAAACAAATTTTGTGTATTTATTAGTTTTAATATTAATATTACCAAATAAAATATGGTAGATATGAATAAAGAATTAATGGATGTCAATCATATGATAAATGAGTATTAATATGGAGTGAAAGATTTCATCAGGTTTAGAAAAGATCATGCATATGACCAGTCTAAAATCCTTTGTCCATATTCACATTGTTTTTATTCAGGACTAATTATTATAGAGTAGTTAGAACACCACTTGATCTATCAGGGAATAGATCAAAGTTATGAATTTTGGAATAAACATGGGGAAAAGTGAATATAGCTAGTGGTTGGGATAATAATGCATTTTATGGATCATCTTTTATGAATAGAATTGTGTAAGATGAAGAAGACCACATTGAGGATGTGATTACAGATGTGAAGGATGACGAAGATCAGATTGAGGAAATGACAAGGACAGTTGAAGATGAACTTCATGATTTCCCAAAATTGTTTGAGATGATAATGATTTGTACAAAGAATCAACTGTATGTTTGTTGCACTAAATATATAGAATTTTCAGAAATATTGAAGTTGTATAATTAAAATCATGCAAAGGAAGTAGTGACATCATTTTTATGGAACTACTTTCTCTCTTTAATGACAAGATCGAAGAATATAACGAGCTCCCTAGCTGAACATACGATGCCAAACAAATGATACGATCTATAGGTAGGATCTCTAAAATAATACATGCCTTCCTAAATGATTGTATACTATTTTTAAAGGACGAAAAATCACTTAAATAATTCTCAAAGAGTGGGGCTTATTGATACAAGAAAGATGAATCCAGTCCTAAAAAGTCATATGGTACTTTCCAATCACTAAAAGGTTTAGATGTCTATCTAAAAGTGAGGAGACTACATGGAATTTGATTTAGAATTTAGATACAATAAATGAAGATGGGAAACTACATCACCTGACACACTCTCCTTAGTGCAAGAGAATTTCTCATGTGTATTCTGAATTTGAAAACGATCAGAAAAAATTTCATCTTGAATTATCTATAAATGGAGTGAATCCTTTTGGCTTTAAAAGCAGTAATCATAGTACATGGATGGTTATGGTGGTAAATTATAACATGCTACCATGGTAATGAATGAAATGAAAATACATCATGTAATCTTTGATTATATCAGGACCAAAACAACTGGGTAATGATATTGATGCTTATTTGGATCAGTTAATCGAGGATTTGAAATTAGTATGGGATTCAGGTGTTACGTTGTATGATGCTTATAGAAATGAGGATTACACATTGAGATTTATGGTGTATGGGATGATAAATGACTTTCCTACTTGTGGAAATTTTTCAAGATATATCATCAAAAGAACTCAAGGGTGTTCTATTTTCGAACATGGTACACCGTCAATTGGGTAGAAACATTCATAAAAGAGTGTGTTTCTAGGGAATCACATATTTCTAATCTGATGACATAAGTACTGATCTTGGATAACATCATTCGATGGAAGTTCATAGGAACATACAACATCGTCTCCACTAACAGGTGATCAACTATTTGAGAAAGTAAAATATGTGGAGACTAAATTTGGTAAACATTTTTTGAAAAAACATTACCAAACTGGGTTGGGAAAATAGATTAGTTTTTTTAAATTACCATAATGGAATTTTCTATATTTTAGAAAATTTTTTGATGTTATTCATGTTGAAAAAAATGTATTTGATATTGTCATGGAAATGATTCTAAATGAACCTGAAAAAAACAAAGGATGTAATTGAGGGTAGGTTGGACATGGTTGACATGGGAATACAAGAATAATTGGAACCGGTAAAGGGTGAAAAACAAACTTTTATTCCTCCAGCTTCTTACACTCTTTCTAGAAAGGAGAGATATCAATTTTTCAACTTATTAAATGATTTAAAGATTCCATAGTGGTATTCATCAAATATCAAAAATATTATTTCAATGACTGATTTAATGTTAAAGGGCCTGAAATCACATTACTTCCATGTTTTGATGAAATATCTAATTCCTATAGTTTTATGTTGCATTTTTTACAAGAATGTACATCATAAATTAATCAAGAAATGTTTCTTCTTCAAAGTTGTATATAGTAAATTTATAGACCTAGAGAAATTACTGACAATTGAAAGAGAAATTTCCATCATATTTTGTGAATCTGAAATGTTATCCCAATATAATTATTTGATATGATGGTTAATTTGATTGCATACATAGTGAGATAGATTCGAATGTGTGTTCCTGTACACTATATATGGATGTACCCCATTAAATGATATATGAATATTTTGAAAGTTTATGTCAAAAATCGAAGTCTTCTAGAAGGTTGTATTGTATAGTGATATTGTTGATGCAGTTGTTGAATTTTGTACTGAATACCTATTTGGCATGAAAAGTATTATTCTACAAAAATCACATCAAACAGGGTGGCTTCTGAGTGAAGGAATTTCAGTTAGAGATGTTTTCACAATCAATATTACAGATTGGTAGTATTCCCACCTTTACATTTTTCATAACACTTTAGAGGTTTCCCCATATTTTGAAACCCTCAAAGCTATTCTTAGGCATTTGAATCCATCAAGGGATGAAATATGGATATCATATACACATAATTAGTTGTTTATATGATGGTTTCAAGACCATATTTTTAAGGAGTTAGATAAAAATATGGATTCAATTTTAGAATGACTTCGATGGCTATTAAGAGGACAAAGTTTGTTTGTATTGTCTTACGATGGAATGTTATTAATGGTTATAAATTCTATAAAAATAAAAATTATGAATACAGTACCATGTAAAATAGTGGAGTTACAGATGAGGCTAAAGTGATGCATGTTTCTTGTACTAAGGAAGGAAATCCAATTTACGCGAATATTTCATACTTTTCCATCATCAAAAATACATGGTAGTTGGATTATAAAACATTCCAAGTGTCGATTTTTCAATGAATGTGGGTTGATAACAAGAGTGCTGTTAAAATAGATGAACTGGGATTCATGGAAATTGATTTCAGTAAGGAAGGGTACAAAGATGAATTTTTTATAATGGCATCATAGGCAGTACAATTATTCAATGTTCCAGATTCCGCAAACCAAAAGTAATCAATTTTTCTGTTATCGACCAAAACCACTAAAGGGTAAAATTAAAATTCAACAGAGGATTACCCTTTCATTGGGATGTCATAATAATTTCTAGGAAGTCCCAATGTAGATGACATTTTTTTCAGAGGAGATCATAATGAAGGTATTTGGATAGTCAATAGAGGGGTCGAATCACTTCTTCCTTTAAAAACAATTTAATAATTAGGTTACATATTCTGTAATATAAATTGTGTTACCTCATGTTATTTTATATTATCTGGTACATTTATGTAATCTAAATTAAATGCTAAACCACTTCTGTAGATCTGCACATGCTGGTACTCCCAATCCTGAGGTACAATAGGTCTCTCAACATACGGTTGCTCACAATGCAGAGGAATAACGATATTCTACACGTGGTGATGCTCCCAATACTAAAGAACAATAATTTTCTCAACCTGTTTCTCCTCCTAGTGTTGGGGTACAATAACCAACTGCACATGATGGTGTTACCAATCTAGAGGAACAATTTATTAACAATGTTGAATCCATCGAAATTGTAGGCGATGAAGGGCCAACGATGAAAAAAACAAGGATCCTCATAGTTTGATGGTGCTAGAAAAAATCATTATGGTGAAAAGAAAAGGCATCAAATACAAGGTTATATGGAATCAGAATGACCAATAAGTTAACCCAAACAAGGCCATGTTCAGTAGTTACATTGGAATCATCACTCAGAAATGTGTTCCAATTGATGTAGATTCATGGAACCATGTTGTGCTCATGATTAAGACATTAATATGGGAAGAGATTACAGTAAAATTATGATATAATTTATTTATTTTTTAAAAAAATAAAAAAATGAAACATTGAATTACTACTCATCATCCCTTATAGTGTTAATCTATAGTTGATGGCTCCCATATGAAATATGTTTTAATTCTTGTTGTAAGGATTAACAGATGATTTCGTGCAATTATAATGAGACATCATATTAAATATTCTAAAGGGAAAATAAAAATGCACCCACCACTTATGTATGAACACCTGATAACCCAAGAAGTGTGGGATGCGTTTACTAATCATCGTGCAGATGTGCCTTTTTGAGTAACTTGTGGACAGTAATACATTGTTTGAAAATACATGTATTCATCACTTTGGTTTCCAATTTTTTATTTATTAAAGAACAGATGAGTGATGAAAATAAAAAATGGGGAGTAAATCCAACATACCCCTACCGTAAAGCAAGGATGGAGTATTCTTCACTCGAAAAAAATGTATATATTTTAAATCTATTGTAATACTTTTATATGGGACGAAACAATGATATAATTGTTTTCCTCTATTTATATGTTGATTGATGAATCCAAATCCATAACCACTTCCATCCCATGCCATATCCTATGGAAAGAGGCACATGTATATAAATATGGGATACTAATCGATGAAAACACACGAAAATTGTGGGAAACTGGTATAAATATGACATACCAAAAATAATAATTTTCTTTAAATCACTATTACATATCAATGAAAACATATTTTCCTCTATTTTCAATACAAAATAGTCACAAGAATCAACACCAAATGTACTAGATGACCACCTCTAATCAGTGGATTTGAATCGTCCAAAACAGTATGGTCGTGTTAGAGGTGTGGGTTTTAGGGTGACAGCCTGAACATATTTTGAGAAAAAAACAATAGAATGATAAATGTGAAGAAATTAAAGATGTGATAGAATGATTACCTACCCATGAATGACAATTACAATGGAATAGTGAGTTACTATAAAATGTTGTGGGGAGGAAGCAAAGAGATGAAAAAACTCAAGAACAACCATTTCAGGAATATCCCCACCCCCACCCCCTACAGCTTTGAGATGATCCATTTCACACAAAGATATGTCTTAGTTGAGGTAATCAATGATCTAATAATTGTTTCTATGACATGTGAATAAGACAAACATTGTTACATTTCCTATACTGATATTCTATTAGGTGAAAATGAAGTTGATTTATATCTATCAACACCCACTCATTACCATGCAGTGAGGGATACAATGTTCAATATCGAAAAAATAGCCTACACAACAGAAAACTTCCAACAGGTCATGTGAGGGTGGCGATTAGCATATCTCATGAGCCGAGTGCTGAGTTGCTTGTTCCACTTGATTAGGATTATATTAATACTGTCAACTGAGTTGTTGGAACATTTTTCACATGGCCATCAAATCCTATAAAAAACATGTCTACAAGGAGGTATTCATTTCCAATTTATTTTTCAAGCTAAATAATTAACAATTTATGAAAAGGGTATGAACCAATGAATATTATTTGATATGGGAAAATGGAATGGGTGTAAATGAAATTCCGAAACAAAACTATCTAATGGATTGACCAACCGATCAAAAATATCTTCCAAATGCACCTTTATCCCACCTGTTCTATATCTGTATTTACTAACTTTGAATTTCCACGTGGATACAAAGTTACAAAATTGTAGTAGTCACATAGTTGATTTTGATGAAAATATGTATGAATCAGAAGGTGAAGACTATATTGGTGATGAGAATATAAATGAAATCCTCAACTACAAATGGTTAGCATCCTCAGTTTTAAATGTATACATGAAGTATGTTTTCATGAGTTGATTTTTCAAAAGCTGGTATACTATGTTAATAATGACTAAATAAATTTCATATTTTTCACATGTCTATATATCAAACCAAATGAAGGGATTTCCCCATGAAAAAATTGAATTGTTATACCTCAAACCACCTCTACAAAAGAAAGAAATAGAATCCAAAAAAATTGATGAAATAGTGGCAAGATTGGTCAAATCATTTGGAAGAAAACTTTTGAATGATAGACTCTCCTTAATACCAACATTGTAGGGTTAAAACTATACAATTTAATCATATAAAATATATTTTAATTTTATTCATTACATATTCTTTTTTGTGTTTTTAGGAAAAAATGGATTCCCATTGTGGTCAATTTGTATACTCTAAAGATTTATTTCCAAGATAAACTGCATTGATACCCTACAAACTGATCACATATGATAGAATTTGTGAATAAGTAATAGACTACATCCAATGGTTTAGAACTAAACAATAATTTATATAACATAGATTATGTTTCAATGAGGATTAATTTATGATAGGGTGGTACATCAATATCATGAAAAAAGGAATATGACTAGGGGATAAGCACAAGGACCCTAATATGTTCTAAAAATGGACAAGTATCAAGGTATATATAATAAAATTTCACTATCAAAACACATATCAAAACAAATTACTTATTCTCCTCAATTTTTATGTAGTGTCTGAAACAAAAATATAGAAAATATTGTTGATATTATGTTTGTAAATTTATGATAGAGATCATATTCCATGAACAAACTAGCAACCCAAAAAAGGTATTTCAAAGTTAATTACAATTTCATTTAAAAATTTTATTAATCCATTGTGTATTTATATTTTTCAAGTATTACTATGAAATTTAAAAAGGTTCATATTCACAATATGAAATAACTTTGTTTATAAACAAATGGGTAGCATACCTGATGGAAGAAGGTACACAAATTGCATAAAGATGTGACTTGCATATAAGTAGTGGAATATTTCATATTTATGTTTAACTTAATTATCTTTAGTATTACTCACATAATGATCTTTTCCCTTATACAGGTGGATTCCTTTCATATTTATGGGTCAATAATGAGACAACCGTCATGAAAAGGTGAATTACTACTAATTATTTAATTAATTTTGTCATCATTTTATCTACTATTTGAAAGTTATTTTCCATATAATATTTATTTAATACTTATTTAGTTGTTTTAATATATATTTTTGGAATAGATAACATGTTCCTTTCTTCCAATGTTATTATGATTTCCATTTCTTTTCTTTGTCGACCTCCAACACTACATATTGATTTGATGTTCTTATCCAAGAAACATTCTCAAATAAACATGTAGTGTTGGAAGATTGATAGAGAACGAAACTCATAATTTTGGTAACATTTATAGTTATAATTTTTTTCATAAATTGGGATGTGTAGGAATCAATGACACCTCAATCCATCACACAATGTGAACAGTATGACTCCAGGTGCATCTTTTTAATTAAAATTGACATTAATTTTAGAAAAATAGACAACTGACACACTCAAAATCAAACAAAAGCATTAAAATTATTTTTATACTTTAGGAAAAATATCCATATGTCATTTAGTAAGTTGGAAATCAGTATCACCTCAATTTGATGCACGTTGTGACCAGTATGACTCAAAGTGTCATTTAAGATTTAAAATCGACAATTTACATCAAAATGTACCACTCACTGAAAACTAAAAAAACACACTCAGGTAGTCTTGATAACTTATGAAATCAATTAATCAATCATTTTTGATGTATAATAATTGTTCTCATGTCAAACTAATATACGATTTCACTGGTACGAATCAATTTCCTTGTTTCTAGATTAATATGAAATTTTAGTAAAAAGGGAAATTGATGTAATAAAAACCATGAAAATTTATTCATATTGTTTTTATACTTTATAAAAATGATACATGACTCATTTAGAAATTTTAGGAATCAGTCACACCTCAATCCGACACACAATGTGACCAGTATGACTCTAAGTCTGAATTTTTATTTATAATTGACATTACTTTTAGTAAAAAAAAGAAAGTGATTTAATGAAAAAGGAGAAAATGAATTTTAATTGTTTTGATAATTTAGGTAAATGATTAATGAATCATTTGGGGTGTGTAGGAATCGGCCTCACCTCAATATGAGGCACGTTTTGACCAGTATGACTTTAAGTGCATCTTTTTTATTAATAGTTTACATCAATTTTAGTAAAAAGGGAAAATGACCTCCTAAAACCAATAAAATACATTCGGATTATTTTTATACCTTAGTAAAATAATCTATGGATCATTTTTGATGTGTAGGAATCATCTTCACCTCAATCTGATGCACCATCTGCCCGTTATGATTCCAAGTGATTCTTTTTATTTAAAATGGAGATAAATTTTAGTAAAAAGGAACAAGTGACGTACTAAAAACTATGAAAATTGATTATTATTTTTTTATACATTATTAAAATGATCCATGAGTCATTTGCGATGTGTAGGAATCAATTTCACATCAATCTAACACCTGGTGTTACCGTTATGACTAAAAGTGAGTATTTTTATTTAAAATTGACAACAATTTTCATAAAAAGGAATAAGTGATGTACTAAAAACTAATAAAACACATTTGTATTGTTTTTATACATTAGTTAAATGATCCATGAGTTATTTTGGATGTTTAAGAATCAATATCACCTCAATCTGAGGCCCAGTGCGACTGGTATGCAACCATGTGCGTATTTTTTGTTGGGACCAAGAAGGATGGAGAAGGGTGTAAGAAGAGTTTTCTTTTTCTAAGAGTTTTCTTTTATGGTCAAAGAAGTCTGAGAAAAAATGAAATCACTTAACTTTGTGAATTTATTGTAAAATAAGGTGATTTTTTTATTTGTATTTCGCAATGATCATAAGTTGGTTGGAGAACTTGTGATGCAATATTTTTGAATGAAAGGGGGAATAAAGTTGTTACCAATCATATTCAAGTTTTATTGGAATGAAATATGTTGCTGGAATATAGGGAAGCTACAAAACATTCCTTGAAAATTTGATGATGCTAAAGATGATCAATCAAATATTATAAATCATGATAGATAAGATGCAAGATGAAAGAAGCTATTTGTTGAAGAGTATTTCTCAAAGGATCAAAAAATTCTGATGGTGATCTCCATGACTATGATGGGAATAATGAATGGTAAAGGTGAGGTGAATTACGCATGGAGTATTTTGGAAATACAAAGGTTTGATGGAAGGATTCAGGATTAATAGAAGGATTGTGAATGGGAAATTTATGTGGAGCCTTGTGAAAGGAGGAGTGTCATGAAGATATTTTTTAGTGATTCAAAAAATGAAATGGAGGTGGTGGAACATCTCTAATGGGAGAGCCTACAAATACATGGTGACCCCCACTTCATTTTCATTGAATTTATTAGATAAAATCAGAAAGTGATCTGATTTCATGAAGGTATAGGTGCTCCTTGAAACATGATTTCAATGCGAGCATGAGTATCATGAAAAGTCATATAAATTCTTGAATTATTCTAATTATTTTAAGTAATGGGTGATTCACAATGATTGGAAATTCTGCATTGACTTAGTGAACTTTGGGAAGGCAGTTGGTTTGGAAAAGGTATGGTGCTTTGTGAAGGTTGGGAGCTTCCTGATGGGAGCTTCATGAAGGAGCATTGCAAAAAGTAGTTTTGAATACCTAGTATAGGTGAAAAGAGCATTCTACGTGCATCAAAATTAGATTGGGGTATCGGACAAGGTATCATTACGACTTCCAAGAATTTCTTTCCAACTTTTGGGTCGGAAAATTTTTTTTTTCAAAGAAACAATATGTGGATGTTGATCAAGAAGCACTACAACATTGTATTGCATCTTATTTTTGCGAGGAGATGCACACATTCTTTTGGATTATTTTCAAATCACTACATGAGTGTAAGGGAACATCCTACTCATTTTATTCCACATCAAAGGAACTTTTTCTAGTAGATTGTGTGGTATTATATTATTTCCAAACCATACCAAGGACTAGATACTCTTGTTGAGTAGTGATACTTAAAAAATTATAGTGTTCCTTTTGATGTGTGGTTGATTTGTGATTAGTAGGGAAATAATTATTTAATAGGAGGCAACGATTGTTTCATAAGAAAGGATCCATACAAGAAAAATATATCACTGATTCACCCCCTCCTCTTATCAGTGACATTGAATCCTGGCTGGACAACTTCAATTAGTATCAGATTTGAAGGTTTCCTTTATTTTATTATTTGCTGAATTTTTTAATAGAAGTTTTGATGGAGAATCCGAATTGCATGAAAAGAAAAGGGGTTCCAATATTTTATGGAAAGAATTATCATATTTGGAAAGATAGAATGATTCATTATCTTATGTCTCTGGGATATGGAGTTTTTGAAGGTACAACTGATGGATTTCCTCCTATTGATGACAAGGTTACTCTTACACCTGTCAATAAGAAGAATCTTGAGAATGATGGAAGAGATAAAAATGAATTACTCTCATCACTTTCTGAAAGTGAGCTCATGAGTGTAAAAGGTGTTGGGATAGCTAAAGGTATGTAGGATAATCTAAAAAACATATATGAAGGAAATAAAAAAGAGGAGAAGGAAAAAAATACAAATTTTAAGTCTGATTGATAATGGGTGAGTTTGAATCAATTAGGGAATTCATTACTAGTTTAAATTACATTATCAGCATAATTAGATGTCTTGGTGAAAAGTTGGAGGCTTCTACATTTGTTGAAACGATATTAAGAATTATGTATGATAAATTTGATGGTAAATTTTCAACATTGGAAGATAGAGACCCTGAAACATTATCTCTAGATTATTTACATAGCACTCTCACCACTTATGAAATGAGAAGATAGAAGACTATAAAGTGAAAAACAAAAGCTGATATAGAAATGACTTTCATAGCCTCCAATAAAGAAAATACTAAAAAGGAACTTGAGAAAGATGATATTCTCTAACTATGGGAATGAGGCATGTAAATATTTTGATGAAATATTATCATTATTTTCTAAAATGAGAGAATAGGTACACATAAATACAAAGGGAAACATCCCTTGAATTGTTTTGAATGTGGAGTCGTTAGGCACATTTTGGATTATTTCCCTCAAAGAAAGAGAGAAGAAGACAATGATGAAGATGAAAGAAGGGAAAAAGGCTATGGATGATACAAGGTGATAAAGATAAATATTTTTCAAGAGGGAAGGAAAAAAATTTCCTCAAATCTAAATGAAGAATATTTTTTTCTAAATATTAAGAAGAAGATAGTGAAGTTGAATATGAGAAATATTTTGTTGATAATGCTGGGGATTATAACTTTATTGCAACAGTAAATAATTAAGATTTCAAAAGCACTAGTTCTTACGAAGAAGAAACTCAACTTAAATATCATCGAAAAGAAGATTTGAAAGAATGTCTGAGTAAGATCAGAAGACTTGATAAGGAAAATGGGAAGTTGATAAATTAAAATCCCTCATTAAAAAATAAATATGGTTTTTTTAATGAGAAGTTTAATATTGTAAAATAAATTAATGATTTGAAGAAATATCTGGAGAAGGAAAATAATAATAATGAACATTTGGAAATTAATTTAAAGGAAAAAATAAGAAGAGGTAGAAATTTCTCAATAAAACTCTCTAAAGTCGAATAGAGGGATATAAGTTTTAAAAAATCTGTCTTAGAAGTTGTTTAATGTTTTAGTAAGTATGAACCTATGAACGATCAAAAAAATTTACCTTCAAATTTTGAGAAGAATGATGAAGATCAAATTGAAAAGAAGAAATTTGAGAAAGTTATGTATGTGTCCAAAGTTAACAATGTTAGAAATTCAGAAATTTCTAAAAATACTGAGTTTAGAAAAATTTCTATTACTTATGGTTCTGATAAGTCTAATAAGAAATATGATCTGAATAATTAAGTCTTATTTGAAAGAATAAATGTTGATGGTGAACAAAGTACTGCTAATAATGTTTATGAGAAACAAGTTCACAACACTGGTTTGTATGCAAGCTTCAGAGGAAAATATTCTTTCTTTGGCTACTACTATTATTGTTGGGGATTTGGACATGCAAAAAATGTGCCATTTCAACCAGAAAAATTACTACTAATACATAAGTTATGAAAGATAAGGTTTGAGGGGGATTCAATCCTCTCAAAATAAGAATTTTGTGATGGATCTTCCAAATAAATGTGGAATGGCTGGTGTAAAAGTTTAGAACAGGTTCCAACCACTAGAAACTATTTATGAAGGATGTGAACAACATGTACATCTTGCTAAGGGTTGTGTTTTTTTGTTACTAGGAAAAAATAACTTCTTAAAAATTATCAAAATCTAGAGGTGAATAACTAATAGGAATAATAAAAGGCTCTTGTTGTTGAAACTGCATTAGAATATATAAGAGGAGTATGACCTTGGATTCTTATTAGTGGTTGTTCAAATTATAGAAATGGATAATAAAATATTCTAAAGAATGTGAAGGATATAAAATAAGGAATGGTGACATTAGGAAATGATGAATCTCTGAGTATCAAAGGTGTTGGATCAATCATCATTTGGGATGAAAAGATAAAATACAAGAAAACATTATATGTTTATGGGATAAAACACAACATGATGAGTGTTTCACAAAATTTTGATGGGGGTAACAAAGTTATTTTCAAAAAATATGGGTGTTTTGTAAAAAGTGAAGATGATGGAGAGATGGTTACAAGAGTCCAACATACGAAAGGAAACCTATTTCAAGTTGTTCAAACACAGAACTATTGTTACATGGGTATTGTTGAAGAAAATAAATCATGGTATAAAAGGTTGAGACACATGTGTCAGAGAAACATCAGGAAGATATCAAAGCGGGATAGTTTTTGATATATTCCTAATATTTCAAGAAGAAGATATTTTTGTTACACTATCTGTCAAAAAGGAACGATTGAAAATTCTATACATAAGAGAGTTGAAATTTGTTCAAAATGACCCTTGGAACTTATTCGTTCTGATATATGTGGGACAATGAGAAACCAATAAAAAAATGGATATAAGTACTTCATCACGTTCAGTGATAAATTTACTCACATTACATGTGTTATTTATATGAGACATAAGTTATATGCTCTAAAAATGTTCAAAAATTTTAGGAGGAACGATGAGACTGAATGTGAGTATTCAGCGAAGATGCTGAGAATTGATAATGGTGGTGAATATAAGAATGAAGAATTTGAAAATAATCTTGAGAATCATGGAATTAAGTATGATTTCAGTTCATCATACACACCTCAAAAAAATGGGGTTGCTAAAAGAAAGAACAGAAGTCTGGTGGAAATGGGGAGAAATGTGTTACTTGAACATGGTCTCTCTCATTACTTTTGGAGGCAAGCCATGAGTACTGTTGTGTATATTTAAAATTGATGTTTCTATTGGACAAGTTTATTTATGACTCCATATGAAATATTTTATGAAAAAAATATAATTCTAAAACACATAAGATTTATTTGGAGTCCATGTATCATAAAGGAGAAAGGTGGAAGCCTTCGAATGTTTGATCAAAGAGGTAATGATGGAATTTTTCTTAGCTATGCTCTAGGATAAATAGGATATAGATGTTTGAGCAAAGAAATATGAAGAAATGTTGATTCTACTGATGTGGAATTTTTTGAAAATGTCTAGAACAAAAAACATATTTGATCTAATATTGATGTTGACCAAGATAGGGAAGGTTTTTTTAACAATACTAATAATACAGCCGATAGTGAAAATCCTAGTCAAGATTAAGAATCAAAATCATCCATTTCTAGTGATGAGGATGAAACTAAAATTGCTCATCCTAGGATGAGAAATAAAGTGTGGACTCAAAACATTATTGGTGATCAACATCAGAAGGTTCAAACCATAATAACTTCAGAAGTTGTTACACACACTTATTTATATTCAAAAGTCAATCTTAATGATGTCAATGAAGATTTTGAGCATCCAGAATTGGTTCAGGCAATGAATTAAGATCTTCATCAGATAGAAAATAATGATACTTGGGAACTCATACACGAATTGGATAATTGAAATGATATTGGTATAAAATGGGGTTTCCAGAACAAGCTGAATGAAGAAGGATAAGTGATAAGGAACAAGGCAATATTGGTGTTAAAAGGTTACTCACAAATTGAAAGTGTTTATTTTGAAGAGACTTTTTCTATAGTGAATGGTTAGAAACAATCAAAATCATTATTTCTATTTCTACATAATGAGGTTACAATATCGTTCATATGGATGTTAAATCCACATTCTTAAATAGTGATCTTGACTAGGATGTTTACATTGAACAACCATGTGGATTTGTTGTTGGGAAAGTTAAAAGTCATGTGTGTAGATTAAAGAAATCCTTGTGTGGACATAAATAAGATCTAAGGGAATGGTAGTAAAAATTGGATACTTACTTATAAAATATAAGGTTTAAGAAAGGAAGAGGTGATAGAAATTTTTACATAAAATAATTTCATGAATTTTCAATCATCATAATTGTTTATGTCGATTAAATTATCTTTGCTGGTAATAATGAAAGATCTTGTGAAAGATTTTCGGAAGTGATGAAATAGTTTTTTGAGATGTCCATTCTAGGAGAAATGAAATACTTTATTGGGTTAATAAATATATAGAATAATAAACATATTTTTATTTCTCAAGAAAAGTATGCTAAGGAACTTCTTAAGAAGTTTGGAATGGAAAATTAGAAACCAGTTTCTACACCGATTTCAGTAGGAATTAAGTTGTCTAAAGATCGTGAAGAAAAAGAAGTTGATCAGAAAGATCTTAGAAAGCTTATTAGATATTTGTTATTTTTGACTACCTCAAGTACCGAGTTTAAATATGGAAACAAAGCATCTATGACGTAAATTGTCGGTATGTCATGACCATCAAATGATAAAGATATAGATCGTCAGTTGAGTGACGATTCTAATCTAATCTTTTAACTCAAATATGATTTTGAAAAGCCTGGGAATCATAGAAAAAAATAAAAAAAAAATGTAGATCTATTGTGGAATAATCGTCAATACATGTTGATCAGCTTGAAACTGAAATTGAATTACTAGAAAAATTAGTGAATGTACAATAAACAAGCCATGAAATCACAGAAGATGTAGTAGAACTAAAGCTCAAAATTGAAGAATAAGAAAAGGCCATCAATGGAATTACCTTTAGACTAAATGATAACTAAAATACTGTTGAGGGACTCAAAGAAGAAGTTGTTACTCTTTGGAGTAAACTCAAAATTGAATCAAACTTAGAATAAACAATGAAGAAAATATAGTTTGGAAAATTCTCAGATGTTGAGTTACCGGAGAGAGAAAAGAATGGTTCTGATGGTGTTGAAAATATATTGACTAATCAAATACATGCATGCATGGGAAAACGTGGAATTGGTTCTGACGTTGAATAATCAAATTCTGAAAATAAAATGGGTCAAAATAAAGGTAAACTATAAGTTAGACATATTGAAATGCCAACTGAAGTGCTCAAAAAGAAACCCTCAATTAAATCTGAAAGGAGAACTGAAAACTATCCACAGGAATACAGAAATTATAGGTAGTAAAATTATCTTCTTAAAGAAGGAGACATGAGTAGGAATAGAAATGAGAAGACATTTCCACATAATAAATGTCAATTATGTGGTTATCTGGGTCTTACCATGTCATTCTACGAAGAAGAAAATAGTTATTTGAATGGAGATGATCTAGGAAGTCAACAATGGAGAAAAAATTCATATCATACTTCTTATAGAAGAAATAATTTCTATGGATATTGTTCTAATTGTTTTTCGTTTGGCCACAAAGCTATTTATTGTAGGAAGAGGAAATACATGAACTATCCATACAAAACATAGAGACAAGTCAATACTCATAAACCAGATGGTGTTGCTCTTACAAACATGTTTTCTCCTCTATAAGAAGAGTGTGATTATGAAAAACCATCCCTCATGGAAGAGAGATATGAAATTAATTCATTATCCTTCACTCAATATAATATTTTATGGAAGGAAAAGAAAAAAATTGAAAATTCCAACCTTACAGAAGTATCCTTCAAAGCTACAAAGAGAAATAACACCTAGATCCTTGATAGTTGTTGTTCATCCGAAATTACGGGTAATACTGAATTATTCACAAATGTTATTAAAATGGTCAATAAAATGGTAAGGTTTGGTAATGATGGTGCATTGAAGATCAAACAGTGGAAGTACTGAACTAGCTAATAGTGCTCTGAAGAAAACTAATGTTCTTTATGTGGATGGTTTGTGTCACGATATCCTTAATGTGAGTCAACTCTATGGCTCCGGACTTATAATGACTTTCAATCAAAAGGGTTTCACTATATAGGGAAAGACCAGGAATTCTATCCTGAAAGACTGCAGAATAGATGAAAAATTATATCAGGATGATAGTAAAGAGAACATTTTATATCTAACAGTTGAAGAAGAAACCAACATGTGGCATAGAAGGTTGGGGCACATTAATCAACAAGACATGGAAAATATATCCAAGATGAAGATAGTCATGAACATTCCCAATCTGAACCATGAATGGGAAAATACTAGTGATGTTTGCATACAAGGGAAGTTGTCTGAAGTTCATATCGTCCAAAGAAGAAAAGTGAATAAAATCATATCGATCACATCCATTTAGATGTATGTGGTTTGATAAATGTTGTTCGAACAAATGGATAAAGATAATTTGTTGTTTTAATTTATTATTATAGTATAATGTCTTGTGTGATGGTTATGCACATGAAACGACAAGTGCTTGATTACATGGAAGCTTTTCACCGAATCGCCAAGAATGAAACTAGATGGACAATCAAAGTCCTGAGGTCTGAAAATGGAGGGGAATACACAACCATTGAGTTTGAAAATTACATGGAGAAGCATAGAATAAAAAATGAGGTGGATGTTGTGATAACCCAACATCAAAATGGAGTTGTAGAGTGTAGGAATAGACAGGTGAACAAAATGGCTATAACTTTGCTGGTTGAGGGTCATATTCCTTGAAATTATTGGAAATAGTGTTTTCAAGATGTGGTGTATGTTCAAAATTAAATAGGGATTTATATGGGTGAAACCAAGAAACCATATGAGTTGTGGGATGGCAGAAATCCCAATTTTAAGTGTTTTTGTGTTTTCGGAAGTAAATGTTTTATCAGAAGCAAAGAATGGAATCAAGAAAAGTACGGTGATGCGGTAGGAGAGGTAATATTCCTCGGCTATTCGATGAATATAAAAGAATACAAATATTTCAATAAGCATCTAAGAAAAAATGTGGAAAGTATTGATGTTAAGATAATTGAAGATAAGACCAAAAATACTATGAGGTGTTCTTATTCTGATGTGGTTGAAGATGTAGAAGATAGTATACATAGAACATATTCAAATGAAAATGTAGAGGAAGGAGTGAAAACATTCATAGGTCACAACAAGATGTTTATTTTGAAGAAGAACCAAAAGATGAAACTACGATGGAAGAAAATTCTTCTAAACCTCACAGGAGAAATTGAAGACCATAAATTGATCAATCCAACATCATTGGGGATTGGAAAACACCCACACAAAAAGAATAATGATGAATAATACACAATATTCCTTCTTTAACTTTTTTGGAACCATCCTTATTTGAATAAGCTTCAATGGATGAATCATGGGTTAAAGCTTTTAATGAATAGTTGAATCAAATGGAAAAGAACTAAACATGGGTTATAATTAAGAAACCAGAAAACAACAATGTGATTGGAATGATTTATATTTTTTAAAATAAATTTTATGATCATGATAATTTTATTAGAAATAAGGCATGGCTGGTGTGTAAAGGCTACTCATAGATTGAAGGTGTTGATGTTGAAGATACATTTTCTTCAGTTGCTGGACTAGAGTCAATCAGTCTTTTTCTTTCCATGAAAATTTAATGAGAATACAAATTGTATCAAATGGATGTTAAAATAGCCTTATTTAATGGTGTTCATGAAGAAGAAGTCTACATAGAACAACCAGTGGGTTTTCTACTCGGAAATAATGAAATGAAGGTTTGCAGACTAAAGAAGGAGATCTTTGGTTTGAAGTAGGAAACATGAGTGTAGTATTCCTGATTGGACTCATATATAAAGAAGCTATAATTTAAAAGTGGAGGAGTGGATCACAATATCTATTTGAATAATTCAATGAAATATTAGTTCATGGTGTTTGGTGTATGAAGACGATATTATATTTGGTGGCAGTAGGTAGGGATCTATGGATAAATTTTCCAATCACATGAAGTTAGTACATGAAATGTCTATAATTGGTGAACTCACATATTTAATAGGACTGAAAGTGATTTAGATGAAAGACTACCCATTTATTTCTTAGGAATAGTATGAAAGGGAATTACTAAATAAATTCAATATGCATAACTCGAAACCAATATTGACTCTGATTATGTTTGGAATTAAACGTGGAAAGAATGAGGATGGGACTTCTGTAGATACCACAATGTATAGGAGAATCATTTGAATCTTATAGTACTTGACATCGACACGACCAGATATATTCTTATAAACATGTTTAACCGACCACTTTAAGAATAATACAAAGGAAGAACATATGGAGGTAGTGAAAAGAATTAGGAGGCATGTTCAAGGCACTCACAATTATGGTTTATAATTTCTTATAGGAAGAGACGGTTAACTTTTAGCATTTTCTGATGCTAACTGTGATGGAGATTTTGTTTATAAAAATTAAAAAAGTTGGGAAGAATTCATTTTTGGTAAGAAATGTGTAGGCTGGTTGAGTAATAAATATGAAATTACTTCTCTCAGTACTTCTGAAGTTTAATTTATCTTCGCTACAAAGGCTTGCACTCAACTACATTGGATAAAGAAACAACTTATTGATATTGGTGATGATGTGAAACAACCGATGGTGATTCACTGTGATAAAAAGAGTGAAATTGGACTTGAAAAGGATCTTGTTCATCATTCGCATGAGAAAAATATTGAAATCAAATAACACTTCATTAAATAAAAAGATGAACAAGGCGTGATTAAAATGGATAACATTGGAACTAATGAGAAAGTGGCTGAAACTATGACAAAGCCATGGTAGTGCATGTGTCTATGAAACATCCTTTAAACCTCAGTGTTCAACAACCTCCTAGTTAATATGGAGGTCATGAGGCTCCCCTCTCCCCAATTTAATTAATTATTTTATCTTTTTGTGGACGTGATGTAGTTTTATGTGGGAGATATGATCCAGGGAGAGTATGTTATGAAGTCTACAATGTATAAATATTAGTCCTTGGGTTTATTTATAATGGGGGAGAATGGATAAATTCAATGTAGAAATGTGTAAAATGATGTAAAATAATTGGTAAATGTGGAGAATTATGGAGAACACTATATAAATGTGGAGAATTATGGATAAATTAAAAAAAATTACAATGAGGAAGAATGATGAGTTACAAAAGGGAAAATGAAGGGAGAAAATGAGAATGGAGAAAACACATTGGTGTTATGAGGAAATAGTTAAGCATTCTGAAAAACAAGACCACAACTCATGTTTCCCATTTTATTTTCGACAATGAGTATTACTCACGTAGACTTAGAGTGTTGGATAGGTTTTTTCAAGTGTATCAGGTTTTGTTTGTGGTTGGTGCTTCATTGAATTTATCTGTAGATTGCCAACAAAACCAAAGGGAGAGATTGTTGGAACCAAGGTTGTGCATTACTGGAAAGGGATTATGGTTTGTATTTTTTGTCAATCCCCAACCTGGAAGATCAGGGATTACATGTAAGATCATGGATTTTGAAAGGAAAGGGATGTTATAATTCAAAATGATAAAAGTGTTGAAGGAGGCATTATTTCCCATTTTTTGGCCCATAGGATATTGTTGGCCACTATCTCAAACTATAATGGTTTTAATCATCACAAATCATGTCTCATATTATAACATATATCTTACCTCATTATTGAAAATCATGTCTTAATCACAAGTCAAGTATCATACCTCAGATCCTAAATCATGTCAAATCCTATGTCATGTCAAAACTTATATATTATATGAGATCATTTTAATAATTTAACTAATTATGATTGATTAAGTATAAACTGTCTTATAACTGACATATATGTGTAACTATGGGAATTTACACATTCATACATTTTTGTATTGTAAGAAAAATAGAACACCTAACATTTTCTAAGTATGAGTCACTGGCACCGACAGAAGAACTGAGACACTGATAGATGAGTCACCGACTGATGTCTCGCCGATAGGACGATTCACCGACTGATGTCTCATCGATAGATGACTCACCGACAGACGACTCACAAACCGATGACTCACCAATTGACGAATCACCAACTGATCACTCATCGACTGATGAATCACCAACAGAATAGTCACTGACTAATTTTTCACTAATAGGATGACTCAACGATAGAGGAGTCAATGATAGGATGTTTAAATTTTATTTTATTAAAATTACTTCTAATTTTCATATTTGAGTCATTTAATGATACTGACATATTTAATAATAATTTGTAGGACTTTTACTAGACTGTACGAGGTACGATATACCTATTCACATGGAAAGATCTTGCTCTCTGTCGGCACTCAAGAATAAAAGATGTCTGAAGAGAGAAGCAGGAAGAAGAGTAGTGTACCCACTTGAGATACATATAGAAAATCATATGTGACTCTCATGAACCTACTGTGAACTCAAGAACAAAAGGAATAACACATGAGGAAATATCAATCAATTTTTACATCGAATTGACAAACTACATCAGCAAATCAAAGAAGGAGAAGAATATACTTGCAGAACCATACATGTACTTGGAAGCTGGAATACGACACTCTGATTTAGTTTCAACTTCCAGAGGAGGACTCAAACCTCATCTCAGCTACATCTAATGTGTCCAGAGTGGCATCTCAAGACACACAAAACCTTCAAAAACCTCTCTCTAGTTTATTTTCTCTATTGTGTGCATTTTTACATACTTATGAATAGTGTGTGTATGTATCTGTAAATCACACACTTTTTCCTATATCAGACTAAATGATATAAGATATAATTCCCCTCATACCTTCTTATAGATTTTTTACTCCCATGAATAATAGTGGAAGAGGTTCTTGTGTGACCTGGTAGTTTATACCCCCAAAGAACTGTGGTAGAGGTCTTGTGACCTGGACAACTTGTGTGCTGTTGTGAATCCCGATCCAGGGTGTGGATCAAACATTCTATTGATTTAATCTTCTTGGTGGTAGGTGATCACCAAGTGGATATGATTATGTCTCTCCTTGATACTGAACATCTTGTTTCATTTCTGTTGTGTTTCTACTTTTAGTTTTACTCTACTTTATCACATATTTCATAATACTTAATTGGAATCTGATAGTTAGTCTTCAAAAGAGTTTATAAGAGTATTGACTCATTGTCATAGTTTCAAATTTTTTATTAATTATCAAATTGATATATCTGAGAACTAATCACCCTTTGAGAAATTAATTGAATAGTAAATCTCTTATAAATCCACTGCTGGCTAACTGGTCAATTGAATTTTAAATTTGGGGAAATTTCAAACAATACTTTTTTTAAAAATATTTTATAGAAACTTAATTCACCCCCTCTTGAGTTTCATACTCTGACCAACATTTGGTATCAGATGAGTTTTTTAAATCCATTTTTTCAAAATTTAAAATTATTAATTTGTTTAAACTAGTTTTCATCTATTATTTTAGTTGTGTTTTAATGATCACTACATTTATATTAGTTCTAATTTTTTAGTTATATATAAATCTACACTTTATTATTTTAGTATGGATAATAGATTGGATTGTGCAACTTCCAAAAGACTAACATTATTTAATGGAACCAATTATTCACAATGGAAAATTCAAATGAAAATGTACTTAGAAAGTATGGGTTTTGAGATTTGGTCTTCCATTACTACTGAATATAAGATTTATTCTATTGAAAGGAAGACTTGGGATGATCTGACTAAGACTACTTATAATAATAACTGAAAATCCATGAATTCATAATATTCTTTAGGAGATGAAGAATTTAACAAAATTTCTACATGTAAAACAGCCCATGAAATTTGGGATACTTGTTCTATTTCATATGAAAGAACCTCTAGTGATAAGGAAATGATACTTAACACATATAATATTAAATATGATAACTTTAAAATTAATCTTTATGAGCCTATTTCTGAAATATATCTCAGTTTTAATGAAATTGTGAACACTATGATCTCTCTGGGAAGAGATGTTACATCCAAGGAACAGTTTATGAGAATACTCAGATGTTTACCGGATAGATGGAGAGGGACCTCTTTCTCAATTTGAGAATCTTGTAAAATTATAAAACTACTAGTAATATAGCTGATAGGAAAGTTGATGATGTATGTGGAAGAGTTAAAAGTCAACAATGAAGAGGATGATCCTGAGAGGAAATCTGTAGCTTTCAAGACTATTACCTCTAAGAATAAAGAAAAAAGAGAAGGTGCCAGCCTCTATTGAGAGATCCAGTTTTGATGAATCAACATCAGATAGTGATGAAGAAATGTCTCAGTTGTACATAAGATTCAATAAATTCTAGAGGAATAATAAGTTCTTTGGGAATCCCAATTCTTAAGGAAGATATGATAACAAGGGAAACTGGAAATAGGACTGGAAAATAAATGACAAATCATAGGAGATTGTCTGCTATGAATGTAAGAGAAGAGGATGTGTCAAAGCAAACATTAAGAATCAAAAATACAAAAATATGTATGAAAACAAAGACAAGAAGTATAGAAAAGCAATGAAGGCCACCTTGAGTGCCTCTGAGGATAGCTCTAGTTATCCACGTCATCTCTTGATGAGAGAGATGACATGTCAAATATGTGTTTTATAACAAAAAAAAATTAATGTAACCTTATATTCTCCTATACATAATTCATACAATTCTGAAGATGAAAGTGATTATGAAAATATGAAAAGTGGTGAATTATTTGAATACTGTAACATGCTGGAAGAGGCATGAAATGAATTGAAAGATAAATATAAATCTTTAATGAAAGAACATGCACTCACTATAAATATTATGTCTAAACTTACTACTGAAAAGGAAAATAATTCTCAACTACTCAATGAAAACAATGAACTACAAATGTCTACTAATAAATTGAATAAAGATCTAGAAAAATGTACTAATGGGTAAAAATAATATTACTCAAAATATTGATAAACAGATAGATCCTAAGTACACACGTAGTATTGGATATCAGAAAGGACAAAGAAAACAATATAAAACACATTTTGTAACTAAATAATGAAAATCTGTTTTTCTACCTAAAAAACAAAATTCTTATGCTAGTTCTTATTCTATAAAACGTTTTACTACCTCTTAATTTTCTGGACCACACTACTGGAAATGGGGTTTATCCCCACACATATATTCCCATGGTTTAAATAAATGCGGGGATAGATTGTTTTTATTGTCTATACACACGGTATTATTAAAACCGTTGGTATTCAACCCCTAAGTATCGGGCTCCATCGCGCTCCCCCCACTTCAACCCTACCTCCCCAACCTCCAAGTCCTGGTCCTGTCAAACCCTCCCTGATCACCGCCTCCTGGACATCCGACCTCCGCCTCCCTGCCCTCTCCTCCTCTAACCGACCTCCACCTCCTGGCCATCCGACCTCCGCCTCCTGGCCATCTCATCCCCTCCCCAGCCTCCGCCTCTCGGCTCCGACTCCCAGCTCCGCCTCGGCTCCCGACCTAGACCTCTTGAACATCGCCTCTTCCTCAACATCCCGGACTTCACCATACTTCCCCCATCTCTAGCAATGTCCCTGCTCCCCCCTCTCACCTCCACCTCAAAAGGCAGTTCATTACTTTTCTATTTTTCTACTCAGTCTTCTTTGGAATTCCCTTATATAACATGAAAAAAACCATTCCATATAAAATTTTCCAATCTACGAATTAGAATTAAAACTTAAGTATTAGCATGAGTTAATCTTATATATACAAAGAGTGTTTTCCTTTTCTAGATTACATGTATAGATCAACCCATTTGTAGGATTTTTCTTTTTGAGGTAATCCTTATGTATAGGATCCAATATTAACTTTTCTAATTTTTCCTCCTCTATAATTTATTATGAATCAGCATGGAAGATATTGTGTATATCAGGTTAATGTTTTCCATTTCCTTTCCCAGTTTTATTTAAACATAAATCATGGATAAATACTTGTGTTTATTCCATGGTTTATTCTTGTAAATTCTAGAATAACCAATGTGCTCAATTTCTAGACATAATTTTCCAAAAAAATCCAATTACGTATCTTACAAAGCTCTAAACTTATCCAAAAATATTCAAACTTATCTTACCTAATTAATTTATAGACTTACACTTCAAAAAAACTTCTATACTTAACTTCAAAACTTCTTGTTAACAAAAAATTCTTCTCAGAACATCTTGGTTCTCTAATTCTACAACATACTACATCCAAAATGCACAACCTTTACATCAACTATCAATTTACTTTTCGAATATCAAGTTTTACATTTTTAACAAAATCACTTCTAGAACATCTCCAACCCCACTTCCAAAACACTTTTAATAACTTGTCATTCTTCAACTTATCTTCCTAAATAACTTCCAAACAATATCAAAACTCTAATTTCTGACTTCTATTATCAAACACAATTATTTATTAGAAAACATAACACTTATTTTAAACAAATCCAATACACAACCTCCTGGTTGAAACTTTATCTCCCTTTTAATTTTGCTGATAATACTACTATAAATCCAACACCAACTTTTAACTACAAATTATTCAAAAGAATACATATTTATGGTTTATCATTTTCACTCCGTTTTTTAAAATATAAATAAAATGGACTTTGTATACATATAATTTTTTCATTATCCCCCCTTTATTAGATAATTACATAGGGTTACCTTATTACATATACTCCCCCGTCATTCATACAATACATGTTGTATATTTTTAATGGTCTCCACTAAATCCTTGTTGGTACATTTTTATTCTCCTCGACTTTTAAAATCCATATTCGGAGAATTTTTTCTCTCCCTTTCTCATTGAATTCATTTACAACCCATTTGATATTGAGCTCTTTCAACCTATTCCTCAAACTCCATCTCTTGAAAATTTGGATCTATTTACCACATTCAATCCTTTAGGTTATCTTTAAACCATGTGTTGATTAATCCTTTGGATATTTTACCACTGCCAATTCCACTTTTTATATAAAAATAATTACTAAATTTTATTTTCTAGGATTTTAATCGTTTCCTCTCTTTAGACATGTTTTACTTAAAAAAATTAGAAATTTAATTCACTACTTATCATTGGGTTATTGATGAGTAATTTAATCCTAATAATTCTAAACTCAATATAGTCAATAACATCAAAGCTGTGCATGCGACTCACATACTTATATAAACTTGTATAACGTGAGATTTTTCTTTCTTCTTCACATCCTGTAATCTCAATCATAATTACACAAGACAATCAGAAAATAAACAATAATGTACTAAGTCTGTGAGTCACACCACATGTTTAACTAATAGATATCACTTTTTCATGATGGACTTATGACACCACTTGATATCCATGGACCTTCCTTTCCTCACATGGATTTCCTTTTTATGGATAAGAATAAACATTTTATGTGTTCCCATACCAAAATCCCCCTAAATGCATTTAGTTATTTACCCTAATTATATAGATAATACTTTAAACATTGTCACTATTTTTTGGTTATGAAACGTTACATCCTACAAATTTTGGTATCTTAGAAAAAATGATAACCTAACACCACATTATTAGAACATGAAGAAATAAACATAAATTCCATGAAAGTTATTGTTAATTACATGTATTCTATTATGTTAATTTTAGAAGCCTTATAACAATTTACATATGAAATGATATCATTTATCAATTAACAAATTTCACTTAATAGAACTAGAAATTTTATATGAGGCTTTGAAATAACTTTAATTCTCTATGAGGCTCTACATCATTTGAGCCTCTTCATCACAAGATGAAATTTCAAATCTAGAATACAAATCTAAAGTGGTTTCTCAACAAAATTTCTTAATTAATATAAGGCCATGATACCATTTTATATTTTTATACCAATTAATATATCTAATAAATCTGAAACCACTTATTGAAATTTTCTCCTTTTATCATAATCACACCCCTCTTAAATTTTAATCTCTTCAAACTACACTTAAAAAATATTAGAACACATTGGGAGAGGGATCCTTCCCATCCATCCTCAAGTTAAGGGTTTTGTTTTGTATTAGTAAAACTACCATTTATATACAACTATTTCCCCATGATTAGATTACTGTATTTCAAAAATGTTATTTCCTACTAGTTGAGGCCATCATTTACCCCTATATATAAATTACCTCTCATCATTACCCCTAATATGAACCAATTATAATTATCACATTCTAACAACTACATATATAAAGTTTATAATGGCCAATGATCATATTATGGACATGTAATGTTCTGAATTTCTAATAATCATTTATTTATTTCTTATGAAATATCACACATATAATTTATTCAATTGTAAATTCCCATTTAAAAAGTAGGGGTCGTTACAACCATGATGTAGACAAAGAATTTGATGGATTTTCATTATTAATTTTTCTTAAACATTTCTCAAAATCACTTATTACCCATCAATGAGTATGATTCCAGTAAATAAAACATAAAAATTTCATTCAATATCCCTGAATGGATTTTATTCATTAACAATTTCATAATAATAAAACACTAAAAATGTTTTTTAAACACTGAACTATTGTAATGAATAATGGTTTTCCGCCCATGTGTATAATGCCTTTAAATATATAAAAATGTATTTTCCATTGATATATTATTTTTTATTCCCCATCAATGACCACTTCGGAGTGTCTTTTTAACTTTTTTCTTTAGATTACATCTCAAGGTGGACATTTTGTCATTTTTTCCTACTTATTCAATCATAGACTCCTCTTGGCATTAAATATGTTTTTATAGATACTAATATTATTTGTTTAATTTAATAATCAAATTGATTGTAATGAATTTTTTAAATATGATTTACATTGTTGATTTAATCATAATTTTAATTCTTATTATAGAATGGATAGAAGCTGGATGTATCGTACCGATCGGATTTCAACCGAGTTTCAATATTATTTGGAGAATTTTTTAGATTTTTCATTTAGAAATGTGTTAGATGGAGGTTTTATATAGTGTACCTACTATAATTGTGTTGGAAGACCATGTTTAAGATGAAAATAATTTTGCTACCATTTAATGAATTTTGTATTTTAAGCAAACTATAATGTTTGGTTTCACCATGGAGAGACGAGTAAATATTCGACTGTTCATAAAAGAAATGAACGAAGTGACATGGAGAATTTGATATTTGATAAGTTTCCATATGTGAATCATTATGAGAGAGATAGCATGATGGTGAAAGAAGACAATGATATCAGTACATGTGAGTAAAATATTGAAGACGATGATGTTGAGAGAGTGAAAAATTTATTGGATGATGCCAGAACTCCAGTATATCAAGAATGTACTAAAATGAGCAAGTTGGAATTTTTAATGTGGTTATATCATAGGAAAACCATGTATGGGATTTCTAATATCTCAATTGATTATATTCTTACATTTTTAAGGACTTTCTTCTGGATGGTGCAGATATTCCCTCAAATCATTACATGGCACGAAAGTTAATTAAGCAGGTTGGATTTGCTAATAATAAAGTCCATGCTTGTCCAAAAGATTTCAGTTTATTTTTTGAGGAAACAGCTGACCGTAAAGACTGTAAAGAATGTGGTACATCTTGATGGAATACAAATGCAGATGGAACACCATTTCGTGTGCCACAAAAAATCATGTGGCACTTTCCATTGATTCCCAGACTTCAATATCTATTCATGTCTCCAGAAATCTCAGTCAATATGTGATGGCATGATTTTTAGAGAATTAAAGGTAATTATGACCTGGTCCATCCTTCAGATGGATTAGCATGGAGAACATTTGATGCACAATATCCTTATTTTTTAGCTGAGGTGCGTAATGTTAGATTGGGCCTACCATGTGATGGTTTTAATCCATTTGGTTAGATGCTTACTCCTCATAGCACGTGTATGGTTTTTATTCATGTTTATAATCTACCCATGTGGATGTGTATGAGAAAATAATTCTATTTCTTGAATATACTGATATTTGGACTTTCAGATCCTGGTAACGATATAGATTTGTACTTTCATCCTTTAATAAAAGAGTTGAAACAACTTTGGGATTTAGGTTTTTAGACATTTAATTCTTCTTCAAAGAATTCATTTCAGATGCATGAAACCCTTCTATAGACCATAAATGATTTCCCTGCCTATGTAATGATGTCTAGGTGGAGCACGAAGGGAAAAATATCATGTCCTGTTTGTACGAATAATACACGATCAAGAAAGCGTAAATATCGTCATAGTTTCAGTTTCATGGGGAATAACCGATTATTTCCAATGGATCATCAATACAGGAAGAATTAGAAGAGGTTTTATAATAATGTCGACACTGAAGAACCACCTCAATGTATGTCAGGATGTGATATGCTTAATGAATTGAAAGATTACAACTTTTCATTAGGGAAAGGTAAGTTGAAATCTCGAAAGAGGAAGAATGATGATACTGAAGTCAATTACAATTGGAAAAAGAGAAGTATTTTTTTTGTTTCCATATTGGTATAGTAATTTGTTACGTTATTCTTTAGACGTAATGCATATTGAGAAAAATATATATGAAATGTTTCTTTAAATTCTTTTGAATATTAAGGGAAGAACAAAGATGACTTCTGATCTCTTCGGGATTTATTGGATTGTGGAATTCGACAAGAACTACATCCTATTTGTATCGGTGAAAGAAAATGGAAAGTTCCATGTGCTTCTTATGTGATGACACTGACAGAGAAAGATCAATCTCTAGAAATATTGGAGAATATCAATGTTACAGATTTCTATTCCAGTAAAATATCTAAACGAGTCAACAGAAGACATTTGAAATTGAAATCCCTAAAAACTCATGATTATCACATCCTTCTTCGAGAATTGATTCCAATAGAAATTCATCATTTTCTATCCAATAATGTTAGGGTGGAAGTGATTCAGTTGTTTCATTTTTTAGAGACCATTGTGCTAAAAAGTTATCCAAATCGTTGTTGATAAAAATGCAGCAAGAGGAACCTTTAATCTGTGTGAGTAGGAAAACAATTCCTCCATCCTTTTTCACTTGCATGTTGCATTTAACAGTTCATCTTCCAACTGAGACACTTCTTGGGGGACCAGTCACATTTTGGTGGATGTATCCCACTGAAAGAAATATGTGCACAATGAAATCGTATGTCTTAAATAAGAATTGTCCTGAAGGTTCCATTATGAGTAGTTATCTGGCCCAAAAATGTATGGATTTTTTTTCAATGTATTTGTATGATGTGAGCACAATACATAACCGACCAATGAGAAACAAAGATGACCAGTATGAGGAAATTCAACACCCGTTTTCTTCTCTTCCCCAAACAAGTGGCATTTTCAGGTCATATACATTGGTTACATTGAGCTTCGAAGATAGTAATATGGCACATCATACACTCTTGTTTAATTGTGGTTTCTTAGATGCCTATATCATGTAAGTAATTTGAATATATATATGTTATCTCATATGATATCATATCAAATATACCTTATACTTTTATTATAATTCTATGTAGAGAACATAAAAAAATTATAAGTAGAGTTCATGGGTCTTTTCTGTTGAGAAGGAGAGAGGCTATGCATAGCTAAGAGTTACCAACTTGGTTGAAATCAAAGGTATTGACATTAAATTAAATACCTTAAAATATAGATATATATTTAATTATATTACACATATGTATTCCATGTATTGATTTTGCCTTCTGACTTCATTTCTCAATAATTAAGAACGATGGATTTCAGACCCAATTCTTTGGTTCGTGACTACAAATATTTAATAATCAATGGATATAAATTTTTTACAAATGATAGAGCAGTAAAAATTAGAACACATCATGATGGAGTTATGCTAACTGATAGAACAGATTGTTATTCCAGTGCATCAGATAGTCGAAATCGATGTGAAGATGTGTATTATTATAGACTGGTTGTGAAAATATTGTTCTTGGATTACTACTCACAAGGTCGAGTCACTATGATGAAATGTAAATAGTTTGATTAAATGATGTGACATGGTCCATTATTGATGATTGTGGATTTAGAGTTGTTGACATGAGTTGATTCCTGCATACTGATAAACTATACATTTTGGCATCAATGGAAAAACAAGTGTTTTACGTGAAAGATCATTTGAAAACTAATTATGGTTTCATTAATGAAGTAATCCCA
The DNA here is from genome assembly GCA_963277665.1 of Viscum album. Classification (NCBI taxonomy): domain Eukaryota; kingdom Viridiplantae; phylum Streptophyta; class Magnoliopsida; order Santalales; family Viscaceae; genus Viscum; species Viscum album. Next base: position 91,940,165 of record OY728131.1, read on the forward strand.
AGACATATTTTTCATGATTGTGGGGATGAAATTGTCACCATTGATGCCCCCATCGGTGTTGGCCAAAATGCTATATTTGATGACACAAATTGTCCCATTGTGAGAGATGATGTTGAACCTGAGGTAGTGGAGAGTAATATATAAAAGCAACCATATATATTCAGAGTTCATTCAGTTTACCTTGACATGAGTTTCTCAGGTTGGTAATAATGAAATTACTGTAATTTTGTTTAAGTTTGAAATGATATGTCTATTTTAGTATTGTTTGGTTTCTTTTAATTTAATTATATTTATTTCAATTCATAAAACTGGGTTTAAAATGTCGTTTTAAAAATTGTATAACTTTGTTTTAAATTATCATTACTGAAAGATGTTATGACATTTTTTGTCTTATTTGGCTTCTAAGTTGTATGTATGATTTGTATAATTTTTTGCTAAAAATATTTATTTATTTCTTATGCAGATTATGAAGAAAACTATAGAAGATCGTAAGAAGAGATTATTTGATATTGATCCTATTAGACGTGAGCATGAGTTGTCTTCAGTGAGTATTATAATTCTAATATTTATCTTCTGCATTACATATAATATCAAGTTCATATTTTTGATCAATTTTTTAGGGATATATAACTTCATAGATTCCTCTTATTAGTATAGGACCGGGTAGAGATCCTCCTAGACCTTGGCAGATCTCCCATTTTACCACTCCCCACACTGACCCATCAGTGGCCATCCCATCTACCACACATGTCCACCTTCTGCTTGAGACCCCAAGTATATTCCCATACATGTCATTTTCATCATCCCAATTACCCTCTTTTTCCCATTCCATGTCCACGCCGACTCGACCATTGTTCTCACCTACAGAATTTCCATATCCATTCATGTATCCCCAGACCTACTATGGATATTCTAACATGTCTACACCACCTCCTTTTACAACCATCTATCCTACATATATTTAGTATGTTCCTTCAGTTTCCACTCATGTTCATGAAGATCAGCCGGAGCATGTTGTGTAACAGATACTTCCTTTGGATGATGTTGATCTAGCATAGTCCACAGATGCCTCACAACCTATTTAGGAGCCTGCATCATGTTTTTTTATTATAAATGTTTCAAATTATAGAATTTAACTTATTTCTAATTGTATTGTCACTTAACTCTTCTCTTTTCACCTCTTATCTTATTTAGTGGGATCTTCTAGTAGGCGACGGGGGTGCACTCAAATACGAGATGCCTCAAATCGTGAAACTCAGATTATGGTGGATTACAATTCTCAAAATAAAACGTTAGGTAAAAACTCTAAGTTGTGTAGAAGTATCATGGATACTTTAGCCAAATATCATGAAATCATTTTGGTGGAACCGGTCTAATGGAGGCATATCAATGCTAACACCAAGGATAGGGCATGGGCGCAGATATGGGTACAAAAATTTAATAAATTTATATTTATATTAGTAATGTATTTATATGACTTAATATGTTCATTGCATAGTTGATTTAACTTTCCTAATGGTGAAGCTGCCAATGCTGCTAGGTTGAGTGATCTTGGAGAGTATTGGTGGTCATACAAGTATGAGTTACATATTGGTTAGAGGATCAGAGTGGGTACTGAGGTAGAGGGTGTACCCACAAACCCTAATTGTCCAAAAAGTCAATGTCAAAAAATGAACGCACATTGGAAGACTAAACAGTATAAGGTACAACCCATCATTAATGGTTTTTATATAAAATATATTTTTACTACTTGTATTGTTTTTTTGATTCTTTGGAAGTGTCAGTGAAAAACAAAAAAAACAAAGATTAAATGACATATCTACACACATTGGGGCACACTACAATGCCGGAGCATAAGAAGAAGTTGGTACGTTTATCTGAATTAAAATAATGTCCTTATTTATAACATGTCATCATAAATTATTCATTCCTTCACTTAGTTAGTCCATGTATCATGGAAATCACATCTTATACATGGAGAAGGCTTGTCTATTTTCCCTAAAGAAGTAGTATATTTCCATGAAACCCACTTCAGAAACCCATTTCAGAAAACCACCAATCAGTTATGACTGTCATTTACCTCAATTTTTGTAGGACATTGTTGCAACTCACTTCAATCCAATTTTTTCATTTATTATATATGTTTGTAATCCAAATTTTTTCATTTGTCATTTGCAGTAAGCTGTATTGGGCATTGAAGGTCTTATACCTCGTGCCAAATTATTCTTCATGAGTAGTAAAAAAAGATGGAACTGTAGTTAATTCACAAACACAAGATAAAATTGTATGTTTGTTTATTTATATTTCAATAATTTATAAGAAATTTATAATTTAATATGTTTATAATTTCAACAGTCTTCCTTGGAGGTCATGTATGATAAGGAAGCAGACAACATAGGGCCAAATGATCATTTGAGTTAGGTGTTAGGTTTGGAGAATCTAGGAAGAGTCCGTTGTAGACTAGGTAAAAAAATCTTCCCCTCTAGGTATTGGTCATCACCGGACTCCTCTAAAGCCTCTAAGGCCTATGAGTTGGAATGAGTGTGTGATGAATTAGCTGTGACAAAGAAAATAGTATTAGAGGAGCATGAAAAAAGTAAGCTAATTAAAGAACATTTCATGAAAGCTATGTCATTTTTGAGTCAGTCACTACCATTAGAGGTTTTTTCCACTTTTGATTCATGTATGGAATCAATGGTCTCTTTAAATAATGCCTCAGGTGATTCCCATGAGTTTCCTCATGGTGATGACGGTGGTGGTGATAGAGCTGGCAAGTATGTTGCCGATGATGTTGTTGGTGATGAGATTGCTGATGATGATGTTGATGGTGCGGTTGGTGATGATGTTGCTGATGATGTTGCTGCTGATGATGATAGTGATGAACATGGGGACGATGATGATAGTGATGGGGGTATATTAATCCCCTCCACTTATTACTTAGCAGAGAGACTTATGTTGGAGTTTTTTTGTATTGGTGGAATGCTTGTATGTGAATTTATTTATGCAATTAAATGAATTTTGGATTATTTTTTCATAAGGGGTTTTATTTGACAATTATTTAAATAATTTTCGCATTCCATACATTTTTTATTGTTTTGTGTGTTTATTATTATCTCACCATCTAATCATGGCCTTAGCAGTGGAGGGGAGGCCTGGGATGGGGGGGCTGTAGTGGAGGGTTGGGTGGGATGCAGTGGAGGGCTAGGGGGGATGAAGTCAATGGTTAGGAGGAGGTCTAGGAGGGGATGGTTGGGAGGGGCGTGCAGTGGAGGGCTGGGAGGGGAGGGGGCTGCATTGACTTAATCTCTCTTTCATATAGTAGGAATGCAGAGGATGTTCATCGGGAGAGTATGATTGTGTCCTCCACTTTGAAGAAGAAGAGATCATCTGTTGAAGGCATTGAGAAGGATTAGTTACTTCTAATCTTTTTATTTAAAAATAAAGGCACTGATTTGTAGTTCCTGGAGTTATTCATATTTTTTGTGTTTGGATTCTTTTCTAAACAGTGCCCTTACGAAGCTGTTGCAGTTTCTTTTGAGGACATACCTTAAACCTTTGCACAAAATTGTGGTGTTAATGTGATCAAGACTATGGTTTCTCTAAAAGGAATGGAAAGTAACATGCACTCATTTCCCCTTCCCCCTTTCAGTCATTGATTTATGATTATATTGTTATGCAGTTCAGTCATGACACCAAAAACTAAAACACTTTCCCTGTGTATTTTATTTTCATAAAAAAAATATATGCCTTGGGATGTCAATGAATCTCATATGTGATTGGTATATAGTAAATATTGGGGAGTAGGAGGGGGAGGGGGCGGAAGAGGGGCTTGGCAGGGGGGGATCTGGGCATGAGGTAGGGGGAGGGGGAGGGGGAGGGGCTGGGTAGGGGGAGCTGGGCATGAGGGAGGAGCTGGGTAGGGGGGAGCTGGGTATGAGGTAGGGGAGGGGATGGGCAGGGGGATATGGGCATGAAGGAGGTGGAGGTTCTGGGAATGAGGGGAAGTTGTGCATGAGGGAGGAGGGAGAGGGGCTGTGTAGGGGGTAGAGGGGCATATGGGAGGGGGAGGGGGAGGGGCTGAGCAAGGGGGGGCTGGGCATGAGGGAGGAGCTGGGTAGGGGGAGCTAGGAATGAGGGAGGGGCTGGGTAGAGGGTATGGGGAGGGGGAGAGTAATATGCTGGGTAGGGGTGAGATGAGGAGCTGATTTTTTTATCTTGATAATGCGAACAATCCTTGAATATTGATAACATTTTATATTTATGGTGGATACTTTTTTGTTTATATCATTTGTTGAATGACATTGTGATATATGTTTGATTATTTTATTTCATGTGTTTTTATCCCAAATGTTCTGTAAATATGTCATTGTACTTTACTGATTTGCATGTGATCTGACAGTTATATGAATATTTGGAGTTGACTAAATAATTTATATGTTTCATATGCTTTTTGTGGTTTTCAGTTTTCCTTTCTCTAAATTTTTAATGTGGTTTTTGTGTTTTAGGAAGACTCCAAACACAAAAGAAAAGCCTTGTTTAATGGAATACTGATTCAGGTTTAACTCCAACATTTTAATTTTAATTTTTGGCTGTACATTTGTGTATGTTTTGGATACATTGAATTGTCATTGCATTTGAAAAGGCTCAAGATGTTATTCATAAATCATGAATCACGGTGTACTTTCAGGAGGTATGCACCCTTATGATTTTTCCTGATTTTTTAATATTTTAACATGATCATGTCTTGAGTATTTATATCATTTTATATTTATGGTGGATACTTTGTATATATATCAATTGTTGAATGACTTTTCAATACATGTTTGTGTATTTTATATCATGTGTTTTTTATCCAAAAGTTTCTCTAAATATTCCATTCTACTTGACTGCGCAGGGGGCATGGGATGGGGAGGTGGAGGAAGAGGGTGAGGGGGAGGAGGTGGGCAGTTGGAAAGGAGGGGGAGGGGCTGCATGGGTGGGAAGGGGGAGTGGCTGGGAAATTGGGAGGGAGGGGGAGGGGCTGGGCATGGCGAGGGAGAGGGACTGGGGGAGAAGCTGGGCAGTGGGGAGGGAGGGGGAGGGGTTGGGCTTGGGGGAGGGGGAGGGGCTGGGTAGTGGGGAGGGAGGGGGAGGGGCTGGGTAGGGGGAGTGGGAGGGGGAGGGGGAGGAGTAGGGAAGTGGGTAAGTAGGGGGAGGGTCTGGGCAGGGGGAGTACACCCAATTGGGATCAGATCCTATCGCTTTTAGAGTCCATTTAAATGGGGTTGTTATTTTTGAATGTTTAGTAGAATAATTTCTATATGGTTTTGTTTTAGATTCTTCATGGGGTTGGTTTGTGAGCTGTAAAGTACGTATGAGGGTGTGGGATCATTATTTAGAAATGTCTTGTGGATTCCAACTAGTGTTCTTTAATGTTCAATTCGATGGATCATTGTAGGAGAGATCATGTAGTTTCTATGAGAAGATCATTGTTTTACTTTGTGTATTGGGACCATTTGCTCAAGATTATAGATATTGAGGTATAACTATTCAGTTTGGGGACCACATATATTGGATTATTTTGGAAGGAATGACTCCTTTTGATGGAGGTTACGGTCGGGTACCATTATCCTACTGATGTGGGTCTAAGGGACTCTTGAGGATGCCATTGTTGGATAGTTTCTGATAAGGTGATTAGTGGTTGTCATAAAAGTGTATTAATAATGCCTATATTTAAGTTCGAGTTGAGGAAACAGAAGAACCATAATGCGCATATTTATTACATCAAAATATCACTTTTTGGAAGATTCCAAAAGGGCATTATATTATTATAAAGCTAAACACTATGATGATGTTGAGCTAAACATTCAACTATAAATATTCAAGGAAGGAATGTTCATGATTCATGATGATATTTTAGGATGAGTTAAATATATTTTATGCTGAATTTTGTGGGAGCATTGACAAAGAATAATACCAATATCATTGGAAGATAATAAATTAGTCAATTCTTGAGGTAGTCAGAACATCAAATTGAATCCCATACATTCCCACATCTATTAGAGGAAAACTTCATATATAAAGGGGGAACATCACATGAGTTAAGTATATAAAAAAGGGGGAATATTTAGAATGATATATTGAGAGTTATTAACAAAAGTAGTTGAATAAGAGGATTTTATGATCTACTTTCATCAAAGGTGAATTTGGGTCAAAGAAGGTATGAAGAACCAGAAGCATATAGTTTTTAAAAAAGAAGAACTAGATGGACAACATTTTGAATGAAGTTCCATAATGTTGAAAATTGAGTAGATCCAAATCATCCCAGACCCAGAGGAAGTTTGAAGACAATTATAACTTTCTCAAAATATGTTAAAGATTTCCAAGTAGTTAGATACAAGATATAGTGATCCAATATTCTTGTTGAGGAATAACATTTAAAGATGTCTATTTTTCTACACATGATCAACTCTAAAAAGGATCTTTTGGATGGGGAATATAAATAGTTGTAGGAGGCTTTTAGATGGACTATATAACGAATCACTAAAGGAGTTTTAAATTGTGTTGTATAAAAAAATTTTGAATATAGGATATCGTGTATAACTAATTAGTATTGATATTATTAGAGTATCTATGTTGTCTCGTATAACCAACATGGAATGTAGGCTTTTCACTAAACTTTGTAAACCATCTTGTTCTGGTATTGTTCTTTCAATTTCATATGTATGAGTTAAGGATGATATTTTTATATAGAGAGTATCGTGTATTTAACTATTCATAGAGTGGATTGATACTTCTAGATTATCTATTTAGATGATGGGGATTATGATGGATTATCCAACATCTAGTTTGACATGCCATGTATATGTTCTAATATAGGTGCAGAATGGTAGGAGGTGCAGCTGCTCGGCCTGGGGAACCTGTCTATACCCACGGTTTGGTAAATTGTGGGTAAATATGGGGCATTGTTAATTATTATAACCACAGATTGAAAACTGTGGATAATATCAATTTTCCTTGGGTATAGAACTATTATGATGGCACTATATTGCACAGTTTTCGAATCTGTGGGTATATCCTATACCCGCGGTTTCAAGGGCTATACCCACGGTTTTAAACCATGGGTATAGGTGATATTTCTTGTTGTTCCAAATAGAGTCTCTTTTTAAAATAGTTTACATAATTATTATAGGAAACCCATGAAGAAAATGTGGGTACTTAAAGAACTAATTACTAATGTTACTAGACCCAAACAAATTTGGGAACCAAAATCTATTTTTGTCTATTTATTTTTTAGGAATCATGATTAAAGATCTCATAATAGAGTCATTGGTACATGGACAGTGGATGTTCAAGACATATGACAACAGACTATACATGCTTCAAGAACCTAGTCAATATTTATGGTGGATATGTCACATTTGGTGACAATTCTATAGGAAATATATTTGGCTTAGGCCAAATTGGTAACTCTAACTCAGTTTTAATTTCTAAAATACGTTTTTTTGATGGATTGAAATATAATTTTCATAGAATTTCAAAACTATGTGATGATGGATTTCATATTAAATTTTAAAATGATGCTTGCAATTTTTTTAACTCTAAAAATGAATTAGTATTTTCTCTTTTTAGAAATGAAAATGTATATGATGTTAAATTAGATTCTTCAATTTCTCAAAATGATTATTGTTTAAGTTCCTTTTATAAAGTGACTTGGATTTGGAGTAGGATATTAGGACACTGTAATGTACAATCTCTTAGAAATCTAACTAGAAAATGGCTAGTCAAGGATTTACCCAAACTTGATTTTTCAAATAAAAAAGTTTTTAATCCTTGCCAGAAGGGTAAACAACACAATATATCATTCAAATCAAAGAACGAAGATTCAAATTCTCAACCATTAGAGTTGGTTCAAATGGAATTGTTTAGACCATCTATAGTTTCTTGTTTAAATGTGAAGCACTATGTCTATGATCTTGTAGATGACTTTTCTAGATATACATGGACTTATTTCTTATCTAACAAAGTGAAGCATGTACTTACTTCACCAAGTATGATAAAACAATGTAAAATATAAGCGGAATTATAATAAAATATTTAAGAAGTGATCATGGACATGAATTTAAAAATATGGACATTGAATAATTTTTCTCACATAATGACTATAGTCATAAATTCTCTTCCCCTAGGACAGCTCAAAAAAATGGAATTGTGGAAAGAAGAAATAGAACTTTACAATAGATATCCCAAACAATTCTTAATGAATATGATCTACCTGTTTACTTTTTGGATGAGGTTTTGAATATTACTTGCAACATAATAATAGAGTCTTAATTAGACCTATCCTCAAGAATAATCCTTATGAGTTTTGGAACAATAGAAAACCCAAAGTTAGTTACTTAAATGTTTTTGGTTGGAAAGTCTCTATCCTTAATACAAAGGAAAATCCTGGCAAATTTTCATCAAATCGTGATGAAGGAATCATTCTAGGTTACTAAATATCTAGTAAATCCTATAGAGTCTCTAATAAAAGACCCATGTGTATGGATGATTCTATGCATATAAAATTTCAAGAAATAGATCCACATGAACCTAAGACCTCCCTAGACAACCTTGAAGAAGATATGTCAAATCTGGACATAAATGAAAAATCATCTAACTATCTTATCATGCAATCTATTAAATCAATCAGTTCTGGAAATTCTTCAAACTCTGGACATGATGAACCTGAACCTGTAGATGAAGCTAAAATTACTAGCCCCTCCTTTTATAGACCAACTAGAACCCTCATGAACCATCCTTTAGATGTTTTTTAGAGACTTAGAAAAAGGGACGCAAACTAGATCTTCTCTTAGAAACCAGGTTGAACATCAAGCATTTTTGTCATAGCTTGAACCTAAAAACCTCAATGATTCAATTAAAGATGAATATTGGGTGATGGGTATGCAATAAGAACATAATAAATTTGAAAGAAAAAAAATTTGGAAACATTTGGATAGACCCAAATACACCTTTACCATAGGAACTAAGTGGGTGTTAAGGAACAATGTTGTTGAATCTGGTAATATTGTTAGAAATAAAGCCAGATTGGTTGTATAAGGTTATAGTCAAGAAGAAGGAAATGACCATGAAGAATATATATCACATTTTTCTAGACTTGAGGCCATTAAAATCATACTTTCTTATGCTACCTATCTTAATTTCAAGCTATATCAAATGGATGTTCAAAGATTCTTCCAAAGTGGTTATATAGTTGAGGTTGTTTTTGTTCAACAACCCCTTGGTTTTACAAACCCTAATTTTCAAAATCATGTTTTCCAATTAACAAAAGATTTATATGGTTTAAAACAATATCCAAGATCTTGGTATGATAGACTATGTACTTTCCTCATTACAAATGTCTTTGAGAAAGGAATTACTGATCCTATTATTTTTATAAAAAAAATTATAAAGATGTTTTAGTAGTTCAAATTTATGTTGTTGATATTATTTGTGGATCTTTAAGAAATTATTTATGTATTGAGTTTTCTAAAATTATGCTAAGTGAATTTGAAAATATTTTGATTGATGAACTCAAATTTTTTCTTGGATTTCAGATTTTTCAATATATAGAATGTATCATTTTAAATCAAAGTAAATATAGAAATGATATTTTAAAATGATTTGTATTTGATAGAATTAAAAATAGTGATGCTCCAACGAGTACTACTTGTAAGTTCGATCTTTATGACGATTGTAAATATGTTGATCAAACCACTTATAGAGGAATGATTGGAAGTTTTCTCTATCTGACTGGTAGTAGGACAGATATAATGATTATTGTGTGTAAGTGTTCCCGTTTTCATGCTAACCCCATATAATCTCAAATAAATGTTGTTAAATCAATTTTCAAATACCTCAAACAGAATATCAATTTAGGTTTGTTTTACCCTAAAGGAAAATCATTTGATATAGTGAGTTATTCTAATAATGATTTTGGTCGATGCAAGTTATAATGAAAGATAAACTCTGGAACATGTAACATTTTGGGAAAGTATTTAGTTTTAATGTGTAGTAAGAAACAAAATTCTATTTCATTATCTACTATCGAAGCTGAATACATAGCTGATGGTAGTTTTTGTGCTCATATTTTTTTGGGTGAAACACACTACTATACTATGGATATAAAATAAGACATGTACCTTTAAATTGTTATAGTAAAATTGCTATTAACATTTCTAAGAACGTAGTTTCCTATTATAGAACAAAATAGATTTATGCAAGACATCACTTTTTGAGAGATCATTATCAACAGGGTGATGTCACTTTAGAAATTATTGGCATTGAATATTAGATTTCTGACATATTCACAAAGCCATTGAACTCTTAAGGAATAAATTACATCAGAAATGAGCTAGAAATGATTAATCTATAAGTATCTAATAGTCGTTACCATTTTTCAATACAAAGAAAATTGTCATTTTGACACTGTTAGGCCGACACATTCCTGCCGACTCTATCATGCCGACACTGTCATGCGGACTATGTCATGCCGACTCTGTCACGCTGACATTGTCTTACCGACACTGTCATGCCGACTCTGTCATGCCAATATTGTCAGGCTGGCACATCTATCAGGCCAACACATTTTTCATGCCGACACTGATGAGTCACTCATTTAATTGTTTTATGTTTTTAACCAAAACGACAATGTTTTGATTATTTATGGAACCTGGTTTTCAATTTTGATATTTTCACTCGATTTAAGCCCTAAATGATATAAACATGAATTGTTCCACACAACTACTTACCTTGAGATCATCATTGATCACTCTACCCCCAACCTTTCACCTTCTATCCTTTATCGAAGCTCTCAAAATGTTAAAGGTGAAGTGCCTTATTAAAGGATACTCTGATAAGTCTCCACCCAGTAAGAAGCGGAAAGGGGAGTCAAGTGGATCTTCTAGTCCAATAATTCGAGCACTGGCCAATTATACAGTAACTCCAGAAAAAAGAGGTATCTGTAGAATTGTTGTTGGAGATAAATTCATTGATACTGAAAGTTCTACACGGTCAGGGATGGATTCCAAGGTTTTTTTAGAATGGAAGAGAATATTATTCAAAGATGGTGCATGAGTTCTACATTAATTCTGAATTTCGTTTGGAAGGAATTGATTCCTATTTGATAAAATCAATGGTAAATGGAAATTGGATTTCTTTCATATCAAATCATTGGGATTAATGTCTCAAATTTCCTCATAAAGTAATTTTTTATGATTATCAAGGTACTCCTCTACCTAAAAGTGATATTTTTAGCCTTATGATAGCTTTTAAATAACTACTGAAAATGATGAGCTTCGAATGTTGGTTACTACTGAGGTACTTGGATACTGCAGAATCCTGATTATGTTCATCCAACACCAAATTTTACCCAAGAAAGGTGAATTTTATTCTTTGAAGTACTAGGATGTCTATCTGGTTTATCTACTGAAGAATGGATTTAAGGTGAATCTTTGCAAGTATTTAATGGTTTACATAACTGAGATGATCAAAGCCTACTATAATATAAATTTGTTATTTTACCCTGGTATGATATCTACTATATTGAACAAAAAGGGTTGTGTGGATGAAAGTGATGAAACTGTATCAGAATGCAATGTCTTTTGTTTGAATAAGGCTATCTATGGAAGAATAAAGATTCAATTTAATATGTGTAAGAGAATGTGGGTTGGTGATGAAGTGAAATATTATGAAACATTCAATCATTTTGATCACCCCACTAGAAAAAAAGATATAAGGTACCCTAGTTTGGGTCTGGATGAAGGAGAAACTTAATTTTATGAGAAAGGAGGTGAGGAAGCTATATATGATAGGGAAGGATCTCTTATTGGTTTACAGGAGTGGTCTTGAAGTTTCTATAAGTCCTCCTAAGATGACCTATGTAAAACCTAGCCCGCCACTGTACTTACCTTCAAAAGAATAAATTTTAAGGGATGATGAAGATGAAGTGGAAACAGAAGTGAGTGGAATTGTGGAGTATGATTCTAATGACTTAGATGAAGAATAAGAAGAAGAAGAGGATCAAAGAGAAGAAGGAAAGGCAGATGGTTCTGGAAATGATGAAGAATAGGAAGAAGTGGAAGGAGATAATGAAAATGGTGATGGAGGTGATGCTAGACTTGATCATGCCAACAATGGTTGTGATGATGTTCACGAAGATGAAAAAGATGTAAGAGTTGATATGGATTCTCCTGTGTAACATAAAAAGTACAAAGAGTTGGTACCTTCTCCTCAAGTTGTGTATGTAAGGAAGAGACATAAAACATAGGGGGAGAAATCTTCTAAGATGGATGACACTAAGGGGGAGCCTCTGGAAATAGAAGATCAAGATAGTGAATAACATCAACTTGGAAGAGTAAGGGTTGATACTCTCACTACTCTTAATGATGATGTAATGGTTGAATGGGTGAAGAATCATGGGTACATGGCACTATTATTAGATTATAAATATTCAGATGATGATGTTTTTATACCTAATGTAAGGGAACCGGTGGATGAGACCCCTCCTAGTGACTATGTCGCAAAGGCCAATTTGTAAAAATTCAAGGAAGACATATGTTCATCAGTAAGACATCCAGTACAATCTCAGATGAGATATGAGATTGATGAAGATAGTAGAGAAAACACTAAGATGAATGATAACTTGAAAGGTACCCGGTCTATGGTTGAAGGTGTAAGGAAAACTGTGACTTCTAGTTCTACTTATTCCTCAGCTAGTTCATCTCACGATGATGTTGTTTCATTCTAATAGATGGTGATAAATTAAATTCATCAAGATTTGATTGAAACTGCAAAATCCATTGTAGAAAACAAAACCAAGCTTCATAATAATATGAATATGTTGACTATTGGAATCAATGTTTTAACCACTAAGTACATGTCTATAATGGAAAGTGTCATCAGAGGACATGAAGATCTTGTTTCTCAACCTAAAGTTCCTAATTTTTTGAAAATGAGAAAGGAAGTAAAGAAAATTGTTAAATCTTCATCAACCTCAACTACTTCTGCACACTCCAAAGATTTGGAAGCTATCAAATCTTCTTTTAGGGAAGAGTTGAAAGCAATGCCAAGTGGACCATATTTATAAATCCTTGTAAAATATGAAATATTTGTTGACCATGTGTAATAAATGTTCAGGATTAATACCAAGGGATCCACTGACACTTAGGAAGACCTTACTAAGAAATTAAATCAGTATTTTTACAAGATCTATAACAAGCATCAGCTCACCAGTCACTTCAAATACTTAGTGCAAAATCTCATATTACCTCCTGTGATTGTTTCCTTTAAGGGAAAAGTTCAGCAACCAAAGGATTTCAATCATCTCTTGAATAAATTTATGGAGAACAATGATGAATTATTAAAGGAAATTAAGAATGGAGGATAGATCCTTGATGACTGTATCAGGCTGCTAAAACCATATCTCCATATTCAGTGTGAATCCATAGTTGTTCCAGTTGCTACTTATCTTCAGTATGCTCTGCCAATGACTTCCTCACCTATGATGGTTGCTCAAGACTTGACCCAGATCTGGCTTGTTATCACAGAACAACCACAACCTTGGGAGTTATCCCAGCATAGACCAAGCCTAGCACAATCTATTCTAGAAATAATTCCTCTACCTCCACTAAAGATTCATTTAGATTGTCTGGTCTCCCAACCACCACCTACTAGACCTTCCATTGACCAATATGATAAGGATAATGCAGCCCTTGATCCTAATAAGTAGTGTGAAGTTATTATTTTTTATAGGGATGAGTTCTTGTACTTTTTTTATTTCAGGGTAATTTGATTATGACTAATAGTTCAATGTTTCTACTTTTCTATTTTAGTTTTTCACCTTACACTTTTTTCTAATCCCAAAAGGGGGAGAACAATAATTAAGCATTATTAATGCACTCTTCTTTACAAAAAAAGGGGATAAATTTATGCATTATTTTTTTTTATTTTACTCTGATACATTTTACTTCCCATAATTATTTTTGAGCTTGTTCATATTTATTAGATTGTGTATTTTAATCCTTCTATAATGGTTCTTAATAATCCCTTGATTTGTGTTCATCCAAATTGGGGATATTGTTGAAAAATAAGATATTATTGTCCAATATCTCTAACTATAATGGTTTTAAAAATCACAAATCATGTCATATATTATAACATATATCTTACCTCGTTATCAAAAATCGGGTCTTAATCAGAAGTAACATATCATACCTCAGATCCTAAATCATGTCAAATCCTAAGGCATGTCAAAGATTATCTAGTATATCAGATTATTTCTATCATATAACTAATTATGATTGTTTAAGAATAAAAGAGATTATAATTGATTATCTATGTGTAACTATGAGTATTAACACATTATAAAATTGATGTACTGTAAGATAGTCAGAACACCTAAAAGTATGAGTCACAAACACCAACAGAATAACTGAGACACCAACAGACGTGTCACCAACTGATGTCTCACCGACAAGACGACTCATCGAATGATGTCTCACTAATAGAAGACTCGCTGATAGACAACTCACTGACTAAAAACTCAACGATTGACGACTCACTGACTGATGACTCACTTACTAATTACTCACAGTTATATGTGTCACCAACTTATGTCTCACTGATAGGATGACTCACTGAAAGAGGAGTCACCGAAAGACTATTTAAATTTGCATTTTTAAAGTTATTTATAATGGTCATATTTGATTCATTTAATGATATTGGCATATTAAATAATATTTTGTAGGAATTTTATAATATAGTATAAGGTATGATGAACCTTTTAACATGGAATGATCATGCACTATATCACCCTTCAAGAAAAAGAGCCATCTGAAGAGAGAAGTAGTAAGAAGAGTGGTGTGCTTTCTTGAGAGACATACAAAAAACATCTCCGAATCACATGAACCTACTGTGAACTCAATAAAAAATGGAAGAACATGTGAGGAAATCTCAATCAAGCTTTACATCAAATTTAAAAACTACTTCAACATATCAAAGAAGGAGAGGAATATACCTAAAGAACCATACTTGTACATGGAATCCAGAATACGACACTCTTTTTTAGTGTCAACTTCTTGAAGAGGACTCAATCCTCATCTCAGCTACATCTGAAGTGTCCAGAGCTACATATCAAGGACAACTGAGCCTTCTAAATCCTCTCCAAGATATATTTTCTCTGTTTTTAGCATTTTTACATACTTTTGAGTAGTGTGTGTATATGTCTGTAAAGAACACAATATACCTTGTATCAAACTAAAGGATACAAGATATCCTTCCACTAATACCTTCTTACACATTTTTTTCTCCCACAGAAAAGTGTGAAAGAGGTACTTGTGTGACCTGGTAGTTTGTACCCATGAAGAACTATGTTACAGGTTTTGTGAACTGGACATCCTGTGTGGTTTTGTGAACCCCGATCTAATGTGTGGATCAAAATGTCTATTAATTTAAATTTCATGGTTTCATGTGATCACCAAGTGGAGAGGATTATGTCTCTACTTGGGAAAAACATCTTTTTTTATTTCCGATGTGTTGATAATTATAGTTTTACTCTTCTTTATCACATATTTACTAAAAATAAATTGGTCTCTGATAGTTAGTCTTATCAAGTGATTATAACAGTATTGACTCATTAGGTTAGTTTCAAAAGTTGTATTAAGTATCAAATATAGATAACTGAGAACTAATTACTCTTTTGAGAAATTAATCTAACAGTCAAGATCTTATAAATTCACTACTCGCTAACTGGTCAATAGAATTTAAAATTTGGGGAAATTTAAAATAATAATTTTTAATAGAAATTTTTATAGGAACTGAATTCACCCCCTCTCGAGTTTCCCACTTCGACCAACACTAGTGATTGACAAATTTTTGGGGTATAAATTTTGAAGGATGGATTTCATCACAAATAGTGCATTTTCATGAAGGCCTTATGAAAATATAGAAAAGACATGAGTTTTGTGGAGATGGGCTTTGGGAATTGTGTTTCGCGAAATATTAAAGACATCTGAAGGTGTGCTCTGCGATTACGATGAGAATTGTGAAACATATTTTTCAAGAATCAGAATTTCATAAATATGGTAAAGGCCTTGATTTCACAAAGCTTGGAACTATGCCCGTGAAGATAAGAAGCATCGCGAATAAAGATGGCTCTTCTAAACGATTACAAGAAGAGGAGCATCATGAATAGAGAATGTGCTTCTACATGGTTATGAGAAGAGAAGCATTGAGACTATGTGATGTTTTGATGGAAGGATTTTTTACTATGATGACCACTAAGACTGGTTAGTTTCAGTAGAGCATCATGAAGGGAGGAGCACCAGGAAGGTGTTTTTGAAAGATCTTACAATCATGCTAGAGGTGATGGATCATCACAAACAACTAAGTTTATAAATAAGAGGCTACCCCTCTTCACTCATAACGAATTTTTCAAGTAAATTTATGAATATATTTGACTTCATGAACCAATGGAATCACCATGAATCTAGGTTCCATTGTGATCTTTATCATCATGAAAATAATACTTTAGTCTTGACTGATGATAATGATTTTGATTAAATGTTGCTTCATGATGATGGGGTATTCCACATTGACTCAGTGAGCTTTGTGATGGAGTTTTTTCTGCAAAGGTATGGGTGCTTCACGAAAGAGTGAGCTTCACTAAGGAGCTTCCCAAATTGCAGTATTTAACATTAGGTTTAAACTCTGGTTATTCTTCCAAAATTTAGAGGATGTAAAGCATCCCGAAACATGGATTTTCTTGAAGTCCATATGAAAATATGGTAAATGCATGAATTTCATGAAGATGATATTTATGAAGAGTGTTTCACAAAGGATCAAAGAATTATAATGGTGATCTCCTCTACTATGATGAGCATTGAGAACGTTAAAGGTGAGGGGAATTACAAGTGGATAATTGTGGTGGCACAATGGTTTGATGGAAGGATTTGTAATTATGACAAGCATTGTAAATGGAAAATTTCCGTGGAGCATCGTGAAAGGAAGAGTGTCGTGAAGATATTTTTGAGTGATCCAAAAAATGTGTTGGAGGTGGTGGCTCATTGTGAAAGGGTGAGCCTATAAATATAAGTAAACCCCCACTACATTTTCATAGAAGTTATCTGAGAATATAAGAAATCTATCTGATTTCACGAAGGTAGAGGAGCTATACAAAGTAAGATTTCTATACGAGCTTGAGCATCGTGAAAATAATTCTAATGTATTTACTAATGCCAATGATTTTAAGTAATGGGTTATTTGTGATGATGATATATTCCATGTTAACACATTGAGATTCATGATGGAAGTTGTTTCCGTGAAGGCATGTTGCTTCACGAAGGTTGGGAGCTTCATGAAGGGAGCTTTGCAAAGGAGCTTTGTGAAAAGAAATTTTGAATACCCATTTTAGGTGAATGGATCTTTCTACATGAATAAAAATCAGATTATGGTATCAGACTCTATATCATTACGAATTCCAATAAGTTCTTACCAGCTTTTGGGTATGAAAGAGAAGAATTGTTTTGAAAGATCAAATTTGTAGAAGTAGATCAAGAAGTACAAAAACATTGTATTGCATCATATTGTGTTGGGAGAATCACACGTACTTTTGGATTATTTTCCAAGTACTACACAATAGTAAGGTAACATCCTACTCACTGTATTCCCTGTCAAAGGATTGTTTTCTAGTGTATTGTGTGGAATTGGATTATTTCCAAACCTTAACAAGGACTATCTACTCTTGATTAGTAGTGAGACTTATAAATTATTGTGTTCCTCTAGATGTGTGGTTGATTTGTTATTAGTAGGAAATAATTCATTAACATGAGGAAAAGTTTGTTTTATAAGAAAGGAAAAGATAAAGGAAGAATATATAATTGATTCACCCCCTCCTCCTCTTAGTGATACTTGAATCCTAACTGTGCAACTTCATTTTTTATTTAAATTTTACATCAATTTTAGTAAAAAGGAAATCTTACCTACAAAAATCCTATAAAATGCAATCATATTGTTTTTTATACTTTAAGTAAATGATCCTTGATTTATTTGGGATGTGAAGGAATCATTCTTACCTTAATCCAAGGCATGGTCTGACTGGTATGACTCCAAGTGCATCTTTTTTATTTAAAATTTACATCAATTTTAGTAAAAAGGAAAACTAACCTACCCAAAACCAATAAAACACATTCATATTGATTTTATACACTATCAAAATGATCCATAAGTCATTTTAGAGATGTAGGAATTATCCACACCTCAATCTGATGCACAGTGTGATCAGTATGACTCCAATTGTGCCTTTTTTATTTAAAATTGAAATAAATTTTATCAAAAGGTACCCGTGACCTAATGAAAACTGAGTAATTTCAGTTGTATTGTGTTTATATTTATTTTAATGATCCATGAGTCATTTGGGATGTGTAGGAATTAGACGCACTTAAATCCCAGGCATGGGGTGACCGGTATGACTTCAATTGCTACTTTTTATTTAAAGATGACATAAATTTTCGTAAAAAGGAAAATTGACCTACTAAAAACTGATAAAATGTATTATGAATGTTTTTATACCTTATGATAGTGATCCATATTTCATTCTTGATGTGTAGGAATCAACCTCACATCAATTCAATGCACGGTGTGATCAGTATGACTCCAACTGTGTTTTTTATTTAAAATTGGTATTAATTTTACCAAAAGGAAGATGTGTCATACCAAAAACCAAGAAAAAACATTAATATTTTTTTTGTAATTTAGTAAAATTATCCATGAGTCATTTGAGATGTGTAGAATTCATCCACACCTCAATCCATCACACAGTGTGACCAATATGACTCCAAGTGCATCTTTTTATTTAAAATTGATATCAATTTTAGTAAAAAGCACAACTGAACTACTCAAAACTGAGAAAATGCATTCGTATTGTTTTAATACTTTAGTAAAACTATCCATAATTCATTTTAGACATGTAGTAATCAGATTCAACTCAATACGATGCATGGTGTGACCGGTATGACTCAAAGTGTGTCTTTTTATTTAAAATTGACATCAATTTTAGTAAAAAAGAAAACTAACCTAGTCTAAATCAAGAAAAGTCATTCAAATTGTTTTTATACTTTATAAAAATGATCCATAATCTATTTTTGAAATGTATTAATCAACCACACCTCATTCCAAGGTATAGCGTGATCAGTATGACCCCAAGTGCGTCATTTTATTTTAAATTGACTTTAATTTTAGAAAAAGGAACAAGTGACGTATTTAAAACCAAAAATTTTCATTTGGTTTGTTTTGATAATTTAGGGTAACATTACATGAGTCATTTTTTATGTTTAGGAATCACTTTCACCTTAATATGATGCACGGTGTGACCAATATGACTCAAAGTTCACGTCATAAGTTTAAAATTGACATTAATGTTAAAAACATGTGTCACTCAGTAAAACCCATGAAAATACACTTCGATTGTCTTGATAATTTAGGACAAGAATTCAGAAGACATTTGTATGATGTAAGAAGTATTCTTAGGTGAAACTGATACATGATGTGACCCTTATGACTCAAAGTGCATGTTTCTAGTTTGAAATTCCATTTTAGTAGAAAAAATAAGTGGGACACTAAAAACTAATAAAATGCATTCATATTGTTTTGATACTTCAGGAAAATGCTCCTCAAGTACTTTTTGATGTATAAGAGTCAACCACACCTCAATCCCACATATAGTGTGACCAGCATAACATCAAATGTGTGATTATTTAAAATTGATATTAATATTGTTAAAAAGAACAAGTGACATACTCAAAACTGAGAAAACACATTCGAATTGATTTAATACTTTAGGAAAACAATCCATACAAAATTTGTGACATGTAAGAATCAACTAAACCTCAATACAATGCATGTTGTGATAGGTATATTTTTATTTAAAGTTGCCATTTTTTTAATATATTTGTGTATATTTATGTTTAATTTATTTTTTTATAATATTACTAACATAAAATTTGTTTTCATATATAGGTGGATTATCTTTCTCATTTTGAGGTTATTTATTCAGCAATGGATACCATGGGTGGACCTTTTTTAGATGATATGATAGGTGCCAAATAAAAATATTAATGTTTTAATTTTTTTATGGATAGTGATTTCAAATATAATTATATAAAACACTATTGGAAATGTATATACTATTGCCTTTTATTTGTGATATAAAATTTATTTCAATTAAATTCTATGTTTTGTGTATATGAAGTTTTAATGTGTTAGTTTTGTGTATAAAAGGTTAATACAGTGTGTTGTTATACAAACAAGGGCCTTTATTGCCGCTATTTCTAACATTGATAAAGAGTGACCTTTATCACCGCTAGTTTAGCATATATAAAGGGGATCCCCTTTAACAGTGATATGATTAAGAATTCTTTTTTAGTGATCTTAAAGGGAATATCTCTATTATTGGGAACACAACATTGAATTAGAATGAGATGATTGTGAATAAACACAACATCTATGTATTGTAAATGAAAATAAAAACTCTTAGGCATCATATAAATGAAAGATATAAAAAAAGAGATAAAAATGTAGTTGCAAGGATTTGTTTTGTTTTTGTAATTGCAATCATTCCAAAAATCAGACTATTTTTTGGGTGTGATAGGTGATATAAAGGTGGCTCTATAGTCTCCCTGTCGAATCTGCAATCCCATCTTTTTCATTCTCATCAACCGGAAAAGACGAATGGGAAATATCATCAACTCCAATGGAGTACCATGATTTATGTCTCTCTCCTCTCCTTCATGATGGATGCCACTCGTCACTTCGATGACACCATCAACTATATCCTCATTAACGTTTTCAATGTCATGGTGTCCCCTAATCCCCAAACTGTGAATGGTGTTAAGAATCCCGATGTCCCCATCAATGCCTCCTAAAACCTATGGTTCCACCGCTTCATCTCAGACACTAGATACAGTGGATTCCCCATTATCGTCTTCTTCCATGGTGGTTGCTTAACCTTTCTGGGGCTTTACTCAAAGGCCTACAATTCTATGTTTTACTGCTTCTCCCTCGAGCTCTCAATTGTGGTGGTGGCCGTCAATTAATGTTTGTCACCAAAACACAAGTTCATGTCCGAGTAAAATGACATATTTGATGTGTTGGGGTTCCTTTATGGTGGGGGTGGGGGGTTACCTAATGGCGCAAACATGGGGCAGTGCTTCCTGGCTAGGAACAACACGGGTGTGAAACTATGCCCCCGGGTGGTATTGTGGGCGGCGGGGCGGGTGCGGGTGGTAGCGGTGGTGGCCATCCATCGCAACTTCCTATTGACTTGCCTCTGTTTCCAACATGTCACAAATGAAAAATAATTCATTTTCCGTAAATATCAAAACTATCTGAATTCGTTTGCTCAATTTTCAGTATGCCACTTGTTGTTTTTACTTAAATTAATGTTAATTTTAAATAAAAAGAGACACTTTGAGTGATAGCGACCACATCATGCATCATATTAACGTAAGGATGATTTCTACACATCACAAATGACCAATAAATCCTTTTTCTAAAATATCAATGTGATATGAATGTGTTTTCTCATTTTTCTGTATGATAGTTGTGTGTTTTTACTAAAATGTCATTTCTAACTGGAAACATGCATTTTGAGTCATATTGGTGGCATCGTGCATCATTTAAATGTGTTATCACTTTATAAACATCAAAAATGACTTCTAAATCACTACCCTAAATTATCCAGACAATTGGGTCATGTTTTTATGGTTTTCATTGAGTGACATGTTTTGAACTAAAGTATCAATTTTAAACTGACAATGGACAATTTTAGTCATACCGGTCACACCGTGCATCATATTATGGTGAGGTTGGATCCTAAAAATTTCCTAAAGTATCAAGACAATATGAATGCATTTTCATGGATTTCAGTATGTCATTGGTTGTTTTTAGATAAATTAATGTAATTTTTAAATATAAAGAGACATTTTGAGTTATACCAGACACCCCATGAATCGTATTGAAGAGAGGATAATTCTTACACTTTAAAAAGGACTAATATATCAATGTTCTAAAATATCAAAATAATCTGAATATTTTTTCTTGGTTTTCAGTATGTCACTCGTTGTTTTTACTTAAATTAATGTCAATTTTAAATAAAAAATAGACACTTTGAGTGATACCGGCCACACTATGAATCATATTGATGTGAAGCTAATTTCTAAAGATCACAAATGACTAATAGATCATTTTACTAAGATATCAAAATAGTCCAAATGTGTTTTCTCAGTTTTAAGTATGTCACATGTTGTTTTTACTTAAATTAATGTCAATTTGAAATAAAAAAAATGAACTTTGGGTCATACTGGCCACACCATGTGTTTTATAGAGGTGGATCTAATACCTAAATTTCAAAAATGACTAATAGATCATTTTAATAAAATATTAAAACAATATGAATTATTTTAGTCAATTTTCAGTATTTCACTTGTTTTTTTTTTACATAAATTAATGTATATTTGAAATAAAAAGAGTCTCTTTGAGTTATACCAGCCACACCATGCATCGTATTGAGGTGAGCCTAATTACTACATGTCAAAAATGACTAATATATCATTTTACTAAAATATAAAAACAATATTAATGTGTTCATTTGTTTTTTAATATGCCCCTTGTTGTTTTTACTTAAATTAATGTCAATTTTAAATTAAAAGAAGTACTTTGACTTATACCAACCACATTGTGTGTCATATTGAGGTGTGGATGATTCTTACATGTAACAAATGACTAATATATTATTGTTCTAAAATATCAAAATAATCTGAATGCCTTTGCTTAGTTTTTAGTATTCCAGTTGTGTTTTTTACTAAAATGTCATTTCTAACTGGAAACACACATTTTGAGTCATACTGGTCACATCATGAGTCAAATTGATGTAAGAATACATCACACACATCAAAAATGACTTATGAATCAATGTACTAAATTATAATGAAAATCACAGAGTGTTTTCTTGGTTTTTAGTGAGTGAAAATTTTTTAACTAAAATGTCAAATTTAAACTGATAACAGACACTGTTAGTTATATATGTCACATAGTGTGTCTAATTGAATTAATATTGACTCCTAAATGTCAAAAATGACTCATGGATCATTTTTATAAAGTAAAAAAACAATCCAAATGTGTTTTCTCAGATTTCAGTATGTCGCTTGTTGTTTTTTACGTAAATTAATGTCGATTTTAAATAAAAAAGATACACTTTGAGTTATATTAGCCACACCATGCATTGTATTGAGGTGAGTCTGATTCCTACACATAAAAATGACTAATAGATAATTTTTATAAAATATAAAAACAATTATAAATGTGTTTACCTGGTTTTTAGTATGTCACTTCTAGTTTTTACTTTAATTAATTTCAATTTTAAATGAAAAGAGATACTTTGAGTGATACCGACCACACTATGTGTTGTATTGAGGTGTGGCTGATTTCTACTCGTCACAAATGACTAATATATTGTTTTCATAAAATATCAATTCAATCAAAAAGTGTTTGATTGGTTTTCAGTTTGTCACTTATTATTTTTACTTAAATTAATATCAATTTCAAATAAAAAGAGACAATTTTAGTAATAACTCTCACACTGTGGATTAACATGACTTCTATTTACTTTCTTTGTTAAAATGGAAACAATGAATTGTCAACATTTATCACTTTCATTCATTTACCCTCGACTCCCATTGAAGGAAGGTGATAAATTCCAATAATATAGGGGTGATAAGGTTTTGAGGGAGAATAAGTATGTAGAAGACATTATCTACATGAGTAGTTAAAAATTTAATTTAGATTATGTTAATCCAATAGAAAAAATATAATATTATTAGGAAAATGGTAGTATATTAAAAAAACATTACCTTCTCATTGAATTTGGTGTTGGAGCCTTAAAGTCCTATTTCTCACGAGCATGAGCATCTTCAAAAAACCACCCCAACTAAAGAAAAGGAAACCACCTATATAATAAAACAATTATTATGTTAGTAATATTTAAAAAAATTAAATTAAATAGATATATAAAACAATCCAAAACTTCTATGGAAGTCACATATTCATGCTATTTATGTACATTCTTCCACCAGGTATGATGCCCATTCATTTTTGAGCACATCTATATCATCTTGTGAATATGAAAATTTTTGACATTCATAGTAGTACTAGAAATATATAAATATAAAAGGCTTAATAAATATTTTAAATGAAATGGTAATTATCTTTGAAAATACCTCTTCAATGAAGCTCGTTTTTTCATGGAATATGATCACTCTCATAAATTTACAAACATAGTAACCACAATATTTTCTATTAGATTGTTTCAGAAACTTTAGAAAAATTGAGGATAATAAGTAATTTGTTTTGATGTGTGTTTCGATAGTGAAATGTTATTATATATACCTTGATACTTTTCTATTCATAGAACTTTTCCTCATCCTTATGCTTAGCCCCTAGCCTCATTCATTTTTTTTCACGATAGTGATGCACCGCCCTCTCATAATAGAATCCTCATTAAAAGATAATATAAATTATATAACTTTATGTTTAGCTATAAAATGTTGGATTCAGTGTATTAAAAATTGAAAAATTCAATCTTGTGTGGATGGCTTGTTGGATATCCATGCACTGGGAGGATCCAAATTTAATGTAATAAGCATCCAATGATGCGTAAAAACAAAAAAAACTATAAGTAATGAAAGAAATGAAAATATATTTGATATGATTAAATTGTAGAGTTTTACCCCTAAATCATTAGTATTAAATAGATTATGGCATCTGAAATTTTTCTTTGAAATGATCTGATCAGACCTGCCACTATTTCATCCTTTTTTTCCATCTATTTATTTTTTTATCTGTAGAGGAGATGTGAGGACTAATGAGTTCAGATTTTTTCCATGGTAAAATCCCATCAATTGTTTTTGAAATATACATCTGCCAAAAATATGAAATGTATTTAGACATAATTAACATAGTATATCAACTTTTTGAAAATAAAATCATGAAATCATACCTCATGTATACATTTAAAACTAAGCTGCCCAGCTAATCATAGTCAGGGTTTGCACTTACACTCTCAAAACCAATGATGTATTGATCTTTCTCTCCATACATATTTTATTCAAATTAAACTATGTGATTATGACCATATTTTAACTTTGAGTCCACATGAGCCTTCAATGATAGTAAATGAGAATATAGAATGGGAGGGGTAATGGTGATTTCGGTAGCACTTTTTAATAGGTTGGTTTATCCTTTCAATGGTTTTGAGATATTTTTTTCACCACCTTATATTCTTCAGTCTAAAATAAAATTAAACAGTTCAGACCTTTTTTCATTATTTGTTAAAGGTTTTGCTTGAAAAGTATATTGGAAATGAATACCTCCTTATCAAAATTCCTTTTTACAAGATTTGATGGCCATGCGATGACTGTCCAACAACTTTTTTGACCGTATTAATATAATCCTCATGAATTGAAATTGGTAGCTTTGCACTTGGCTCATGGGCTATGTTGATCGACACATGCACATGACCTGTTGGAAGTGGTTTGTTGTGTATCATGTTATTTTGTATATTGAATATTGTATCCCTTAAAATAAGGTGATGGGTGGGTGTTACTAGATATAAATCACAGTCATTATAACCATGTAGAAAATTAGTATAGGAAAGGTATTAGTGTCTATATAATTCGCACTTCAAAGAAACATTTATTAGATGATTTATTACCTCGGATAACACATATCTTTCAGTATAATGGCTAGCCTCATAGCTATTGGGGGTGGGGAGGATCTCCACACAGTGTTTGTTCTTGAGTTGCTTCTTCTCTTTTCTTGTCCCTCGTTAAATTTTTCATCATATCTCTCTAACGTTGGAATTATTCATCAAGGGTAGATATTCTTTCTCTCATTTATTTTATTAATTCACTTTGATCGTTCAATTTTTTTCCTCAAAATATGTTCAAGGTATCACCCCAAAATCTGCACCTCTAACATGACCATACTATTTTGGACACTTAAAGGCCATCAATAGACTGTGTTCATATGGAATAAGTGTTACTAATTCAAGTGAATATGTCATGTAGAAAATATATGGAAATAAGTGATAATTTTTATGTAATATCAATTTAAATATTTTTTTATTATGTAATACCTACACGGGTTTACAACACTACGTGTTTTCATCTATTAGTATCTCATATTTATTTACACGTGCCTCCTTCAATAGAACATGCCATGGGATGGAAGTGACATTATATTTTTAGTCATCAATCTGTATATAAATTGATGAACATTTCTATGAGGTTGTTTCATGTCACATAAAATTATTACGATAGATTTAAAATATGAACTATTTTTTTCAAGTGAAGTATACTCTATCCTTACTTTACAGTATGGGTACACTGGTTTTTTCTCGTTCCATATTTCCATAACATAGTTGTTGTTTCATAAATAAGAAATTTTCAATAAAAGTGATGAATAATCATATCATCAAACAACGTACTACTATCCATAATGTACCTAAAAAGACACATCTTCATGACGACTATTAAATGCATCCCATGCTTCTGGGGTTATCAGGCATGAATAGAAAATCGATGGGAGAGGGTTTATATTCCCTTCAGCATATTTAAGATGATTTCTTGTTATAATTGGGAAAAATACTCTATGAATCCTTCTAGTAAGCATTAATACTTAATTCTAATGGGATTCATCTTCTACAAATTCACTCTTCAATATATTATGAAGAGTTACTCAATGTTTCATTTTTTTATTTTTTAGTAAAATATAGAAATGATATCATAATGTTACCATAATATCTTCCCACATCAGTGTCTTCAGCCTGGGCACAACATGGTTCCACAAATCCACATCAAATGGAACCTGTTTTTAAGTGATGATTCCAATGTAATTATTGTACATGGCCTTGTTTGGGTTAACATGCTGACCCCGCACATTCCATCCGACCTCAAATTTTACACCTTTTACTTTCACCTTAATATTTTTTTCTAACACCGTCAGACTACGCTGCTCCTGTTTTTTTACAATGTCAGTCCTTTGTCTCCTACCATTTACCCAGAATCAACATCTTCAATATGTTCCTCTAGAGTGGTAGCATCAGCATGTGCAGATGGTCATTGTACCTCTAAATTGGGAGAATAAGTAAGTTGAGAGCACTTTTGTTCCTTAGGAATGAGAGCACTAGCATGTGCAGAAGGTCGTTCCTCTACACTACGAGCAGTAGTAGGTTAAGAGGCCTATTGTTCCTCAGGATTGGAAGCACTAGCACGTGCAGAATTAAATATCTACAGAAGTGGTTTAACATTTAATTTAGATTACATGAATGCATAAGAAAATGAATAATAACATGAGGTAACATGATGTATATTACAAAAAATTATAACCTAATTATTGTTCTCTCTTTTTCATTTTTAAAGGCTGCAATGATTCTTCCCCTTTATCGATAATACAAATCCTTTCATTGTGGTCTCCAATGATATACAAAAATCCATCTACATTGGGACTGCTGTGAAATGATTGAAGCATCCCAATGAGAAGGTCGTCCTTGATAGAATTTTCATCTTACCCTTTAGTAGTTTTGGTCGATAATAGAACAATTGACCATTTTGATTTGCAGGATCTGCAACCTAAAATACTTGTACCGCCTGTGATTCAATTATAAATTGTTCATCATTGTATATTTCCTTACTAAAATCACCTTTCACAAATTCCAATTCATATATTTTAACAACACTTCGATTATCAACCCACTTGTATTGAAAATTCGGAACTTGGAATGTTGTATAATCAAACATCCATATTTTTTTGATGATACCAAAGTATGACATATTCGTATGAATTGTATGTCTATCCTTAGTACTAGAAACATGCATCGCTTCAGCCACGAGTGTAACTCTACTATTTTGAATGGTACCATCTTTATCATGATCATTTATATAGAATATATAACCATTAATTTGATAACCATTGTAAGATAATACATACACACTTGGTCCTCCGGCTATCAATTTAATTCATTCTAAAACTGAATCCCAATTTTCATCTAACTCCTTAAAAATATGGTCCTCAAACCATCTTATAAGCTACTGATCATGTGTATTTGATATCCATCTCTCAACCCTTGATTGATTCTAATTTTTTAGAATTTCATTGTGGGTTTTGACATATGGGTCAACCTCCAAAGTATTATGAAATTCGTAAAGGTTGTTCTGCTCCTGGTCTATAATATTGATTGTGACAACATTTATTCTAGAACTTCCTTCACCAGAAAGCCTCCCAGTGTGATGAGATTTCAGTAGAAGAATTATTTCCCCACCATACAGGTATTCCGTATAGAATTCAATGGCTTCCTCAATAATATATCTCTCTTAAATTCAACCATCTAGAAAACGTCAATTTTTTACATACCCTTTAAAATTCTACATATATCATTCAATCGGGTACATCCATCTATAGTGTATAGGACCACATAGTCGAATATCTCTCACCAAGTGAACCATCAAATTATACATCATATTAAAGAATGTTGGTAGAAAAAACATTTCCAATTCACATAACATGAAGTAAATTTCTATTTCCATAGTCACCAATTTCACTAGGTCTATAAGGTTGTTGCATATAGCTTTGAAGAAGAAACAAATATTGGTTAATGTATGGCAGACATTCTTTGAAAAAATGCAATCTGAAGCTATTGTCATTAGATCGGGCATGAAAACATGGTACTCATGTGATTTCATACACATAAACTTTAAATTGGTCACTGAAATAATGTTATTAATATTCAATGAATACCCCTCCTTAAATTTTACATCATCTAAGAAATTTTAAAACTGATATCTCTCCTGCCTAGAATGAGTGTAAGCATCTGTAGGAAGAAAAGTTCATTTTCACCCTTAACTAGTGCCAACTCTTCTCGTATTTCCATGTAAACCATGTCAAACCTAGCCTTAATTCCATCGTTTGTTTTTTTATGTTCTTTTAGAAATGTGTCGTTGACACTATCACATACATTTTTTTCAATATTCATAACATTAAGAAAATGTCTGATATACAGATAATTCCAGTATAGTAAATCAAAAAATAATTGATCTATATTTTCAAACGATTTTTGTAAGGTTTAAGGAAAATGGTTTACCAAAAGAAATGTCTGCATATTATACGCTCTCAAACAGTTGATCACCTGTTAATAGATACGGTGTTGTATGTTATTCTGAACTTCTAACGAATGATGTTTTCCAAGATTGGTACATATGTCATCGGGGTAGAAATCTATGATGTATTAGAAACATAGTTTTCAATGAATGTTTCAATCTAATTGACTATGTAAAATATTCATAGATAGGAAACCCTTGAGTTTCTTTAATTCTATATAATGAATCTTTTTCATAAGTAGTAAAGTCATTTATCGTCACATATAAGATGGATCTCAACTTGAAATCTTCATTTCTATAAGCATCATACAACGTAACACCAAAATCCCAAAATAATTTCAAATCCTCAATCAATGGATCCAAATAAATATCAATATCATTACCCATTTTTTTGGTCATAATATAAGCATAGATAACATGATTTATTTTTGTTTCAAGCATAACTATGGTGGGATGTTATAATTTATCAACATAACCGACCATGTATTGTGACTGCTGCTTTGAAAACTAAAAGGAGTCACTCCATATATAGATAACACAAGATGAAGGTTTATCAGCTCATTTAAAAATTTAGTATACTCATGATCAATTCTCTTCCACAAGGATAGTCTTCTAGGTGATTTAATTTCCCAAATTTATTTCTTGTGTTTTTGTGACACATCAATTGACCTGAAATCTACATACTTCCATATAGGTTCCTAAAGCATGGAATGATTAAAAAGTTACATAAAAATTTCATATGACTGAATTCATTTTTATTATATAAAAAAATACCACACTTTTTTCATTATCAATGTAATTTTTTGTCCATTTGAAATAGTATACAGTCATTCGGGTAGGAGTGTATTCTTTCAAATATCATAGCTATCGAGTGTACCATTCATGTGGAATCATATGTTTAACTGAAGAGATCATTGTCTTTTGGGAGCATTTCATTCAAGATATAAATTAAGTCTATAAAACTGATGTCGCTCTATCTGTTTCTTGCTTTCAAATTATACATCTTTAGTACATCTAACAATCATGTAAATTTAGTGAAACCACCATTCAATGGAGTCTTTTCACAACCCTTTAACTGCTCAAACAATTTTGGTCAATCACAAATTTCATCTTCAACTGTACTTATCATTTCCTCAATACGATCTTTTTCATCATTCGCATATGTAATCACATCCTCGACCTAAAATTTAAATTTTTATTCCAAAAAAACTTTTGAGGAAAAAGTTTGAAACCAAAACAAAACCATATCAAAGGAGTTAACCGCAGAAGGGACCCACAAAATAATTAAAAACAAGATGCCCAATGTTAGATCCAAACAACCTATAAAGCTCCCGATTAAGTGAAGATTCCTGCAAATCAGGGACATTCTCCAGAAGATCCTCAAAATTTTCATCTAACTTGTCCTAGGCCGAGATATATTCCTCTACGTTGGTCTTCCTTTCGTTAAAATCATTCTCCAAAATGAGGTCATGTTTTTTGGTCCAAACCCTTTGATCTTAATTCATGATCACACTAATCGATCTCCCATAAATTCTATCGAAAAATTATTTTGAAGCCTTTATATTGAAATATTTTTCTAAAATTTCATCTTTAGAGTGTAGAACTAGCTCTAATAAATCCCCATTTGTTGATTCAGCCTTACCTACCATTCTGTTTATGGATTCATCTTCAAGTGGTTTGATTCCATCACCTTCAAGAGCCGTAATTTCCTCGTTTATATCTATCTTTCCCATTATACCAGGTAGCTGAAAAACAACGTATTCACTATATGGTTCCCTTCATAAAATATGAGTCTCATTTTCTTCATATTACCTGAAGATCTAGTAACAATTGTTTTCGTAATATTTGTGTATTCTTTTCAAGTTCTTGGTTCCCCCACCCCTTTTGTACTAGAAATTTCCCAGATTCAATCATGCATCTCTTTCCCTTCCTCGATCCAGAACCAACCACCTTGTCCCCTTCGAGGTCTGTCTCATAATCCAACATCTCGTTGGGATCTTCTTTTTTTCACTTAACTCGATATCCTCTAAAGATCATAGATTGACCTGCTTCTATTTCCATCTTGGCGTGTATGTTTTCCATCTGTTAGGATCAAAATTATCCTTCCCATATGCATTCAGGGATGAGAACCAATTTTGGAGCTGAATAGACCTAGGAGGTTCATCAAGTTGTCGAGGTTACACTAAATTCAAAATAGGAGAATCATGCACCTCCGTAAGCACACTAGAAACTACATGGGTCTGTTTATATAGGCACTTCCCAAGGAAGTGGCTTGGGTTGTTGGCTGTGATATTTTGATCTCCTAGATCAGTATAGTATTCTGTTGTAAAGATTCAGTAACTTCGTGATCAAGGTCATTGCTTGTTTACACTGCCACATGATGGGGAAACGACCTAATCTTAATAGCCTCTACATAAGAGCGTGGTTATAAGGTATCATCACCACCAACCATTGTTATAACAGTCCTTGATGGGGTCAAAGAAGTTGAGTTTGATACACCCAGATTAGACCATAGACAATTGAGGCTGTCAGTGATCTTCAAATTAACCTCTTGGGGACTTGCCTCTTTTTGGAATGAAGAACCCAGTGGTTGAACACCCTCCTCTGTCTGAACCATCACCTTATTGTTGGAAGTTTCTATAGACTTCAGATTATGGATCTTCATTAAAAGGAACCCCTGATTTGAATCCCTACTATGATGGTATGCTAGGGTGAGATGGCTTGTACGTCTACAGGAGAGACAGAAATCTGTACAGGATTCATAGATCACCACTTTTGTGTACCTAAATTCCTCTCCAACCGTAATCCACACCAACTCCAACTGTGGCTTGGTGACATCATCTTCAACACAGACATGAGGACAAATATGGTGGAAAAAGGTGTTCATTCTACTATCGAAACACAGGTACTGACCGACTAGGTTCCCATGAAAACGCATGATAGATGGATTTTGAAAAGGTAAGGGGGTTGTGGGAAACATACCCATAACACCGTTGATGGAGTATCCTACATCATATAAAGATCATATGACCACCAAAGAAGATGTATGTGGCTTCCAATAAATATATGTGATTCCCTAGAACAAGACCGTATGAAGTCCTCTGATGAGGCAAAGTGAACCATGATATGGAAATGATCGAGTAAACCTACCATAGTGTGGTCTTTCAAATCCCATGAGTTGAATATGAAAGGTGGATTTCAAATAAGGGGAACACAATATTTTAATGATAGTTATTATTGCGTTTCATTTCCTATGACTCATCCCCTTAGAAGCTAACACCAAAATCCCTTGAAAAATATTTATAAAATCACACTTGAAATCCCATTAAAAAACCAACCATTTACACAAATTCCTCTTTCAAATAAAAGACCCTTTTTAAAATGAATATAGCATTAAATACGCTTTCATAACATTCACATACCTTTGTGAAAGTCATTCAGGTGAGTTGAAAAAAACATGGCATGAAACCTAAGTCAATTCCAAGTATTTAACTCATTTTTAAGCTATTTAAAACCAAAAAAGGGTATGTTGACCACATATAATTTTGTAAGAAACATTTCAAAATAATTAAATCATTTTAAAATAGCTACTTAGGAATTTTCATAATGACATAAATCCCAAGAGAGGAAATTTATAACCAGAAATTATCTAAGATGGTTTTCCATAATGAAATGAGTGATTTTAGAAAAATAATGGTTCATTAAAACAGATTATGGATTTTAATTGAATATTGGTAAGAAATTGGGAAGTTTCTTTTAATCAGGTTTTCTTATCAGGAGGAATTGAGAAGAAAATGTCTTAAAACATGTATTTCCCCATCAAAGTAGGATGAATTAATCTGGATAAATAAGTGAGGAACATATTCATAGAATTTTTAAGAATTATTTAAATAAAATTAATAAAGAAATTTTGGGTAAAGAGAGAGAAATCACAACCCAATGTTAATTTAGAGGTTCAGATAGATCCCTTACCTTATGTCCAAATGTGTTCTCAATTGAACTAAGTATCCTGGATAATCTAATTAGATTCATTAATAATTTAATTTATAATATATTCAATATATAATTGATTTATTATAATTTTATTAAGTTCATTTATGGCTATTTCTATGAGTTATAATGATTAATTCCTTTTCTCTAGGATCGTTTGTTTTATGGTTTTATGGTCGGTTCCTTTGAGTATAATTATGGGAGATCTTATCAAATGGAATAAAAACTCCAAAAGTGGAATGAAATGGTATTAATTTACTTCTATAATTTTAAATGGTCCCATATATCATTTTTCTGATATGAGGATGACTCATTTGATAAAATGTCAATGAGAAACATTTTTTTTATTTTGGCATTTTTTGATCACCACGAACTAGTTTTCTTTTATTATTTTATATTTTGTATATATATTAGTTCAGAGACATGAAACAACTTATAATATATAGTTTTAATTCTGGTTCAACCATTATAACAGTTTTATGACCAGCATTGAAGGTGGTGATGGAAAACAAAAAATCCTAAATAAACATTTACGTTTCACAAAAATACCAACATTTAATTTATCATTTTTAAACATTTATTTACTTATTCCATGATATAAATATATCATATATTCATTTATAAGATACCTAAATTTTATTTATACATTCATATGTGAGTTCAATATTCTGACAACTATATTATTATTCATAATGGGCACATTACTATTCCAACGATCATATTACTATTCCAACAGTCAGATTTCTAATAATTGTAAGGGTTTACTACTTCCTATAAATACCTATTATTACATTCATCAATAAATTGTATTATCTCCCAAGGTTACATATAATCTCATTTTAAAAATGAATATTTTATCATTAACATTATGTTATATTTCTACATTTGTGTTCATGAGTGCGATCATTCTAGTGGATCGAGAAAATCCGAATTTTCCTATTCTAATTATCTTATTTTCTATTTATTACCCCCACTATAATATTTGGTATTTTTATTGGTTTCTTTCCTGACTAAAGTATCATTCTTCATTTATGAGAATAATTTTTTTATTAGGTTCATTATATTATTTATTTTCTTTATATTACATGACATTTTTATAAGAAGGAAAATTTCATTGATAATATTCGAGGTCATTACATGCTAGTAGGAATTCCACGTGTTTTAGTGTCATATGATATTCCTTTCTGAGACCATGTGAAATGGTCCTTAGACATTAAGATTATCATTAATTTATATTATGACTGACACAGTTATATTTACTGACTAAAATATCCACACCATATATTGGTTAGAAGTAGGGTACGTAGGATCTGTTATGATTGACATGTCAACAATGGATAAATTGAGGAAGGATTTGTCACTTCAATATTTATAGAAGTTGATATATTGACCCTTTGATTGGAATAGAACCATCACATTAAAATCCAATGGTTAGGGTGTAACGACGTGATTATTTCAGATAGTCAATGAAAGACATATCAATAATGTAGGTTTGTGACATGGATGTGCAACCTGCATGATGAGATATTATGAAAATATGATTATATTACACAGTGATAATTTGTATGTGGTTTTCAACATTGCAATAATAAGTTCTTTTTCATAGGTGCCTCGACCCTATACTAGATAGTAATCTTGGACATTACGCAATCCCACTTAATGCTAACGAGAAATAATCTTAGAGGGTCACACAGTAAGTGTTTCCATTGATCTCGATTAAATTCTATTTTAGTTTAATTAATGGAAAAAATATTATTCTAGAGTCTCAGGAATAATTTATTCAATTAATATTGGTCATATAAAATAAAGAAATATTTATTTGTTGATATGTGAACAAAAATATATTTATTTAATTTATTGAATATTTAATAAATATTTATTCCCCAATATGTGAATAAAATATTTATTTATGAACAAAATTGTATTCAATTTTTCAATAAATGAGATAGGATTTTGAACGTACCAAGACCATGCCCGGTGACAAATATTAATTAATAAGCTGGTTAAATAATATTTTTTATCGAACAAGTTGGCACGCGCCAAAAAATAATAATTATATATTTATTGTTATTATATGGAATGAGGTTTATTAAAGGTAATAAATATTATTCAAGGAATGATATGAAATTAAACAGTATTTCAACCTAAATCCTAACTCTATAAATAGACGGCTATGTCAATTGTGTAGAGAATACAACAATTAATAATAATGAATTGTTGCTCATAATGAATTCTCTCTCGAATCCTCATTCCCTCTCCCTCTCAAGAAAAAGAAGTGCAAGAGAGATTTATTCAAGATAGAAGAATGAGAGATCAAGAATGAACAATGCAAGACATTTGACTTGGTGCACTAGCACCCAACGATCAAGTGGTGTTTATTAGTGATCATAGTAGCACTTGTGGATCACCGCTAGATGGATTCTATCCTTCGATCCTCAAAATGCAATGAAGGTAACTCGAAAGTCTCTTTTTGGATGATCAAAATTCACCAACGATGAAATTTACTAAGCTCAAGTATTTATTTTGTAATATATTAATTAAATTAATTGTAATTTTGACCTGAAAAATCCTTGCTCTTTGTTTCAAGAAATGATTATTAAAAGAAATTTTAATATATCACCCACCACAACATGATAACATTGTGCCCATAAGCAACACTTGGATCGTTGCTACAAGTATAACATAAAGGATTTAAGTAGGACATAATGTTAATTCAACTTTTAAAAAACATTATGAAGGATCTGAGAAATGAAATTCCATGTACTAGTTATAAAGGAAAACATTTTAAACACTATACCTGACACTTTATTTTTCATATGGTGTATAGAATTATAGTAAAATTATCTCATAATTTTATTCCAACATTTATCATATCTATATGTTCTCATGACTAGGATCAGTTAAAGGAATGGTCAATCACAAGCCATGGATATAACTGTTATCGTTGTCAAACAGGTTTAGAGAATACTCCACCCTACATCACACCTGGGCTGCACCATAGCTCTCATACCACTTGTCAGGATTGATTTTTTCCAGCACTAGGTCTCCCAAGTGAAACACAAAGGCCCTTCTGGGGTTATATTCTAAAACCCATTGGTGATAGGATGAATTGTCCATCCAAGCTTATATATGAGCCACCATCCTTGGTGGAATCTGTTGTGGGACTTGGGTTTTTTACCCAATAGTATATACATTCATTATGATATGCCCTTCATAAGGCATACAATATGCCTTGTTCCACATATAACACACCATACGATATATACATATTGTATATAATGATACAATGAAAATATTGAATGCTTTTTTATTGGGTTTTGGGCATTTTTCCATCAACATTAAGGCTAAAATCTAGTATGCAAGTGTGCCTTGTACATGAAGATTTGGATGATTAATTGAATTTAATGTTTTTGATTTTTTTAAATAACCTTCCATAAACTAATGAGGTAATCATTATTTCAATTAAGTAGCCAACTATTGACCACTTCCTCATGTTATTGGATAATATTAATTAAAAAAATACACATACCATATATTTACTATTAATAAAAA
Source organism: Viscum album (assembly GCA_963277665.1). NCBI lineage: Eukaryota > Viridiplantae > Streptophyta > Magnoliopsida > Santalales > Viscaceae > Viscum > Viscum album. Next base: position 91,976,929 of record OY728131.1, read on the forward strand.
ATACTCATTGCATATATTGGTCCCATTAAGACGCTCAAGAAGGGGGCGACTAGAGTTCCTATAGAAATTTCTGTCTAAAACACTTATTTAAAATTCCCCCAATTTAAAATAAAACAAACCATTTAACCGAAGGTGTAGTTTATAAAAGATTTGAATGTTCAAATGATTTCTCAAAGAGTGGTTAGTTCTCTGCTAAAACAATATGAATTATTTCATAACTTCTTAAATCAATATACTAAGACAAATTCTATTATAAAAATTGTATAAGATTAACAATGAGTAAAATGTAGTTTTCTGAAAATACAACTAGAGAAAAATAAATTTTAAAGAATGAGAATGATTTTAAAACAAGAGGTTCAGCCTCAAGAAGATACTTAATCCTCTCCACTTGGTGATCACCCGCCACCAAGAAGTTTATATAAATAAACTTTGATCCACACCATAGATCGTAGAAAACAACAATATACACAACTATCTAGGTAAACTAGAGATTTTTTTTCACAGTTTTCGTTGGAGTTGGAAAACAATTAGGCCACGCAGGGACCACTTCCACTATTTATATGTGTAGTGTAATGAGTACCAGGTGGTTAGTGAAAATATATATTTATCATCTTATTTTTCATAGGAGCCAGTGTGTGTTCATAAAACAGAGATACACACACTACTCATAATGTTAAAAACAATACACAATCAGAGCATAAATAAAATGAATAGAGTTAGAAGGCTTTGTGTGATTTGATATGCAGTTTGTGACTATTGGAAGATATATTGAAATGTAGCTTGCGTCAACTTTCAAAAACAGACAACAAAATAGAGGGTCGTGAGAGCTTCTGTCTTTTGTTTCTAGTGAGGTTTTAATGTGAACGATGAGTTCTTCTCCTCTCATGGTATGTTGCTACAAAATGTTCTTCAGTTCGAGTTGTCAACAATGACTATTAGTTTCTAACGCTTCCAGTTCTCATTTTTCTCAGGTGCACAAGCACTAACACAAAAACAGGTCTTCGAAGCTTTACACTTTTACAATGCTACAAATGCTGATAATAGGGGTACCTTTAACAGTGCTAAAAAATCGAGTTTAAATGTACCCCTTTATCGGCGCTTTTTTTAGCCCTAATAAGATTACTGTCTTTATCAACGCTTTTTTTAGTGCTGTTAAAGGGGGCCCTTTATTAGTGCTTTTTTAGCAGCACTATGAAATGGGGGTCTTTATCAACGCTTTTTTTACTAGAACTGATAAATGATATGTTTCAAAAAAAGTCATTAAAAATAATATATTGATATATAAATATATTTATATATTTATATTGATATAAATATAATATATATTTTTAAAATATGTTTTAGATAAGTATAAATAGATATTTACACTTAATATATATTGAAATTTAGTGAAAATGGATTTAAAATATTTTATAAATATATTATTAATTTAAAATTTTATAATTATCATTGAGTAATAATACTTTAATAATAATTTGAAGACACAAAAAATTGAAAAATTAATAAAAGATCTAAAATATGTTGAAAATTATTTTAAAATTTCAAACGGCCATAAATTTTGATCTTTGTATGCATTTGAGATCTACCACATATCAATTTGAAGCTTGTGACGATCTATACATGCTGGCGACAAAAGGGAACCTTCTGTTCCATTTTTTTGAAACCAAAAAAAGGCCTAGAAGACCTCCAAATCTGAATTGTTAGTCAGGATACACATAAAAAATTAATTTTATAAATAGATAATTATAAATAATTACATTTAAAATATATTTATCAATATATAATCCTTATCTAAATAAAAAACTAGTATCCATTTTATTTTAACTAAAAAAGTATAGATATTTATTTACCTATATAATGTGTGTGTCTCTGTGTTTGTATTAACAAATTGATATATATTATATATATATTCTAAACATATGTATATACATATTAATAAATATTATTTTTAAATATATATAAATATGTATAATTATACTTACAGATACACATATAATATGTGTGTGTGTGTGCGTGTGTGTGTGTGTTGTATATATGTTTTTATTTATTTATTTATTTATAAACGCACAAAAAAACATATTTTATAAATGCATTTAAAACTGATCTTATAATTATATATTAATATATGAATATGTTTACAGATAAAAAATATAACTAAATATATATAAATAAAATAGATATAAATATATATTTTTTGTGAAATTGATCGAATGCCGATTGAAACCGCGAAGCATTTCGAAACTGGAAATATAAGATCGATCATAGGCGAAGCGCATCATTGAGAAAGCAGATGTCGTATTTTTGTATACCGATGATAATAACAAATGGATATAAAAATAAAAAATAATACAAGAAGTAGAGAATACAATGTAGAGAGAAAAGTATATCCCATTTTATTAACATATCACCATATTAATAGAGTACATGAGATCTGATCCAACGGTTAAAATTAAACACTATAATATTTAATCCAACGACTAGAATACCAATGGTTTGAGAATGTTTAAGGTTGGTCATTAAGAGGGGAATTAATTGGGAATTGATGAGTCATCATTAATTTCATAATTATGAAATCCATTAATAACTTTTCATAACACCCCCTTGGATGTCATAATCTCATGGAGCCTTATTTAATGTTCACTTAAAAAAACCCTGTGGGAAAAATATGTGAAGACAAAATAAATGAATTCCATGTCATGATACCTCATTAAAAACCTTATCAGGAAAAACCAGTGGAAAAAAACCAGATGAAGGGAAAAAGAGTACAACATTCCCAACTCCCCCTGATTATATCATTTAGTTGTGTCTTCAGGACATCAATTAATATTATTATTTAATTATGTCTCCAGGACATGGGAGGAAGACCATACGTAATAATGAATGGCCTCATTAAAAATTACAACTCATGGAGAAGACCAACAATTTCCAGTTACTATAGATATCCATAATAATTTATAACGTTCCCTTGGATATCTGTTTATGATGTATGATTGTCTCATTAAAAACCTCATCAAGGAAAAACCCTTAAGGGGAAAACACTTGATTAGGAAAAAAGAGTACAATAACATTATGTCCCCAGAGTGTTGCCTCATTAAATACCTTATCAAGAAAACCCAGTGAGAAAAAATTTACTAAGGGAAAAAGAGTACAACAGTTACATCTCCAATTCTTAATGATCATCACTATATTTAACTCATAGAATGTCCATGATCAATTCATAACCAAAACACTCAGTTTTGAATTTTGGAATAATAATAATTCATACCCTTTAGATTTCAATGAATGGGGAAGAAAATTAACATATATCATTATATGATTTATTTTCATTTTCAAGGAACATATGCACATGTACAAGTATATCCTTCAGGGATAAATAAAATGTGAATTTATATTTCATCATTTTGGGATATGTATGTTCTTCATCAACCCCATATGTATGAAATCTATCACTCTTGGAAGCAAGAGATTTAATTGTTCATTAAGGGTAAGATCATTCCAAAATTTAATATTTCATCTTTAGGATGATTAATATAAAATGCAAGGAAATCCCCTGTAATTCATTTATTTCATAAAACTCTTAGAGAGTTTAGACATTTTTCAAAACATAATAATAATATAATGAATACAATGATTCATAAAAAACATGGGATGATATATTTAATTTATATTCTTCCTTAACATAATATGGATAAATCTTATTCAGTTCACTGCATAATTTATCAGATTGGGTGAAACTTCCTTAATTTTGAATACGCTCCAGGCATTTCAAATCCATATGGGATTCATATAAATATCCATATAAGGAAGAGTATAAGATATTTGATATTCAACATTATTTAGAGTTTTGATAATAAATCCAGAACATTATATTTTGAACATTTCATATGTTCCATTAATAATTTTGGCCAATTATTATGATGCCTACATCTATAAAAATCTAGAGTCAATGAGTTTTAAAATCATTCATAAAAAATATATCATCAACATTTGATTGAGATCTCATAAATGTTTCTTGTACCAGTGTCAGTTCAGGGATAGTATCTAAATCAATATAATGTTGTCGATATATTCATTTTCCTCTTTAAGGGGAAATATATTTATTTCTTTCTACTCACGATGACCAATGATTTTATATAATCAGCACAACCACACTTCAGGTGTGTATAATAAGACTATTTATTTTCAACACATTACATTCATGGAAGTGTTTTGAGAATCTTGTCCATGGTTCTGCAGGACCATATAATATATGATACTCAATATTTCATTTAATCAACAAGCATATAATGCAATGTATACTCACTAGCAGCAAATAACACATGTGATAACTTAGTGGATGCATCTTTCATATAGATGGATCACATGGTAGGTGGGGGCACCCATATATACTTCTTCATAAGTATATAGGAAATTTATTTCCATAATAGTTGCTAATTATATAAATACTTTACCTCAAAAATGGGTACCTCATGGTAAATTATCATACAGGAGGAATTCCTAATGACTTAATGATAATAAATTCATTGATAATTTTGTAGACATGCATCTATTAAATAAATTCATCATTCATCCCCTAATAGATGTCTACTATGTTATCAATAAATAGATGCTCGTGTATACTTGAATCAATATCGTTCATTATAATTAATCCCAGATGGCCTAAATCATCATGTCAGATATTTGAAGTGCCAGGATCTGTTAACTTCTGGTTTACCATTATTGATTCGATTGTACATAAGAAATTATTTATAATCACTTTTATGAATGCTTGTTACATATCTAGGTACCTCTTCTGTCTCCATGTGATATTCTTTTTCAAGAATTCCATTCATATATCTCATTAAGACTTAACAAAGCATTAATAATTTTTACTACCAAGTGGAAATTTATTCACTCTTCTGGAGTCATTTATTAATTTTCACTACCAGTAAATGTACTTATATGAGCATACACTAACAAATATATGAGTTATTTTGAAGCATTTAATCAAAATAATATTTTGCTTCAAGATCAACACATATAATATCTTTAGGATATTTCACTGTGATAACTCATATTTTTTGTTATAATCTCCACTAATGGTGGTTGATGAATTCATAATATAACCATAACGGGTTAGGCCCATCACCAAGCGAATTATTGAATAATTTAGAACTTCTGCCCAAAATATTTTGGATCTTCAGGTCCAAATATTATTTTACAATACATATACCTGGGATACTAGCCCTTACGTCTTTCAAAGCTGGTGAATGTGGTAGCGAGAACCAATGTGGAAGAATCTTATAGATTCACGACACACTTTACACCATCAAAAATTATAATTCATAAACAACATTCACATTACCAAATGAAATATAAATCATTTGATCAAACCACATCAACTCTCAAATATTAATGATATCATAAATCATAAAAAATCATGAATAATTTCATTCGCTTCAAGGAATGAGATATAGTAGTTAAAACTACATTCACATTGGGGAATGAAGTCATTCATCGGATTTCATGATCCATGAATGATAATTTATTATTTATCAATAATTATCATCTTGATAAAATATAAATTTTATTGATTATGATGATAATTGCTTTAACCAATTTAGGTGGTAAATTCATTTTCATAATATATATCGGATTCTCAAAACTATGTAATTCATTCATTTCATTTAAGAATTATATGAACAACAACATCCACTTCAGGGGATAGATGAATTACATGAGATGATATCGATAAACCATAAGAATATGATAAATAATAATGTTTCTCTTCATATTGTTGCTGTAGAAACAATAAATGATAAATGAAGATATTCTTCAATATAATGTCAAATGACATTATTTTCATATCATTCTTTAAGGATGCAATATTTTATAAATATAAATAAAATTCATTGTGCTCTGTAAATATTTACTATCATCAAACCACTTCTGGTGGTTATATATCTATTATTTGTTACAAAAAAATATAACACAATGATCATTTGCAAAAAATCATATTCACCTCAAACATGATTTAAAATAAAACCAGGTATATTTGCATTCACATCGGGGAATGAAATAAATCATTTTCAATAAATATTCCCATCCACTCCAGGGAATAGAATAAAATTATTTGTTCAAGTTTTATAGTTTCTTCAAGACAATTGCATGAATATTCAATTCAGAAATTTCATCAATTTCATCCACTTCAGGGGATTAATATATATATAATATATTTAAGCTTGTTTATCATGAATATTTAATGTATCTAAAACATTTTATAAGAAATAAAAGAAAGAGAAAAGAAAGAAATAAAACAAATATTTACAAATCTTCAATGTAAATATCATCTCTATCATGAATCTTTACATAGCATAATCAAACTTGACACCTTCAGTGTGAACAAGAAATAATATATTTGAAATTTCATGGTTCATGGAATGATTAGAAAATTTCAGATCGACATATGACCGGTACGTGATGATCATCAAACATTGTCTCAACGTACGATGGGTATGTGATGTTCATAAAACTTCATCTCGACATACAACGGGTACACGATGTTCATCAAACTTCATCTGGACGTACTACGGGTACACGATGTTCATCGAACTTTATCTCGACGTACAATGGGTACACTGTTGACTATTTTTTATTTGGAATTTATTTCACCGGTTTTTTTTCTCCCCCTCATTGATGACTCAATTCATTTTGACCTCATTAAGGCTGCCACGTGGTTTTAATTATATTGTAAATACGTCTTGTTTTTTTTTCCTATATAATGAAATGAAAACCTCTCCAGAAAAGCATCCCAATTGGTGGTGCACAAAACATCATTTGTGTTCAAGTATTTTTCCTTCAATCTTCTTTCCATTCTCGCTTGTGTTTTCGTCTTGAACGGTCAGGCATTTCCAACATTTGGTATTAGAGAGAGGATGACTTCATCCACAATGCTGAACTCCGAGCCCTCATCGCCCCGACTCTCCCAGACATCATCGGCACGCCCCAGACCCCCCGTTGACAGTGGTAGCGGCCCCCTGGTGGTACATCGAGTGGTGAAAGAGATCGGGGGATCGTCGACGTATCTGATCCTCACGAAGACAAACTACAGCGACTGGTCCTTGATGATAAAGGTTATGCTTCATGCATGCAGTCTTTGGGATGTCATCGACACTGGTGGTGCGGAACACCAGGAAGATCGGATGGCGCTGGAAGCCATCCTCCACGCTGTCCCACCGGAGATGATCTCCATACTCGCCATCAAGGCAACTGCAAAGGAAGCGTGGGACACCATGAGGACCATGCACATCAGCATTGATCGCATTCACAAGTCCAATTCTCAAAAGCTCCGCAAGGAGTACGAAGGCATTGTTTTTCACAACGGCGAATCAGTGGACGACTTCGCAATGCGGCTCACCGGGATGGTCATCCAACTCATGATCCTCGGTGATCCGGAGCCTCAAGACAAGGTCGTTGAGAAGTATTTTCATGTCGTCCCCTCTAGGTTCTCCCAAATTTCCCTTTCAATTGAGATGCTTCTCAATATCTCTACGCTCTCTGTGGAGGAGGTAACAGGGAGACTCAAAGCGGAAGAAGACCATTTCGACCCGGCACCCACCATCGACTATAGAGGGAATTTGCTCCTCACCGAGGAGGGGTGGGATGCACGGATGAAGGAGCGGCAAGCGAGGGATGGACCCCTCAATGAATCCAAGACTGGAAACTGGCGTCACCGACAACCAAGAAGGGATGATAGGGGATCCAATGATGGTCATGACACCTCAAGAGACCAATGTCTCTACTGCGGAAAAATGGGTCATTTGGCCAAAGATTGTCGCAGCAGGATGAGACATGCTAAGGCTCTTCTAACCCATGGTGACGACGACGAGCCGACACTCCTTATGGTAAGGGAATGTACTGTGATGCCCGATACACCACCACCACAAAATGCCACTTCGAATTCCTCACTGACACATTGCAGTCCTCTCCGAGTGGTCGAGGTGAAGGTCTTTGCATAACATGCTCAAAGGGAGGTGTGCAACGACGACCTGTGGTACCTCAACACTGGTGCCACAAACCACATGACCGGTTCTCGCACCGCCTTCTCTGAGCTTGACTCTGGGATCCGAGGCACCCTGAAGTTTGGTGATGGATCTATCATCAATATCGAGGGGTGTAGGACAATCTTATTCACTTGTAAAACCTGTGAGCACCACGCACTCATGAGGGTATACTTCATCCCGAGCCTCACCGCCAAAATTATCAGCATCGGACAACTCGATGAGAATGGTTGTCAAGTATTGATCGAGGGAGGCATCATGAATATTAGGGACAAGCAACGACGCCTGCTGGCTAGGGCGCAGCGCTTCCCCGACCGGCTGTACAAGCTAAGACTCAGCATTGCACAACCTACATGCTTGTCAACATGGGGGTCAGAGGTGGCATGGCGATGGCATGAAAGGTACAGCCACCTGAACTCCCATTCTCTGCCCAAGATCGCTCAACACGATATGGTGCGAGGGCTACCGCAGATTGATCAAATAGATCAAGTCTGCACAACTGCCTCACTGGGAAGCAGCAACAAGTGTCTTTCCCCGAGCAAGTGAATCATCGTGCAGAACAAGTCCTCAACCTTGTCCACAGTGATCTTTGTGGGCCGATCACGCCAACAACGCCAAGCGGGATCTGCAACTTTCTGCTACTCGTGGATGAAATGAGCCGCTACATGTGGGTCAAACTTCATGCAAGCAAAGACTAGGCTCCGGCAGCAATCGTACACTTTCAAGCCACAGTGGAGGTGGAGACAGAGCGCAAGCTGAAGGTTCTCCTCACTAATCGCGGTGACGATTTTACTTCAGTAGAATTTGGTGAATAATGTACTGACTGTGGCGTACAACAACAACTCAAGGTTCCCTTTTCACAACAGCAGGATGAGGTCATTTAACAACAAAACCAAACTGTGGTGTCTATGGCTCAAAGCATGCTGAAGGCTAAGGGTCTTCCTGGGATGTTCTGGGGTGAGGCTGTCTCCACCGCCATCTTGATCCTTAACAGAGCATCGACTCAGAGCCTTGACGGAATGACACCGTATGAGGCCTGGCATGGAAAACGACCAGTGGTGCACTTTCTTCGCACCTTTGGCTGCATCGCGGATGTTAAGAACGTGAAGCCTCACCTGAAGAAGCTGGATGACCGGAGTACGCCGATGATCTTTGTCGAGTACAAGTTCGGGTCTAAGGCATGTCGCGTGTATGACCCTGTCAGCAAGCGCGTGCATGTAACGCGCGATGTCACCTTCGACGAGGCAAAACAGTGGGATTGGAGTGCTCATGGTGAACAATCTGTGTGGAGTAATGAGGATCCATTCACCGTCGAACACACAAAGGCATGTAGACCAAGGAATGTGGAGGCCGAAAAGACTATTGGAGACCAGAGCTCATCACTCAAACCAATTAGTGAGAACTCAGAAGAATATGCAACACCAGATGTGGTTAAGGTGATACCCGTGGCATCAACCACAATGGAGTTCGCTTCACCGCCATCCAATATGGCAGAAGCACTAGACGTTGATCACGACGAGGCCCCGCTTCGATTTCGCACCATCGACAACATTATCGGTCCGACAACACCGCATGTGTTTGCACAACGCAAGCTCGACCCTGGTGAGTTACACTTCATTACGGACAATGATCCAAGCCCACCCACATGCATGCTACATTCACTGCAGAGAAGCCAGCGGCGAGCAAGGAGAAGGTTTCGAGGGAGGAATAGCAGCCTGCAGACATTCTCACGAAGTCACTTGGGCGCGCCAGTTTCTGAAGTTGCATGCGATGATCGGCGTCGTTGAGATCCAGAGAATGCAATAATAATTAGGGGGTGATTGTTGACTATTTTTTTTGGAATTTATTTCACCGGTTTTTTTTCTCCCCCTTGTTGATGAGTCAACGCAGTTTGACCTCATTAAGGCCGCTGCGTGGTTTTAATTACGTTGTAAATACATGTTGTTTTTTTCCTATATAATGAAATGAAAACCTCTCCAGAAAAGCATCCCAATTGGTGGTGCACAAAACATCATTTGTGTTCAAGTATTTTTCCTTCAATCTTCGTTCCATTCTCACTTGTGTTTTCATGTCGAACGGTCAGGCATTTCCAACATACGCGATGTCAATCATTCAACTAATCGACGTCCAACGGGTACAGGATGTTCATCGTTCAATGGATCAGCGTACGATGGGTAGGTGATGTTCATCATTCCACTACATCTGGTGGTGTAGTTTTTTATTCATTTTATGAATGATGTTTGTCTCGACATCGACCACATCGGTTATTAATCAAATACATTCTCTCCAGGGAATGAAGTGAAATTTCTCAACCGTGAGTCATTATAGCTCTTCAGGAGCTCATTATTTTTCCCACAACAAAAGATTAAGAAAATCGTATATTATTTTCAAATTAATCAAGAAGGAAAAAATAAATGTTACAATATATAACATGTAAAATAAGACTCACCTTTTTAATGCAGCACTTCGAATGAGTGGAGTCGATGTGCATGAAAAAGAGTATGTCAAGAGAATAATGTTTATAAAAACACGTGACATACTTTTTTCCCACAAAAAGTTTCTTATTCCAATGATGGGGATGAAGGAAGGGACGTCACGATTTGTGATGTGAAGTAGACGATCGTGCTGATTACGTGTTGTGAAATTGATTGAATTCCGATTGAAACCGTGAAGCATTTCAAAACTGGAAATGTAAGATCGATCATAGGCAAAGCGCATCGTTGAGAAAGAGGATGTCGTATTTGCGTATGCCGATGATAATAACAAATGGAAATACAAATAAAAAATAATACAAGAAGTAGAGAATACAATGTAGAGCCAAAAGTCCAACCCATTTTATTAACATATCCCCATATTTATAGAGTACATGAGATCTGATCCAACGGTTCAAATTAATCCCTATAATATTTAATCCAATGACTAGAATTCCAATGGTTTGAGAATATTTAAGGTTGGTCATTAAGTGGGGAATTAATTGGGAAATGAGGAGTCATCATTAATTTCATAATTATCACATCCATTAATAACATTTCATAACAATATTGATATGCAATTAGATATATAAATATAACTATTTCTGTATATAAGTATATATATTAATATACAAATATATATATATATATATATTAATATACCTATATATATACATTAATTTATATATATATATATATTATAAATATATATTACTATATCAATAAATATAACTAAATATATATATAAATAAATAGATATATCAATAAATAGACATCAAAGAAACATGGAGGAGTGGTAAAGGGTCCAGGCGCATATGGAAGAGGTCTCTAGTTTTAATCCAGATAGAGGCATGGGTGCGCGGGGGTTGGTGAAGGGGGGTTTCAATGCTGTGAAAGGGGGTGCTAGCGCTATTAAAGGGCTCGGTGGTGGGGTTGGGCCGTGCAGGGGTGGGGCTATAGAAATTATATTTGTTTTTATTTGTTTTTTTAATATTTTTTTAACTTTTATCAGAACTTTCAAAAAAGAGTTGATAAAAGAAGGGATGGGTGGTTGGGTTGGGGTGTGTAGGGGTGGCAGGGCATGCGGGCGGGGTTGGGCGTGGGACTGTAGCATGCAGATTTTTTTTTAATTTTTATTCTTTTTTTAAACTTTTATCATCGTTTTTTAGCAGTAATAAAAGGGACCCCCTTTTTTCTTCACCTCATTTATCATAGCTTTTTTAGAACTATAAATTCACTTATTCATAACTTTTATAGGGAATATTTGCAGTAGTGGAGCAGATCAATCACATTTCTTTTTGATATGATATTTTCTTTATATTCTACAGCTAGCTAGAAGCATGTTCTCTATCATTTTAATGTACATCGTACATCATATTGGGATTTGACATCGATTTAAAAGTTGTCCGCAAAAGACAGACATAGTCATTAGTATAATCAATAGTACTAAGTTTCACAAATATGGTCGTTAGAAGTAAATTTGAACTTAATTGACAAAGAATTGATAGTGGCTCTGAACGGTGTATCAGGATCGGTTGTTCAGGTACGGTGTCTCAGACATAGTGCATTCTATAATTTGGAATGGAGAGTCAAGTAGCGGTGACTCTGGAAAGGTAGGTCACTCTAATGGTAGGTCGACTTGATGGTAACTCTGCTATCGGCAGATCATACCGAAAACTCGTACTTAGCGGACATTTTGATGTCATCAGTAAGTTTCTCTATAGATAGCTCCATATGATAGTTTCTCCTCTACAAAAATTCTGATTTGAGATATCGATAGGTTGAACATAGGTTACTCAGTGCATCGGTAACTTGAGTGATGGTGTCTCATCCATTGTTAGAATTCAGAATTTGTGCTAACGGTGAGATAGTTGATAGTTTGGCATGTTATTGGTAGGTCCATGTCAATGATAGCTCATAGGTAACCTATTTTCTGCCAACGGTGAGATGTCCAATGGTGAGCTCACCTTAACAGTGACTCAATCTTGAACGATGACAGTGAGTCCACCTTAACAGTGACTCATACTTAGTCATATATTGCCGACATATCTTATGATGTCAAACGCTAACAGAATATATTAAGCTTATATGCTAACATAGTTAAAATGAGTAAACATAATAAATCCTAAAAAATCCTAATTTGGAAGCATTAAAACCAGAGGAAGCCAACAACATATATTCAAAAATGTTTTAAAAACTAAAAATTCAATATTTAAAATAGAATATCTTCACACACACTCAAATCAGCATGTGTTTAATAAATTAGTTAAATAATTTAAAAACATGTAGAAACTCAAGAAATAATACGCCAACTAATATATTTTTAGTGATGTAACAATTATAAAATTTATAGTTCTAGCCACTTTTGGCTTGTTGATGAGGGGTGGTAGTTGTTGGAGCCCATCACCTCTTCGACAGTCTTTTTCTTTTTATTAAATGGTCATTGACCCCATCTTGTAAAAAAAACTATAAAATTTATATTTGCAAATGGATCATCTATTTTTCAAACATAGAATAAGCATTATCGGTTATAAAAAAATCAGTTTTTTACACTATACATATACTTGAATATAACAACATTATATAATCTTAAGGCCCTTCAATTAAATTTAGCATGTGAAAATTAGTGGAAAATTGTTTACATAATTTGATTATAATTTTATTTATAAGAACATCACATCCCAGTTTTTTTATTTTACAATTCATTATTTTAAATATATATGCATTTATTTTCTCGAGGGAAAAATATTTTCTACAATTTTAAAAAACTAGTAAAAATAATTTTTTATTTACTTTTTTAAACTGAAATCTCATTATAAGTCAACAAGGAAACTTTAATTTTTTTGTATTTAATAATTTTAGTCCTAAAAGGAGACTGAATTGTTTAAATTAATTAATTAATCACTGGGTAACATTTAAGGAAAAGGCAAGTGTATGGAGGAAAAATTGGGTATAGGGGCGTTTTGTTTTTTATTTTTAAATTTAAGGGGGTTAGGATTTTCTATTTGGGTATATGGGTTTGCCAAGTGCCAAATCAATTAGCACTTTGAAAAAATTCCCATAGTGCCAATTGAATTGGCGCTGGGTGGTTTATTTTTTTCAAAATCCCCACAATACCCCCCATTCACCTTATATACATATATCTTATATATATATATATATAATTATAATTATAAATATAATGAAGACAACAAATATATTTATAATAAATATGTTTATTATACTAAATATAACTACTAAAATAAATATAATAAATTTATAATTATATTTACTATATAATTATAATAAATATATAATTACAATAATTATATAATTATAAATTTAATAAATATATAATTATATATATAATAATTAAATAAATATAAAAAATGTACAATTATAATCTCAATAATTATATAATTATAAGTATAATAAATATATAATTATAGTAATTATATAATTATAAATAATATAAATATATAATAACAATATATATGTAATTATAATTATAATAAATATACAATTATAATAAATACATAATTATAATTACAATAATTATATAATTATAAATATTATATTAATATAATTATAATAATTATATAAATATAATAAATATATAATTATAAATATAATTCTTATATAATTATTTTAAGTATACAATTATAATAAATATATATATTAAAAGTATATATTTATAATTATAATAAATATATAACTATAATATATAATTATAATTATATAATATTTATTATAATTATATTATAAAATTATATGTTATATAATTATAATTACAATACATATATAATTATTAAATATATAATTAAAATTTAATTATATATTACAATTATATAATTTTTATAATTATAAATATATAATTATTATAGTTATATATTTATTATAATTGTATATATTTATAATAAATATATAATTAGTATATTTTATATTATATATTTATTATATGTATAATTATATATTTATTATATATTTATTTATATAATTATTGTAATTATAATTTTATATTTATTATAATTATTTAATTATTATATTTATAATTATATATTTATTATAATTATATATTTATTATAATTGTATATTTATTATAATTATAAATATATAATTATTATATTTTTATATTTATTGTAATTGTATAGTTATTATAATTATATATTTATTATATTTAATATTTATTAAATTTATAATTATATAATTATTATAATTAAATATTTATTATAATTGTATTTTTTTATAATTTTATAATAAATATAATTATAAATTTATTATATTTATTTTAGTTGTTATATTTATTATAATAAATATATTTATTATAAATATATTTGTTATAATTATTATAATTATACTTATAGTTATATAAATATATATAAGATATATGTATATAAGGTGGGTGGGGGTAGCATGAGAATTTTGAAAATAAATAAACCACCCAACGCCAAATCAATTGGCGCTGTGGGTATTTTGTCAAAGCGTCAATTGGTTTGGTGCTTGGAAAACCCATATACAAAAATAAAAAAACCATACACCCCTTAAATTTAAAAATAAAAATCAAAATGCCCCTACACCCAATTTTGCCGGGTAGGGACCCCAACTTGGCCATTTGTTATAAGTCAACAAGGAAACTTTCATTTATTTTTTGGATTTAATAGTTAGACTCCTAAAAAGGGGCTGAATTGTTTAAATTAATAATTATTAGGTAAAATTTAGGGGAAAGACAAGGGTTGGGACCCCAACTTGGCCGCATGTTATTATTTTATATTATTTGATTTTTTTACAATTTTGATGGGGTGGATGTGAAAATTTATGTTAATACCTCATATAATGAGGCAATTTTTCAAATAAAATATTATCATTAAAATGTTTCAATATTTGGAATTATCAATTAATGCAGTTGATCCATTCATTTTTATTTGACTGTTTTCCTAAATCTCGGCCTTTTTCATGGGTTCACGATCCCAACATTTATTTCCATGCCCATGCCCAAAATTTCCATTTATTGTGGGTGACCACCAAATAAAATGTTCTCTATATATAATTATATTTCATTCCTCCATTCTTGTATTCCTCCCTCATCTGCACTTGGAACCTCCCTCTTCTCGACCATCCCTTTCTTTCTTCCCCATCGCTCGCCGTTGTTAGCTGTTATGGCAATGCCAGCCAGCCACCATTTCCCCACTCCCATGACCAGAATCAAATCTCACTGCCCTTTATACCCCCTTCCCATCCCACCCCAGCGCATCAACACCACCCCCGCCGCCTCGGTCACCTACTCTTCTTATATGGCGGTAGGCGGCAGCAGGTTGAGGCGGCGGCCTACTGACTCCCGAAAATCATCCATCCGGGAGAAAGGTGAATTTTGCGGGTGCGGTGGTAGAAAGTCTTCCACCAGCGCTGGGTCCGTGGCCAGCGCCGGGAAGTTTATGGGGAGTCCAACGGCCCGAGAAGTCGGAGTGTCTAGGCTTGTTCGTGGGTTGAAGAAGGCAACACATTATTTGTTTTTCGGCTCCAGGGATGAAAAAAAATACGACGAGGCCACTACGAAGTTCATAGATTCGACTTATTCCCCGAGAGACAATGACAACGTATGCAGAGGTGGTAGTGGAAAAATGAGGGCCTTGGACGGATGATGAGAGGCATGCCCATGTGCGCTCCCGTTGAAGAACTGAGTGGAACTCCAGCACCCAAGCAACCGCTGGCAGCTGAACGGGAACTGCCCCAGTGTGGATTCTTTCAACTCTTCTTCATTAACCCCTTTATGAAATCAACAACACGGCTGGAGGAAGGAAAGTAAGTGGATGAGTAAGAATGGAAGTGCCATTGCAGTTAATTTTCCTTTCCTATGCCGCCCCAACCAACACCGTGGATTCAAACATCATGGTTTCCCTCACCATGAACACCATTTGTTTGTTGATGATTTGTCCGCTAAAATAAATTTTTAGTATTTTATACACTTTTTTTCTCGCATTTTATATTTTATACTGTGAAAATTTATGCCTTATTAAAATTAGGCATCATTTAAAATTTCGTGCATCATAGTTTCATTTTTCGTTCCTTTTTCCTCAGTTTAAACATGACTAAAGAGGCCTTTTATACACATACTCGGTATTTAAAATACTATATATATATACACACATTATTTTAAATACTGTTTATTTTAAAAAAAAATTAGTTTCATTTTGTTTTGATATCTTATATATATAACAAAATCATAAACACTTTAAAATATTGCTTTTTTATTAGGAATTACCATCATTTAATTAATTCCAAAAAACAGTTAAACCCCTCATTCAACACCCCCTTTTATAGGGGAATTCCAGTTTATAAGAGGCCTGGTCATAATTGTAATAATAATAATAATATATAATATAAAATATAGAAATATTTATTATAGGTTGAATGGATTATAATCAATCAAACCACGCATACATCAAGCCGATGTCATCCCGGTGACCTGTCGCGCTGGCCCGCCAACCCCCTATCTCACCGTCAACCTGCGTCGGCTAGTCGACCGCACTACCCCCACTGCCTCGTGCCGACCCACCCACCACCAGGCCTCTGTCCCTCCACTACCTCGCGGTCAACTGCTCCCTCACGCCATCCCTTCTTGAAGAAATGCACCGTCGTTGAGATCGTCATTCGACCGCATCCAAACTTTATCCCCGACTATGGGTGAGGCTTTCATTGTCACCATCGTCGGGGCGCCATCGCCATTCACCATCACAACTGATCATCATTGGGCCTTCATCGTTACCTCCAATGGGATCCCGCATCGCCTTTACCCGATGCACCACTTGCCACGGATGACCAATTCCATATGCTTCTAACAAGGCCATTGTAGTCCTCCATAAACAAACCCTAAAAACGATCTGCTCCCTACACTGGGTTCGCCTGACATGCTCTCTATCCCCACCATCAGTCGGGCCCCCTGTAACCCAAGGTTGATTCCATGGACCCAATAAAACTCTAGTCTATCGCCACCCTGACCCAAAAATTGCCCCATGGTCGCCGCCGACGAAGCCCATGTCCGGAGATGTCCTCACATCTCGAGTTCATCCCCACCTATCCCATCCTGCAGGGTCATCGTTCTTTGTCTCACAACCCTCCAAAGGTTTGGGAGGCATCGCTAACCACCGCCTTCATGGCGTCGTCACAATCCGTATCCTCGCCAACCACCGCCATCATGGTGCTTTCACAAGTTGACGTCATTGAGGCGCCATGGAGAAACATCTCCATCAAGGCTCGTCTTCAACCTCAGTCGTTTCCAAAAGCGCCTACCTCCACCCAGCCGCATACCATGAATCAATGCAAAGAGGTCGACCACCAGATTCTTCACAACAACCAAAAATCTTATCTTCAAACTATTTGTTGTGGTGGTGATATTTATGTAGAAGAGAGAGTGGAATTAAAAAATATATTATTATTATTATTATTATTATTTATTATTAGTTGAGGGAATTAAAAACCTGAAACCAACACATGGTACATCATCCCTATTTTTGTATTCAACCCTACCTTTTGAGTTTTGTTGTTATATGAAGCAACCCTACGTATGACTATTAAACAACGGAGTTTTAAATCAATGATATTATCTGTGATTTATGCAATGGTCATGATAGAAGTAAAGATATGTTCAAAGATATTTTATGGCAGATTCAAATTCTTATTATGATTGTTTTAAAGGCTCATATTCAATGGAGTAAATCATCACTATTTTTATGGGAAGTTAAAACTCTCTTGAATATTTTTGAGGTCAAATATTCATGATTTATCGTGTCATATTTCTGGAGTTATTTTTATCCTAGAGTTTCTTACCCAACATGATAAATATCAAGACACTCTTCATAAAAAAAAGTGGTAGAATATTTATAGAAGCCGTGAATATAAAGAGAAGGTGATATGTATACAAAACTATCTGTAGTTGCTTTCAGAGGTACACTTTGGAGATATACATGTTTAGATCTATCATTTTTCCACTACTGCTATTGTTGTCTCCTCTAATGAACTTTATAGTTACATCTTCATTTGCAAGAACAACAAAGCATTTATTAGAGATTCACTTTGGAGACATACATGTTTAAAACATCTTTTTGGTGTTTTTTATATCACAGTTTTAAGAAAGACTACACGACTATGAAGATCTATTTTTTGTTCTGCTATATTGAGGTTATGAATACATCTGTCAGTTTTTACTGCAACTGTGTTGTTAAATATGTACCCTCAAACAAAAACATTCTCTATTGATTTGGGGGAGTTTCGACTGCACGGAGTCATCCACGGTTATGTGTCAGCTTCTTGAACTAAGCTATGGATTTATGGATCCCTATAAAAGAACCAGAAGGTTATTTAAAGCCTTGTTGTAAAGGTGTCATCTAACTGCACTTAGTTGTGGATTAATGATCTTAGGATAAGAGAACTAATTGAATATCGCAAAACACATTGAGTTGAGTGTTGGTGGAGTGGACTAAGGGATCTTCATGCCCTGAACCATTATACATCCCTGTGTTCATTTCCTTTATTTAATTTCATTGCTCTCTCATCTTTAGGAGAAAGAGAAATTTTCACTACAAAACAAGAGAGGAATTCTGAATGGTTTAAAGTTTCTGACATACACAATTCACAACCTACTTTCACTGCATAAAACTTCTTAACATCATAAGATGATTTAGTATTTCCCCTCATAAACTTGTGACTAAAAACATGCTACCTTATAAGAATCTTACTACACCACTGACCCTCTTGGTGATAATTATCCTTAACAACATAACTAGGTAGAGAAATATTGATAGAAACTTTGTGCATAACCCATATGTCCATAAGACAGGCCAACTTTCAGTGTTGTCGAGCAAGAATGTTTAGTATGCCTTGTCTTACCATAATGGTAGAAAGTAAAAAGGTATTTTTTAGTAACTGTAGAGTTTATAAGATGAGTTTGATTCTAGGGGCCACTATAACATCCACTTTGAACCTCATTCTGGTTCATCTTCCTTCCGTAAGGGCTACTATAAGTACCACTAGACATGGGAGGAATCCCAACCGATCCCAAATAGCATGCCTGATCAATTTATACCATAATTTTCCAATGAGGAACCTTTGAATTGATGGAAATTTTTAGCATGAAAACTTAATAACATATATCTAGCTACAAGATCATATGAAACTTTTCATCCTTTAGTTGTTTATTCGATACCAACATTGCTGATAAAAGGCAAATCTCCAAAAAATATTTTGAATACTCCATTACTGTCTCATAACATTTTTGATGGATGAAAAACTCCACAGACTTATCTAAAACCATTGTTTTTGGGTAGAACTACTGACTGAATATAGTTTTAAATCCATTCCATTCTAAACCCTCATGCTGCTTTTCCAGAAACACAGAATCCCATCACCTTCGACTTGGGCCTTTATACTTAAAGAAAACAAACTCTACCTTAATAGAATCTGAATTATCTAAAAATCCAACAATCCTTTCAATCTTCTCTAGATAGCCCTCTACTTCCTAAGGGTCATTCATCCGCTAGAATAATGGAATTTTATAGAATAGAAACTCTTGGGCTTGATTTCTATCTCCATCATTCTCTGAATTCACATTTATAGGTTGGGAAAGAACTAGTTCGACACCTTTCTCCATAGCATGGACCACATGTATTCACTACAAAAAATGGTGTTTTAGCTGCGGTTATTTCACAGTGGTTTTTAAAACCGCCGTGAGAAAACCACCGCTAATTTTTTAAAAAAAATATTTTTTGTAATTTTTTAAAAATATCTTCTCAAATAAATCATTTTTAACGGAGGTTTTTTAATAAAACAGCCAAGAAATAGCGGCGGTTTTTTCAAAATCGCCAGAAATTTTTTTAATAAATATTTATCTATTATTAATTATTAATTATTATTAATTACAATCAAATATAGTTTATTATTTATAATTTTATATATTTATAATGTTTCAATTAATAAATATTTATAGTTAATATTTAATAATATTTTTAAACTAAAAACAAATCTTAAATAAGTAGATGAACAGAATTCGGCATCAAATGACCATAACTTCTGATCCGAGAGTCCATTTCAGCTCCACAACCAGTCAAATTGAAGTTTATCAAATGAGAAAAAACCAAGCACAACTACAAAAATAGCCTATATTAGTGCTCAAAATAGGCTTTAACAGCGCTAAAAAAGAGCTGTAAAGCTCATCACTAATATAGGGGGGTCCCTTTTATCAGCGCTTTGAAAGGCACTGATAAATGCCACTTTTATAAGCACTAAAAAAATTGCGGATAAAAGTCGAAAATATTATAAAAAATAAAAAATTTAAATAATTCGCGTTTAGAGATTTTATCAGCGCATGACCACCCCTTTATCAGTGCTAAGAGGTCTCCCGCGCACTGCCCTTCCACCGCATCCTCAAATACACGCACCACCTCTGCCTCCACCAAAACTCAAACCCACAACCTCCCCCTTTCAGAGCGGCAGCTTTACCACTATGCTATTTCGTTTTTTCTCTATTTAATGATATATCTCATTATATATATAGTTATATTTATTCATATATTGATATAGATTCTTATTAATATAAATATATTTATCCAAATATTAGTATATATATATTCATTTGTATATTAATATATATTTATATGTATTTATATATATATATATATATATATTTAGTTATAATTTTTTATTCGTATATTTATTTGTATATTAATAAATACTTATAAGATTAGTTTTAAATACAGTTATGAAATTTTTTTTTTGTGTGTTTATAAATAAATATATAAATATATACATACATATATACAACACACAGACACATAGAGACACACACACATAGACATATACATATAAGAATAAATACATATATACGTGTCTTTGAAAAGCCATTGAATGTTAAAACGACCATAACATATAATCAAAAAGCCTGTTTCAACTCCACAACCAGTAAAATCGAAGCAAATGAAACAATATTTGATATGATATGTGGTAAAGGCTTAACGGACATCCAGGTCAGAAATTATACATGTTTCAATGTTAACAAATCGGGGTAACCCGACTAAAAACTCAGTTTTGGAGGCCTTCTGGGCCTATTTTGGCCTATCAAAAACCTTGACCAAGGTCACCATGGTCACATAGATGTAGAGCTCATCGCATGCTTTGATTTGATATGTGGTAGAGCTCAAACGGACACTCGAATCAAAAGTTATGTCCGTTTGAAGTTTGAGTTACATTTTCATCATATTTTAGATCATTTATTAATTGTTTTGATTTTTTGTGTCTTCAAATTGTTATTAAATGATTTTTAATGGATAATAATTAGTAAATTATTAATTAATAATATTTTTTTAAAATATTTTAAAGCCATTTTAGCTAAATTTCTTATATATTAAATGTAATAGTCTATTTATACGTACATAAAACATATTTAAAAAATATATATTATATTTATATACGAATAAATATACTTATATAACAATAATTTATTTTTCATGATTTATTTTGAAATATAATTTTATTCAGCGCTGATAAATACCGCCTTTATCAGCGCTACTAAAAGAAGCGATGATAAAGAGGTAGCGCTACCCTTGCCCGGTTTTGTAGTATTGAAGTGAGATTTAAATAATGTGATAATCAATGGGAAAAAATATATTCAAAATTCAAAAGTCAAAAATTGAACTCGAACTTCAAACAACCATAACTTGTAATCCGGGTGTCCGTTTGGGATCTACAACATATGGAATTGAAGCCTGCAATGAGCTCTACGACACTTAGGTCAGGTACCAACTCTTTCAGTATTATACCTCTTTTAATTCCACAAGACCCAGAAGGCCTCCAAAATAGATGTTTTACTTGCAGACACCAATTTCTTAAAAGTCAAATGATTATAACTATCGATCCAGGTGTCTGTTTGGCCTGTCGCATATATCATATCGAAGCTCATTTCATGATCTTCGATTTGACTGGTTGTGGCACTAAAAAAGGATTCTAGGATCATATTTTATGGTCAATTCAGTGTTTTTAGGGCTTTAATTGGTTCTTAACTTTTTATGATTTATTTATTTATTTAATATTTATTTATAAATTAATTAACTAATAATAATTAATTAATTAATTATTATTTATTTATATATTATTTATTATTATTATTTATTTAATATTTAATATTTATTTATTTATTATATAGTTATTATGTACATATTAATTATTAATTTATTTTTAATTTATTAATTAATCAATTATTATTAGTTTATTATTTATTAATTTATTAATTTATTATTTATTTACCCGTTATTCATTATTTATTAATTATTTATTAATTATTAATTATTAATTATTAGTTATTATTAATTATTAATTATTAGTTATTTAATAATTATTTTTCTATATATTTATTTATGTATTTATTTATTTATTATTCATTATTTATTATTTATTCTATATTCTATATTCTTTATTCTTTATTCTTTATTCTTTATTAGTTTATTGTTAATTTACTAAATATTAATTTATTATTAGTTTATTATTCATTTATTATTCATTTATTTATTTATTATTTAATGATCATTTATTGATTATTAATTAATTAAATATTAAGTAAATATTAAATGTTTATTAAATATTAAATATCGTATATTGTATATTAAATATTAAATATTAGATATTAAATTTTAAATTTTAAATTTTAAATTTTAATTAAGAACTATTAATTTTATAATTATCTACTATAAATTATAATTTATTTTCAATTATTAATTAACTAATTAATTATTTGTTTAATTATCTATTTATTTATGTATTTATTTTTTTATTTATTTATTATTTATTGTTTATTGTTTATTATTTTATTTTCAATTTACTAAATATTAAATTATTATTACTTTATTATTTATTTATTATTTATTTATTTATTTATTCAATATTCATTATTTATTAGTTATTTATTGATTATTTATAAATTTTTAAATATTAAATATTAAATATTAAATATTAATTCTTAATGATCATTTATTAATTATTAGTTGTTATTAATTATGAATTATTAATTATTAATTATTAATTATTAATTATTTACTATTTACTATTTATTTTTATTTTTTATTATTTATTGTTTATTATTTATTTATTTATCTATTCTTTATTAATTTATTATTAATTTGTTATTTATTTATCGTATATTAAATTATTTTTTAATTAATTATTTATTTATACAGTACTTATATATTATATATTATATATTATCTTTTATATATTATATATTATATATTATGTATTATATATTACATATTATATATTATATATTATATATTATATATTATGTATTATGTATTATATATTATGTATTATATATCATGTCTTATATATTATATGTTATATATTATATATTATACCCAAACGGCTCAGCCATGGGTTCAGAAACCCAAACCCATAGCTCCAAAATTTATTGAAAAAGAGTATAAGAGCAACAGAGTTGGAGGAAATGTTTACATGTGATACACCACACCAAGACAAACTGATTATAACAAAACATGCACATTAAAACCACGAGATTACCTTTTCCTAGACTTTCCCCGACTCTGCGATCCTCCCCGATTGGTCGGGTGACGCCCACTTCTCTATTGCGTCATCTTTGAAAAATTTAATTCCTCATCCATCTCTAGATCCTCCATACTTCTTCATGTGCATCTTTGATGTCATGCACAATCTCATTATAGATTAAGGTATCATCCTGGGCAGCATCTCCATGATGAACTTCTTCACGTGCGACATTAGAGTCAGGAAAAACCTTCATAGGGGGTGATGAATAATCCTGGGCAGCTTCTTCATTAGACGATATTGTTTGTGCATCTTTGGATCCATGCACAACCACACTAGAGGGTGATATAGTAGCCTGGACAGGTTGGTCCGGCTCCTTTGGTGACATTGAAGAAAAACACTTTTGATTACTGTATATTTCACTCTTAAGACCTTCGAGAATAGGCACATCAAACCCAGGAGAGTTAATCGACTCTAACATGGAAAAGAAATTAACAGTTGGCTTATCATGTCCTGGAAAAACATCCTTTATGATAAAAACCTCCGAAGAGCACCCCCTGATCCACAACCATTGAAGGAGACTGAGCAATGTCTTGGATTACTCCATGACTGGAAGAAACATCATTACAGGTACAATCACCTTCTAAATTATCAATGGAGGATCCTTTCATAGTAGGAACATCACCCTGCTGGCTAGTGGCACCAAAGCCGAGCATACCTGCTCCTCCTTGAGCCACCTTCTGATAACCCACCTCCTCAAACGTGGAATATCCATCCATTGTCACAGCCTGCACCTGCTGAGCATCAACCTGTGGATTTAACATAGCTCCAATGGGAACATTTTCCACTATTGAAGCTGCTGATTCTAATCAGACATCCACTTTGGCCGCATAAACCTCATGGGCAACGGGCAGAGCACAAAGTGGCCCTCGGTTTCTTCAGTGTCACCAACTAAAATCCATCACCATCATAATCCTTCATCTTACCCATCCTGCATGAAAAATATAGTGAAACATGATCCATATCATTATTGACTTCATCCTGGATAGAAGCCTCGTCCTCAAATTTATTCTCTCCCTCCTCATCATCCAAATATTCCCAAGGTCTCTTCTCCAAACCCCCAAAGAAACCAGTGGCAGTCTGCTATAATGATCCACCATTAGATAGAGAAGTAGCACCACCAACTGGGTGCTGAGACAAGTCCTGCAATGGAACATCTGACAATCTAGTAGGAGCCTTTGACATGCCTTTCTTGACAACCTCAACAAATGAGGAGAGACCAATATGTGGTCCCTTCTTCCTGAAAACCTTATTACTACCCTTAGGATCATCACTATACTGATTCCTCCTGCACTGATCAGAGGCATATCCTGAGGATTTACAAAGAGAGGATTTAAAATTCTTGTGACATTGCTCAATAGAATTTACAATGCATAAACATGACTTACAGAAACACTGTAACCACTCATACCGAATAGAAAATTATAACTTAATATCACCCGTAACAAGAATGTATGTATCAATCATAACATGAGCTAAATCAATCTCTACTAGCATGTAAGAAAAGTGACCATACCTAGTTTGCTCTGTTTCTTTATCAACCTTGATCGGAGAACCGACAGCTGAAGCAACCTCCCACAAGACTGTAGAGTTCCAGAAAACCCAATTAAGACCCCTAATTCAAACCCATGTTTGCGTAGAAGAGTTCCTAATTGCAAAAGGATTTTCTAACAGATCCCACCATTGAACCATGATGTGTCCAGGTTTCAATGGAACCAATCCAAAACTCCAGGCCACATTCTGAAGTTCCTTTTAGGGGAATACAATATGAAAATTACCACTCCCGACTGAGATTAGGCGACAATCACTGAAACTCCAACTCTAAGATAGTCGGTCATGCACCTCATCCACCTTCAAAGTGGTATTGCTCCGAGTACCATAAATCATAGTAAAGAGTGATAACCTGCATTCTTCAACACAAGCCTCTAAAATCTGCGGACTCACTTCCACAAATGCAATAGATCCATTCTTGGAAATCCGCTTATGTATGGCAGCAGATTCAAGTAGTGATTCGTAGAAAAACCTGTTCCAATAAGAAAAACCCTCGTATTTCCACTTAGGGTTCTGCGCATCTGCCTTCGCCACATCCACATGATCCAAGATAACACCACCACCCGAAAGCACCGCCTTCGACGAAGGAACAAAAATGTCCTTATATATTATTAATTATTGATTATTGATTATTGATTATTGATTAATAAATATTTAGTGTGTATCAATTTTTTATGTATTACTTGTATTTACAATTAATATATATATGTATATGTATATCAAATTCGATTTATTGACCACCTGAAGAGCCTACTGGAGTGGTAAGGACTTTGGAGAATAAGCAAGAGGTAAGGGGTTCAAATCTCACCCAACACAGTATTTCTATATATGGCATGGACATGTTCATGGAAATGGACTTATGCTTGGAGATGAGCATGTATTTGGAAATATTAAATAAATAAATAAATAATGAAAAAAATAAAAAACAATTAAAAAAATTAGAAAACATATTTTTTTTAAAAATTTACAAATATTAAAAAATTTAAAATGACTTTGAAATGGATTAAACCGTCAATAAAAAACCACTGCTAATTATTTCCCGACACACTATTTAGTGGCAGTTTTCCAAAACAGCCACAGAATGATTTAGCGGCGGTTTAAACCATCGCTAAATACAAATTTTGGCGTAGTGATTATGGCCTCAACAGGATCCCAATCAACAAGATGATTTTATCACAAAATGTTATCTATGGAACCCTTCTAAGGATTCATTAAAAGTATTATGGGAAGCATGGTACAAAACAACACCATGGAAATAGGATAAATCATCAAGTGGGGAAACATCCTCAATAATAGCCAGGATAAAATGAAAAAACTCATGAATGCACTCCTAAATATCCCATGGAAAATTAAGGCTATCCACAATGACAGATGTCCAGACAGTCACTTATAACCTACCCCTTATGTATTAACTATCCTAACTCCTATCTTCCAAGACACCCCAAATCACATCAACTAATAATTGCCATTGATACAGATTTTTCGCCGACCAACCTAGGTCATACCTAAATTAGACACCCAAGACGACCTATTTCAAGTCCCAAAGGGTATTTCTAATCCCCACGTGATGGAAAACATTTTTTGGGCATTGAATAATTACCTTTGGGAATGTTTTCACCCACAAAGACATAAAAATTGGGATCCTTTTAGATAAAGGAAATAAATAATATCCCAACACATAACATTAATAAAAAAACATTGAACAAGTATGCAACATAAAATGAAATATCTAGATATAAATAAAGAAAAAATAGAAGTTTAATAAATGAAATATAAATACTAGTCTAGGGATAAGTCAAATAAGACAAATTTTATGTCAGAGGCTTAGTTCACTCATATGTAACAAAACCTAAGGGCCACATGGAACCAAGCATGCCTGTCCACATGCTAGTGACTATAGATTAGAAAGGATGGTCTAAAGGGAGTATAGTGGTGAGACTCTTCACTATATATCATTACTAAATACATCATAGGAATAAAAAAATGAAATGAACATTTGAAGACAATAATAACAGGTAACCTAAGAAGTTCCAAACCAGCCAACCAGGCATGAACATGAGATTCAATAAATATAAGGCAGTCAAGCATATAGAAGTTAATACATACAACAGGGCTTGATAGACAAAAGAATAAATAAATAAAATACCCAACTCTAGTAAGAAGTCTACGTACACACTCGACCCACAACTCCCATGGCATTTTCTTGCTCAAAACAAATAGCGTTAATGAAGCACTAGCCAACTCCTAACCTACCACCACGAGATCTTCTCTATTACCAAATGGTGGTATGAATGGGGTTTGAGTAAAACTCAGTAGGCCACCACCAATGATGTATAATTCATTCCAGTCCATGAGTGTAAAAAATAACCGTGTATAGTGTATCTATAATAGTGAAGCAGTAAAGTGGAGGTAAACTAGGGAATAACACATAATTTAACATATGTCAGACTCTCTCTAGTCTTAGGAATAGTAATGTAATCATGGGAACTATGGATATAATCATACACATCCTAGAGAAATTATCCAGATGAAACCATTGAAATGCGTCTAGGAATTCCCACATATTGAAACCAAGAAAATCCATTGAGTAAATACAATGTATTCTACTTCAATAAATGAGGCTCTAACTAAGACCAAGGAACGAGTTCAAGGTAATCTTGGGAAAACTTAATTGGGAACCAATGAGGTGTTGGATTTTTTGGACTAGAACCAACTACGTTGTACTTTATTCATTAATAAATACCTTTTCACATATTTATTGTTCTTCTATGTGCATGTGATAATGTCCGAAGGAAAACTGTTCCATTAAAAGGGCATAATAAATCCCTAATATGATGACAACCTAGAAGTGCCATAACACTGTTCTTGAATATATGTTCTATTTCTGGATGATGTTATTTGAGGGACACAAATAATACATGACATTAGGGGTTAGGACTCATAAAACATTGAGGCACATTCTCATGGTGTGCGCCCTTGGTAATATCCAGGAGGATATTATGAGAACGATTCCCGCCAGTATAAAATCCACATTTCATAGTGTCATTGGATGTTACTATCTGCAAACGTGTGTATTTGTCCTTAGACATTATGATTATTAAAAATGGGTATTACAACTCACACACATAGATGTATTGACGAAAATTGTGATGACACACTATTCGCAGTGAGGTATGATACATTGGGTGTGTCACAAGTGATACTACATTAATAGATAACGTGAGAAAGGATTTTT
This sequence comes from Viscum album, assembly GCA_963277665.1. NCBI lineage: Eukaryota > Viridiplantae > Streptophyta > Magnoliopsida > Santalales > Viscaceae > Viscum > Viscum album. Next base: position 92,005,803 of record OY728131.1, read on the forward strand.
CCCTTATGTTCCATAACAGAAGTAGATATCTAAGGCGCTTTGATGTAATTGATATAGCCTAAATAAATCCATGGCCATGGTAAGGTATGGGCGAGTTCAATTCCAGGATGTCAAAGAAAGAATAATCAAGCACATGAGTTGATGGAACTAGCATGCAACCTGATTGATTAGAGATATCGAGACAAAGGGATTAAATTACACGGTAAGCATTCGTATGAGGTAAAACTTCAATGAGGAATCATCTTCTTTCTCTTGGGTGCCTTGACCCATTGCTAGACAGTAATCTTGGACTTTAGGTAGGCCCTCCTAATGAAAATGAGAAAATAGGCCTACAGGGTCTCAAACAAAGTGTATACATGTATCTCAGTTAAATATAAATTTAACAAGTTAATTAAATATTATTATCGACTATGGTTTAATAATTATTTAAGGATTCTTGATCACATTTATTTTGACACAAGTTATTCAAAATAATATATTGTGGGAGAAATAATATATATTTATTATAAAGTAATGCAATTACATTTATTTAAGAAATAAATATCCATTACTCAAGGTCTAATAAATGTGGTGGAGGAAATAAATAAAAATGAAAACCAGATAAACACATCGTGTACATTGAATGTACACGCTGTGTAGTTTTCATGGAAAATGAGTACACACTGTGTATTAATGATTACAATCCATGTAGTTTTTCCAATCGGGATTTTGAGGAAATAATATCATTTTATTAAATGATATTTATTATAATCATCATGGGCGCATTTCAAGGAATTAATCATCCGACATGGGGGTTTTGAATAAGAGTTAATGAAATGAATAAAATGTGTAACATGTTTATTTATTGTCATAACTTTATATCCTCAAACCCAATTATAAATATCCTCACAACCCCAACACTTTTCCAGAGATAATCATTGTGCATAACAATTAAGAATAATTCCCTCAAGGCCAAAAGAAATCCTTCCTCTAAGAACACTCTCAAGACCAAGAGAGATCCACCACTACCGGATCAGGGAGATCGAAGGCGGACATTGAAAGAGATGGTTCATCCACGCTAACACCTGGAGATCAGTTCAGCTAATTCTAGAGACACGTGGAGCACGTGTGGATCTCTACTAGAAGAATCATACACGTGGATTCAATGACGCAACGATAGATCACATCTGATTGGGACCAGATACATCAATGAAGAAATAATTCCATCAAGGTAACTCATGTCAATTAACTAAATTAATTATAACCAACATATGATGATCCTATCAATAGTTCCAGGACCCTTCACTTTATTTATTCATTCTTTGTTATATTCCAAAGATACGGCATTTTATTATCATGATGGATCTCATATTGAACATTTTTTAACGCTAAAATGAAAGTTGGGTACACCCACCAACGCACTTCAACTAAACCCAGAACCTTCAAGTGGTATAAGAGCAGTCATATCATTGATTATAATTATTTAGTTTTTCTATTGGTGATTTATGCATTTAATAATTTAGTTGTTTCAATTCATGTTAATTTTTCATTAAAATCTGAATCTCGAGATCTATTCCTCCCCTCTCGTTTCTCGTTAACCTTATATAAACGAATTTTTCTTTTAATTTTGATTAATATAAAATAGAGGATATCATCCGAATGTTCCAAGCACTCCTGGTTGTATAACACCAAAATACACGGTATGTATTCAGAAGTACACGTCGTGTAGTCTAGGTTCAATGCATTGGACTGGTTCGCCATATCTGGCAATGTATTGGATCCTATCTATGTCATTTATGACCCCGTGTGGTGACCAAGAATAGGTGGCACACCGTTTCTAGATTACACGCCGTGTGGTCCACTGAACACGGCATGTAGTCCCTTCGGGTTAGGGTTGGACCATGTACCCCATACACGGCTTGCTTGGATGGAAACCGTGTAATGCAGATACTACACAACGTGTGTCCAAAAGAACATGTCGTGTACTCCGAAAATTTCCGAACTACATCTACACGTCATATCCCTGGGTGTGTACATCAGATGGAAAATGAACAAAAGTGCACGTCGTGTAGTCTGAACTACATGTCGTGTACTCATCCAAATTATATAGATTTATTAACATTTATTGTTATATTATACAAACCCTTGAGACGTGTACCATAGTGCAAGCGTAAAGCCGAGGCACAACACGTGATAGGTGTTTTATATATGTTTTTAATTTAATATCTGTGTAAATGGGAATTCACCGGGTTGGATCCAAGGTACAAGTTACATAAAACATAATTTTAAATGAATTTATTTTTTTAAAATTATGATGGATGAGAATCTCAAGGAAATTTAGAAAAGAGTTTAAGATAAAAGGATTGATTAATTGAAGATAATTAATTGATTTGAGCATGATTTATGATAAACAAGAATGATTAAATAATTGAATGCTAGTTTTATTTATGTGTAAATATCGTTTCATGTATGGATGATTATGAGCTAGACCGAGACCTTTGTATGTGAATGGTTTCTATTAATTTATTTATTTAAATTAATTTTTTTGGCCCTCGAGCCTTCTCCTCATTAATATGTTGGGCCTATGTGCCCAAGGATTATTTTATGTAAAACCCCTTCTTACCCCTCACTTGCGTGTGAGATAAACTCATATGTAATGGATGGAGGGACCAAGCTAGTGGAGGTAGCTCAAGTCAGGAGCCAAGGTGAAACCAATCTAAGGAGATACAATGGTGGACAGGTGGAAAGCTGTAAACACGAACCTAAAAGGTTCAAGGTGTTTCTCCCCTAGATATTTGGTTAGTTTATGAACCTCTAGATAAAATTACCAATACAACAAGATCATGATCATGGCATTTATTTTATTTTTTTTCCGTTTCACGGTTTATTTATTGTGGGTGTGTTTTCACAATCACACAATTAATGAATTAAACAAGCATGCAAGATGGAACTAAAATAGAACCACATTATGCGTAAATATTATCTTATACATGGTTAATCACTTAAGTAGATCCAACGTAATATGAAAGATAATGTAATCAAAGATTATAAATTGTCAATTTACGTATAAGGATAAAAATCCATCAAATAAATATTAAGTCGGTATAACATTCCATAATCTTTGTTCAAATCAAACCATAGTTCAAAGTGCTTGACCAACCCAAGTTGGGGTGGTTTCAATAATCGGGGAATTCTAAATCAAGGTTTTAGGTTGACATGACTTTGTTCACATCAAGGATTGACTGCCACAATAGTACTTGGTGTGACCAAGAGGAAAAGGTTGAATAAATCCAAAATAAAAGGATTTCAGGATTGGGGAGTCCACTCAGTGGATCAAGGAGCTCCGAGTTTTTATAGTTGGCATTTGGAATGCCTACATAAAACCCTTAAAGTTACTTGAACAACCCTAGTTGGGGTAATTTTAAGGGCAATATTGATCATTGCCACAAGAATATTCAGAAAACAGAATATTCCTAAGTCAATGGTGAGGTCTATTGGATTTCAATAAAATAGTGGGAGACTAATAAGTATTAATTTATTTATTTTTCTCAATTTTATAATAAATTAGTAAACCTTTTATCATCTTAATTTTTAGAAATCGAAAGATAAATTCTTTCAAACATATCATTTTGAACCATACTCGGGAAGGAAAACGTTCTCACCGGCACCAATTTCCAAGAGTGCCAGAGGCGTTTGCACGTCATCTTTCACCACGATAGGAAATTGTATGTGTTGGAAGATCCTATTCTAGTTGCGCCTAGGAAAGAGGCAAGTGATTAGGAACTATATCTCTACATGAAACATTTGGATGATGCCCCTGATGTCCAATGTTTCATGTTGTCGGACATGTCTAATGAGATCTTGAAGCAACAAGAAAACATGGACTCATATAGCCTGATGTCTCACCTTAATGATCTCTACCAAGAGAATGTGAGACAAGATAGATAGGAGATCTCCAAATAATTGTTTACAACTAATCCTGGAGAGTATGCACCAGCTGGGGCTCACGTAGTCAAGATTATTGGCTACATTGAATTCATGGACATCTTAGTAATTATGTTCCTGGATGAGTTGTGTAAAAATATCATCCTATCATCACTGCCCAAGACCTTCTCTATCTTTATTGTCAACTAAAACATGAGAAAAAAATGAGAAGAGTCTATTGGAACATCTGACCTTAATTCTCCAGGTAGATAAGGACATGGGGTGTGACAAACCTATAGTCCTTATGGTGAATAAGAAAAGGAAGGACAAGGAAAATGGGCCAAAGACTTATAAACGGTTTGAAGCCCCCGAGCACCAACCCTCCGTGAAGAGAAAGATCCAGAGGCAGGGCATGGAATGGGAGGTGGTATGTTATGCATGTGGCGAGAAAGGCTACTAGAAGTGGAACTTCACCCAGAAGCGTGGGGATTCTAAAGGTGCGTTCACTATAGAGTGTAATATTTCAATTTCTACACATTGGGTATTAGATACAGTTTTTTGGGCTCACATCTGTACTCAAATTCATGAACCAAGTAGATTTAGAATGATTGCCAGAGGAGAGGTGGATCTTTGAGTTGCCAATGGTGCAAGGCTGGCTACATTGGCTATTGGTGTTTACCACCTCTCATTGATGACTGGGATGATTTTGGTTTTACATAACTATTATTATGTGTATAGTGTTACCAAGACCATAATTTCTGTATCTTGTTTGGATATGGATGGATTTATTTTCAATTTTGGAAATAAGGGTTTCCACTTTTATAAGAACAACGTGTGTTATAGCATGGAAAATTTAAATAATGGTTTGTTTTTATTAAATTACAAAAACCAAGTGTTGACAATCGATAATGAAACAAACTCACATGACTCATACATCACCCAGTTGCGACATCACCGTCTCAGTCAAGTAAATGAGAAGTGCTTGACAAAGCTCTTCAAAGATGGTTATTTAGACTATACTAAGATAAAACCACTTGATAGATGTCATGCTTGTTTATAAGAAAAAATGACCATGCATCACTTCGGTGGACAAGGTGAAAGGGCCACAGAGCTTCGAGGATTGGTGCACATGGATGTGTGTGGACCATTTCCAGTAGAAGCTAGAGGTGGATATTCCCGCTTCATTACATTTTCTGATGATTTGAGTAGATATGGCTATGTCTACTTAATGAGGTATAATTCAGAAGCCTTAGATAAATTTAATGAATTCCAGAATGAAGTAGAGAATCATCATGGTAAGAAGATAAAGAAACTTCGATCAGATCGAGGTGGAGAATATCTGAACCAAGAGTTAATCGATCTTCTACGGGAGTCTGGGATTCTATCTCAGATCACTCCTCCTTATACACAACAGTGGAATGGTGTTAGTGGAAGGAGTAACTGCACCTTGTTGGACATAGTGAGGTAAATGATGAGTCATGCAGATCATTCATTATCCTTTTGGGGATATGCATTACAAACTGCAGCATACACATTAAACCAAGTACCAACTAAGGAGGAAAATGAAATTACTTCCATGTTATGTAATGGAAATAATCCCATTTTGTTGCACACACATGTATGGGTATGTGGGGAGTTTTGAAGGCCTTATTAGGAAAAAAACTAGCACCTCGGGGCATTAGGTGTATCTTTATTGGATATCCCAAGGAAAAAATGATATTAACTATATAAACCTTCAGAAAAGAATGTGATTATCGCTAGTCAAGCCATCTTTCTTGAGAGGGAGAACATCTTAAAATGGGATAGTGGTAGCATGATTGAATCCGATGAATTTGATGCTGAAGATATATAGGAGTTGGTACAGGAACAAGTTATACAGGTCCCCATGGAAGAGGTTCCAGAAACACAAGTACTGCATAGGAGCTCAAGAGACGTAAGGGAACCATAGGGATTTGGTTTCCTAGTCATCGAGGATGGTGAATCATTATTGCTGGACCATGATGAACCTCTCTTCTAAAAGGAAGCATTAGAATTCTCAGAAGCTGCAAGATGGATAGAACCTACGAATTCTGAGATGGATTCCATATATCAGAACAAAGTCTAGGTTCTGGTCGATGAGCTAGTTGATGTAAATCCTGTTGGATGCAAATGGGTATTCAAGAGAAAACTGAGCATGGAAGGTCAAGTTAGCACATATAAAGCATGACTAGTGGCTAATGGATTTAGACAGCGTCAAGGAATTGACTATGATGAAACCTTCTCACCAGTTTCCATGTTTAAATCCATAAGAATCATACTTGCCATAGTAGCTTACCATGACTACGGGATTTGGAAAATTGATGTCAAAACAACATTCCTTAATGGGAACCTTTAGGAAGATGTCTATATGACACGACCAGAAGGGTTTGTGACACCAGGTTACTCCAAATGGGTTTTGAAGTTGCAGAAATCCATTTATGGATTAACGTAAGCATCCAGGTTATGGAACATGTGATTTGATGAATCCATAAAGGAATGTGGTTTCATTAAGAAAGAATATGAGCCATGTCTTTCTAAGAATTTTAATGGGAAAGCGATCATTATCCTAGTAGTATATGTTGAAGACATATTGCTTATTGGAAATGATGTAACAGTCTTACAGTCAGTTAAGGAATGTTTCAACAAGAGTTTCTCCATGAATGACTTGGGTGAAATATCCTACATTATAGGGATCAATATCATTAGTGATAGATCCAAGAGGCTACTTGGATTAAATCGGGGTACATACATTGACAAGATACTAAAGAGATTTAGTACGAAATAATCAAAGAGGGGATTGGTTCCAGTGTCACATGGCCTACATATATCTATGAAAATGTGTCCTCAGACACAACAGGATAAAGATTGAATGATTAAGATCTCATACTTTTCTGCTATATGATCCATCATGTATGCCATGATATGTACCATGATTGATGTTGCCTATGCACTGATCATGGTGGGAAAATATCAAGCAGATCCAGGAGAAAGACATTGGACTGGTGTTAAGACTATCTTTGAGTATCTGAGAATAACTAAAGATATGTTGATGGTGTATAGAGGAGATGAAGAACTTTTCATTAGAGGGTATGATGATGCTGGTTTTTAGACAGATCAAAATGATCTGATGTCACAGTCTGGATATGTTTTCCGTCTCAATGAAGAAGTTGTGAGCAATAAGAGTTCAAAGCATCCAGCTGTCACCGATTCTATAGTGGATTTCGAATATATAGTGGCTTCTGACGCATCCAAGGAAGCCTTCTGGATTCAGAAATCTGTCCAAGATCTTTATGGGGTGCCTAGCAGTAAAGATCCTATCACGTTCTATTGTGATAATACTACAGTGGTGGCTCTTGCAAAAGAACCAAGGTCACATCAATGAACAAAGCACATACTCCAGAAGTATCACATATTGAGGGATTTATATCAGAGGGGTGAAGTTGTAGTGACCAGAGTGTCCACAGAAGAGAATGTGGTGGACCCCATGACTAAAGCCCTATCTTAGTAGAAGCATGAATATCCTATGAGAGATAGCGGGTTAAAGGTTGTTAGCAGTTGGATCTAGTCCAAGTGGGACTCTGTTAGAGTTAGTGGCCTAGAACCAACTAATTTTTATTTTATTCATTAATAAATACCTTATCACATCTTTATTGTTCTTCTGCATGACAATGCATGTGATAATTTCCTAAGGACAACTGTTTCATTAAAGGACCATAACGGATCCCTACTATGATGAGATCCCGGAAGTGCCATAACATTGTACATGAATATATATTCTATGAAATAATGATGTTATTTGAGGGACACAAATAATACAAGAAATTAGGAGTGATGACTCATAAAACAATGAGGAACCTTCTCCTGGTGTGCACCCTTGGTAATATCTAGTAGGATATTATGAGAACGAGACCGACCAGTAGGAAATCCACATTTCATAGTGTCACTGGATGTTCCTATCTGCAGACGTGTGTATTGGTCTTTAGAAATTAAGATTATTATTAAGGGGTTTTACAGCTCACACACTTAGATGTATTTTTGAGAAATTTTAAGACAAACTGTTTGTTGTGAGGTTGGATACGTTGGGTGCATCACGAGTGATACTGCATTATTAGATAATGCGAGAATGGATTTGTACCTTATGATCCAAAAAAAAGTAGATATCTCAGGCCCTGTGATGGTATTGATATAGCCTAAATAAATCCATTTCCATGGTAAGGTATGGGTGAGCTCAATTCCAGGATGTCAAAGAAAGAATAATTTAGCACATGGGTTGATGGCACTAGTATGCAACCTACTTGATTAGAAATATCGAGACAAAGGATTAAATTTCACTGTAGGCATTCGAATGAGGTGACACGTCAATGCGGCGTCAAATTATTTCTCTTGGGTGCCTTGACCCATTTCTAGATAGTAATCTTAGAATTTAGGCAAGCCTACCTAATGCCAAAGAGAAAGAGGCCTACAGGGTCACACACTAAGTGTATCCATGTATCTCAGTTAAATATTAATTTAACAAGTTAAATAATGATTATTCCCGACTGTGGATTAATAATTTTTTAAGGATGCCTGATCACATTTATTTCGACACTAGTTATTTGAGAGAATATATTGTGGGCGAAATAATATATTTTTATTAGTGAGTAATTATGTTAAATTTATTTAATAAATAAATATCCATTACTCAAGGTCTAATAAATGTGGTGGAGGAAATAAAGAAGAATAAAATAAATATAAACACGCCGTGTATATTGAATGTACACTCTGTATAGTTTTCCTGGAAAACGATTACATGCCTTGTATTAATGATTTCACGCCGTGTAGTTTTTCAAATCGGGATTTTGAGGAAATAATATCGTTTTATTAAATGATATTTATTATAATCATCACGGGAACATGTAGGAATTAATCATTCGACATGGGGGTTTTCAATAAGAGTTAATGAAATTAATAAAACACGTATCATTTTTATTTATTGTCATTGATCTATAACCTCAAACCCGATTATGAATATACTCAAAACCCCAACACTTTTCTAGAGAGAATCATTGTGCACAACAATTCTAGAGAACTCTTTCAAGGTTTAAAGAACTCCTTCCTCAAAGAACGCTCTCAAAACCAAGAGAGATCCACCACCACCGGATCAAGGCAATCAAAGGTGGACATCGCAAGAGAAGGATCTTCCATGGTATCACCCAGAGATCCATTTAACGACGTCTAGAGATACGTGGAGCACCTAAGGATCACCGCTAGATGAATAATACACTTGGATTCTAAGACACAATTACAGATCACATCAAATTGTGACAAAAGACATCAACGATGATAGAATTCCATCAAGGTAATTCTTGTCAATTAATTAAATTAATTATAACCAGCATATGATGATCCTCTCAATGGTTCTGGGACCCCTCTCATTATTTTTCATTATTCATTATATTCCAAAGAACCGAAGTTTTATTATCGTGATAGATCTCGGATTGAATGTTGTTTAACACTAAAATTAAAGTTGGGTTCACCCACCAACGCGCTTCCACTGTGCCCGAAACCTTCATGAGGTAATTTAATTTTTTATATTTCCAAGTAAATAAATATAAATATTTCGAGCTCATCCATATCGTTCGAATGTTTTTAGAAGTATCAAGTGAATCCTCAGTACCACTACTGGAAAACTGGCCTTTAATAGTGCTTAAAAAACACTGATAACCTGAGCGACAGTAAAATCCAAGGACTTTTATTAGCACTAAAAAAGCTCTGATAAAGGGTCCATTTATCAGTGCTGCTAAAGGAGTCCTTTATTAGCACTTTTATAAGTAATGATAAAGGTTTTCTTTATCAGCTCTTGGACAATACAAAAAAACAATAGATTAATGGCGATTTTTAGAGGGGTTTATGAACAACCCCATCTAAATTTTTTAACATTATTTTTTAAATATTTTTTTGGATTGTAAAGGCTGTTATATCAAAACCACCTCTAACTTAATAATTAGTGGTGCTATATTTTTGGTTGTATTTTAGAGGAACAATATATATATATATATATATATATATTCATTTGGATATTAGGGGGTTTTGAACCCCCTATAATGTATGACATTAGAGGGATTTGTAAATTCCCTATAATATAATAAATTAGAGGGGTTTATGAGACATGGATAATCCCTTAGATTAAAGGGGGTTTAAACCATGTCTAATTCATGAAATTAGAGGGGGGGTTTTAAACCCCCTCTAATCTATGTCATTAGAGGGGGTTGTGAACCCCCTATAATTTAATAAATTAGAGGGGTTTGTGAACCCCCTATAATTTAATAAATTAGAGGGGGTTGTGAACCCCTTCTAATTCAAGAAGTTATAGGGGGTTTGAACCCCCTCTAATCTATGACATTAGAAGGGGTTATAAACCCCCTATAATTTAATAAATTATAGGGGGTTGTGAACCCCCTCTAATCTATGAAATTATGGGGGGTTTTCAATCCCCTCTAATTTAAGAAATTATAGGGGGTTCATGAACCTTCGTTAATCCATGTGATTAGAGGGGTTTTTAACACGACTTAATTTTTATTTATTTTTTAAAACAAATCAAATAAAAATTCTAATTTTATAATATATATGTGTGTGTGCGAGCATCTGTGTCTATATATATATTACATAAGCACATTATATAAATGTATTTAAATGCATTACACACACACACATATAAAGACATTATATAAATACTTAAAAAAACTTATATATATATATATAAATATATACATATATAAATATTGGTATACATAATATAAATATATTTATAAATATATTTATTTAAATATATAAAATTTATATATTTTTTTATAAATACATTACATTTATATTATGATTTATATTATACATATATTATATTAAAGTCATTTTTATTGAATATTTATGTATAAATACATTTATATTATATTATGTATCGAAATATATATAATACAGATGAAATTAAATATAAATATATATATATATATATATATATTATATATTATTTTATAAATATTTTATTATATATAAATTTATATATATTATATAATTATTTTATATATATTTTAGAATACCATATTAATTATAAATTATTTTAGTATATATATATAATTTAATTATATTTTATATTTCCAATTACATAAATGAATTCATTTTTCTGTATGCATATGTGTGTGTAGATTATATAATATAAATGTATGTGATTACATATATAAATATATAATATACATGTATTTAACATAATATATATATATATATATATAATATAAATTATAAAATATATAAATTTATAGCATTTATAAAACCAACTTATAATTGTTATAGTTTAAAAAATATATGTGATAAAAATTAAAATTAATAATTAATAGTATTATTATTACACACACACACACATATAAGTATATAAAATAAATAAATATATATATTATAATTAGATTATTTCTAAAATATTATATAAATACAGAAATATAAACACATGTAAATATAATTATTTATATATATTATATATTAATATTATACACAAATATATTATATATACTAAAATATATTATATTATTTATATTTATATTCACAAATATAATTATATATATATTATATTTTTTTATATAAGTGTATATAACTTACAAATATGTAAATAAATATAAAATATTTTCTAAATTATAGAAATCACAAAATAGGTTGGTTGGTTAAGATATCTGCATATGAGGGGCCGGTACAGGGTTCGAGTCCTCCCCGCTTCTGTTTTTTCAAACTTTCCCAGTCATGGGTGGCACGCACGTGGGGTTGGGCGTCAGGGGGCGCATGTGAGGGGCATCAAGGGGGCGTGTCTGGGTGTCTGAGGGGGAATCAAGGGGTGTGTCCTAGACAGTGTGCCTGGGTTTCCAGGGGTGTGAGGGGCATCAGGGGGCAAGTCCTAGGCATTAGGGGCGCATGTCTTGGGTGTTTGAGGGTGTGTGAGGGGCATCAGGGGGTTTGTCTTGGGCATTTTGGGGCATGTCTGGGTGTCCAAGGGGTGGGGTGGGGGTGTGAGGGGAATTTCATGTGGGGATAATGGGGTGACTAATGAAAAAAGATGAGACTATATTAGGGACAATTATATAACCACCCCTAAAATTAAATTTTGGTCCTCAATTAGAGGCGGTTCACACTGGCCCCAATTGAATCACTAAATTGGGGGCAGATAGAACCACATCTAATTGACATGTTTCAGTTGTACTTTAGGTGATATTAGAGGTGGTTAAAACCCCCTCAAATATAACCTCTAATAAACACATAACCATTTTACCAGTGCTTATACAAAACTGCCTCTAATCGGAGTAGGCATACACTTTAGCGGTGATTTTGGGTAACCAGCGCTAAAGTGTTTAGAAGAGGTTATAACCCCTTTAAATTCCCTAATTTTTTGTAGTGGGAAAAGTGCTGATAAAGGGTCATACTACAGTGTGCTATAACTGCTCACTACAACACCACTACCGTGTGCTGTTACAGTACACCACAACACCAGAAACACACCAAAAACACACAAAATATCAATAAAACAGGTCCGAATATAGAATTTAAATGAAATGAAATTTACAACAGAAATACAAAAAAATAACACTATATTATAGATATTTCAAACATTAGTTTATTCAATTACATAAATATAAATTATTACATGTATTCAAAAACAACATTGTTCCTTTATTGTAGTTTGTTCTTCTGAGGGATTGGTAACATCATCATGTGCAGAAGACATTTTCTGCATGAGTAGTCAAACATTTAAATTATATTATGTTAATGTAGTATAGAACATATAATATTATGAGGAAAAACATGATATATTAAAATACACTTTTACCTTCTCATTAAACTCTCTTTCTTTTTTAAAGGTTTTAAGGATTTTGTTCCTCTTTTGAGAATCCAAATCCCCTCTTTGTGGTCCCCTATAATATACAAGACATTTTCTAAATTGGGACCAACATGAACTGAATGTGATGTACCAATGAAAGGGTCATCCTTTGTTGAATTTTGATCTGACTCAACATTTTTTTTAGTCACTAGTATGATAATCGACCAATTATTATTTGTTGGATAGAGACATAAAATACTTGCACTGCTTGTGATGCCATTATGAAGGACTCGTATTTTTCCCCTTATACATTGAAATTAATAATTACAAATCCCATCTCATCAACTTTCACTCCATTCGTATTGTCAATCCATTTACAATAGAAAAATAGAATTTAAAATATTGTATAATCCAACTCGTATATCTGTTCGATAATACCAAAATATGACCTATTTTCATAAATTCGATTTATATCCTTGGTACCAGATATGTGCATCGCTTTAGCTACAAGACTAACACCCCTTTTTTTATCATACTTAATTCATCGTGTTCATTTGTATATAACATACAACCATTGATTACAATCCCAATGTAAGATATAACATATTCATTCATTCTTCTGGTTAGCCATTGATGTTGTTCGGAAATTGAATTCAGATTTTCAGATAACTCCTTATAAATTTAATCATTGAAGCCTAATATAAATTTATGATTATGTGCATTTTATATCTATCTTTTAGCCCTTAGTGGATTCAAATATCTAAGAATTTAATTATGGGATTCAATGTATGGATCAATATCAATACTATTATGTAATATGTAAAGATGTGATAGCTCCTACTATGTCAATGTAATTATAACAACATCTCTTATTGAAATCTTTTTTCCCATAAGGAGTTAGATGTGACAAGACTTTGGGAGATCGATTCTTTCAACATCTGATAGGTAATCAGTACAGAATTTAATAGCATCTTCAACAATATATCATTCTTCAATACATCCTTCTAGAGAACATTGATTCTTTACATACTCTTTCAAAATCAACATATGTCATTCAATAAGGTACATCTATCTGCAATGGACATGGACACATTGTTGAACCTCTCTGACCAAGTGAACCATCAGGTGGTCCATTATATCAATGAATAGTGGTGGGAAGAACATTTATAATTCACATAATTTGATTGAAATATCCTTATTCATGATTGAAAACATTGCTGGGTCTATAACTTTACTACATATTGCTTTGAAAAAGAAGCAGAGTCTATTTAATGTATGTTGTACATTTTGAGGAAGAATGCAAAGAAAAGCAACAGGAATTAAAACTTGCAACAAAACATGATAGTAGTGTGATTTTAGTCCTTATAAATTCAAATTTTTCATTGAAATGTCATTCTTGATATTTGATGAATAGCCCTATAAAACTTTTACACTCGTATGGAAAATGAAAAAATTGAAAAAATTTCTATCTGGATATAGTGTAAGCTGCTGGAAGAAGAAAAATCCCCAATGAACCCTTCATTAGTGGAAACTCTTCCCTTTTTCCAATTTTGATCATGTCCAACGTAGCCTTGATGACATCTTTCATTTTTCCAAGAACATTTAGTAATGTGCCAATAACACTATAATTTTTTTTTGTACATGAATGACATAGTGAAAATATTTGAAATACAAACATTTCTAATACAGTTTTTCAAAGAAAATTGATCTCTTATTCCAACCTGATTTTGTAATGTTTTTTTAAAATGGTTTACCAAAAATAGTGTCAATCTTTTTTACTTTTTTTATATCTGATCGCCCGTTACTATAGTTGGTGTTGTACATTGTTCCATATTCCCATCAAATGTTGTCATCCAAGATCAGTATTTATGTCGCTGAGGTAAAAAATTTCAATGTCCTAAAAACACAGTCTTTGAGGAATGTTTCAACCAAACTGAGTTTGTGTGTTTCTCATAAATGGGACACCCCGACATGCCTTTAATCCTATAGATTCATACATTTATATGAGTGGGGAAGTCATTTATCGTTCCATACAACTTATTCCTCAATTTTAATTCTTCACTTATATGATCAAAATACCTTATAACACCTATATCCCACATTAATTTCAAATCGTTGATCAATTAAGCCAAATAGAAATCAGTATCATTTCTTGGTGGATTTAGTCCAGATATAAAAAGAGGAAACATAATGTATTTGTGCTTAATGCATAACTAGGGAGGAATTTTATAATTTACCAACATGATAGGTCATGTACTATGTGTACTACTCTGTACACCAAAAGGACTAATTCCATCTATAGAAAACACAAGATGAATGTTTCTCAGCTCATCTCCAAATTCAGGAAACTCATAATCAATTTTCATCTACCGGGGAGAATTTTCTGAATGACATAGCTTCCAATATTTAATTATTCTCTATGTATACCATGTTAGTTGTCATACGGTTTTCTAAAATCAATATAGCCTTCTAAAACATGGAATGATAGGAAAGTTCCATACAAATTCTGAAGGACTTGATTGATTTTTCTTGTATCGATCTGCACCACACATAGGGAATTTGATGAGTGATTCATGGTCCTTGATAATCAATATGAAATCATTTGGACAAGAATGTGTTTTTTTAGATATCATTCCCTTTGAAAATAACATTTTTTTAGAATCATATGTTTGACATGGTATTTAATTTCTTCGAGTAGCATATCTTTCATAAGACTAAGTATTTCTGTAAAGCTAGTGTCACTCCATCTGTTGCCAACTTTCACATTATATAACTTCAATAAAGCTAAAAATGTTGTGTATTTAGTACAACCGGTATACAATGGTTTCTTTGAATAGGTACTTAACTCCTCAAACAACTTTGGACAATCACGAAGGTCATCTTCAATTTCCATTGTCATTTTTTCCATGTGATCTCCATCATATTTTACATTGGTATTCATATCAAATGATTCTTAAACTGTAGTATTATCCCAATCACTATCCACATTCAGTTTTTCCCCGTGTTTAGTCCAACATTTATAGCATTGATCTATTCCATGAAAATTCAAATGTTCTCCCAAATCTTCCAGACTAAATTGTATTGAATAACAACAATGCAAACACAGATATACAATTTAAGAAGGGTCATCTACATGGTCTCCTGCAAACATGATGAACTCTTTAACTCCATCTTTCTACTCATTTGTCAAACGATTAGCGTGAATATATTTTCAATTCATATCCAACGTATTGGGATCATAAATAAGGATTTGGAAGTTATTAGTAAAATTATAAATAGAGGATATGTTTTAAATACACTCAAGATGACCCATATGAAAAGTAAGTACATCCAGATGAGCTATATAGGAAGGTAAAAATACCTGTGATTTTGTTTTGGATTACAGGGTTATTTTTATAGTTTTCCCTTAATTACTTAGTAAATATTCAATATTGTGAATTTAAAGGATGATTTATAAAATAACTTTACCAATTATACTAATTAAGTTATGGATATTATTCAAATAATCATTTCCATGATAATTGTGTCTCTAGAGGATGTCTCAGGTGATATTTAACTAGAATAGAAGCATAGAACCCACATGAACTCGATGAAAAGTATATTCCATTGAGAAATAGATTTCATGGGATGGTTAGAGAAGATCACTAGGCTGAAAGAGGTTTCAAGAAGAGGTACAAAAGTTGAAAATTGTATCAAAAGATGAAAATTCTTTTTAAGACATACTATGAAGTTATAGTTGATGATTGCAAGTACTGATTTTTTTTTAAGAAATATAGATATTGAGTTGGTTTCCCAACTCACACCCCCTAAAATTATTAAATAAGAATACTAATAGGATGCATGGGGTGAAATTTTCTTGCACCAGCAATGATTTTAAAGAAAAAACATGTGAAGATCAAAAGTGTAGGAAGAGTCAAAATAGGAGAACAAGCCATCATGCTTCAAAACAATGTTGATGAAAATATTGATCCTTAACTTCTTGTATATGTACACAGAAGATATAAACGGGTGCACACATAAAAAGTTCCCTTTATATGTCCTCCACCTTGATCAACAAACACAAAGTATCATTTGATATAGGTATCATTGGAACAATGCCAATTATTTAAACAACCAGTGGACCACATGATATGGAAATATATATTAAACCCTCCTTCTGATTTGTTGATAGTAACACACTAATTGCAAGTAGTGAATAAGATGTCTTGATATATCTAAAATTTTCATGTGCATGATTGAAACAAGAGACATCATAACAACAAAAATTAGTGTCCTATTTTTCATCAAGATCCAATTGATGAGTTGGTATAAACAACCAATTATACATTGGTTGGAAATACAAACAATGGACCAAAAATCATTCCATAAATAATGGATCACAAAAAAATTGTAAATATAGGATCATAAACATATCATATAAGAAGAAATAAAAAATTAATCAAAAAATACAGAAAGAAAATCGGAAGGCCTACCTCGCTATGTTGAATAAAATATGAGGCCCTCTATGAATGTTAAACAAGATGTTCGGAGGAAGTCGAGTGGTGTGATTCGACCTTCGATTCATCAAGGAGGAGCACCAAAAATGGGTGACTTCCATGGAAAGTTTCTATATCACGATGGGTTCGCAAATGGTTAGGGTTTTTAAAATAGATAGAGACACTTTTATCAGCACTTACAAATAAGCGCTGAAAAATATCCCTTTTATCAGCACTTAGAACATAAGAACTGATAAAAGGACTATTTATCAAGGCTTTTTACCATTGATAATCACTGATCTTTATCTGTGCTAAAAAATTAGTGATAAAACCAATATTAATCAGTGCTAAAATTAGATCATTGATAAATGTTCATTTTAATAGCACTTTGTTTAGCGCTGATAAATCCTCATCTTTATCAGCATGAAAAAAGAGATGATAAAGATTCTTTTATCAATTATTATTACTAAAGCACTATTAAAATATTTATAATTAAAAATATAAATAAATAAATTGTAAAAATATATAAATACTTAATAAATATATATAAATATAAAAATAGTAAATATATTCCTTTTTAAATATATATATTATAATTTTATAATTATTTATTTGTAATTATAGAAATATTTTTTAAAAAAGAACTTATATCATTATATATATTTATATATTTATACATATATATTTAATAAATATATATAAATTTAAATATAGTAAATATATTAATTATTTAAGTAAAATTATTTTATAATTAATAATAATTTAAATCTACATAATAAATTATTTATAAATATATAAATAATTTGAAAAAAATATTTATTTATTTATAATTATAAATATATAATTTTATAAATATAGTTACTGTACATTTATAAATATTTTTATTTATAAATATTTTTTTACAAATATTTTTTTAACATTATTAATGAATATCTAATTTTGAGTGCATGTATATATGTTAGAAATGAGTGAAATTGAATAAATTTAGAATATAGGTACACTTTAACAATATTGAGATAATGGATATGGTCTGTGTGTGTGTGGATATTGTATATACAAATATATTAATAAGATATATGTTAAATCAATATAACACACATTTGATCTATATTAAATTGAAAAATCAAACGATATTCAATTATAGGTCGAGTACTATGCAATTAGTCAATGTTTTTAATTCATATTAATTTTTAATTATATACCATTATTAAATAAATATATGACTATTTAATGTACACTGCATAAATATTTTGTAATATATAAATCATATTTATATAAATTAATATATATCTATAATATATACAATTTAATAACATTAATTATCATAATTATCTAATTAATAAAATGTTTAATATTTAATAATTTATAATCAATAAATTCATTTTTATAAATAATTTAATTAATAAAATTTTTAATGAACACATTTTTTATTTTTTATTTATTTAATTATTTCATTATATCAGTTTTAAAAATGTGTTGATTAAATAAATATTTATCAGTGCTAAATAGAAAGCACTAAATAAGTGTACCCTTTATGAGCATTAAAAATTAAGCGCTGATAAATGATAACCTTTATCAGCGCTAAAATAATAGCACTGATAAAAGGTTAAATGTTTCAACACTTTCTTTAATGCTGATAAATATGTCATTTATCAGCATTTTCTTCTAGCACTGATAAAAAATAGCGCTGTTAAAGGTCAGTTTTGTAGTAGTATACTATTTCATTTCATTCACTAAAGGAAGATATTGAATGGGTTCAAAAATAGATTATCCCTTGGAATTTACATCAATGAATCTTGGGGCGTCTATCATGTCCACACTTGGAATTTGAAATTGGAATCCAAGTCTTTCTTGTGGAAGGACTCATATTACCATAACTAGTGTCATTATTTTAACAAGCTCATAGATATTATTAAGGATAACCCATCAATCAATTAGTTCATTTTCTCAAGGTCTTTAATAAAAATTATAACAAAACACCTAGGTTCCATATACACACTTCACAATTTATCTTATAAAAGGGGATATCACAATTCACTTACACCCTTACTCTAATCCATTTAAATCAAGGTATTCATAAAAAAGGTCATAAGTGCCAAGGAATTACATAAGGGGAAACCAAGGATTCATGGTATAAATTGTAGTTTAAAGTGATGTAATCATTTTAAGGTCTTTATTGAGAATAAACCATCACCAATGATCGGTTTCCCAAGGTTGTTCGTAAGGTAGCACATCAGTTGAAAATTTAAATTGTCTATTTATTTTTAGAGATATAAAAAAAGAAAAGTAATTGGGATTTAACACTTACTCAAGACACCCAAAGTGCTTGAGATGAGTTTAAACAAGTCAATACATCTATGTGGTCCTTCTAAGAGTTCCACCATAAAAGTGTCATACCCATCACACCTTAAAGGATGGTTGAATCCAAATAAACAATTGGGTTTATTCTTAATTATCAATCCAAAAATACCTCAAGGGGTGGTTTGATTACACCTAAGGTAAGGTTCTTAAGTAAGACAATCAAACACAACCTAAGAGGTTGTTTTATTACTAGGGAAAGAGAACATTGGGGATTAAATATGCATCAATCCAAACACACCTTATGAGGTGTTTTGTTTCCATAAAAAGAAATTTCATCATGGGTGTTAAGATGAACTCACACTAAGGGGTGGTCTGAGTTTAGGTCATCAACCACTGATAGTTTAAAGGAATATTATACTACATATAGGTTGAGAATTTTTTAATAAATTGAAGTAATTATAAATTAATGAGGAAACACTCAAAATTCCTAGTGTGTGGCACAATAAAACATTTTATAAATGGGAAGAATTTTAGGGAAAATAATGTAGACCACCTAACTCATGATAAAGAAGCTTAACTCAATTGATATCAGCTTTTTATTTGAGCTGAAATGAGTGGGAACAAGAAACTAGTGAAACAATCTTGAAATAGTGAATAACCCACAAAAACAATGAGTGGAAAATAGACAGTGAAATAAACTTTGAAATGAAGCTAGAGGACAAATATAAAAACTGGAGGCTCTTGATCACAAGTTTAGGCATCATATTAGATCCAGGAATGAAGTAAAACTACCAAGGAGGAGAAGAATAGAGAGGGGCGTAGGGGAGAGGCTGTTGGAGAAATGGGGGAGGAAAATGGGATGAATCCCATTTAATGTAGGAGGGGGTAAATAGTCATTATTTCCATTTAAATGAGGCACATAGTTAAGAAAATAGTGCGCCAACCATTCAGACTCACTATTTAAAGAACCCCCATCTTGAACGATTATAGCGCAGAGTTTGAAAAATCATGTGTCAATTGTGCATGCACACTATCCAAGCACCCCCATGTCACATGGTTGAGGTACATGGTTTATCAAATCGTGTTCCAACCATGTACACGGATTTTAAATTTATTTTATAACTTTAACAGTTAATTAGGCTAGTTTACATGGTTTATGTAAGTCATGATCCTATATAAAATAGGCCACACCATTTTAGGGAATGGTTAAAGTTAATTGTGTTGTAACCGTGCACCCCATGATGTTTCTCCCAAAAATTGGGTTTTTGAAGATCAAAGCTCCTATGACTTAACCAAGCACCTGGGGCACCTCTCAAGGCCCAAACCTCATAAAAAACACCACTTTAAGGCATTGAAACTCTTTGAAATCTATTTCAATGCTCATTTTGTGAGTTAGCACATCAACCAAATGAAAAACTGAAATTCATTTAGAATTTAAAACATTTTCAAAACATGGGATCTTACAACCTAGACACATTAGCACTTATCATCCCTGAGAATACCCAGTGGACATCCAGAAACATCATTCAACTTACACCATTTTTCAACTCCTATTCAAATGACAATGTTCTATTTTTGATCGGACAACGTGCTTCACAATGCAACATCAAGCCTAGAGCACGCGATTTCTCAAAATCGAGCTGATGCTCATGCTCCACATTAAACACTGAGATGAAGCTTCACAACTCTAACTAATAAAAAAAGACCATCAATAGCGCTAGAATAGGCCTTTATCAGTGCTAAAAAAGAGCTGGTAATTTGAGTGTGGTTAAAGGCCCCAAACTTTTATCAATGCTAAAAAAGCGCTGTTAAAGGCCCCATTTAAATAGGCATTTTTAGTACTGTTAAAGGGCCCTTTTAACAGCTCTTTTTTAGCGTTAATAAAAGTAGCACTGTTAAAGGGTGTAAAAAAATTTCAATTGTCTAGACTGCTTGGCCCTTTTATCAACGCTTTCACAACCCCTTCAACAGCGCTCCACCCCACCTTGATCAGCGCTTTTCACCCCCCTTTATCAGCACTTTCTGAATTTTTCACCTCATGCGTGCTTACCTGGATTCAAGCCCTGCACCTCTCCCTTGAAGATGGAATGCCTTTACCACTACTCCATGCAATTTTTCTATCTATTTAATGATATATTTGTCTATTTATATATATATTTACATATATATGTACATATATTTATATGATTATTTTTAAATACATTCATATAATATATGTGTGTGTGTGATATATATACATATATTAATTTAAAAATATAATAAAAATTAAAAATTAAAAATTAATTAATTATAAATAACTAAATATTAATTAATTAATTAAATAATAAATAATAAATAAATAAATAAATAAAAAATAAAACGTTAGGAAACCCTGAAAACCCAAAAAAACATTGAAATAACCATAAAATATGATATGAGAATCCTTTATTATCACCACAACCAGTCAAATCGAATATCATGAAATGAGATTTGATATGGTATGTGGTATAGACTGAATGGACTCCTGGATCAGAAGTTACAATTGTTTGAATTTTAGGAAATTGTGTTCGATGAATAAACACTATTTCAGAGGCCTTCTGGGCCTTTCTAGGGAATGAAAAGGGGGTACAGAGCTCAAAGAGCTTGTAACAAACCTAAGAATCATATATATCATCATATTCTTTGATTTGATATGTGGTAGAGCCCATGAGAACACCCAGATCAAAAGTTATGGTCTTTTGAAAATCGAGTTAATGTTTTAACTTATTTTAGATCTTTTATTAATTGTTTGAATTTTTTTATCTCTAAAATAAAATTAAATGACTATTACTTAGTAATAATAAAAAAATTATTAATTAAAATTATATTTTTTAAATTATATTATAATCCATTTTCATTAAATATTATATATATTAAGTGTAAATGCCTATTTACCTTATCTAAAATGTATTCTAAAAATACATATTAATTTTATATCAGTATAAATATATTTATATATTTATATAATATTTTTAAGGAAATATAATTTTTTTGAAGAATACTTTTATCAGTGCTTGTAAAAAGTGCTGATAAAGGGGGGGCCTTAATAGCGTTTTTATCTGGTTTGTTAAAGCCATAGTGTTGGATGAACCCAGTTTTGTAGTAGTGTCTCATCTAACCTCAGACACCTATGTTGTTGTCACAATGGGTTAACCATCCCTTGGTGATCTCTACCTTAGGACAATGTTAATAAGTCCAATTCCAAACCCTGGAACTCTTCTCCTTCAAAATTTACCATCAAAAGATGATCTCTGATGTTTATTAACCCACTCAGTATTGTTTCCCAACATATCATACCTCAACATGCATGAGAGCACTATAAACCCAGTACCCACACTCGTTTCCAAAACCCAAGTTAGAACATACATAAATCCTCATCCATTAATAGCATGAGCATGTTGTAATTTTCCTCAAAATTCCATTGATCAAAACCTAAAATGCTTCTGTCATATCCAAAAATATGTTCCCAATATGTTTTCCAACTTTCTACATTCAGTTACACGTGAGAATGAAAGTTGAACTACATCTAGCCAACTTTTATTGAAAACGCGTAGCTACCCCCAATGATATATCATCACTACTCGATCACAATGCCCTTACCCCCATAGGCATCTCATGAT
Organism: Viscum album; assembly: GCA_963277665.1. Classification (NCBI taxonomy): domain Eukaryota; kingdom Viridiplantae; phylum Streptophyta; class Magnoliopsida; order Santalales; family Viscaceae; genus Viscum; species Viscum album. The sequence goes on from OY728131.1 coordinate 92,028,968, forward strand.
CATTTAAGAACACTTATTGAGGTTTGTACCCATCCCAAATGACACTCTGCATTCTTAACACGACATACACTAATCAGTTTTTTGATCACAACAAGCACTTATGTACTTGAACATTAGTCGAACCTCATCAGGTCAACCTATTCAAGGCTGTCCAGCTTAACCGTCGATGCCTAAGATAAGGGATTGATCACACTACATTAAATCCCAAGGGAACCCATGACCATTCAGGCATACCCACTGTAGTCCAACCTGAATCTCAGTGTGCATTAATGGTTGTGTGCTCAACCAACCATTTCACCATGATATTGCCTTGCAATCATGGATGCTCCATCGACTCATCCCACTCTCGGATCACTTACTCACCCCGAGACTGAATCTAGTGTCCATACTCGATCTAAAATCATATCCGAGTCTTAATATTTTCACTGTATATGATACTAGAGAGATTGAAATTACTAGATCACATATTTCAAAAATACATTCTAACCATTCCTGTCTGGTTTTATATGGCCATGTTCCCTCTATCTTAAAAAAATTCTTCCCTTAGCTGGCAAGACACTCCGCACCTTAGGAATAACCTAGTCATCATGTTACTAAAATTGGAAACCTGATTTCCATATCCCATGCTCCATCCAAAACTGAACACGGTTTTTGGATATGGCCGACACGATTATACCAAGCACCAAAACAAACTTCATCTATTTATAAGAACAACTATAATTGGTTTTTTCTTAGATTCATGTGTGATGCTCTTCCTGATTCATGCTCACACACACCCTTAACATCAATCATAAAACCCAAAATAACTCTGACTGGTGGTGTTATAGCACCTGATCTATTTTACAATATCATCCCATGCACTAGGATAACTCAGCCCTCTGTTAACATCTATAGGCTATGGCGCCCACAACAATCTCTTAACATCTTATTCACTCTACTCCGGAGATGACCCATTACCATATAATTCACATACTCACAACCCTTTTTCTAATAAATCATGAAATAACAAAATTTAAGGTGTTATGTGATCACATCACTCAAACCTCCTTGAGACATGAATGATTACCACTAAATTGCATCTATATCATTGTACCATTCCTTAACTCAAAGGAACCATGTGTGACAACACATACTTCCTCGATATTACAATAGTGGAACAAGAACACTAATTCTCTTTTAATTCACCGACCCAAGGGCACTATGAATTTTTGGCTTGTGATAGCCAACATAAAAGATCAACTCAGAGTCATGTTATCCCACACGACCATTAACCTAGCTGACAATTATCAGAGTTTTGCGTCAGGAAAAGAAGAAACACCACATGATCAACTAATCGGTCGACCATACCCTAGGCATGTCAGTCCCATTAAAATCTGACACCAAAATGCTCATGTCCTTAACAAGTTTCAACTAACTGAACAACCACCCACATAACCAGGGGTGTCGTTCCACCACTAAGAGTCCTACACTATCCAAAAGGACACATGAACGACACTTTTTATGCCTGATAACTCATTAAAATCATTTAATAATGATTTTTACCTCTGAGGGCACTACCACAACAGAACTATCCCATCACTTAACACAAGGAATCAATAATAAAAAAAGGTTCATTCTGAAAAGGTCACTAGGTAAACCCGCCCAACCTCTATGTCCAAATTAATGGAAGAAGTCAACATAGGCCTAAGGGAAACTTCCACATTCTCATCCAAGGCCAAATTTAAGGAAACTCTCCAACCAACCCTCACACATGGGTCTTCACTACCAATTTAATTTAATTTTTCTTATGTAGGTCATAATGTTAATTCACCTGTTATAAAACATTACGAAGGCTCCGAGAAATGAAATTTCATGTAATAGTTATTGAGGAAAACATTTTACACACTATACATGAAACTTTATTTAGCTGATGTTGTATAGAAATCTAGGAAAATTATCTCATAATTTTCTTTCAACCTTTATCATATCCATAAGTTCTCACAATTGGGCTCAGTTAAAGGAAATTCCAATCACAAGATATATAGGAAAACTGTCTTTATGTTGTAACTGACATTTTAATTAACTCGAGCCTTATTTTAACAAGGTCTAAAAACACATGAAAGGTATTTTATCAAATTAAGGGGTTCAGTTAAGTAAGATGCCACAATACATTCATATGAAAAGTCATATGGGTGGTTGCTAACACTTTAAATAACCATCCAATTTAACATAAACATACCCCCGAGGGGTTATGTACTGAGGAATGTAAAGAGTAGAGTCAACCTATAAGGGACAAGTCATACCAACCTGGGTTTTTTTTACAGGTATCAATTCCCAATTTATGGAAACAACACTTTATAAATTAAAAGTGGCAGCTCATTTAAGTGAATGCCATTAATGGTTAATTTATTAAAGATATTGACACGTCGTTAGTTGGTATATCACATATGAATAATATTCCAAGACCAATCTACGAGGTTTGAGTTTAGCATATAAGGATTCAGTTATATAGTTTTTCATTCCAAAGTTATAAAGATAATGGCCTTTATAAGTTGAAATTGACACATCATTTAACTAACATCCATCATTGACCATTGGATTTATTGAGAAATAAAACAACAAATTACTTTAACCTTTAAGGAATTTATTATACAGATATATATTGCTATGATCGACCTGAATGGTTTGAATTAAGCATATACAAATTCAGTTGTGTGGGTGGCCATTTCTAATTTATGGAGTCAATGGTTTAAAAATTACAATTGGCATCCCTTTTAACTGACATCCATAAGTAATGAATTGATTTTTTTAGAAACAGATCCAATTTCCTTGAAATTTAAATATTATACTCAAGTTAATTAACCAACTAATTTAAAACTATTTCATTTCTTCAAAGAATTTTAGGCTTGTTAAATAGAATGTCACGATCAAGTGATACAGGAAAACACTATTTAGATTGATTTAGACACATTATTTTACTAACTATATACCATAACTATAACAAAGAAAGCTATAAAGTAGAGGATACAAGTATACAAGGCAGGTGATCACACAAGCTTAGTATATAGATAATCATGCTAATGACATGTGATTCCTATGTGTCAAAAATTATGCATGCACAAACCTCCTCTCTTACCATACCAAACCAAGAGATAAATCACATAAGTCAATAACTAGGGGAAATATGAATAGTCACTTAAGGTGAAATAACAATCAATTACAATAACGAACAGCAGGAATGACAGTCTCATCCTCAGAAATGTGATCATTTCCCCATACGTGGGCTCGTCATTCCAAGACATGAGCTATTTACTAAGTTTCAACACATTTCTAGTCTCTTGTTTACAAGTCCAAAATAGTAAAAAAAAGTAAAATAATCCTTTTCTAACACTTTGTGACATCTTGGGCCCAGTTCAAACATAAGTAATTGAACTTGAGGACCACATGTCCTCGAGTTCACTTCTTTGTATGTCAAATGATGCCATCTAGTAGTGAGGGTTATAGGTGGTACAGTGGGGAGACTAAACCTTCTGGATCTATACTAAATATAATGAATGAATAATTAATTGAAATAAATAGTGGAAGATAATAATAATTGGTAACCCGACAAGTTCCAAACAAACTAATCAGGTTTAAACATAGAATGCGCAAATTTATCCCATGGGGATTTTTTATTTTTTATTTAGTTAAAGGGGTGTAGGTCAAATTTAATTAGGGAAATGGGGTTAATGAGCACTAATCAGATTGCTGCTTTGTTCTTCTCTTCCAAAACACCACTTCAAGTGGCGTTTTGGGCATGCCCCATCCAAACCCCCTCCCTAAATTCCTATTATATATATTTATATATTAACAAATAATAATAAATATAATATAATATATTTACATTTATATTTATAATTAAAATATTTTTATTTCAATTTATAAATTTATATTTTGAATTTATTATATGTTTAAAAATATTTTAAACTTATTCATTAATAAATATAAATTTATAACTATGTAAATATATATTTATAAATATACATTTATAATTACATAATTACAAATATATTTTTGAATTATATACAAATACAATTTAAAAGAATATATAAATATATTTTAATAATTATATAATTATAAATATTTATTTATAGAAATAGATTTATAATTATATGATTATAACTATATTTATAATTAAATAATTATAAATATATTCATTATTTATATATATATTTATATAAATAAATATATTTATAATTATAATTAATTATATCAATATATTTTAAATTTATTTGTAAATAAATATTTATTACTATATACATTAATTATAAATATACATTAATGAAAATATATTTTTAAAATGTATTGTATTTATAAATATATTTAATAATTGTATATTTATAATAATTGTATTATATTTATAAATATAATAATAAATTTATTATAATACATTTAATAAATATACATTTATTATAAATATAAATTTATTAAATACATTTATTATAATACATTTATTAAATAAACTTATTAAATGAATTTATTAAAAATGTATTATATTCATAAATATATTTAACATATATACATTTATTATAAATACAATACATTTAATAAATGTATTTAAAAAATATAATACATTTAAAAAATATACATTTATTATAAATACAATACATTTGAATAAATGTATTTAATAAAATTACACTTATTATAAATACAATATAATATATTTAATAAATATACAATTATTTTAAATACAATACATTTAATAAATATACGATTATTATAATACATTTATAATAATAATTGTTTTTAATAAATATAGTACATTTAGTAAATATAAATTAATTACAAATACAATACATTTAAATAAATGTATTTAATAAATATAATATAAATTTATTCTAAATACAATAAATTGATTCAATATAATGTATACATTTAATAAATATACATTTATTTATAAAATATAATACATTTAATAATGTATTCATTTATTAATAATACATTTATTTAATAATGTATACATTTATTATATACATTTAATAAATATAATGTATTTAATTAATATACATTTATTTAATATATATAATACATTTAATAAATATACATTTATTATAAATACAATACATTTAAATAAATGTATTTAATAAATACAATACATTTAAATAAATGTATTTAATAAACATAATACATTTAATAAATGTATTATATATTTAATTAATGTATTTAATAAATATAATAAATGTATTATATTTTATAAATGTATTTAAATAAAATATATTTAATAAAAGTATTATAAATTTTATAAATATAATACATTTAATAAATATATTATTTATTTAATAAATGTATTATATATTTAATAAATGTATTTAATAAATATAATAAATGTATTATAATAAATGTTTTTAATAAATGTATGATATATTAATTAAATGTATTATAATACATGTATTTAATAAGTGTATTTAATAAATATAATAAATGTATTATATATTTTATAAATGTTTTTAATAAATATAATAAATGTATTGTATATTATACATTTATTAAATGTATTATAATAAATGCATTTAATAAATTTATATATATAATAAATGTATATTTAATAAGTGTATTTAATAAATTTATTATATTTATAAATGTATTTAATAAACGTATATTAATATATTTATAAATATAATACATTTATTAATAAACAGTTATTAATATACATTAATTAAATATATTTACAAATATATTACATTTATCAAATAAATGCATTTAATAGGTGTATGTAATGAATGTAATATAATAAATGCATTTCATAAATTTATATTTATAATAAATTTATATTTATTAAATGTATTATGATAAATGTATTATTATATTTATAAAGCTTATACAATTATTATGAATATACATTTATTAATTATATTTAGAAATACAATACATTTTATAAATATACATTTATTAATGTATATTTGTAATAAATGTATTCTAGTTATAAATATTTATTTACAAATAAATTTAAAATATATTCATATAATTATATTTATTTATAATTATAATTATAAATATATTTAGTTATATAAATAAATAAATATATATAGATATATAATGAATATATTTATAATTATATAATTATAAATATAGTAATGGTCATATAATTATAAATCTATTTCTATAAATAATTATTTACAGTTATATAATTATTAAAATATATTATATATTATTTTAAATTATATTTGTATATAAATTAAAAATATATTTGAAATTATATAATAACAAATGTATATTTATAAATATATGTTGACATAGTAATAAATTTGTATTTATTTATAAATAAGTTAAAAATATTTTTAAACATAATAAATTTAAAATATATATTTATAAATATAATTATTAATATTTTAATTATAAATATAAATATAATTATATTATATTATGTTATATTTATTATTATTTGTTAAAATATATATATATATATATATAATAGTAAAGTGGGGTGGCGGGTTTTGATGGGGCATGCCCAAAACACCGCATGAAGTGGCGTTTTGGAAGAAAAGCACAAAGCACTGGTCCAATTGGCGCTCATGAACCCTATTTCCCTAATTTAATTTGACCTACACCCATTTAACTAAATAAAAAAATCAAAAAATCCCTATGGGATAATATCTTTCATAAAATTCCATAAACACAAGGCAGTCAAATATACAACAAACAATACATACACAAAGACTGGACAAATAAAAGAATAAATAAATAAAAGACTCGACATTAGTAAGTAGCTTGAGTACATGATCCACCAACTGTTTTCATGCTAAGTCTTAGCCTAAAACAAGTACACCAAAGAAGAATCACAAAAATGATACATGCAGCCATGAGATCTGTTCGAGAACTAAATCTGGGTCTGAATAGGTTTTATGTAAATTTCAATAGGTCACCATGTATAATGAATTAGACACGATGAGTATGAAACATAACCCGGTACAAGGAATCAATAAAGTGGAGGTGAACATGGAATACCACCAAATTTGACAGAATAGAGTGTCTCTCATCATAATAATAGTATTATAATCATCAGACCCATAATGGAAGGTGTGATGCGATCCACGCTATAAAGGTGGATCCATAGTCTCCCCGTCAGATCTACAATCTCGTCCCTCTCGTTCTCATCGACTGGAAAAAGATGAATGGGAAACGACTTCGACTCCCATTGAGGACCAAGATTTCCCTCTTCTTCCTCTCCTTCACGAACGCCACCCGTCACTCTGACGGCACCATCATCTACCGCCTCGCTAAATTCATCAACGTCAAAGTGCCACCTAATCTGCACACCGTGAACGACCTCAGGACGTCCGACGTCACCGTTGACACCTCTCGCAACCTCTAGTTCTGCCTCTTCATCTCGGACACTAGGGACGGCATATTCCTTGTCATCCTCTTCTTCCAAATCAGAGACATCACCTTCCAGGGCCCTCGACTCGAAGGCGTACGACGCCTTGTGTCGCCGCTTTGCCCGTGAGCTCCTGGTTGTGGTTGTTTCCATCAATTACCATTTGTCACCGGAGCACAGGTTCCCGTCCAAGTAGGACAACGGGTTCGACATGCTGAGGTTATTCGACGGCGGGGGCGGGGGGCTACCGGAGGGCGTAGACATGGGTCGGTGCTTTATAATTTTATAATTATTTATATATATCTATATTTATTTAGAATTTTAATTATACATATATGTATTTATTTATAAATATATTTATTTAATTATATATATTTATAACTTTATAAGTATAATAAATATATTTATTATAATTTTATAATTATATATATATATATATAATAATTATAAATAAATATATTTATTTTAATTTTATAATAATTAGTTATAATTATAATTATAAATAAATATATTTAAAAATTATTTATATATAATTAAAATTTTATAATTATAAATATAATAAATATATTTATTATCCATTATCCATACTATAGAATGTGCCTACATATACACGTGGCACCTCCACGTTATTTATCACCTACATGCATGCTTTCCCTTCATTTCCGCTCTCGCTCGTTGCTATACCCTCTCCCTGATTCCTCCCCCACCTCAACTCTCCTATCCTCCCCATCCCTCTCGCCTCCTTCCCCCTTATCCCATCCTCCTTTAACGACCCTTATCCGCCTCACCATCACCACCTTCGCCTCGATGCCTCGCTACCACACATCCCCACCCCAGCTATGATGGAGAAATTTTCCAGCTGCCTTGATAGGTGGCCGATGCACCTAACCCACCTGACTCTTGTCTGCTTCAACGCAGGCTACTGCACATGCAGAATATGAAATCCACCATTGATGAAGTCCAATTGTTGGTGGGGGGATGGTAGGATTTGTGTCAATCATGACACCTCTCACCATGGCTATTTTAGGAGGCCCAAGGGAGCTTCCAGCATCATCAAATCCGAGCCAAGAGAGCTCTTCCAACCAAGATAGTCTTGAGATATCCATGTGAGAGAGATGTAGAGAGAAGTTTTTTTAAGCTTTGTTATTTGTGAAATAAATCCATTTTCTTCCATTTTATTTGAATATTATATCTCTTCGTGGTCAGCGAACCACAATAAGTGGTATCAGTGGACGTTCCGGTGAAACGATGATGAGCATTGGAAATTTTTCGGTGATCGGATAATTCAAGTAACCCAGAATCATGTTTTGAAGGAATATTATGAAATCCTATGTCGAGACGATTACAATGGTGCAAACAACATAAAAAATAGAGCTAAAACTAGATTCCTAGGCCTGATCAATGTTTGCTCAAAATTCAGGTGCTACAGTACCCCCTTGCCGGAGAAAAAGTTACTGTTCCGGTGCCGGTGAATTTTTTGGGGAGTTTCTGGCAGGTGCTCTGGCATTCCACATCATCACCACGTCTTCTCCATTCCATTAGAAAATCACAGTCATTGATAGTGTTTTCATCATATCTTGATCAATTGGTATCTGATTTCGAAGATCCCGGAGTTGACTCCACCATTTTCGAATGTTTCAGACGTAATGATGAGATCCTTTTTTTCAGATTCTACACCAATTTTAACTGAATTAAAATCCAATAGAGGGATCATCCATGGGAGGTATGATCATGTTGAATTCTTCGAACTTCTCCATTTGGAAGTATTGAATGGAATATCTCCTCAATTCTAAGGATCGTTTTGACCCCATTGAGAATGAGGGAGTCAAACCTAATGCCACCAAGGAAACGGAGTGGAAAATGTTGAACAAGAAGATGATCTGTCAAATCCGTCAATGGATCAATCACAACATTTACCACCATGTTTCTCAAGAGAATTGTGAATATAAATTTTGGACAAAGTTTGAAAATATGTAGCTATCCAAGAAAACTTGAAACAATATCCACTTTTTGAAGCGGTTGATGAATCTTTGACTAGAGAGTTAAATATCTATAGTCAAACACACCAGTGAGTTCAAAATCCATTTGAACCACTTAGTGGATTTCAATAAGACTATAAATGATGAAGATCAGGAAAACAACTTACTCTACACACTTCCCTATAGGTGGGATATGCTTTTTGTCTCCCTAAGCAACTCGATGCCGAAATGAAAACATACCATGGTGATGGTAAAAGATGAATTGTTCAATGTGGAAGCCCGAAAGAAAGATTCAAGTTACAATCAGATGCATCCACTCATCCTGGAGAAGTGAGGGAGAAAAAAAAGAGGAGGTCATGGGGAAGGAATCAGAGGCCGAAGCAAGAACCGAGGAAGGCCCACATATGGCAGGAGGCCAACAAACAAATTCTACCATTGTGGCATGGAGGGAAACATGAAAAAGAATTTCCGAAATTTTCTATATGTAAAGGGTCAAAGTAGAAACCGACAAAGAAGAAATAGAGATGCACATGTGACCATCACCGAAGAAGTTCTGATTTGCTCCAAATATAAAGAAGAGACATTCTATCATGCATTAGGCCCAGACACATAATGGGTTGTCGATACTGCAGCATCGTACCAGGTGACTCCGCATCATGAGTATTTCTTGACTTATCAATCTAGTGACTATGGTGCAATTGAGAAGGGGAATACCAGTTCGACAAAGATTGTTGGCATGGGTGATATCCATGTCAAGATGACAATTTGATACACAATCACCCTAAAGGATGCTCGGCATGTTCCAAGCCTTCGGATCAACTTATTATTAGTTATAACCTTTGATCAACAAGGCTATAACAACATCTTTAGTAATGGAGCATGGAAGATGAAAAAATGATCCATAATCAATGCTTAAGGACACATATGTGGTATGTTGTACAAAACTCATGTGAGGATATGTGCCAATAGCCTCAACATGGTAGAAAAAGAAATTTCATCCAGAATGAGTCATAGAAGGCTCAACCACATGAGTGAAAAATGGTTATCTACCTTAACGCTGATGATGTACATCAGTATTGACAAGGATGAATCACTTGATCCTTGTAAATACTAATTGTATGGGGAGAATTGTAGATCTTCATTCAATACTGCTTCATCACAAAGATCGGAATTGTTGGATCAGGTGCACATTCATGTATGCGGACCAATAGAGGTGGATTCACTGGTAGGTAGAAAATATTTTTCTATCCGTTATAGATAATGCATTTTAAAGGGTGTGAGTGTTATTCTTGAAGATGAACGACCAAGTATTGGACTACTTCAAGATATTACATGCCATGGTGGAGCGTGAAATTGGAAGGGAGCTGAAGTTTCTTCATTCAGAAAACAAAGGAGAGTACACATCTAGGGAATTTGATTCCTATTCCAGGAGTCAGGGCATCAGACATGAGAGGACGGTCCCTCACACCCCACAACATAATGGAGTTACAGAAAGGATGAGCAGAACCATCATGAAGAAGGTAAGAATCACGATGAGTTTGGCTAGGCTCCCTAAGCCATTTTGGGGAGAAGCTGTTCAAGATTATTGCTACCTCATCAACTGATCACCATCAGTCCCACAGAATTTTGAGTTTCCACAAAAGAGATGGTTTTCAAAAAATCCATATTACGCTCATATATGAGTATTTGGATTTTTGGAGTTTTCACATATATCCAAGGAGATCATGAAGAAGCAAGACAAGAGATATACTCCATGCATCTTCATCATCTATGGAGATGAGGAGTTTGGAAAAAAGATTTTGGACCTAAAAGAGAAGAAGGTGATCAGAAGTAGAGATGTAATATTCCATGAGAACCTGATGATCGAGGACATTAAAAATTCTAGAATTTCTCTAAGGGAAAGTGTTAAGGACTCAATTCAGGATCCAACACCTATACCAACACCACCTATCGTTGAAGAGGAGGAGGTGCAATAAGACTCATCGGCAGTGGACCAGGAGGAAGTGGAGGATGATATTGAGTAGGGGGAGACTCAATACTCTACAAAAGAAGTTGCAGAACCATCACAGGAACTATGTGATGTTGTGCCTCCCAAACCTAACTTTTCAAAGGTTCAAAGATCTTCACAAGGAAAGATTCCATCAAGAAAATATTTGGAGTCAAATTACCTATAGCTGACTGATGATGGTGAGCTATAAAGATTCCATGAAGTAGTTTTTCATCCCAAAAAACTCAACCGGTTGCATGCAATGGAGGATGAGATAGAGTCTTTGACGAAGAACCAAACATATGATTTGGTGGATTTAGCCAAAGGTAAGAATGGAATAATGAACATATGGGTTTTCAGGCTAAAGAAGGATAAAAACAAAAAAGAGTTCAAGCATAAAGATCATTTAGTTTTCTAGGGTTTCCTTCAAAATAAAGGAGTTGACTTTGACAAGTTCTTTTCACCCATTGTGAAGATGGCTTCAATCCGCGTCATTTTCGGATTGGTGGCTAGCTTAGACTTGGATCTTGAACAGATGGAAATGAAAACAACTTTTCATTATGGTAACCCCTCTGAGGAGATCTATACAAAGAATCTTGAATTATTTGAGGTTTTTGGACAAGAAAACCTCATCTTCAAATTGAAGAAGAGCTTGTACGGACGGAAATAGGCTCCTAGGTAGTGGTACAAGAAGTTTTACCCATTCATTGTGAGTCATGGCTACAAGAAAACATAGGCGGACTATTTTTTCTACATCTAGAGATTTTAGGATGTGAACATTTTTTCTCTTCTACTTTATTTTGATGATATGTTGATCATTGGGAATGATGCAGCGAAGATTAGCCTTTTGAAGAAGGATATATCCATGTCTTTTGATATGAAGGACTTGGGAGAAGCACAACAGATTTTGGGGATGCATATCATTTTTGACAGAAAGAGTAAGTTGTTATGGATATCTCAGGAGAAGTATCTTTAATGTGTTCTAAAACATTTCAACATGGACAAATACAAACCAGTGAGCATTCCTATTCCCGACCATTTGTAGTTGAGCAAGAGTTCATTCCCATTATCCAAGGACGAAATCGAGGTAATGGAGATGATACCATAATCCTTAGTTCTTGGAACCTTGATGTATGCTATGGTGAGTACAAGACCAAATATTGCCCATGTAGAAATCATGATCCAATTTATCTCCAATCTCAGGAAGTAGCACTAGGATTCATTTAAGTGGATTCTAAGCTATCATAAAGGTACTTCAATGTTATGTTTGTTTTATGGGGGAGATGTAACTTTCTTGGAGGGCTATACAAATGTAGATATTGCCGGAGAATCCTGAGAGCAAGAAGTCTACATCGGGATATATCTATACTTATCCAGGAGGAGCTGTATCATGGCAGTCAGGATTGAAAAAGTGAATCGCTTTATCCATGATGGAAGAAAAGTAAATTTCTGATTTGGAATCTGGAATGGCGATGTTGTGGCTAAATCATTTTCTCTAAGATATCAGATTCATCTAAAAGGAGTACATGGTTCATTGCGATAGTACAAGTGCTTTGGACATGAGCAAGAATTCCGTATACCATTCCTAGATGAAGCACATCGATATTAGTTATCATTGGATATGTAAGGTGATGGATCATAAACTAATATGACTTGTGAAGATCAACACAATGGATAACTTGATGGATATGTTAAAAAAGGTGGTTGCTTGGGTGAATCTAGACCTTTGTAGATTGTAAAGATTTGAACCTTCCCGGTCCATTACATTATCAAATTATAGTTTTTGGGGTGTCTTGGACACCAGCAATGAGTCAAGAGGGATTTAGTGGCAGGGTGTCCATGTGGTGTCACCTATTGGTCTCACCGAGCGGTTTCACCAATCGGGGTTTCGGGGTCCATTCCCCCATTTTCCCGTAACACAACTTTTAATTATTCTTACCCTTTTAGAGTGGTTTAAGGCCATTTAAGGCCCATAAAATATGTTTTAAACCACCAAGAGTCGAGAGGCCCTTGAATTACCAAAATTTGTGTCATGTCACACCCTTTTTCCGAGTTTTCCAAACCCCCCATGTTTTTCTCCGATACACATTTTCTCTGTTTAAAGTTGATTTATCAACTAAAAGTTGTACACTAGTCTATCTCGTTGTCACCAAGGGAATTAATTAAAAATAAATTAATTAAAACATGTTCAACCACCCATTCACATGTTCAAACCATGATCCTCTTTTAAATAACTTTGATATTGCACATCCCATATCTCTAGGATCGATCCTTTTCTCATGCTGATATCTTATTCCTCATTCAATTTTGTATCCTCTTAGTGTGATTGGGGTCCCTCTTCTAGAGATGAGTCATTCCAATGTGAGATCCCTCCATTTTGGTTCTTCTTGGAGGTTTATTTCAAGTCATGTCAACCTTAATTCTTGGTGCAAGGAGAAAACTTCGGTCCTTGATCATCCAAGTAGGGGTTTTTCATTCGGCTCTCTTTACATAACATCATGCGGGGTGGGTATGATGATGTTCCCCTATGATATAGATGAAACCAGATTTAATGAATATAATAAAATGGATTTTTAAGGATGAAGGGGTCGTTATGTTTATGTTGTTGTTGTGATTTACCATCGTCCTATTGTTTTGAATTGTATGGCCTTATGTCCACTGAAAATTGTGGCCGTTGGTGGTGATTTCTTGGGCACTAATGAAGCTCTATTTTTTTGGAAAGTATTGTGATTGAATGACTCTAAACTGGAAACTAGTTAACCATATAATCTTGGATGATTAGGTGGATGCTCAATAAATAAGAATCCTTGTGTGATCAGTCTAGATAACCGAATAGAAAGAAGGAACTTAATGAATGGTGTGGTTAAATCTGAAAACATCATTGCTCTGTTCTGGTGATATGTGTGGTGGCTCTATTTGACATCGTGTGAGGTGACATGGATGGAATGGAATATATGGTTGAAAATTTGTTAGATTGTGAATCTGAGGCCATATGAATAATGAAGTGAATATTCTCGACCATGTATGTTGGGGCTTCGTTTGGTTCCAATACTTTTAGGGAAGTCATAGATCCATTTTGTTGTTGTTACTTTACAAGAGAACCGGGTGTGAATGCTTAAATGTCTACTTGGCCGTTTTTCCTTCAGTTGTTGATTTGGCTGGTGGTTATTCCTGTAGTTTCCTAGTAGTGGAAAATTATTTAAATGGAAATCACTTGAACATGATAATTATAATTGGTACAATGGGGAACTGTTTTGGAAGAATGGGTTGTGTTCTGGTTGTGGTTGTTGTGTATTTATGCATTTAGGGATAGAATCAAGAGTGGTTGTGTATGTTATGGTTATCTGTTTGGGGACCCTTAGGTTGGGATGAGTGCTTTTTACCTATATGTATACATTTTAGTTCATGTGTTTCTCATTCACACCCCAACAATGTTGAGAACATTATTCCGAACACCCCCATTTAATGGGGGATGGTGTTTTTCCCAATATTCTTATGAGTGGATAGTTATTAGCTCCATTTTTCTCCCTCTCCTAGGTAGTCAAAGATTCTTTGGGCAAGTTGTGATGACCTAAGGTTCACTATAGCCCAAGACTCTTTAAGTGGGCTGTGTTGCAGGAGTTGGACCAGGTGTGTGCAGGCAGGTTTATTTCCCAAGTGTCTTTGGTATGAGGCCCAAGTGTCTTCGGGTGTGGCAGTGGTTGTTCTGGCCTAGGTATCTTTGGGCGTGGCAGTGGTTGTTCTGGAACAGGGGTCTTTAGGTGTGGTAGAGGATGTTGTGACTTAGGTGTCTCTATCCATGGATATGTGTGGTTTTGGTGGCCCAGGTGTCTATAGGTGGGATGTGTGGTTGTGATGGCCCATAAAGTTGTTGTTGGGGAGGTAGTGGGACTAAAGTTTAACTTTTGGGGGAGGTTTGACGTGTATGATGTCCTGAATAACCAATGGGAAAGTCGTGCGGGGTACCCAAATATCAATGTGCTATTACTATTACATTATCTGAATTGCGTTATTTGGAGAGTGTGCCTTGGTAAGGTTGGGTGGATAGTTTCCTTTTTAGGTGATTTGGTTACCTCTACTTTCTCACAGGGCATTAGAATTCCTTCAAACTTGTGAACGAGTGATTTTGGTTTCCCTACTAAGTATGCCTGTATACTCACCCTACGTATATAAAACAACTTTTAGGATTCTAGGAGGGCTTTGAGGACCGTGCCATACCTTACTAGCTTGGTCATCATGATAGTCTTCATTGCATCTTTTCTTTCTTTGGTACTTTCCTTGGGAATTTTCTTTCATTTTGTAGCACATTGTTTTGAACATGCATATAGAAAAAGGGTTTTTGGATTTACTTTTACATTATGTATTTGGAGTTTTTTGGGATTTACCATCTTATCTCCTGATCTTGTTCTGCAAAAAGGAAAATTCCTTCCATATTATTTGAGATTATATACCCTTGGTACTAGTCACCACTTTGGGGCCTATTGAAGATTGGACTCGGGGTTCATTATCTATCCTTCAACTTGACGAAGGAAGGGTTTGGAAGATTGTTGTATCTTCCTTCATCTTGGGGAAGACAGGTCATGAATGAATGGTATCAGAGGATGATGGTTGAGAGATAGGATGGAGTTTGGGGTTAGGCATAGTGAATATTTCTTGGTATGGTAGGGAAATAGTGTTAGGAAATCATGGTGTGTGAAATAGTCCATGGAAGACCAACTAGAATATGGGATTGTAGGCCCCCTGTGATTTGATTCAAGGACTCTGGACCTACCAAACGACCATGTGAAGTTACACTGATTGTAGGGTAGAGACCCTTGGAATGGTACATTCATCATAATGAATTATGTTCTAGGATTTTATTGGGTGTTTTGTGAATTTAAAATAAAAAAAATAAGAAAAATTTAAAATAAATCTTCCACACTACTCTGGATTAGGAATTCCTTGTTTACCTTGCATCTATGGAACCCCAACGATGTCCATGAGTAGGGCAGGCGATCGAGGCCCAGCAGGCTAATATGGCTGATTAATAGAGGGCTGATTGAGAGGAGTAGGACTATTAGTGGTAGAAGAAACTTTGTTCCTTTCAACAATAGACCCTTAGGAAGTATGAGGGTAGCGTCTTAGACAATGAGGCATATATCTGGCTCAAGGTGCCGGTGATAGCTTTCATCTTAATCTAGGATCTGGAAGAGTAGTAGGTTCCACTAGCCATGATATATATGAAAGGGGTGACACATTAGTTGTGGATGTTCTATCTCAGAGAGAAGAAGGAAGTTGAGGTTTTGTGGACTGACTTCGAGAAGAAGTTCTAGGTGGAATTCCTTTCTTCCACGATGAAGGCTGAAAATAGGTAGGATATTCCCTCCTTTTAGCAGGGTAGTATGACGATGAGGGACTTGTGGATAAAGTTCAATGCTCTCCTTTATTTTTCTCAAGACCTCTTCCTGGATGAGGAATCACAGGCAAGGTTCTTAGAGGAGGCACTCCGACCTTCCTTTCAGTATGAATTTATTCCCTTCACTCTACCGATGTATTTGGAGGTTCATAAGAAGGCTTAAGTGGTGGAAAGGATGAACACACTAAGAGGTGTTCCATGATAGTGGATCCATTTGATCTCATCAAAGGGGAAGGCCATTGGAAATAGGCCTCCAGCATCAGTGCCTTCCAGGTTTCGTCCGACGGGGAGCAGGCCTCAACAGTTCTAGTTTCAATATCCCGGTCCTCTCCCTTTCTTTAAGAGCCTAAGACCGAGGTTCTTCATCTGCGGTAGCCCTGAGAATCTTTGGAATCAGTTCTCAGACCATGTTCAGTCCAGTGGGGGTGGACAAGTTCTGTGCCCACCTTAGCAGTAGCAATTTCCATCCAAACCTTTTCAGCAGCAGCAGTAGGGACAGTGAGCACCCACTCCCCTGAGAGAAGACATTGTAGGAGGAGGCCAACCTTAGGGCACTCCTCAAGGACCTCAACCATGTCATGGCTGGGGAGACGGCCGACAGATGATTGGTTGATGAGCTGGGCGTGGGCAGTTAGACACCGTAGAGGCAGCAGTTCCAATAGGGACGATGGTCGTTCGAGGTACGATCAGTTTTTTTAGCACACTTTCTCGTGTGTTGTTTGATTCAGGAGCTTCACTCTCCTTTTTTCACCCAGTCTAGACCATTCCTTGGGTCTAGACTTATTGAGACTCTCCATTCCCCTGGTGATGAGTATGCTAGTTGGAGGTCAGACTAGGTTGTTTGATGTTTGTAGAGGATGTAGATTGATGTTGGGGACACATCCATATAATGGGGATCTCTTTCTACTGTGAATGTAGCCATATAATGTCATCCTGGGCATCAAATTACTATTTTCCGTACATAGCGTTATCGACTGCTTCTGGATAAGGGTTATATTCTCAGATATGAGCGACTAACGTGTATCTTTTGTCAACGAGCAGGGTTACCAGGAGGACAGCCGGTGTGTGGAGCCCCTTCATTCCTTGTTATATGAGCTGTCAGTGGAATTGGTAGATTTAGAGATAGTGGAAGTTTTAGGTATTGGCAGTGAGTTACTAGACGTCTTCCCTGAAGAGGCTGTGATTCTACCCCCTCGACATGATGTTGAGTTCTAGATATACTTATAACACAATGACCATCCAATTTTGTGTCTTCTTATCAGATAACTCCTTCGGAGTTGTGAGAGTTGCAGATTCAGGTTAATGTCATGATAAAGAATGGTTTTATCTGACCAAGTGAATATCCATAGGGTGCTCTTGTCTTGTTCACAAAGAAGGTGGATGGTGGTCTCAGGCTGTTTATAGACTTCCGATGACTAAATCAGGCGATGGTCAAGTACCGTTACCCCCTCCCAAATATTGAAAACATTTTTGACCAGTTAAATGGGTCAATTTGGTTCTACAAGACTGACCTACGGTCTAGATATCACCAGTTGAGGGTGAAAGAGGGTGATACCTCGAAGACTGCTTTCAGGTGTAGATATGGGAATATTGAGTTCATGGTCATGTCGGTCAGCATTACAAATGCACTAGCTGTGTTCATGGGGATTATTTAATCTATTCTCCATGAGTATCTAGACTGGTTTGTAGATGTGTTCATTGAAGACATCCTGATCTACTTGAGATTGGAGGAGGATCACACAAAGCATCTAGGGACGGTTTTGGAGGTCCTCCGACACCACCATCTCTACGAGAATTTGTCCGTGTGAAAGTTCTAGAAATGAGAGGTGCACTTCCTTTGACATGTGGTGTCCTAGTAAAGAATTTTAGAGGACCTGTCGAAGGATTAAGTGGTTTTTTATTCAGCAAAACCCAAAAACTTGGTAGAGATTCGTAGTTTCCTTGGACTGGAAGGTTACTACTGGAGGTTCGTTCCCAACATCTATTGAGTTTCAGCAACATTAAAGGCCTTGAATAGGAAGGAAAAAGATTTAGTATAGAGTGAGAAGTGCCAGGAAGCAATCACTTATCTAAAATTAAACTGTTCAGTGCCCCAGTATTGAGGTTTCCAAAGGAAGGGGTAAACTTTGAAGTGTTCTGTGATGCTTCCAGTCTGGGCTTGGGGTGTGTGTTGTTGCAGTAGCGGGGAGTGATCTCTTATGGGTCCAGGAAGTTACGTAATCACAAACGTAACTATGCTACCCATGACTTGGAAGTTGTAGCCGTTGTGTTTTCACTGAAGTTGCGATGTCATTACCTCATCGAGGAATGCTTCATGGTATTCACATGCCACAAGAGCCTTATGTATGTCTTCTCCCAGTGAGACATGAACTTTCGGCATTGGAGGTGGATAGAGTTTCTCCAGGACTACAACTTCGATATCACCTAAAACCCAAGAAGTGGAAACATAGTGGCCGATGCGTTGAGTACGAAGTCACAGAAGGATGTGGTTTGGTAGTAATTATATGATTGAACATAAATATGGGGGTTAGATTCTCTACATATGAAAATTAAAGTGGAGGACAGTAGGGGTTGTCTATTTCATATTATAGTGAAATATTCCTTGGTACAACAAGTGGAGGAGTCTTAGTGGGTAAATTTGGAGGCTGAAGTGATGCGTGATAATGTTATCTTGGATGATGCTTTAGAGGGATGGTCGGAGGATGGTCAGAATCAGATGATGTTCTGCAGGAAGTTGTTTGTATCAGAGACAATGCAGGAGGGACTTCTCTGAGAGTTATATAGCTTATCTTTGTCAATACATATAGATGTATCCAAGAGGTACTAGGGGTTGGGAGGTTGGTTTTTCTATCCCAAAGTGAAGCAGGTAGGGGAGGAGTTTGTGGAAAAGTGCCTTCTGTGTCAGCTGGTGAAGGATGAACACTGTGTTCCCAATTGTCTGCTACATCCCTTATACATTCATGAGTGGATGTGGGATAACATCTAGATTGATTTAATCACATGACTACATATATATGAGGGTAGATGTGATTCTATATTGGTAATGGTGGACTGTTTGACGAAATAAGATCACTTCTTAGTGATAAAGGAGTCGAGCATAGTGGATTCCATGGCACAAAAGTACGTGGGTGAAGTTGTGAGGATACATGGAGTCCCAAAACCATAATTTCATATTGAGATGCATGCTTTACTTCATAAGTTTGGATGGGGTTACAACATGATTTTGGCACCCAACTATGCCTTATCACTTCTTTCCACCCTCAGACGGATGGGTGGATAGAGAGGACCATCCAGATGTTAGAGGATATGTAGAGAACATGTGTTCAAGACTTTTTAGGATCATGGGTATGACACTTGCCTCTAGTAGAGTTTGCCTACAACAATATATATCACTATACCATTAGAATGGAACCGTTTGAGGCCTTCTACGAGAGACCATTTCATTCAACTGTGTTCTAGACAGAGGTTGGGGAGATAGGTGTTCCTGGACTAGAGGTAGTGCAGAGCATGACAGAGAAGGTTCAACTTGTTCGTGAGGGGATGAAGGAAACTTAGGACCGACATTTGTCTTATGTCGATCATAGGAGGAGACCCTTAGAGTTCAAGGATGGAGACCACATATTCTTAAAGGTCTCCCCTCAGTGTGGATATTGGAGGTTTTTTAGGGGAGTAAGAATTCTCCTAGGTTCATCAAATCCTTTGTGGTGTTAAGATGAGTCAGCGAGGTGGTGTATCCACTGGTGTTGCCACCATCATTGGAGAGGTTCCACAACATATTACATGTATCTTAGCGCTGTCGGTATCTACTTGATGACTCCCACATTCTTGACCGGGGAGAGTTGGATATCAAAGATGATGCGATGTTCGTGGAATGAATGACAAGGATTGAGGATTGTAAGAAGAAGGTTCTTCATAAATGGACCATTCCATTGGTTCAGGTGTTTTGTACGCATGATGGCCTTGATGAGAGTACCTAGGAATGGGAGGCACCGATGCATGCCCAGTACCCAATGTTGTTGTGAGTTTTTATATTGTTTTTTCTTTGTATTTTGTTTTGATGTAATTATTGACCTTGTTTTCTATAATATTGGTTGTTTCCCATGTTCTCTGAATGTGTGTGAAAAATTACTGACTATGGAGAGGAGAGACCTTGATCCCTAATCAAGAAGCATTATGGTGGATGTGATAAAACCCATGCGGGTGAGTTAGTGCTGCCCAAACCGGATAGTATCTTGACATCAAAATGGGGACTCCCTAATCCATAAGTTTGGACAGTGTAGCCTTTATATGTTTGTGTGGTTACTTGGTGGAGAGGAGCGGCAATGTTTCTATAGTTTTTCAAGAGATATATGTAAGAGAGATGTTCCTGGTGGTTTTTCCTTAAGAGGTATCTTATGAGGCCGTTTTTCAGACCCCTCTCTCTTGTCATCGGGTTTGCTCTTAGATTCTCGAGGGCAAGAATAGTTTGATAGGTATCAGTTATAATGACATGGACCTTCCTGGTTCATTACATTGTTAAATTCTAGTGTTTGGGATGTCTTGGACACCATCGTGAATCAGGATGGTATCGGTGTTGGTGGTAGGGTGTCACTGTTGTGTCACCTATCGATGTCTCGCCGATTGGTTTCACCAATTGGGGTGTCGGGGCCCTTTCCCAGTTTTCCCGTAATGCCTCTTTTAAGTATTATTACCCTTTTAGAGTTATTTAAGGCCATTTTTAATGCCCATAAAATATATTTTATACCACAACGAGTTGGGCGACCCTTGAGTTACCAAAACATGTGTCCTATCACACCCTTTTTCTGCGTTTTCCAAATCCCTTATGTTTTTCCCTGATACATGTTTTCTCCATTTGATGTTGATTTATCAACTCAAATCCATGAACTGGTCTATCTTTCTATATCCGATGTAATTAATTAAATCTTAATTAATTACGATGTGTGAACCACCTAGCCTCATGGTCAAACCATGATTCGCTTTTAATGCACTTAGAGATTGCACATCTCGTAACTCTAGGATCGGGCCTTTTATCACGCTGAGATATTATTCCTCAGTATCTTTTGTTTCCTCTTGGTGCGCTTGGGGTATCTTTTCTGGAGATGATTTTAACTAACTTGAGATCCATCATGTTCAGTTCTTCTTGGCGTTTCCTACAAGTCACGTCAACCTCTGTTCATGGCGCAAGGAGAAAACTTCGGTCCTTGATCATCCATGTAGGGGTTTTTCCTTCATCTCTCTTTACTGTACATCATGCGGGGAGGTTATGATGATGTTCCCTTATAGATATGAAACCTACTTTATAAAAGATAATGAAAAAACATTTAATGGATGAAGGGGTGGAAATGATGATGATGTTGTTGTGATTTACCTTCATCCTTATGTTTTGAATTGTATGGTTTTATGTCGACTAAAAATCATGGACGTTGGTGGTACTTTCTTGCACACTAATGAAGCTCTATTGTTTTGGAAAATATTTTGATTGAATGACTATAAACTGGAAACTAGTTAATTATGTAAACATGGATGATTAAGTGGATGCTTGATGAATAAGAATCCTTGCATGATTAAACCAACTAAACAAATGGAATGGAGGATCTTAATGAATGGTGTGGTTAAATCTGAAAACTTCCTTTCTCTATTCTAGTGATATGTGTGGTGGCTCTGTTTCATGTTGTGTGGGGTGACGTGGATGGAAATGGAATCTCTGGTTGAGAAGCAGTTGGTTTTTGAATCTGAGACCATGTGGAGTAGGTGGTGAATTTTTTGAACCATATATGTTGGGGCTTGGTTTGGTTCTAGTACTTTGAAGGATCTCATGGATCCCTTTTAATGTTGTTACTTTACAAGAGAACTAGGTGTGAATTCTTAAACATCTACTTGGACTTTTTTCCTTCAGTTGTTTCTTTGGCTTGATGATATCCCTATATTTTCCTGGTAGTGGAGAATTATTTAAATAGAAATCACTTTAACATGATAAGGAGAATGAGTACAATGGGTAACTATTTTCTAGGAATGGGTTGTGTTCTGGTTGTGGTTGTTGTGTATTCATGCATGTAGGGATAACAACAAGAGTGGTTGTGTATGGGTTGGTTGTCTGTTTTGAGACCCTTATGTTGGGATGAGTTCTTGTTTACCTATATGCATACAGTTTAGTTCTTGTGTTTCTTATCCGCACACCACCAATGTTGGTAACATTGTTCCGAACCCCACCATTTCATGGGGGAGGGTGTTTCTTCCAACATTATTATGAGTGGATTCTTATTAGCACCTTTATGATCCCTCTCATAGGTAGCCCAAGACTCTTCGGACAGGCTGTGACAATCTAAGGTTCACTATGGCCCAAGACTCTCTGTGCGGGGTGTGTTGTGGTTGTTGGCCCAGGTGTGCGTGGGTAGGTTTATTTCCCAAGTGTCTTCGGGATGAGACCCAGGTGTCTTCGGGCAGGGTAATCCTTGTTCAGGCCCAGGTGTCTTCAGGCGTGGCAATGGTTGTTTTGGCCCATGTGTCTTTGGGTATGGCGGTGTTTGTTGTGGCCTAAGTGTCTAGAGGCATGGATATGTGTGGTTGTGCTGGCCCAAGTGTCTGCAGTTAGGATTCATGGTTGTGATGGCCCATAAGGTTGTTGTTGGGGTGGAAGTGGGACTACAATGAAAATTTTGGGGTATGTTTGATGCATAAGACGTCCGAAATAACTAGTAGTAAAGTGATGCGGGGTACCCAAATATCAATGTGAAATTACTATTATTTTACTTGAAATTAATTATTTGGGGAGTGTGCCTTGGTGAGGTTGGGTAGATATTTTCTTTGTTAGGTGTTTTGGTTACCTCTACTTTCTCACGGGGCATTAGAATGCCTCCTCACTTGTGCAAGAGAGCTTTTGGTTTCCCTACTAATTATACATGTATACTCACATTACGTATATAAAACTGCTTTCATTTTTCCAGGAGAACTTTGAGGACTGTGTTGGAACCTACTATCATGGGCATCAAGATAGTCAATGTTGTTGATTTTCATTATTTTGGTACTTTACTTTGGATTTTTCTTGTATTTTGTAGCACTTCCTTTTGAACATGCATATGGAAAAAGGGGTTTTGGCTTCACTTTTACTTTTTGTATTTGTATTGTTTGGGATTTTGCATCTTATCTCCCGATATGTTTCTCAAAAAAGGGAAATTCAATCCATATTATATGAGATTATATACCCTTGGTTCTAGTAGCCACTCCGGGGCCTATTGAAGGTGGGACTAGGGTTCATTATCTCTCCTTCAACTTTAAGAACGAAGGGTCCAGTAGTTTTTTGTCCCTTCCATCATCTTGGGAAAGGCATGCCGTGACACAAATGTTTCACCAGATTGCAGCTGGAGGGGGAGAATTGATGGTGAAATTTTTTAGCTGCCTTGGTAGGTGGCAGGTGCACTTACCCCAGCTGACACTTGGATGCTTCAACATTGGCTACTGCACATGAAAAATATGCAGAACACCATTGTTTAAGTCTAATGGTTGGTGGGGGAATGGTGGTATTTGTGTCAGACTTGACACCTTCCTCCTTGGATATTTAAGGACGGATAAGGGAGCTTCCATAATAATCAAATCTGAGCCAAGTGAGCTCTTCCATCCAAAAGATCCTTGAATGTTCCACGTGCGAGAGTTGTAGAGAGAATTTTTTGTAAGAATTTCTCATTGCAAAATAAATCCCATTTTATTCCATTTTCATTTCTCTATTATCTCTCTTCATGGTCAGAGAACCACAACACACTATGCATCCCCCCATTCTCTATGCATCCTCGGCTCACCAACTCACCATCACCACCTCCACCTCTGCCATGTTACCTTGCCGGATCACCGCCAAACATCCCGGCGTCCTCCACGAATCCCTACCTCACCACCTCACTACCTCAGTGCCTCACCTCCTCTGCCTCCTCCAAAATGAGAGCTATTAATTCATGTATATGTGTAAGAAAAAAAATCTCCCTCCATGACGAGAGGTATCAATTTATCTCCATTCAAAGATATCCGACCACAGCCCCATAACATATTTTTAAATCCACATTCCATTCCTTCATCACGAAGGTGTCATAGACAGAGATGAGATAGATAGTGTCTTACCCTTTCACTTTGATCTCTCAACCTTTTCGACGAAGCCGGGGTTGTGATTCTATGAACATGTGGGGGTATAGGAACAGCGACAACAAAGAGGTCTTCCTTATTTCCCTTGGTGAGGTCTGACATGGAATTCTTTCCCTTGTGTCCCTAGGTTTGATCACTATAATTTATAGATAGAGATTATGGTAGAGATGAAAAGTGTAGTAGAATGAGGATTCCATGATAAGTGCCTGATTCATGCTACGTAGTGGCTAAAATATGAGTTGGTGCGGTGATGTCGGATGTTTTGTAGATTCAAGCAATTTTGTGACTTTGCATATCTCGATTCAAGTTTGTGATTTGTTTCTTTCGTTTTGAGTTTTCTTTTAGATCTATAATATCTTTGTTCTGTAATTATATTTTTAATAATAAAATAATAAGCTCAAAGACTTGATCTCGTGCTTTGGATGTAGGTTGACAGACAGAACCATGTAAATTGTTGTCTTCCCATGTTCTTTATTTTTTGGTAGTTTCAAATATGAATCAAGAATATTTTTTTGAAAGAACAATTATATAATTTTATCTATAATTTTATATTATTCTTCTTATAGTTCATTATTGGAACAATATTTTGTAGTGAACTTTATATTTTTTGATAGTGAATCTGAGTTGTTGGTTTTAAATTTCTATTAAATTATTTTTGTTTGGATTTTGAAATGATTATATTTTTTTGGACAGATATATTGTAATAGTGATAGGTTATGTTGTCATGTAGGATAATATAATTTAATTTCTTGACTTTATGGACAACCCCAACACATCGTGGATAACAATAATCTGTACTAGAAAGCCCTAATTTGACCATATGTGGCACTCCTCACAGAGGACATGGATCCTGTTGCGGCTCATTCTCCACCTCCATGAGAGGGGAAACTTTTTGTGGCTTCTTAGTCTAAGATTATAGAAGAACACACTTATTTTCCATTGATTTTTGTTTCTGTGAAGGTTGGTAGGGTTAATTATTTGTAGTGAGTCACTTGTATCACGCACTGATTTACTCTCTTCACTCTGTGACATTTCCATTTTCCTCACATCATGCTCTGATTTTTACTGGTGGTATGTTTTCATTATCCATTATTTTCATCACTATGATTTACAATGTTTTTTATGGATGCATGATTTCATCCATCAACATATCCATGTTTATCGCTACATTTAGGGTTACTATGATTTTTGATATCCCCTTCCTAGTGTCCCCTGGAAGTTATTCCCTCTATGAACGATACAATTGAGTCACTGCCAACTCACCCATCTTATTTCTTAATGCTTTCTTATTCAAATAGCAGAATGTTTTACACAAACAGGCCGATTATAGGTTTATAGAATGATGGTGTTTTTTATTTCAAATAATGTTTTCCCTGAATTTTCCGATTCCATATTCTAGGTACTAGTGCCCTATATTTTTTTAAATATGATCCATTTTATTTATTTATTTGGGTTCCTCTAATTAAATTTTATGATCTATCATCACTATTGTACATTGGATTTCATTAAATATTTGTTTTCCTTTTACACCATGATTGATCAAATATTGAGTTTTGTACTGTCACTATGTTATAGGTAAAAAATTATAATTATTTCTTATTCATGGTGGTAGGTTCATGTTTCCCTACTATAGAAGGTATATATCTATTATTAAATGTCAAATTCTACTATGAATATAACATTAGGTTTATAAAATGATATTTTGTCACATTCATATAATATTTTATCGATAAGGTATATATTTTCATTATTTATCTTAAATGTTATTATGACATTATAACTTCATTTAAAGATTGAAACCTAGACTATGGGATTTCATTTTATAGTGGATTAATATGAAATTTTATTTTCATTACTTTAGGGTAGACATGGCATTGAAAATCATGATTCGTGAAAAATGATTTTCATTGAATATAAAAAAACAGTTTCTAAATTTCTTCCATTGAAAATGTTAAAGAGAGCCCAACAAAAAACACACATCAGAATTAAATTAAACATAATAGGATTGAAATTAAATTCATAAACACAATCAGCTAAATAAAATATGAACGTCCTTCATTGAACACTTTATAGTTAATATATATTAACTGAACCTGGTAAAATGAGATTTTAATCACCATCCCAGCTAGTGAGGTTGCATGCTTGTACATAAGCTCCTCATTCGCTGAATCCTTTGTCTGAAACAACACCAGTTCCTGCTTCTTCCCATTCATCTCAAAAATCATGTTGTTAACAATGGCACCATGCTTCTACCTCGTGATCTACAATATCCTCCTCCATCATGTCCTCTAGGAGCATCGACATGTGGATCATTTATTTTCGGGGAGTAGCAGTAGTAGTATTTCTTCGCCGCATTACAATTGAACTGATTCATGTTTAAATTCAAGTATTCAAATTTCTCTGTGTCGGCTTTAATGTGTGGTTACATTGAAATTTTCACCTCAAACCACTTCCCAAACAAGAAGGTTCCATTAGAAAAGTTTAATGCCAACTCAGCTTGAAAGTCGTCACTCATCATTCCCACTTACTTTTCTCTCCCAAATAACTTTGATTTTCATAATATATTATAGATGTCTCTTAGGTATATTCTTGAATTTTATTTCGCTATGTAAAGAACTTCATGTTTATCCATATTAGGTTCTTCATTTAATGATATATCCTGAATATACATTAAGGTATGTTCTTGAATTTAATAGTTTTATAGATTATAATTCACTCAATGTTTTAATCTTCACCACTATCATTTTGATCAGCAGGTCAACGATTCAGTGATGAGGAAATGGTGTTCATTAACATTATGGTATGTTCTACCCATTCAATTTAAGGAATTTTTCATATATATATATATACATATATATATATATGAGAAATACTAAAATAGGGGTTGTTACATCACTGTGGTTTCTTATTGAAGTCATCTCATGGATCTGTTTGTCAATATTTTATCACATACAGATTCATATTCCATTTCTTTGTTCATATCTATTCGTATTTGTTAACTAAAATATATTGGTTCATATATGTAAACAATGGATTGTATTTCAGTATGTATATAAATTCATGTTTATCCATATTAGGTTCTTCCTTGAATGAGATCACAAAACTATGCATTAAGGTATGTTCTTGAATTTCATATTTTTATAGATTATAATTCAATCAATGGTTTACTCTTCACAACTGTCATTTTGGTTAGTAGGTCGATGATCTTAAGATGTTGAAATGGTGTTCATTCATGTTATGGTATGTGATCCACATTCCATTTATTAAATTTTTAATAGATCTATTTGAGAAATACTGAAATGGGGCTTGTTACATCATTGTAGTTTCTTATTTATGTCATCTCATGGATCACTTTTTTCGTATTTTTTCATATACAGATTCATATTCCATTTCATTGTTCATATCTATTCATATTTATTAACTAAAACATATTGGTTGACATATGTAAACAATAATTTTTCTTTTTTATAGTAATTTATTCTAATATATAGGTCTGTAAATATGTAGGTTTCCATCATCGTATGTTTTAGAGAATTCATTTCATGAAGTATTGGTCCCCACACTAAAAAATTCAAAAATAAAACACTTCAATGGAACAACAGCAGGATTTCAAGAATATAAATTCCTTTGGATCAATTCCTTGTCCCTGAAGGAATCATGTCAACGACTAATTTATTGATTCCTCCTTATAGTATTATTAAGGTTAAAAAATAATGCTTATTTTTTCTCTTCAAAAGATCTATTTTGACTGCCACTATGAGATATTGCAAGGGTTATTTATTAGATATTTCATTATATCTATATCTATTTGAACAACTCTACTAAACATATGACCTTCCTAAGTACTTAGATGTGTCAAAAATCATATACCCAATTGTTATCTCCTTAAAACAAATCCTATTATTCCAATTTTAATGGTTTTGAGGTTTTTATTCCTCAATTGATTATTTTACCTAATATAAAAAAGATCTAGGTTTTACATAATGAAATATAGGATATAATTGTAGAGGCTAAACATGTTACCCTCATAAGAAACATTATGGAAGATCAACTGGAATGTTATGGTTAAGTGGGAAACATCCACGACTATATGTTAGGCCAATCCATGTATTATATACAAAAGTTAATGGAATTTTTAGGCCACTGAATAGTTCCCACTATTTTTCTATAATAATATTTTTAATCACCTTTATGGTGCTTTAATTTCCCCTCACCCAACTGTTATGTCCTTTTCATTTTCATTTATGTTTATCCCCTTCACCTCCCTATTTTTTAGACTGTTTTCCCACATTAAAATCAACACTATTCTTATTAGAGATACAATTGTTATGGATTTTTTTATCATATCCATATACTGTGAAGATAGTTATTTTTTAATATGTTTTTTAATATCCCATATGATGATTTTATATACTGTATTTTCCTTTTATTTTTTCAATTTTATAATATCTATGTACAAAATGATAATGAGATTTAACTGTACTTTTTTTAAACAATGAGATGTTATATCATTTCTAGTATCCTTATAATATGATTATTGGTGTTTTTATACAATGTGATCTCCATTATCTACACTATATCTTGTCCCCTACCCCTCCTATCCCCCTGCCTCTCCACGTGTCTCTCCCTCCTTCCCCCCTAGCCTAATTTGCAAACATTTCAAGCCCTCCGTCAAAAATGACCACTTGACTCAGAGGTCCAAGAGGACCAGACCTACAGGTGGATGACCGCATGACTCAAGATCGTTTGTGCGGGGCATCCAAGGCAGAATTAGTCAAGCAAGGATCATGCAGTGTTACTCATGGGGCGGGTAGTGTCACATGGCTCATGACTATCCGACCCGTTGTATGGATGATCAGTAGACAGTCGAAGGACCACCCAGGTTGAGACAGAGCTTCGACCGAGGAGGTCCGCAGGGAGTATGCAGACGTGGCAGAGGAGCTGGTCGTGTAGCTGGCGGTGGGTGAAGATTCGAGATGCTACCGCCACCACCACTAGGAGGTCCACCCCGATCGTAGGGAGCATGTGGAAAGGGGAGAGATTAGCTCCATGCAGCTGAAGATTACGATCATAAAGCTCCGAAGATGATACGTGGTGTGATTTTTGTCTACTCCACCTTATCTACAGTACTTATAGACACATGAGCCAGACATTCTTTTATTGCCTCTACCCTCGTTCGGAGCTCAGAGATTCTCAAAGAGCCATTGGCTCTATCTTTACAGCTAGAGACTCCTACATGAGTGGATTTGACTATTACGCACTGGTTTCGGCAGTGTGATATTTCTCTAGGAGGTGAGAGCTTTGGCTGGGATCTTCTAGTAGCAGCGTCGAGGCCTTACGACGCCATCGTGGGTATGGAGAGGTTATCTACAGTCGATGCTCAAATTAACTATATTAGGTACAAAGTGTGGTGTGTTCGCATGGATTGTACCAAGTTTAACTTCACCGACGAGAAGGGAGTCTTTGCAGCATAGGATGTACATACCCGGAGGAGAGTGGAGCAGATCACTCATCAGTTGGATTGCCTAACCCTCGGAGCGATCGATTTGGAGAGTCTGAGTTATCTTGTAGTGGTGGACCAGTGCACATATGTTTTCCCTGATGATGTTTCGGGTCTACCTTTTCACATAGAGGTGGAATTTTTCACTGACTTGTACCCCAGGATGGCACTGATATATATACCAGCATATCGGATAGCTCCTGTGGAGCTTCATGATCTGTGGGTACAGCTAGAGGACTTGTAGGTGAAGGGATTCATCCGGCCCAGTGTTTCTCCCTAGGCAGCCCCGATTTTGTTCACCAAGAAGGCATATGGGAGATTAATGCTTTGTGTTGATTAACGGCACCTAAACCAGGTGACCGTGAAGAACAAGTATCCACTCCTGAGGACTGAAGACCTCTTTGATCAGCTGAAGGGAGAACGATGGTTATCGATGGATAGGCCTAAGATTAGGATATCACCAACTCAGAGTGTGAGACGAAGATGTGTAGAAGATATCTTTCTGATGTCAATACGACCACTATGAGTTCTTGGTTATGACATTCGGTGTAGCCAATGCTCCCACAGTGTTCGTGGGACTCATGAACTGAATATTTTAGCCATACCATGATCACTTTGCAGTAGTCTTCATCGACAAAATTAGGATCTTCTCGGATACTGAGGATGAGCATGCCTATCATCTTTAGATAGTTATGGATACACTCTGAGAGCACCAGATTTATGGTAATCTCTTGAAGTTATAGTTTTGGATCCGAGAGGATCACTTTCTGAGACATGTCATATCGAAAGCTAGAGTTGTAGTGGATCCAGTAAATATTGAGGAGGTACTTTCTTGGGATCCACCTAGGAGTGTGACAGAAGTATGGAGTTTCTTGGGTTTGGCTGGATACTACCATAGATTTGTGCCAGATTTCTCCAGAGTTACAGCACAACTATCAGTGTTGAAGAAGAAGGGGAAACCTTTCGTTTGGTCGGATAAATGCCAGAAGAGTTTTTAGGAGATGAGGTTGAGGCTGACTAGTGCCCCCATATTGAGGCTTCCAGAGGAGGGAATAGGGTACGTAGTCTACTACGATGCATCCGGGACCTGACACTTATGTGTCCTGATGAAGGACCCAGTAGTGATCACATAAGGTTCTCAACAGTTGAGACAACATGAGCAGAACTACGCTACCCATGTCCTGTAGTCAGCAGTAGTGGTATTCTCCTTGAAGATGTCGTGACATTATCTGATGGGTGAACGTTTTGTAGTCTACTCTGATCACAAGAGTGTCAGGTATATCTTCTCTCAGAAGGACCTGAACCTAAGATATAGACGTTGTCTTGAGTTCCTCTGGGACTATGACTTGGAGATAGTCTATACTCCTGGGAAGGGGAAAGTTGTAGAAAATGCACTCAGCAAAAGGTCTGGTATATAGCTTCTAGTCGAAGCGATGGAGTAGCTGGCTAATTTACAGATATCCTTTGTAAATAGAGATGTAGCAGCTTTTCTTCAGTCTCTTACAGTCACCCCCACTCCTTCTCTGATTCAGGGAGGCGCAACATGGGGATGCAGACTGAGAGACATGACGTGCTCAGATATCCACAAGACATGCACCTGATAAATTTTCTGATGGTGGGGAGAACGTCATCCTCTTTAGAGGACGTACCATGGTACCAGTGTCACTTCAGGATAAAGTGTTGAGCGAGTTCCACACTTTCCCTCTAGCGGTAAATCCAGGAGTAGAGAAGATGTACAAGGATCTTCGTTGACAAAACGGGTGCCTGGGAACAAAGAAAGAAGCAGAAGAGTTTGTTTTTCGATGCCTCACTTATCAGCAAGTGACGGCGAAGCATTAGGTACCAGTAGGTTTGGTTCAGCCTTTAGAGGTCCCAGAGTGGACGTGGGATGGGATATCCATGGACTTCATGACAGGAATTCCACGTACATCTAGGGGACATGACTCGATTTGGGTGATCACTGACCGACTCACCATGTCAGCCCACTTCCTACCGATCAGAGAGAGGGGTTCAGTAGAGAGCTTCAGACACCTCTATGTGCAAGAGATTGTGAGGCTATATGGAGTACCCTTGATCATTGTCTTTGATCGTGATGCACGTTTTACTTAACGACTATGGAAGGGGTTGTAAGAGGCTTTCAGGATGCATCTTTGTTCGAGAACCGCCTTCCATCCTCATACGGATGGTCAAACTGAGCGGACCATTCAGACCTTTGAGGAAATGTTTCGTGCTTGTGTCCATGACTTCAGTCACAGCTAGGAGGATCACTTTCCCTTGGTGGATTTTTCATACATGAACAACTATCACTCCACCATTGGAATGGCACAATTTGAGTCATTGTACGGGCGACCTTGCAGATCACCCTTGTACGGGAATGACCTAGAGGAGTCAGCACTAGTGGGATTAGAAATGGTACGGGCTACCACAGAGAAGGTCCAGATCATCCAGGAGTGGATGAAGACTTAACAGAGTAGGTATAAGTTGTCTGCTGACAAGAGATGGATACGTATAGAGTTTGAGGATGGCGACCATGTATTTCTACGGGTTTCACCTCGATGATGTTTGTAGAGATTTGGCCTAGGTGGAAAGTTATTTTCATGGATCATCAGACCTTTTTAGTTCCATATTAGAGTTGGAGAGGTGGAATACCACTTAGCTCTTCCACCTCAGTTGCACTAGGTGCATGAGGTCTTCCACGTATCCCAGCTAAGGAGATACGTGCATGACCCTTCTCACATCATCGACCATGGAGATATGGACATCGACGATGGGGAGACTTTTACGGAGGTTCTAGTAGAGATTGAGGATCGACAGGAGAGGGTCCTTCATGGATGATCGATACCTCTAGTGCACGTTTTCTGGAAGCACTGGAACCTATAGGAGAGAACATGGGAGCGAGAGGCTCAGATGCATGCTCGGTACCCCCCACTTGTTCCCTTAGTTTGATTTGTGGCATATGGAGACGTAAAACCCTAAGGTGGGGAGAATGTAAGGAACTTGAATTTCTATGAATTTTTTTTAAAATATATGGGTATTTTACGAGTTCGCAAAAATTGACGGTGCGTGATTCCGAGGCTCGGAGTTCCCGGAATGAATTTCTGAACATTTGTTCAGTTGTGTTCAGTAAACATGTGTGAATGTTTTTTAACTTTTGAACAGGTGCTTGGAATTGAAATATGAGGAATCCGTTGAACATGCCGTGCCGGTATTTTTCTTAAAGAGACTTTCACCATGACTGCAGTTGGTCGAGGGTGAAATATAATTGTTGGGTTTTTGTGGAAATAATAAAATAAATAAAACACACATTTTATTTTATTTTTTTGTAACCATCCACTTGTGGAAGTTGAGAAGTGGGGACCACCGGACCATAACCTCCCATGAGATGTTATGGTGATGGGGACCACCCGAGCCTAACCTTTCTTGAGATATTATGTTAGTGGGGACCACCCGAGGCCATAACCTCTTGAACTCACCTCTTAAAGAGGGAGAAACTCTCAACTCCCTATTTAATGTGGAGGAGCCTCTTGAGCTTCCCCCAAATTAATTTTTCAAACTCAGTTAATTGTTTAATTAGTATATTTTTAATTAATCCCAACAAAATTAATAGCCAAAAGAATCTATTATATTGGCTAATTGGCATTTTTGGTGGAATTGGGAGAGGAGAGAGCTTTGGTATAAATAAAGTTCTCCAACGAAGAACTTCACCTCACAACGAAGAATGCTCCACTAACGAAGAACGCTAACTTCGGATTCGATCTTCATTCTCGGGACTTCTTCTGACGTGGGACGTCATCATCTATGATGAATTGAAATTTGTACTACCTTCTCATGCCAGTGTCAACGAACAACCCGAGGTAGGTTTTTATTTGTGTATGAATAATTTTCCCATGTTCTTCCCTTGAATTATTTTTCAGGATTGGGAATAAATTGTTGCGGGAGGTTCTTAAGCATGACGTTATTCTTCATTTTCTTGTTGATCCATATGCTACCACCCTAATGCGGAGGTTACGGGCCAAACAAAAATGGAATGACCCCTACACAAATCTTGTGATGATTTGTGGTGTTAAATTCGATGAAGGTGATGGCGCAACAACACCACCCCGCGGCCACTGCCGCCTCGCAACCTCCATGCCCTCGCGGCACCCCCACGACCGAGCCACTCCACCGTACCCACGACCACCATACCTCGTGGATCCCCCACCCATGGCCTCGTCGTGCTGCCCACGTCTGCCACCGTTCGGGCCGAGCTGCCATCATCATCCGCTGAGATGCCGACGTACACCGTCGAGCCACTGCCATCCACCGAGCTGCCACCACAGACCACCAAGCTATCTCC
Organism: Viscum album; assembly: GCA_963277665.1. NCBI lineage: Eukaryota > Viridiplantae > Streptophyta > Magnoliopsida > Santalales > Viscaceae > Viscum > Viscum album. The sequence continues at coordinate 92,063,625 of OY728131.1, forward strand.
ACCGTCTGCCTGGTCGCCACCGTCTGTCATGTTTCCGCCATCCCGCCACGCCGCCGGCTGAGCCTTTTGCGGCCTTTAGAGCCACCCATGACCTTCCGAGCTGCTTCGACTGGGCCACCTGCAGCCGAGCCGCTCCGGCGGAGCCTCTCCACGATTGATCTGCTCCGGCAGTGCTATCCTGCGGCCCAGAGCCACTCTGGCCAAGGTGCCCTGCAGCTGAGCTGCTCTGATCGTGTTGCCCCGCAGCCTCGAGCTGCTCCGGCTGAGCCGCCCTGTGGCATCGCGCCGTCCATAGCCAAACCCCATGCGGCCCCTTGCGGCCTACCAGACCACCTAGAGGGTCGGGCTTCCCATAACGGGTCGGTCCAGACCCAGTGGGCTATGCCAGACCCAACAGGTTGGGCCGGGTCAAACTGAACCAGGTCTTCCTAGGCCGGGTCGGACCAGACTTGGGCCCACTACGACCGAATTACTTTATTTTGGCCATAACTTTGGCACCAGACGTCCGTTTGTGGAACAATCAGAAGCGTTGGAAATATTGGAGCGAGTCAGTCCCTTTGAGTATTCCCCACTAGAGTTTTGAATTAAGATGGGAAACTATCCGGTTGTATTGAGAACAAATCCAACCGGACCCCCAAGACTAAAAGGTTAATAACTCAATGACCGGGCGTCCGATTGACGTGTCGTCTGTTGCGTTGAGACCCCTATGACATGGCAGACCATTGAGATGCTTCTTCATGGGACTTTGTGGTACTTTAAGTATCGACCAGTAGCTCGTGGAGTGGTTCTTACCAGAGATTAGTGAGAACATTCCGGGAACCTAGTAGTTGGTTGAGTCTTGACGACTACTGACCTTTTCGACATGGAGTGACATGACAGGCCCAGTGAGGAGCACCTCTGTGAGATGCAGAAGACCCATAGTGGGGAGCGCCTCCATGTGATGTGGCAGACCCATGGTACTTGAAAAGAGGAGTACCACAGCAATTCATGAGGGGGAGCGCCTCTGTGTGATGTAGTAGACCCATGGTGGGGAGCGCCTCTGTATGACGCGGCAGAACAACGATACTCGACAGGAGAAGTACCTCAGCAGTCCAAGGTTTGTGGGAAGCGCCTCTGTGTGATGTGGAAGGCCCTCTATACTTGATAGAAGTTGGGATCTATAGTAGTCGAGGTGTTCGACGAGGTGACTGGGAATGTTACTTGATACTACCCCTAGAATAAATCCTGGTGTAAGCTGAGTCCGAACATCTGTGATTCGTCATGTTTGATATGGATTACATGATAACTTAGGTATATGTAAGGACATATACCTAAGTAGGGTTATCTGTTGATTTCATACATTTTGGTTTATCCTTGGTGGATTTCGTGATACCATTAAGGTCTCGGGGTCCCTACTAAGAATCGTTATACTGACCCTTGCACTGTCAATGCCTGCACCTTTTTGTGTTTGGTACAGACGACAGACAGCGTTGATCGAGGTTGAGAGTACCAGGATTGGACGGGGCCCGGTGGTTGACCATACGATGAGTCGGTACATGGAGGATAGGGATGAACATGGAGTGCTGAGGAGGTGATTTGTACAAACCCTTCAGGTAGGATCCTTGGAGGACTACCCGATACCTGTTTTCCTTTTTTCCTTCAGTTGTACTTGTACATTCGGTTTCTTGTACCTTTACTGTTGGGATTGTAATCTGGCCCCTTTTTACTTTCTCCACTCTTTTTTTATACAATTTACTTTTTGTTCGTATCTTGTTGTATTCTTGGTTGCATGTTAATACAGGATATAAAGGAAATTCATTCCTGGTTTTAGGGATTACGTCTTTCGGTTCTAGTCGCCAGCCCCTGGCCTATAGAAGGGGGGTTGGTGTAGTAATAGCATGGTCCCCGGGGGACGGTTCATGACAATGTCTAAGAAGATTATATCCTTCTCAATCCTTGTTAATGATAATGTTACAAGATCCTTTCTACATAGAGCATTTTCCACTTTATTATCTTTACCAGTATCGTAGTGGATTGAGAAGTCAAAATCCTTGACGAGCTTTAACTATCTTCATTGGTTCATATTAAGCTTCTTCTATGTGAATATATATTTGATGCTCTTATTATCATTTTAAAACCCCAAGCATCCACGATACACTTCTCTTTCAATAATGCAATAGCATGCGTTGTACGCAAGTTAGAGTTCTAACACACCGCGACTAATGAAAGTAGCCGTTATGAATATTAATACACACTTTTTAAAATTATAGAAATTTTATATTTCAAAATGGACTTTATTTTTGTATTTTTAATATCGATATTATCCTAAGTTGAATTTTTCGTAATTTTCTGAGAAGTTCCATTTTTTTATGAATAGTGAAAAATACTTAAAACAACTTTTTTAATCAAAATAATTTATAGTGAAAAATTATACTATTGAGAGGTTTTAAAGTATAATTAGAATATATTTTTACCATTTTATCCAATGGTTTTCATTAGAAATAATTTCACTTTGAAATTTCACATAATCAATTGTCAATCTTTTGATATATATTGTTTCTTAAAAACACGCTATTTGTTGTGACAACGGGAATTAGTTATAAAATTAAATAATGAAACTTATATGTTTGTAATTTTGTAAAATAGAAAAAAATTTTGAATTCGGAATATCAATTATAACTTAGGGTGAAATTTTGGCATTATTCTGAAAAACATCAATTCTTGATGAATAGTGAAACCACTAAGTGGTAGTTAAAAAAACTGATTTTTCGTTTAAATGAAACTTATCACTTATATGATTTCATTTTCAAAAATCTGACATATATGGTTGTCATTAGGGAGTAAAATGTGGTTCAATGGGATTAAAATAATTTTTTGGTGAATAGTAACTTTTAAGTTTAATTAATCGTGATTAAAGGTAATTAGTGAAATTTAAGGTAAAAATGATATTATAAAAATACGAAAATACCTTTACACTTGTCCTACCCATATTGGATGTGTCATGGCCGACCAAAAAAATCCATGGGTCAACATGGGGACCCCATGGAGCCACTTTGGTAGAAAAATGACATAAATAACTTTTATTTAAAGTTAAAATAGAAATGTCACAAACATGAGTTGTTTTACTAAAACAATTTTTAAATGGGGTTATACAAGTCATATTTTTGACTATAAATATTCATTAGAAATATAAAAAGATTTTATACATCATGATTGTTTTTTTATAATTTTTAGACATTAAATAAATTAAATTATTTATGACACCATGATGATGCAGCGATTACCTCATTAATTAACGATATAAATAAAATGAAAAGATAATGTAAAATATAAGACTTACACTTGTCAAAAATCTATTGGATGAGTATGTTTCGAACCCTTATTACCTTATCCTCTAAATATATAATTGCGGGACCTTTAAAATCTGAAACTCATTATATAATAAAGTAGCATTTCATGACTTTCCAAGAGTGCCCCACCTCTCCTCTTATAAAAGGCCCCCACCACTACCACCTTACCCACACCTCTCAAGCCTTTGGCTCGGCCAACCCCTGCCCATATTCCCTCTCCACTTCCCTCTCTTACTCCTAGAAGCCTCAATTTGTGCAGAAGTCTTCCCAATGAAGCCTTTGAGCTCAAATCAAAAAGAGTTACCCGTTTTAAGGTAATGTATTCTCTAATGTTTTTTTGTTTTATTTTGCTTCTCCAACCCCTTAAACTCTTTTTATTGCTTTATTTTGTAACAACACCAGTATCTTAAATATACTAGGATATTTGTATAAGAAGGATTCGAGCTACACTTACACACACCTACATCTAATGGTTGAAAAACATACTGTTTCTGTGGATGGCGAATGTCTGCCTCACGAAACGATGATTGTTCAACACTCATATAACACCATCAAAGGTGGCCATTATGATGTCACTATATTTATATATGATATATAATATTTTTATGTTTTTTAAGCTTTTTTATTTTTCATTTATGGCATACCTTTATGGTTTTCATTATGGGTAACATGATATTTTCATTTTAGGAAGTGCGGACTACCGCCCCCTCAAAGTGATTTAAATTGATAATGCTATATGTGGGATGTATAAAGGATAGAGTAAATGGTATTATAAATTATATTATACTTGAATTATATTATACCTTTATATAATTATAACATCATTCCATTAAATACGAAATAGAAATGAAATTAGCGTTCATGCGTAAGTACGGCTTACCGTCTCCATGAATGGTGCATTTCACTTCTTACCTCTAAATGTTACGTAATATTATGAATGAATGTATATACTTCATATATATGATATATATGATATCTAAATAATGAATGAAATTTTATATAATGGATATTTCACCACATGAACAACTTTTAATTATAAGATATTTATTGTTCACTCAAGTACCAAAGATCGACAAAACGACCGTTATTAACAAAAATGACTACATAATTTTCGTAACATTGTAATAAAGGATATAAAATGGAAAATGAACTTGGAAAAGGTTATTAAGAAAGTAGATATTAACTCTAGTTTATTATTCAAGAGATTAAAGAACGGTCGAGTCAAGTCGGACACGAGGTAAGGGAATTTCTTAACCCAATTTCCATTCTTGGGGTTAATCTCCTACTTTCAAATTATGTAATGATATTATTATGTACTGTCTTGTATTTTTACATTCTTTATGTGTACATATAGTGAATACACATAATAGATCTATTTTATTTAAAAAAATGATCATTTTAAGGGACATCGTCTCAATCTCTTTTCATTGAGGCATATTTGGTTTTATACACAACATTCCTTTATACGGTGTATAAACCCCTTTGACTTGTACTTTTAACCAAAAGGAATATTTTTATACGAATCGTTTTTACTAAACGACAAAAGGAATGTTTTTACGTATGCGACGACAACGAATTCCCCGCCGCCATGACCATTATTTGAGTTTTGGCTTCCTCTACAAGACATACCTTTTTTTAAAGGAAAATAAATACCATGTTTTACCTTTCTTTTATTTTCGTATTGAAAATGGTTTTGAAAGTGTTTTTGTTATATCAATGTGTTGTATTGATATCTTGTGATTGAAATGTGTAAATTTTATATTTCCTTTATGCATATTTTATGTGATATGATTATGTTATGGTTTATGATATCATTAAACCTGTTCATATGAGGAATGCATTGGACTTAATAAGTGATGGGTGGAGCCCTCTATAGCTCCTCGATGCATCGGTAGGCCTCATGAGACAAACTAGTGTCTTGGCACGAGTCCTTGAAAAAATATTATTTGTAGTCTTGGCACGAGGCCTTGGCTACGTGGTTATGATAGTCTGGAATTATGCATTCCTTCACTATGAAAGTGGTTATTGATATTGCATGTGATTATTTGACCAGTAGAATATCCATTTGAATAAGTAAATGGCATTATTTCATTTTACTTTTTCCATATATTGTTGAAGTTCAAGTTTAAAAGGATTTTGTTTTAGTTATACATTTCCATAAATGTTAATGTTTATTAATGAAAGCTTCCGCTATATTTTTATCATTACTGAGCATCTGAGCTCACCCCATTCAATGTTTAAATTTTTCCAGGATGTGAACAAGTGTATTATGAATGACCTGTAGGGATAGTATGAGGGGATATGACGACAAGATATTGTTGTAGTCTTGTTTTAGTTTATGATGTAATGTATGACTTATGAATGTATCTAGTGTTTACAAGGCTACTAAACTAATCGGTCTTTCGAGACTTGATCTTTTGTGATCATGCCAATGTTACACAATAATGCACTGACTCTGGGTAACTGGGGTCGGGACGTTATGGTTGGTATCAGAGGCAGTTTAGTACTAACATTGGAAGATAGATTTAGATAAACTCTGATTAGAGCACATATCCCTAAGATAGACTTTGAGGATTAGTATAGAAGAACTTCCTAGAATTTTGGTATTATTGATATTTTTTGAGTTTTCCGAGCAATACATCCATGTCTGGATACGAGAAGGTAGAGGCAGATCTGGCACAGATGTACCTAGGGGTAAAAACTGAAAACACCGCTTTGAGCTAGAGTCGAACAGGAACTGGTGCATGATAACGGGCCTTGCTTCACTCTTGGATGCGACACTCCCGGGGGATATGCTTAGGAAAAATCCAATTTTCTTTACAAACCATTATGAAGGGTTTATGAGTATCTACTGCCTCAAGGAAAACATTTCTTTTTATGATTATGGATTATATACATAAATAGTTCAACTTATGTTAAGTATATTACAAGTATGAAATTTTGTATTTTGATTCATAAACTAATCTAGTTTATGCCATTTGTTTAGAAATGGTTCCTAGTGGAAGGAATGGAAACCGTATCAATGCACGCACTCCGTGTAGGGATTCCCCTCATGATCAAGATAATTATTGTGGATCTGGAGATACAACTGGTGCTGATCAACTTATCAGAATACTGGGACAACTCACTCAGGTTATGAATAGTAACCTTGCTTGTATGGAGCACCTTGATCCGCAACGTGGAGGATCAATGTTAGACCGCTTCATGAGGCAACAACTGCCAACATTTAATGGGGGTACAAATCCATTAGTAGCTGAGTAACAGATAAACTCCTTGGAGAAAATATTCCATGCCTTGGGGAGTGGAGAAAGGGAGAAGTTTGTCATGGAAGTCTACCGCCTCACTGGAGATGCCGATCAATGGTGGTCACTGATTCAAAACACAATGGAAGATGAAGAAGTATCAAGTATGGAATGGAGGGAGTTCAAAAATATTTTCCTAGAAAAATACTATTCTCGCGACCATCGAGCAGATATGGAAGGACAATTTCTGAGCCTGAGGCAGAAGGAGGATGAGAATGTCGCAAAGTATGAGGTTAATTTTACGAGGTTAGCGAGGCATGCTTCGGATTATATACGTAACCCAAGAAGTAAGATCGATCGTTTCTTTGATTGGTTAAAACCATTTCTCCATCAAGAATTATTATCAAAATCTTTCTCAACATACAAAGATATAGTCTCATGTGCTATCAAGACAGAAAATGAATTCTCTAAATCTTATGATAATAAAGTAAAGAAAGAGAAGAAGAGAACGGTGGAACAAGAGACAAAGAAAGGGAAAAGGGGAAAGAAGGATTTTCCATTATGCAAAAATTGTGGGAAGAATCACCCTGGTACTTGCCATAAAGGAATGGGAGTTTTTTTTAAATGTGGAGAAAAAGGTCACCAGGCTCGTGATTGCAAGGGAAAAGAAGAGGCTATCAATGTTGAATGCTACAATTGTAGGGAAATGGGGCATTATGCAAATGAATGTTCTAAGCGTCAGGGAAACATACCTCAGAAAAGGCCAAGGGATGAAGGACAATCTTATGTTGTTACTACAGTTGAAGTGGAATAATTAATGTTTTGGTGCTTTTGGACTCAAGGATTATATTATGGTTATAAGAATAATGTGATATATATAAGGATTGTACTGCAGTAATTGTTGTTTTCATTAAGGTTTTAATATGAGGAAGGTAATCATATTTTTAGTATGTGATAATAAGAGAAACTTTACTTTATTTGGGGAATCTGATGTTACACTTGATTTTGGAATTTAGAGACCTTTTAGAGAAAGTCTGGACAGATGTATTTTGGATAACTAAAAAGGTTAGAATGGATTAAGTTGAACTTTAGATTGTATTGTTTAAGGTTAAAACATTTCGAAATATTATTTTTGGAATATTATAATACTTTAGCTTTAGGAAAAGGACAACCTGCAGGTTGGGGGATAACCCATCACGTCGGACAAATCTGCAGGAATCGAACCCACAACCATAGTGCGACAGGACTTTATTACCTACCACTAGACTACATGAAGTCCCTGGTTATTACAAAAATAGTTTTCTTAATCTAAATGGTATGTGTTAATATTTTGAACCTTTTACGATTAGGATAAATATAACATTTTTGGGGTCTATTATCTTTTGAGTAAAAGATGAGTTTGTGGTAGAAATTAGTTGAAGGATGAAACTCTACTTGTCAATAATCAATATATATATACCTATCTCTTATTCTATGAATAAATTAATTCTTAAACTTTAGTAAAGAGATATTAAAACAAAAAATGTGTTATCCTAATGCCTTATGTCATGTTGAACTGATAATATTTTAAATCAACATAAATTGAAGTCCATGAGGCCCTCAATTTTACACTTTTTTGTGATTGATGACCCCAATCACTCCCTACAAATATTTACTTTATTTCTCCAATTATATGTCTCTAATTTCCACCAATGTTCTTCTTATCGAGATCATAATTTGGGGGTGACTTTTTCATTTCCTTTTCCCTCTTATTAAGGCTAAATTTTATTAACCTTATTTCCGATGTGGGTTTTCAAAAAGGTATTTTCTATTTTCAACCATTTATTTTCAAACAAAAATTTCAAATTGTGAGGACGCAATTTATTGAAGGAGGGGAGAATGTAACGCCCCAAGCTTCCACGATACGCTTCTCTTTCAATAATGCAATAGCTTGAATTGTACGCAAGTTCGAATTCTAACACACCGCGACTAATGAATGTAGCCATTATGAATTGTAATAACCACTTTTTAAAATTATAGAAATTTTATATTTCAAAATGGACTTCATTTTTGTATTCGTAATATCGAAATTATCCTAAGTTGAATTTTTTGTAATTTTTAGAGAACTTCCATTTTTTATGAATAGTGAAAAATACTTAAAACAACTTTTTTAATCAAAATAATTTATAGTGATAAATTATACTATTGAGTGATTTTAAAGTATAATTAGAATATATTTTTACTATTTTATTCAATAGTGTTCATTAGAATTAATTTCACTTTGAAATTGGACGTAAACAATTGTCAATCTTTTGATATATATTGTTTCTTAAAAACACGCTATTTGTTGTGACATCGGGAATTAGTTATAAAATTAATTAATGAAACTTATATGTTTGGAATTTTTTAAAATATACATCATTTTTGAATTCGGAATATCAATTATAGCTTAGGGTGAAATTTTGGCATTATTCTGAAAAACTTCAATTCTTGATGAATAGTGAAACCACTAAGTGGTAGTTAAAAAACTTATTTTTCGTTTAAATGAAACATTACCACTTCGGTGATTTTATTTTCAAAAATCCGACATACATGGTTGTCATTAGGAAGTAAAATGTGGTTCAATGGGATTAAAATAATTTTTTGGTGAATAGTAACTTTTAAGTTTAATTAACCGTGATTAAAGGTAATTAGTAAAATTTAAGGTAAAAATGATATTATAAAAATATGAAAATACGTTTACACTTGTCCTACCACTATTGGATGTGTCATGGACGACCAGGAAAATCCATGGGTCAACTTGGGGACCCCATGGAGCCACTTTGGTAGAAAATGACATAAATAACTTTTATTTAAAGTTAAAATAGAAATGTCACAAACATGAGTTTTTTTACTAAAACAATTTTTAAATGGGGTTATACAAGTCATATGTTTAACTATAAATATTCATTAGAAAGCTAAAAAGACTTACTACATCCTTATAGTTTTTTTATAATTTTTACACATTAATTAAATTAAATTATTTATGACACCATGATGATGCAGTGATTACCTCATTAATTAACGATTAAAATAAAATGAAAAGATAATGTAAACACTAAGACTTACACTTGTCAAAATCCTATGGGATGACTATATTTCGAACCCTTATAACCTTATCCTCGAAATATATATGTGTGGGACCTTTAAAATCCGAAACTGATTATATAATAAAGTAACATTTCATGACTTTCCAAGAGTGCCCCTCCTCTCCTCTTATAAAAGGCCCCCACCACTACCACCTTACCCACACCTCTCAAGCCTTTGTCTCAGCCAACCCCTACCCAGTTTCTCTCTCCACTTCCCTCTCTTACTCCTTGAAGCCTCAATTTGTGCAGAAGTCTTCCCAAGGAAGCCTTTGAGCTCAAATTAAAAAGTGTTACCCGTTTTAAGGTAATGTCTTCTGTTATGTTATTTTCTTTTATTTTTCTTCTCCAACCACTTAAACTCTATTTATTCCTTTATTTTGTAACAACACCAGTATATTCAATATAAAATAATGTTTATATAATAAGTATTTGAGTTACACTTACACACACCTACATCTAATGGTTAAAGAACATACTGTTTCTATGGATGGCGAATTTATGACTCACGAAACGATGATTGTTCAACACTCATATAACACCTTCAAAGGTGGCCATTATGACGTACCTATATTTATATATGATATATAATATGTTTATGTTTTGTTTAAGCTTATGTATTTTTCATTTATGGCATACCATTATGGTTTCCATTATGGTTAAATGTGATATTTTCAGTTTAGGAAGTGCGGACTACCGCCCCCTCAAAGTGATTTGAATCGTTAATGCCATATGTGGGATGTATAAAAGATGGATTAAATGGTATTATGAATTATATTATACTTGAATTATATTATTACTTTATATAATTATAACTTCATTTCATTAAATACGAAATAGAAGTGAAAGTAGCGTTCATGCGTACGTATGGCTTACCGTCTCCATGAACGGTGCATTTCACTTCTTACCTCTAAATGTTATGTAATATTATGAGTGAATGTATATAATGGATATATATGATATATATGATATCTACATCATGAATAAAATTCTGGATATAATGGATATTTCACCACATGAACAACTTGTAATTATAATAAGTTTATTGTTGACTCAAGTACCAAAGATCGACAAAACGACCGTTATTAACATAAATGAATACATAACTTTTGTAACACTGTAATAAGTGATATAAAAGGGATAATGAACATGGAAAAGGTTCATAAGAAAGTAGATATTAACTATAGTTTATTATTCAGGATATTAAAGAATGGTCGAGTCAAGTCGGACACGAGGTAAGGGAATTTCTTAACCCAATTTCCATTCTTTGGGTTAATCTCCTACTTTCAAATTATGTAATGATATTATTATGTCTTATCTTGTATTTTTTACTTTCTTTATGTGTACTTATAGTGAATACGCATAATAGATCTATTTTATTTAAAAAAATGATCTTTGTAAGGGACATCGTCTCAATCTCTTTTCATTGAGGCATATTTGGTTTTATACACAACTTTCCTTTATATGGTGTATAAACCCCTTTGACTTTTACTTTTACTCAAAAGGAATATTTTTATATGAAGCTTTTTTACTAAACGACAAAAGGAATGTTTTTATGTATGCGGAGACAACGACTTCTCCGCCGCCGTGACCATTATTTGAGTTTCGGCTACCTCTACAAGTCATACATTTTTTTAAAAGAAAAATAAATACCATGTTTTACTTTTCATTTATTTTGGTACTGAAAATGGTTTTGAAAGTGTTTTTGTTATATCAATGTGTTTTATTGATATCTTGTGATTGAAATGTGGAAATTTTATGTTTCCATTATGCATATTTTATGTCATATGATTATGTTATTGTTTATGATATGTTTAAACCTGTTCATATGTGGAATGCATTGGACTTAATAAGTGACGGGTGGAGCCCGCTACCGCTCCTCGATGAATCGGTAGGTCTCATGAGACAAACTAGTGTCTTGGCACGAGGCCTTGACAAAATCTTATTTGTAGTCTTGGCACGAGGCCTTGGCTACGTGGTTATGATAGTCTTCCATTATGCATTCCATCATTATGAAAGTGGTTATTGATATTGCATGTGATTATTCGACCAGTAGAATACCCATGTGAATATGTAAATGGCATTATTTGATTTTAAATTTTCCATATATTGTTGAAGTTCAAGTTTAAAAGGATTTTGTTTTAGTTATAAATTCCCTTAAATGTTAATGTTTATTTATGAAAGCTTCTACTATATTTTTATCCATACTGAGCATCTGATCTCACCCCTTTCAGTGTTTTAATTTTTCTGGGATGTGAAGAAGTATATTATGAATGACCTGAAGGGATAGTATGAGGGGATATGAAGACAAGATGTTGTTGTAGCCTTGTTTTACTTTATGATGTAATGTATGACTTATGAAAGTATATAGTGTTTCCAAGGCTACTAAACTAATCGGTCTTTCAAGACTTGATCTTTTGTGATCATGCCAATGTTATGCAATAATGCACCGACTCTGGGTAACTGGGGTCGGGGCATTACAATCATAATATATATCACACTTCTTTTCATAGATATAATGCTTCTAGATTTCAACGCGAAGATAATAGATTTCAGCTCCAAACCATGCAATAGATAGTTTTTAATCATGAACTTTCAACTTCCTAAAAGTTTATGCTATCACTTTGTCATTTTCCATGAGTACACATACTAATCTATTCTTTGAATCACTATTGCATACCACAAATAGTTCCCCACTTATCAGTAGTATGAGTACTCATTTAGTGGTGAGCCTTATTTTCAACTATTTGAAATAGTCTTCGCATTCACTGGTCCTATGAAACAGTACTCCCTTCTGAGTTATCATGGTTAGTGGGGTTGACAATCGTAATAAGTTCCTCAAAAATAGTTTGTACTACCCATATAGACTAAGTAAACTACAGATCTACATTATAGACTCTAGTATGGGCCACTCCTTTTGTTGCAATTATTGAATGAGTTCTTTTATTACTGGAATCTTGTACTTCATGATCTCCTTCTGGAAGGTGATGTTGTTTTTCTGGTATTCTGCTGGTGTGACCCTGTTTTCCCTATGACAGAATCTACTGTGATTATTTTGGAAGTGCTCTAAGGACTCACTCAGACAGTGGATTTCTGGAAGCCCCACAGACAATACAGTCTTTGGAGATCATAGAAGAGTTGATAGCAGTGGGAGATAAGTTTTTCATGCGGATAAAGAAGAAATGTCGAGCAACTCATCGGATGATCAGTTCAAACAGACTTGATTTGGCGGAGTCTCCTCTGGATAGTGTGTCATATGACTTTAATGGATATTTCTTGGCATATCGTTGTTTGTAATTCACAAAATTATGGCTGGTGTAAATTTTTTTCACCTTATGTTTGTAATGCAACTTTTGTTTTAATAAATTTCCTTGGGGCATGAATTGGGTGACAAATTCATGTCACCAATTTTTAAAAAAAAAATGATACATCCACCATCCAGAACTCAAATTTATTATACTTTGCATATATTTTCTCCCTCCTTAATTCCTTTAGAACAGTATTCAAATTCTACTCATGTTCCTCCTTGCTCTTATAGTATATTATAATATCAACCATAAAGATTATCACAAATATTTCAAGGTAATCTCTAAAGGATCTATTTATTATGTCCAAGAAAATAAATGGAGAATTTGTGATTATAAAGGGTATCACTATGAACTCATAGTGTCCTTAACATTTTAGAAAGAAAATATTCAGAATATCTTCCTTCTTCGCCATCAATTTGTGATAAACTGACTGAAGGTCCACCTTATTGAAATACATGGCCCCACATAGTTGATAGAAAAATTCATTTTTCCTTGGATGGGGTTACATGTTCTTTATCATGATTTTTTTGAGCTCATGATAATCGATGCAAAGTTGCATTAATCCATCCTTTTTCTAGATGAAGAGGACTAGAACATCACACAGTGAAGCACTCAAGTGTATGGAACCATTGTCTAGATTATCTTGTAGTTTTTTCTTCATCTACTCAAACTTAATGGTGGTTATCCTGTATGATTTATTTAATATAGATAGAGATATAGGTATAATATCAATTGAGAACTCAACCTATCGTTCAGAAGGAAGACCAGAAAATTCTTCAAAGAAAACATTAGTGTAGTCCATCACAATGGGCATGTATTCGAGCATGATTTTCACCATTATCTCAATAATTTGAGATATATATTATTGCTCATAAGGAAATAATATCTATAGTTGAGACGATGATTCTGAAGGTGATTCATCCATTTCCTTACACTTGTATAGAATTGCAGGATACCGCAGGATGTGAATAGTGATCTCCTTTTCCTAATAGTTTATTTTATCTTTGTATAAATATAGCCAATCCATTACCAATATAGCATAAAACTCCACAAAAAGAAGTAATACAACATTTCCTGATAGGTTTATTCCACAAAAATTAACCATCTTGGAGTTATATACTTTAGATGCAATAATTTCCCCACTTGTTGTTCTCATAGATAACTCACCCTTTATATTTTGAGGTGGTGTAACGCACCGACCCCAGTTACCCAGAGTCGGTGCATTATTACATATCATTGGCAAGATCACATGAAAGATCAATCCTCGAAAGAATTATTATCTTAGTATCCTTTGAATAACTAGATACATTCAAAAAGTTTACATTACATCATAAAGTGAAAACTACTGCAAAAACATCATGTCTTCATATCCCCTCATATTATCCCTGCATGTCATTCATAAATTACTCCTTCACATTGTAGGAAAATAAAACCTTGAAAGGGGTGACCTCAGATGCTCAGTATGTATAACAATATAGCAGAAACATTCATAAATAAACATAAACATTTAAGGCAATGTATAGCTAAAACAAAAGCCTTTTAAACTTGAACTTCAGCATAATATGTCAAAGGTAAAATGAAATAATTCCGTTTAATTATTAACATGGATATTATACTAGTCGAATAATCACATGCAATATCAATAACAACATTCATAATGATGGAATGCATAATGCCAGAATATCATAACCACGTAGACAAGGTCCTCATGCCAAGACTACAAATAAGATTTTGTCAAGTCCTTATGCCAAGACACTAGTTTGTCTCATGAGAACTACCGATGCATCAATGAGCTATAGCGGGCTCCACCCGTCACTTATTAAGTCCAATGCATTCCTCATATGAACAGTTTTAAACATAACAAAACATTCGTATTAAAACTATCATATGAAATGTCAATACTTTTTTTCATAAACCATAAATGGAATAAAAATAACTCCTCCACAGTCAAACATATCACAAAACCATCAATACAATATGGAAGTTTTGTATCATGATAAATCAACTCTAAATAAACTTAAAATCCATCAAATTATGTTGACATAGATGAAATCAAAACTCTTTTTAGAGAAATATCTCTTTCTATTTAGAAATCATTTAAGTGTCATATTTTTATAAAATAAAACATTTTCATTTCAAATATTCTTATAAGCTTGTAAGGGAAGCTTCGACGATATTATAAAGGTGTAAAATAGCCGCACCCACTGTATAAGTAAGAAAAAAACATTCTTACCTTAATTCTGTCGAAAAGGTTAAAAAGGACCTTGTTTGGAAAAGAATAGGAAGATTCCATTATAAAAATCTTATAAAAAGTCAAACAAGGGTATAAATGACTTTAACCCAAATTCTATAAAATATTAAGAATGATTTTTAATACATTTTTAAGAAACATGGTTGTGAATGATAAAGAGGTCCCAATAGATAATTACGTATAAACAACCTCAGACAATGAAGAGATTGTGAAATAACCCCTTACCATGTACTTTTCCTTAGTCGATGGTATGTTAACCTCCTGTATAATAGTTTAAACATTGTTATTAAATTATACAAGAACCATATATATAATTATGATATCATATATGATCTTTTAACATTGATTTGTTAATAATTTCTTAGTATTAGCATTGTTTCAGGTGTTAACTTACTCATTTTATTTTATATGTTTTGTTACATAAGTTGTGTTTTTTATGGATAGGTTGTACCATATACATATCCAAAATGATATAAAGTTCTTAAATATTACTTTTAATCATCAAATGAGAATTAGTCTTGAATGTATATGAAGGGGAATGAATCTCATCGCGTTCGTGGAGATGGTAGTCCATACGTACGCACGAGCGACAATATCATTATTTTGATATTAAAATAATATATAATTGGATGGTATATCAAATATACAGAATAATTATCATGTTATATTTATCATTTACATGAATTACACATAATTATTATAGCCATCCAAATAATAATATATTGAATAACAATTACACCACGATGTGGAGACGGTAAGCCGTACATACGCACGTATGGTGACATGTCATTCAAATGATTGATAGAATACTGAATATGGTTGAACCATATTTATAATAATATCATAGTATATTGGAGATACTGGATTTATTATTTTAGAATCAAAATAACAATGAAAGAAGAAGTTGATGAAGAAATGAACTTGAAAAAGGGTGGTGAAAACATTACCATTTCTTCGGGTTCTTCCTTTTGATTTGTTCAAAAGGGATCCATAGGTTGGCTTTATGATCAAACTAAGGCCTGTAGGTTGAAGTGGCGAAAGTTGAGAGAGTATTTTGGTAGGGTTTGGCTGAGCCAAAAGGCTTTGAATGTGTGAATTAGTGAGAGGGGGGAGTTCCCTTTAATAAGAGGGGTGAGGGGCACCTTTGGAAAAGATAGACATATTATTTTATAATAAATTCATATTCTGTTTCTAATAGCTCCAAAGTGGATTATTTAAAGGTTAAGGTCGGGATGGGTCAAAACTACCCAACCAATGTAATTTATACAGGTTTGGGTCATTATATTAACCTTATCTTTTATTTTTAACTCTTAGTTAATTAGTTTGACACTTACCATGCCACTTTGTATTTTTATATTATATAGTTAATAAACATACTATATACCTCAATGTGACCCACAAGTGGTCTATTAATGATACACCTATCATGACATAAGTCTCTTGGACGAACCTTAGATTTTTGGAAATTTAATATCAATTAATAATATAATATTTGTTTTAAAAACTCTTTTATGTCAATTTTGACACTATTGGGTATTTTGTTTTTGATAAATTCATAACAACATTATTACTTCGAAAATAATTTATATAATCAATCCTAATATGTCTTATTAACCATGAAAATTAGTGTAATTCATAAAAAGTCTCAAATTACATTTATTTTGATATTTATAATATCAATTATTTTAATATTTCATTAATTAGGTAATTACTGCATCACCATTATGTCAAGAATAAATTAAATTATATAATGTCTAAAAATTATAAATAAAATACCATTATGTAGGAAATATTTTTATATTTCTAATGAATATTTACAATCAAATTTACCTTATGTAGATCCTTATATTAAAAAATTTTTAGTAAATAAACATTGATTTTAACTCTTTTAACTCTTCTTTGAATTAAATAATAATAAATGTCCTAATCTAATCCAAGTCGACCTAAATGATAATATTTTATTCCTAAGGTTGTTTTTGGTCGAGATACACTTGTCTAATAGAATTAGGACATGCTTTAGGGTAATATTAATATCATTTTTCCCTTAATTATCCTATTTATTTTTAATCGTGGTAAATAAAAGTAAAAAGTTACTATTCGCCAAAAATTATTTTCATCTCATTGAACCACATTTTACTCTATGATATTAACCATGTCTCTAATATTTTCGAAATTCCACACATAGAAGTGGTAAAATGATGTTTTATGTGAATTTTCAAATTCTCATAGGAGGTGGGTAAAAGACGGTGAAAAGTTCAATAAAATTTTTATATATCTAAAATTATTCTAAACTAACTCCAATGAATTTCATTGAACTTATATAGGTATTATGTATGTATTTTTACCTTAATTAAATTTAAATAAAATAATAAATTATTTAAATAAAAAATTTAGTTTTAAACTATAACTCAGTGTTTTTTTAACTATTAATAAAAAATCGAAAGTTTTCAGAAAAATACCAAAATTTCACCCTAGGATAATTTCGACATTCCGAATCCAAAAATGAAGTCCATTTTGAAAGATAAAATTTATAAAATTTCAAAAAGATGGAATTACTAATCATTACTGCTACTTTGATTGGTTGTGTTATGTGTGTTAGAACTCGAAGTTGCGTACAACACACGCTACTGTATTATTCAAATAGAAGCGTATTGTGGAAGCATGGGGTGTTACATTATCCTCTCCTTAAAATAATTTAATCCTAGAAATTTCTAGAAAATTGTTGTATAAAAAGACTCGGGTGATTCTTCATCATAAGTTCCTCGGGTTCCCACGTTTCCTCTTCCATCTTATGGTTTCTCCATATAACTTTTACTAGACGAGTCATCTGGTTTCTCAGCACTTGTTCTCTGGTATCAAGAATCTTGATGGGATCTTCACAATAAGACAGATCGAGTTCCAGTTCTAATTCCTCGTAAGTGAGTACATGCGTTGGGTTAGGCATGAATTTCCTCAACATTGATATGTACAACACATCATGAACTTTTGAGAGATTTGGTGGCATTTCCAAGTGGTAAGTTACTGCACCAATTCGTTCTAGAATTTCAAAAGGTCCGATGTACTTAGGACTCGATTTACCTTTCTTCCCAAAACGTATAACTCCCATCCATGGAGATAACTTCAATAAAACATGATCTCCTACCTGAAATTCCAAATCCTTTCTTCGGTTGTCAGCATAGCTCTTCTGCCTACTTTGAGCAGCATTGATGTGGTTTTGGATTACCTTTACCTTTTCCATCATTTCCTCCACCAGTTCTAGAATAACAAGTCTTCTTTCACCAATGTCATCCCAACAGGTTGGTGTGAAACTTCTCTTTCCGTATAACACTTCATATGGTTCCATCCGAATAATTGAATGGAAGCTATTATTATAGGAAAATTCTACCATAGGTAAATATTGATCCCACATACCCTGAATGTCAAGAGAGCAGGATCTCAACATGTCTTCTAAGGTTTTAATAGTCCGTTCTGATTGTCCATCTATTTGAGGGTGGTAGGCAGTGCTCAATTGAAATTTAGTATTCATGGATTTCTGAAGACTCTTCCAGAATCTTGATGTAAAATGGGGATCACGATCAGAAACAATCGATAGGGGTACTCCATGAAGTCTCACCACTTCATTAATATATAGTCTTGCTAGACATTCCAGTGGTAGATCTTCTCTTATAGCAAGAAAATGTGCTGAATTGGTAAGATGATCAACAATAACCCATATTTCATCATTCCTTGTAGGATTCTTTAGTACCCCATGATAAAGTCCATCGTAATATTGTCCCATTTCCACTCCGGTATGGGAAGAGGTTGCATGACTCCTCTAGACTGTTGCCTTCCAGCTTTCAGTTGTTGACAAACCATATATCTTGACACAAAAACAGCAATCTCCCTTTTCATGTTTCCCCACCAAAAATGTTTCTTCAAGTCTCTATACATTTTGGTGCCCCCAGGGTGCATAGAGAAATTGGAACTATGAGTATTTTCCAACAATTCCCTTTTTAGATCAGGTATATTGGAAACAAAATGTCTCTTCCCAAATTTCAAAATTACATCTTCAAACCCAAATTCATTCAATATCCCATCATTCATAGCTTTAATATTCTTTTTAAATTCTTCATCATCGGTCTGAGAACTCTTAATCCTTTCTAGTAAAGATGGTTTGGCAACCATTTGAAAAAGCACTGATGTTTCACCTTCCATGGTTATTCCGATGTCCATCTTCACTAGATCCATGAAAATTGGATCTCATTCAATTCTGATATTGTTCAAAACTCCATGATCTTTTCTACTCAAAGCGTATGCCACATTATTTGCCTTCCACGGGTGGTAGTTTATCGTACAATCACAATCCTTGAGTAATTCAAGCCATATCCTTTGCCTCATGTCTAGTTATTTTTGTGAGAAAATATACTTCAAACTCCTGTGATAAGTATAAATCTCACATTTTTTACCATAGAGGTAGGGCCTCCATATCTTCATAGAAAATATCACAGCTTCTAACTCGAGATCATGAGTAGGATAGTTTTGCTCTTGAATTTTCAACTGTCGTGATGCATAGTCAATAACCCTATCATTCTGCATAAGGACACAACCAAGTCCTTTCTTCGATGCATCCCCATAAATAACGAACCCATCATTCCCCGATGGTAGAGTCAATATAGGAGCATTGACTAAGCTTCTCTTAAATTCTTCAAAACATTCTTCACACTCTTTTTTCCAAAAAAAAATTAACCCCCTTACGTGTGAGCTTTGTTAATGGGTTAGCCAATCGGGAAAAATTATGGATGAAACGTTGATAATAACCTGCTAAACCCATAAAACTGCGTACTTATATTATAATCATAGGTGCTGACCATTCATGGATTGCCTTGGTCTTAGAAGGATCAACAGAGATTCTCTCATTAGAGAAAGTATGGCCACGAAGGGAAATCTCATTAAGCCATAATTCACACTTGCTAAACTTCCCATATAATTCATGTCTTCTCAGAGTCCTAAGGATAATGCGCAAGTGATTTTCATGATCTTCGTAGCTTTTAGAGTATACCAAGTCATCATCAATAAATACCACCACAAAATCATCGAGATATTCCTTGAAAACTCTATTCATTAGATCCATCAATACATAGGGTGAATTAGTCAGCCCAAATGGCATTATCGTAAACTCGTAATTCCCATACCTTGTTCGAAATGCTGTCTTCGGAATGTCTTCCTTCTTCACACACAACTGATGGTATCCAGATCAATGGTCAATATTTTAAAACTATTGAGCTCCATGAAATTGGTTAAATAAATCATCAATGCGAGGTAGGGGATACTTGTTCTTTATTGTTATAGCATTGATCTCCCTGTAGTCGATACATAACCTCATAGATCCATATTTCTTTTTAACAAAAAGAACAGGGGCTGCCCATGGAGAAACACTAGGGTGAATAAATCCCTTATTACTCAATTCCTCTAGTTGTTTCTTTAGTTCAACTAATTCCAAAGTGGCCATTCTATATGGGGTCTTCGATATAGGCCTTGATCGAGGAATTAAATCAATGGAAAAATCAACTTCTCATTCTAGAGGATGTCCAGGTAAATCATCTAGAAACACATCTACATATTATTTCACAATAGGTACATCATCTATTTAAACATTCCATTCCTCACCCACATTCATTTCATTCTCTTCCACCCCAATAATTGAATATAGTTGAGCTACTGGGGGTGGATCAAGATAAGAATTAGGTGGTGACGATTCTACTCTAAAGATAATGTGTTCCTTATCATCATCATCAAAAATAGTAACCTCCTTCTTCTTACAATAAATATTTGCATCATGTTCCGATATCCAATCTATACCTAGGATTATATCAAAATAAATCATAGGTATGATGATGAGATCAGCGGATAAATAACATTTATCTTCTCTAATGGGGAATGATTTACAAAACTTTGTTGCAATGATAATTCCCTTAGGATTTTTAACTGATAACTCCCTTGTTAAATAAAATTGGAAATATCTAATTTTCATAGAACACTAGGAAGATATTAAACAATGTGATGATCCATAATCAAATAATGTGTTTTATAAACTTGAGGAAACCATTAAATTACCTGCCACCACGTCTTTCAGAACTTCTACCTTAGCAGTAGTGATAGCATAAGCATGGCCTTAATCCGTTGGCCTTTTCTGAGGTAAGTTCCCCTGGCGCTTAGGACATTCATTTGCATAATGTCCCATCTCCCTACAATTGTAGCATTGGACATCGGTAGCTTCATTCTTCCCCATGAAATCACGATCTTTGTGGCCTTTTTCACCACAATTGTAATAGACTCCCATTACTTTTAAGAAAGTACCGGGGTGTTTCTTCCCACATATACCACAGGATGGATATTTAACCTTTCCCTTATTCCCCTTATTTCCATTCCTAGATTGATCAGCAGATCTCTTCTTCACTTTCTTTTCTTTAAAGTCATAATACTTGGAGAATTCCTTTTTATTCTGATAGCAAATGAGACAATGTCTTCGTACGATGAGAAGGATTGTGAGATAATGCTTGACAGAGAAATGGATTTAAACCATAAAATAAAAGATCAATCTTACTTCTTGGGTTACGTATATAATCTCCAACATACCTTTCTATCCTTGTAAAGTTAGTCTCATACTTCGTGATATTCTCATCCTCATTTTGTCCCAGACTTAGAAATTGTCGTTTCATATCTGCTCGATGGTCGCGAGGAAATTATTTTTCTAAGAAAAGCTCGTTGAACTCCCTACATTACATATTTGATACTTCATCTTCTTCCTTCAGGTTTGGAATCAATGACCACCATTTATTAGCATCTCTTGTGTGGCGATAAACTGCCATGACAACTTTTTCCCTTTCACTACTCCCCAAAGACTGAAATATTTTCTCTAGGAAAATTATCCATTGCTCAGCTACTAATGGATTCGTACTCCCATTGAATTTTGGTGGTTTCTGCCTCATTAAGAGATCTAACATTGATCCTCCATGTTGTGGATTAGGGTGCTCCATACTGGTAAGTTTATTATTCATATCCTGAGATAGTTGTCCCAGTATGATGATTAGTTGATCAGCACTAGTTGCATCGCTAGCTCCACAATAATTATCTTGAGTAGGAGGGCAATCCCTATATGGAGTACGTGTATTGAAACAGTTTCCATTTCTTCCACGAGGCGCCATTTCTAAACAATGGAATAAACTAGATCAGTTTATGAATCAAAATACATAATTCTATACTTGTAAAACACTTAACATAAATTGAACTATTTATGGTTATAATCTATAATCATAAAAATGTTTTCTTTGAGGATGTATATACTCTTAAACCCTTCATAATTATTTGTAAAGAAAATGAGAGTTATCCTAAGGATATTCCCCGGGAGTGGAGTAACCAAGAGTGCAGCAAGGCCCGTTGTCGTGCACTATTTCCGGTTCGAGTCTAGCTCAAAGATATGTTTTCGGGTTTTACCCCTAGGTACATATGTGTCAGAGCCTCCTCTACCTGCTCGTATCCAGACAGGGATGTATTGCTTGGAAAACTCACAAAATATCTACAATACCAAAATTCTAAGATGTTCTTCTATACCAATCCTCAAATTCCATCTTAAATCTATGTTCTATAATCAGAGTTTATCTAAATCTATCTTCCAAGTTTTATACTAAACTTCCTCCGATACCAAATGTAACGCCCTGACCCCAGTTACCCAGAGTTGGTGCATTATTACATATCATTGGCAAGATAACAAGAAATATCAAGTCTCGAAAGACCGATTAGTTTAGTATCCTTTGAATAACTAGATACATTTATAATGCTTACATTACATCATAAAGTGAAAACTACTACAAAAACATCATGTCTTCATATCCCCTGATTTTATACCTTCAGTTCATTCATAAATTACTTCGTCACATCCTGGGAAAATAAAACATTGAAAGGGGTGAGCTCAGATTCTCAGTAAGGATAACAATATAGCAGAAACATTAATAAATAAACATAAACATTTAATGCATTGTATAACTAAAACAAAAGCCTTTTAAATTTGAACTTCTGCATAATATAGAAAATATAAAATGAAATAATACCATTTAGTTATTTACATGGATATTCTACTAGTCGAATAATCACATGAAATATCAATAACCACTTTCATAATAATGGAATGCATAATGCTAGACTATCATAACCACGTATCCAAGGCATCATGCCAAGACTACAAAAAATATTTTTTCAAGGCCTTGTGACAAGACAGTAGTTTGTCTCATGAGACCTACCGATGCATCAAGGAGCTATAGAGGGCTCCACCTGTCACTTATTATGTCCAATGCATTCCTCATATGAACAGGTTTAATCATAACATAAACATTCGTATTAAAAATATCATACAAAATGTCAATACTTTCTTCATAAACCATGAATGGTATAAAAATAACACATCCATAGTAAAAAATATCAAAAAACCATCAATACAATATGGATGTTTTTATCATATTAAATCAACTCCAAATAAACATAAAATCCGTCTAAAGATGTTGACATAGATGAAATCAAAAATCTTTTTAGAGAAATACCTCTTTATATTTTGAAATCATTTAAGAGTCATATATTTATAAAATAAAACATATTCTTTGAAAATATTATTATAACATTGTAAGGGAAGCTTTGACGATTTTATAACGGCGGAAAATAGCTGCACCCACTGTATAAGTTAAAAAAACATTCTTACCTTAATTTTGTCGAAAAGGTTAAAAAGGACCTTGTTTGGAAAACGACAGGAAGATTCCTTTATAAACATCTTATAAAAATTCAAACAAGGGAATAAATGACATTAACCCATATTCTGTAAAATAGTAATAATGATTTGTAATACATTTTTACGAAACATGGAAGTGGATGATAAAGAGGTCCAGTAGATAATTACGTATAAACAACCTCAGATAATGAAGAGATTGTGAAATAAACACTTACCTTGTACTTTTCCATAGTCAATGGTTTGTTAACCTCCTGTATAATAGATAAACCATTGATATTAAATTATTCATGAACCATATAAATAATTATGATATCATATATGATCTTTTAACATTGATTTGTTTATAATATCTTTGTATTACCATTGTTTCTGGTGTTAACTTACTTATTTTCTTTTATATGTTTTGTTACATAAGTCATGTTTTTTATGGATAGTTTGTACCTTATTCATATCCAGAATGATATAATGTTATTAAAAAAATACTTTTAATCCTCAAATTAGAATTATTCTTGAATGGATACGATGGCGAATGAATCTCATCGCGTTCATGGAGACTGTAGTACGTACGTACGCACGTGCGGCAATATCATTCTTTTGATATTAAAATAATATATAATTGGATGGTATATCATATATACAGAATAATTATCATGTTATATTTATTATTTACATTAATTACACATCATTATTATACCCCTCCAAATAATAATATATTGAATAACAATTACACCATGATGTGGAGACGGTAAGCCGTGCGTACGCACGTATGGTGACATGTCATTCAAATGATGGATATAATAAGGAATATGGTTGTACCATATTTATAATAATATCATAGTATATAGGAGATTCTTGATTTATTATTTTAGAATAGTAATAACAAGAAAAAAGTTGTTGAAGAAGAAATGAACTTGAAAAAGGGTGGTGAAAACGTTACCTCATTTTTGGGTTCTTCCTTTTTATTTGATCAAAAGAGATCCTTAGGTTGGCTTTCTGATCAAACTAAGGCCCCTAGGTTTAATTGAGGGAAGTTTATAGAGTATTTGGTTAGGGGTTGGCCGAGCCAAAAGGCTTTGAATGTGTGAATTTGTGAGAAGGGGGGGTGCCCTTTTATAAGAGGGGTGAGGGGAACCTTTCGAAAAGCAAAAAATATTATTTTATAATAAATTCATATTCGGTTTCTAATGGCTCCAAAGTGGATTATTTAAAGTTTAAGGTGGGTATGGGTCGAAAAACACTCAACTAATAGAATTTATACAGGTTTGGTTCATTATATTAACCTTATATTTTAGTTTTAACTCTTAGTTAATTAGTTTGACACTTACCATGTCACTTTGTATTTTTATATTATATGGTTAATAAACGTCATATATACCTCCAAGAGACACTCAAGTGGTCCATTAATGATACACCTATAATTATATACGTCTCTTGGAAAAACCTTATATTTTTAGGAATTTAATGTTAATTAATAATATAATATTTGTTTTAAAAATACTTTAATGTCAATTTTAACACTATTGGGTATTTTGTTTTTGATAAACTCATAAAATCATTATTACTTCGAAAAAAATTTATATAATCAATACTAATATGTCTTATTAACCTATAAAATTAGTGGAATTCATAAAAAGTAACAAATTACATTTATTTCGATATTTATAATATCAATTAATTTAATATTTCATTAATTAGGTAATTATTACATCACCATTGTGCCATAAATAAATTAAATTATTTAATTTCTAGAAATTATAAATAAAATACCATTATGTGGGAAATCTTTTTAGATTTCTAATTAATAATTAAAATCGAATTTACCTTATTTATATCCCTATATTAAAAATATTTTTGTAAATAAACATTGATTATAACTCTTTTAACTCGTCTTTTAATTAGATAATAATAAATGTCCTAATCTAATCCAAATGGACCTAAATGATAATAGTTTATTTCTAAGGTTATTTTTGGTCGAGATACACTTTTCCAATAGAATTAGGACGTGTTTTATGGTAATATTAATATCATTTTTACCCTTAATTACCCTATTTACATTTAACTGTGGTAAATAAAAGTAAAATATTACTATTCACCAAAAATTATTTTCATTTCATTGAACCACATTTTACTCCTGAATATTTTTTGTGTCTCTCAGATTTTGAAAATTCCACTCATAGAAGCAGTAAAACTATGTTTTATGTGAATTTGCAAATTCTCCTAGGAGGTGGGTAAAAGACGGTGAAAAGTTCAATAAAATTTTTATATATCAAAAATTATTATAAAATAACTCCAATGAATTAAATTGAACTTATATAGGTATTATGTATCTATTTTGAACTTAATTAAATTTAAATAAAATAAAAAATTATTTAAATAAAAAATTCGGTTTTAAACTATAACTCATTGTTTTTTCACTATTAATCAAAAATTGAAAGTTTTGAGAAAAATACCAAAATTTCACCCTAGGCTAATTTCGATATTCCGAATCCAAAAATGAAGACCATTTTGAAAGATAAATTTTATAAAATTTTAAATAGTGGTATTACTATTTATAACGGCTAGTTTGATTGGTTGTGGTGTGTGTGTTAAAACTCGAAGTTGCATACAACACACAATACTGTGTTATTCAAAGAGAAGCGTACTGTGGAAGCATGGGGTGTTACAGGTGGTGTTTGAATGGTTCTAATAAAATTGCAGGATTTGAAAGAATTCATACATCCAGAATCAAATAGTATATTTTCAATTCATAAATGAATAAATAATGTACCTGTCACTACAATATTTTTAGGATCCACCTCAGTAGTAGTGATAGAATATGCCCTTCCTTACTACCTTAGAGTTCATTGTTGTTGATTTCCTCCAATATCCCATATCTTAGGGAATTGTCTTGCATAGTTCCCATGTTATTTGTAGTTAAAGCACTGAAAAACAATAATCTTGTCCATCTAAAACTT
This sequence comes from Viscum album, assembly GCA_963277665.1. NCBI lineage: Eukaryota > Viridiplantae > Streptophyta > Magnoliopsida > Santalales > Viscaceae > Viscum > Viscum album. The sequence goes on from OY728131.1 coordinate 92,090,568, forward strand.
CTTTTCTACTTCCCTTTTAGTGTGTTTATTTATTTCAATTCATCATTTATTATCTTGCGGCCCCTCTCTTCCACACTTAATGCACCTTTTAGTATCCCTTAGATAGTTTCTAGAATGATTCTTCCCACACTTTTGATAAGTGGGATGGTGGGTTTTCATTCCTCCGTAATGTAATGTCTTGTCCCGATATCCACTTAACTCATTCCCTGAGCTGGTGGGTCACATAGCCTTATGCGCACCTCCCCATATGCCAGAGGATTCCAAATAGGAGTGATGGTGTAATGGTAGTATAGTGTGGAGACTATACCCTAATGTTAGAGTAACACAACAGATGCAATAAAAAATTAACAATTTCGGAATCATATATAATTAGATAGAATCAATAAAATGCAGAATCATTAATAAAGAATTGAATATGTAAGCAATGGAAGAAATATATAACTAAACAACTGATAATAATATCAAAATCCTCTAATGCAGTGTCTGATACATGGATGCATGAAATACTATAATACCAAAAGGGATCATGAAGATGAATGCATGCTATACAACAGTACAAAAATACAAAAACGAAAAATTCTACTCCATAAGAATCTTGATCTAATGCCTGATCCTATTATTCTACGCTCCATCTAAATGTATGCATATCAGTAACCTATAGATGGGCCCTTTACCTTATTCATACTTTCAGTCAAACAATCTTCTCTGGTGCCAAGGGTGGTCAGAGTAGGGTGTCAGATAATATTCCACCACCAATGGTGACTACATATAATCCAAGTACTTCGCGTAACTAAATAGTGTGTAGGTAATATTATTTAATTAACAAAGATGAATAAATACACCAAATCTTTTTAAGGTTCCTAAAGGACACCTGATAGGTTTACCTTCTTTGGGCCGTTTCCATAATAATTTTTCTAACCATGATCTATATATATATATATATAATTATATATATATAATGAATTTTTATATTACTTCCATCTATATGAACCAAGTACGTGAAGATGTAACTGTCCATATTTATGGAATACTAGTCAATGGTTGTAATGGGGCATAACTCAGACATCCATAACCAGTCTAACAAGCATGTAAGCTCATCCATAGGGTACATACCCTACATCTCATAATGAATGAGGGATATCATACCCATCACAGTATATGGTGAGTGTGTCTCCATGGAAACACTATAAAAAGGGAATGTGGTTCCTCAACCCAATGTCGAACTAGTATTATTGGTGCAGGATTCCATACTCAACACCCGATGTAAGGGAGCGTGATTCTGCCATGATCAACTAAACTCTTACCTTTATTCACATCCAATATAAAGGGGATATCACATTTATTATAAATTTCATGAGGTAATACCTATCATGAAACTTATTATACAATCCCATACATATATAAATGAGGCATAATTATATTTATAGCGTATTCATGATATAGCATAACACATGAGGAAAAACCAATCATATGTCCCATTAGTAAAGTTCATTTATAATTAAATAATTTTCATTCTCAATGGTATTTTATAAAGACACAAGTGAAGGTGTGGTCATTCTACCCTTTACATATTATTATATTTGATCCATTCATTTATTTAAGAAAAACAAGCCACCATGAAGATTTCAATCCATTTAATCCCTTTAATTTCTAAAAATATTAATTCTTGTAAGGAGATGGAAACAATCATGCCTATTCCATCGTATATACTCAAAAATAACCTATTAATTCAATGAGGTATGAAAAAACAATTCATAAGGATAAAGGGGTCAATTTGAGGTGTCATGGTCGAAGGAGGGAATTACCTACCTGATAAATTCTAATATAGGTTGGGACAAACACCTAATAGGTTCTGTGGATTCTATAATACATTCACTTTACAACGGAAATTCAATTTAGATGCTAAGAAGAATCCATTTATGCATCCTAGGCATCTTTTTCATTTATCCACAATTAGCAATAATGGCCAAAATCACGTGGCACACCCATGGGGTGACCATATAAGGGGTATTAAACAAATAAATTACCAAATAAGGATCAATATATATATATATATATAAAGGTGTGAGGATCAATTTTACATAAAGAAACCAAACTAAAGGGATCAAATTGAAAACATTTGTGTGTGGAAAAACGACATAGCTATGAAGAAACAAAACTCAAAGGAAAAAACGACATGACCACCTACCTCAAGGTCGTAGATGATGCCTCGCTCAATACCAGCCTCGGATTCAGAGTAGGTTGGAAGAAAACTATGAAATAATACAATGCCTTGAAAATAGGGGAAATGATCCTAAACCTAAATAGCATGATGTATTTGAAGGAAAACTTGAATATGATGTAAGAGTGAGGTTAGTCTTACCTTAAGGAGCCCAACACATCCTTAGGATGTTGATTCGGTTTTCAGATAAAGGAGTTAGAGGAAATCCTAGGTTGGGGGGAATTTTTTTGTTCCACAGGAGAGGAGAGTACCTTCTATCGCTACAGGAAGAGGAGAGAAAAAGGAAATAGCGTTTAAGAATAAAGGAGGGGTAACCTTGTAATTTCACCCAAATATAAGGGGGTGCATGGTTTGTTCATATGGTTGCATCAAAATGTGCACAAACCATGACTAGTTCAATACTAGTTGGGGTGACCCACATGGATAGGTGCATGGTTTGACTAACCATGAGAAAACCCTATGAAATTTCTCTATCACAGGCCTGAAACTGCATGCACAACCATGCGCCTTGGGTCGCACAATTGCAAATAAACTGTGAGGCCTAGTTATTTTTCCCATTTCAGGGATCTAAGGTTCGAACAAGCCCCTGACTCATTTGGAACCTTCTTGGATTGATTAGACCTCTTTATTAAGGTTATTTAAGGAATTCAAATTGAGAAACTAATGATTCATACCTTCATTGAAAAGAGAGGTTGTTACAACCTCTCCTCCTTAAAGAAACTCATCCCCGAGTTGGCCTTCTAAGGGTAAAGAGGTACTTTGAGAATCATTTTCCGACCACTGAGATCATATTTCAACTTTCTTCTCCTAATTATTTTCCTATACATGGTCATGATTCCATAACACCCATACCAGAGGAATGGACCTGGTTGAGAGTTTTTTCATGCTTTGATCCACTATACGAACTAGGAGTTTTTCAAAGGAAGCATCTACATCCAGCTCAACCACATGAGGATGAAAAATTGGTGACAGGTCTAGATAGTATCGTGAATATGAGATACATGAAATACATCATGCATAGATCAATATCTATGAGGAAGTTCCAACTGGTAAGCCACTGGTCTGATCTATTTCATAACCTCAAATGGTCCAATGAACTTCAATGAGAGATTAACTTGCTTTTGAATACATTTATGGCCCAAATTTGGAGACACTCGCAAGAAAACCCAGTCTCCAACCTCAAACTCAAAAGGTCGTCAGTGTCAGTTGTCATATGAATGATGCCTAGACTATGTTGTCATAATATGCTTCCTAATCAGTTGGACTTACTATGTAGTGTCCTACATGATACATGGTCAAAGAATATATACTTCACCTTCCTCTATTCAATGCATAGTTGAGGGAAAAGGCCTAAAATATAAGGATTTATATGGATCCATCTCAATGGTAGTTTGAAGTATCTTATTATAAGAAAAATCAAATAGAGGAACTTGTTTCTCCTAGGAACCCCCAAAGTCTAGGAAAAATTCATAGAGCATGTCATATAGAACCTAAATCATATTCTCCATCAATCCATCAATCTATGGGGGATAATCTATACTCAGAAGAACCTATTTACCCAAGTCCTTCTTCAACCCCTACTAGAACCATGATGTAAAATAAGAGTCTCTTTCAGAAAATATAGAACAAGGTGCTCCATTAATATACACAACTTCTCTGACAGACAACCTTCAAATTTCATATACCAAGAAGGTCTCGTACATAGGTAGGAAGTGTACAACCTCCATGAAATGATCAATGGTCACCCACACTGTATCATTTCCTTGAGGTGATATGGGTAGATAAGTCATAATTTCCATCAAAACATCATCCCATTTCCACTTAGGAATGGAAAATGGCAGTAGAATACATTCTGGTCGTTGATGTCCTGCCTTTACCTGGTGATAGGTGGAACACCAAGTGATGAAGAAATCAATCTCGATTTTCATACTATACCACCAATACTGATGATGTTTGTCTCGATACATTTTTGTGATACTATGGTGAACCTCCCATGATAAGGTCTGAAATTACCACATAATCTCTTCTATGAAGCCTATTGGGGGCCATACATTCCCAAGGAACAATAAGGTATCATCCTCATCCATGGTCCAACTAGAATATTTATCATCATTTGAAACACATTCCCTTAGAACAAGACCTTCAGGGTCGGATAACTGCCTTATTCTTACATGTTCCAGAAGAGTTGAAGTCACTACTAAGGTTGAGAGTATAGTCTAACCTTGGTCCTCATGAACCTCAATGTACATTGCTGAGAATAAGGCTATGAGCATCCATCAACCACTAGATTAGTAAACCACATGTATCTGAGTCTTTTGTCTTAGATAATCAATTACTAAATTCCCCTTTCTAGGAGTGTAGGAAAGATAAAAATCAAAATAATGAAGGTACTCAACCCATCTGTGCGGCCTGAGATTCAGATCTTGTTGTGTAAATATTCATTTCTGGATTTTGTGGTTTGTGAATAGTACAATATTCTCTCCAACTAGATAGTGTCTCCAATAGCATAAAGTAGTAACAACAATAATGAGCATTAGGTCTGGCATCGGGTAGTTCCACTCATGAGGCCTTAACTGACATGACCCAAATGCAATGACTCGCTTATCCAAAATTTTAATAGATCTAATCCCAATACCTAATGCATCATAGTATAAAATATATCTTCTTCCTGGATCTGGAAGAATGAACATCGGTGCTGAAGTCAAACAACCCTTAAACTCCTAAAACGATGCTTCACATGCTGTTATACATGAAAATTTCACACCCTTCTTATTCAAGACTATGAGTGGTGCTTTAAGGAATGAGAAATATTGTATGAAGTGTATGTAATATATATCTAGAACTAAGAAACTCTTAATGTAAAAGATGTTCTTAGGCTTCTCCAATAAAACTACAATTCTCACTTTCTCTAGCTCTACTAAAACTCTTGACTCTGAGATAATTGTGACCTTATAAGTGGACTTTTTTGAACCGAAAGTGTCATTTACTATTCTAGAATAGATTCAATTCTCTCTCAGTGTATTCAAAACATTATCATTGTGGTTGTAATGGCCATGTTTGGAGACTGAATACACTACGATATCGTCAACAAAGACTACCATGATTGAATCCAGATATAGGTGGAAATCCTGATTCATAAGCGCAATGAAGTCTTTAGGTGTGTTCGTGAGTCCGAATGACATAACCTGGTACTCATATACCTGCTTCTAAAAGATGTGTGAGGTATGTATGATGACGTGAAACACACCTAGTGATAGCTCAACCTTAGATCTATCTTTGTAAACACATATACTCCATGAAGATGATTAAAGAGGTCATTTATTCAAGGCGTTGGATACCGATTTTTTATGGTAAGATGATTCAAATAAAGGTAATCCACACAAATACTGAGGGTACCATCCACATTCTTGGAAAAAAAACTACTAAACCCTGATGATAGGTGTTGGGGAATATAAAGCCTTTAGCCTCTAGATCCTCCAACTATTTCTTGAGCTCAAGAACCTCCTTAGGTTACATATTATATGAAGGAATGGTCAGTGGTTTTGCTCCTGGAACATGATCAATGGTAAACTATACATATCACACAATAGGTAGACCAGAGAATTTCTTAGGAAAGACATCCAAAAAACACACCATTATAGGAGGAAAAACTAGGGTTCTAAAACCTTAGTCATTGAAGAAGAGACTGATGATCTGTGTTGTCACATTGTTGAGCCTCTACTACATGGTCCCAACTCTAGTCACCCTGACATATCATTGTCCCTTATACGCATTATTAATGCCCTCTAATGATTTGAACATCACCCTCCAAGAATATAAGTCAATATAGGCTCAATAGGGAACTAACAAGTCCATCCCGATGACTACATCAAATCTCGTCATGTTGAGGAAGAATAGATTCCACACAAAATGATAATTTCCTATATCAAGGGGGGATCCTTACAATAAAGTACACCCTATAATAATATACCTAATAGTGTTTATAGCATCATAACAGCACAAAAGTGCTCAATCTCAATGCCCAGACTCTTAGTGTTTTCCTATGATATAAATGGGTGAGACACGCCGGTATAAAATAAATCATACACTAGAGTGGAGGATACTATAATACTTCCTAATACAGTAGATTGTCTTGTTCTTTGGTCATGTAGTGTAGGTTGGACTACATGTAACTAGATGATCCCATCGCTGTGAGTCACTTCTCAACTTCCCTAAGCAAGCTCGCTATACTGGAGCTGAGAATCATAATTCTGACTTCCTCTACCTCGACCACCACCTCGGCTGGAATGATCGGTGGTATTCTAGAAACCTTCCTATCATGATCTTTTTGGTGTTGATCCTGACCGTGAAGTAGGTATTGATACCCACTCACTAGGTGCTAAAGGTAAGGTCCTCCAGAAACACTAGAGATGGAACATCCTGTCACGTCCTCTGAATTCCATTGGGTCTTGCATGCACTAAGGACTCGTGTTTCCCTGCTTATCACATTTTTCAAACATAATAAAATTTTCTACATGAGGATCTTGATAGCTACTGCCTCCATGAGAAACCTAAAAAACCTATTTCTCCCATATGAAGAGGTACTAAAAGATCTCGGTGCCAATCCACACTGGTTTTCACCCTCAGCTTCCCTCAAATTCCACTCTATGAAAAGGGCGTGGTTGAAGATTTCAGAAATGGTAGTCAACCTAAACATGTTAAACTACAACTCGATGACACAAAACATCCCATTCACGAATCTCCTGGAAGTCATGATATCATCACCAACTACAGTTGGTGAGAACCACTCTGGCTCGGTGAAACAGACTAAGTATTCTATATCTGACATACCCCTAGATGTAGGTTTATGAATTGTCTTTTTCTGTCAGCCCAAAGAGTGTGAGGAAAGAAGTAGTCATTGAAGATGGTCGAAAATTATTCCCAGACAATATCAAGATACTGATCCACCTAGGTGAAAACATCCCACCAATTCTTGGTATAATCCCACATCATTTACATAGATAACTTAACCCTCTACTCTGGAGGTGTCTTTAGATGCTCTAATATAGAAAGGATTGCTTCCGGACAAGACTCTGTAGCATGATGTCTATCATCTCCCAAAAAGTTGGGAGGATGCAGCTACTGAAATTCAAAAGTAAAATTTTCCATGCTCGGGACATGTCAAATTAGACCATGCATACACTGATTCATATGCAAGAAATCCTCTTAGAACATTGAATCGGTGCCCATATCAGGAACTGGAAGAAGTTCCATAGGAAAAAATAAAGGAGGAATCATTTGTTGTTCATGGCCCACCACCTTAGAAGCGTGGTTGTCAATGCTTTCAGGGTTAATGAGCAAAGGATTTCCTAGAGACATAATGCTACAATGAAACCACACACCTCAGAAAAGATTCAAGAAATTAGAAATATTGCATTTCAGAAAGTAGGACAGGAATAAATCCATCCTATAAAAAATACCACGCTTCTTTGCCTACACCAAAATCTAGGACTAGGTGGTAGAAAGAGACCTATAGTGCCACTAGAACACAGGAGATACCCACTACCCACTACTAAGGTTAGGATCATGTCTCTGTATGTATGTAATATATATTTAATATGTTTGTTTATACTTTATAATTGATTTTCAATTTAAATTGTTCTATTTCAAAATATTTGAATCACTTTAAAATAGTCAAATTATATGGTTTTCCATTTTATTATCCATAAGGGTCCATACTCCTTATGAACCAAAACATGGAATCCACTTGACCCACACCATAACACGTTCCATCCCATGTGGCTCATGCTCCTTGGATCAATGTTCCATTATTGAATTCTTAAAGTTTCTACTTTAACCTATTGAGGAAAATAGTATAAATTTAAGGCAAACACTTTAAGTATCAATTATGTTTTTCAATACCTGTAAGAATTGTTAGTATAATTAAATGCATACTCAAGGAATAATCAATATGAATAGGAAAATTCATGCTGAAAATTAATCATGGCATGGAAATTTGCATGAACTATTAACCATATTGTTCTTATAGTGATGCATGATCTCATGAAAAACCATCATTTCATTAGGCCATAAAAAAAATAACTAATTCAATGATAACAATATCAATAACTTCATAAATCAAGAACATCACCCAATGGTGAAATCGTATCAACTATAAATAGCTTAATTAATAAATGCAATTACCCATCTCATGTAATTTGGGTTTTCCCTATAAGTGGGTTAGCTATGTCCAAGAATAGGGTCAATTCCAAATTCCATTAACACCTAGTATCATCTGTAAATCCCAAATAGTAATACAAAGGAAAAAAAGGATATGATACCACTTTGTAATGTTATGACCCATGATCCACTTAATTAGTTCCCTGAGTCGGTGGGTCACATGGCCTCAAGTGCACTTCCTCATATGCCAGAGGCTGCCGACTAGAAGCAAGGGTGTAATGGTAGTATAGTGGGGAGACTATACACTCATGATATAGTATCCCAATGAATACAGCCAAAAATAATCAATATTAAAATCATATATAATTAGAAAAAATCAATAAACTAGAGAAGTATAAATAGATAACCGAATAAGGAAGCAATAAAAGAAATAGATAACTAAAAAACTGATAACAATATCAAAATCCTATAAGGTAGTGTATGATACTAGGATGATTGGCATGTTATAATAAAAAAAGGGAACAGACAGATACAAGAATGCTATACAATAGTACAAAAAGACAAAAAAGAAAATTACTCTAAAAGAATCCCATTCTTATGTCTGGTCCTCTAATTTTAAGATCCATCTAAAGGTAATCATATCAACAACATGTAGTAGGGACCTTACCCTTATTCATTCATACTATCAAACAATCTTATCAGGTTCCAAGGGTGGCCCTAGTAGGGTGTGTGATAAAAATATCAGTAGGACACCACTAATAGTGACTACTTATAATCCAAGAAGTGATCGTAACTAAACTGTGTGTAGGTAATATCAATTAATTAACAAATATAAATAGATAAACCAAAGCCTTCTCAGGTTCCTAAAGGACAACTGACAGGTCTACCTCCATTGGCACCTTGTCAAAATAATTTCTCTGACCAGGATATATATATATATACAATAATAAATATAGTTTAATTTTATATTTCATCCACCTATATGAACCATGTATGTGCACACATAAGTGGTCGTATACCTATAATACTTGTTGTTGGATGGATTGGGGTGTAACTCAGACATCCATAACCAGTCTAACGAGCCTATAAGACTCATCTATAGGGTACATGCCCTATATATAACAATGAATAGTGTAAATCATGCTCTTAACTCAACATGGTGAGTGTGCCTCCATGGAAATACTCTAAAAATGGAAAGTAGTGCCTCATCCCAACATCTAACTAGTATTAGTTGTGTGAGATTCCATACTCAACACCTAATGTAAGGGAGTTTGATTCCACCATGCTCAACTGAACCCTTACCATTATTCAAAACCCATATAAAGGGGTCATCAAATTTTTTATATAAGGCAGGAAGTAATATCTCTCATGAAAATTATTTAACAAGATCATACGTATATAAATGAGACATAATTATATTTATAGAACATTCATGTTATAACATAACAAAAAGGGAAAAACCTCTCATATGTACCATTATTCAAGTTCAGTTATAATTAAATCATTATCATTCTTAAATAGTATTTACAACAGAATAAGTGAAGGTGTGGTCTTTCCACCCTTTACACATCATTACATAAGATCCATTAATTTATGAAAGGAAAAAAACAAACCATGAAGATGTCAATCCATTTAATCCATCTCAGTTAGACCATTTCTAACTCATGTAAGGAGAGGGAAACCATAATTTATATGCCATCATATATACTGAAAAACAACCTATTTAGTTCAATAAAACATAAAACATTTCATAAGGTTCAAGGGGTCAATTAGAGGTGTTATGGTCAAAGGAGGCAATTTACTTCTTAGGAAATTCCAATATAGGTTGGTCTAAACAACAAATAGGTACCTTGGATTCTATAAAACATTCACTGTACTAGTGAAATTCAATTTACTAACTAAGAAAAATCTATTTAGGCATCTCAGGCATTTGTTTCATTTAACCACAATTATATATATTGTCCAAAATCACATAACACGCCCATGGGGTTACCATATAAGGGGGATTTTACCTATAAATTACCAAAAAGGATCAATATATATATATATAACAAGGTATAAGGGTAAATTTTACATGATGAAACCAAATTAAAGGGGTCACTCGGAAAAATTCGGCATGCGAAACAATGGCATAGCTACGAAGTGATGAAACTGAAAGGGAAAACAATGTGACCACCTACCTCAAGGTCATAGATGATGCCTCACTCGATATTGGCCTCAGATTCGGAGTAGGTTGGAATGAAATTGAAAAATGGTCCAATACCCAAAAAATAGGTCAATTGATCTTTCCCCTAAATAGCATTATGTATTCATAGGAAAACATGAATATAAGGTAAGAGTGAGATTAGCCTTACCTTAAAGAGTCTAATTCATCTTTCAGATTTTGATTTTATGGTCAATTGAAGGAATTAGAGTACATCCTAGGTTGAGGTAATTGTTTGTTCCATGGGATAGGAGAAGACATTCAGCCACTAGAGGAAGACGATAGAAAAACAAAATAGGTTTTAAGAATAAAATAGTGGTAAACTTATAATTTCACCACAAAATAAGGGGGCTCATGATTTGTTTTTATGATTTGAAAAAACCATGCACAAATAGTGATTAGTTCACTACTAGTTGAGGTGCCCTGCATGGTTAGGCACACAGTTTGATTAACCCTACCCAAACCATCACTACTAGAAAATTGGGCTATAGCCATGGTTTTCCAAAACCATGACTATATGTATTTATACAACAGTTATAGCCACATTTTTATTCAAAACCATGTATGTAGGGTATACTTTCAAAGGATATATCCATGGTTCAGTGAAAATGTGTCTATAACGTGTACCTATAGCCATATTTTCTCTAAAACCAAATAAATAGAGTGTTTTTTCAAGAGTTATATCCATGTTTGTGTAAAATCATGGTTATGGAGTCTTTTTTTAGGGCTATATCATTGGTTTGCGTAAAACTGTGGCTATATAATATTTTTTTTGTTGGATATATCCATGGTTTCTATAAAACTATGGCTATATAGTATTTTTTTCAGCAGGCTATAGCCACAATTTCTCTAAACCATGGCTATAGAGTATTTTTTTCAAGAAGCTATAGTAACATTTTCTCTTATCTGTGGTTATAGGTTTCCGACATAAACGCATGATTTTTTTCACGTTGAAAAATAGAGGTAAGACCTATTAATGTGATGTATTGGTTATAGCCATGGTTTATAAATATATATATACCAAAATATACATATCAATTACATCTCTTCTCAATAGTGTACTAGTAATGCGGCTGGACCAAAATAGTGGAGGCATAGAGATCAAATCACTCTGGTCGCTATTTATTTTAAACCTATATACACAGTGTACAAATGTGAGGGCTATAGCCATGATTTCCAAAACAATGATTGTAGGTTCTCTTACCATGCTGGAAACCATGGTAATATCCCACTAAAACTGTGGCTATTTCTTTTGTATATAGCCCTGCCAATATAATCCACGACTAATTGGATTCGTGGCTATAGCTTATAGCCACAATTTTAGGAACCTATATCCACAGTTTTAGATAGTATCAAAAGCCAAATTTATGGATTGTGCATTTGAAATGGATCTATCCCATACCTATAACTGGTCACATGGCTGTGCACCTTGGTTCGTACGGTTACATACAAATTCTGTAGGGAAATTCCTTCTACCCATTTTAGGCCTCCAGGGTCCGAACAAGCCTCAAACACTCCTAGAACCTGATTGGATAGATTAGAACTCTTTATTAGGTCTATTTAAGGAATAAAAATATATAAAGTAATGATCCATACCTCCATGTAAACTATGGGACATTACGCATAATATTTTATTATTGGTCCCTCTGAAGAGAATTACATCTTATGTTTCTTCTCTACATTCCCACAAGACCACTGAGAATCATCAATCTCTATCTCAACTTTAAGGTCGCAATGAAAAATCTCTTCTTGACTCTAAAATTCCTGAATCACCATGAATTTTTTTAGACTCTAATTTAGCCTTCTAAATATTTGATCCACATTACATTCAGTGTTCATGAAAAATTCAGAGGCATATCGCACAAGCCTTGAAAATTTTGATTTATACACCCGGATAGATTCATCTTCCTTTTGCTTCAGTCTAAGGAAATACCTCTCCATCTTAAGATGGAGAGTTTAGGGAAAATATGTATTGATAAATATTTTCGTAAATACTTCCCAATCCATCGAATAAATTTTCTCCTAACACTTTGTGTTTTTGATCAGTGTCCACCAGTGGTCAGTTTCGCCATCAAAACAATAGACTCTTAGTACAACACTCTCTTCTTATAAGGATTAAAGTATAAATAATATATTCTCAATGCATTTAATCCATTTTTCCACAATGAGGGGATCAAAAGCTCCAATTTATATCGGAGTCCTTTGTTATGTAGAGGATTAAACTACAACATTCTCTTTCATTGGAGAAGGAGTGCATTCCACATAATTCAAGCTATTATTCATAACTTGATCCAGTTGTTCAAGTACTTTAATGAAGTTTTGAGCTCCCATTCCCATCAGATTTGGAATTTAATAAGGGAAATCATAACAATTAAAATCATATTGATTGTTGTCTTGAGTTATCCTATTTCAATCCATTAACAAGGAAAAATAATGTACAATTGGGGGGATTGAATACTTAGCTAATAAGAATATAAAATAGAAACTTTGAACATAGAAGGATAAACTTGTAAATGAAAAGTATATCCTAACTTGTGATTCCCTAAATTTAAATCTAGGTTGTACATGGTGATAGAATTATACCTAGGGTTATTACTAATGTTTTTGAGTCCTAATATCCAAAAATAACTAAACTATGTTCTAATACCAACTATAGTGACCCTAAACTTTAACACATATTATTACATGATTTTAAGCTTAATTAATCATCAAATACAGACCTAGGATCATAAAGTCTGGTGTCGTTGGAATACTAGGGACATAAAATTGAAAACATGTAAATAGAATAAAAAAATTATATAAATCTTCCATAATGTTCTCTTACCTTACTTTGAGCTCCTACATCTTCATAAGATAACTTGGGGAATACAAAGACAAAAGGGATGAGCTAAACCTCCATGTGGGGAAATAAACATGGAATAAATCATGGCACATGAGTTTGAAGGTATAACATAATGACATAAAAGTCATTGATACAAAATGAACATATGGATTAATAACATAATGAAAATGAAATAATATGAACATAGAAATATTGGAATGTGGCAGTAACATTTAACATGATAAAAACATGAGTCAAAGCTAACTGCTAATAGTATATCACATGGTGGAAAAAGTCTTATAATGGATTATGTTTACTCCATAATCTCATATATGATGTATCATGAGACTAAAAATTACCCAATTCATTTCATCACTATTGGGGTGAACCCATAATAACATGTTCATGCATATGTGTGGCACATAAAGAATACAGATATGGGTTAACCATGGAAATAAATGGGTATTGTAATCGTGTCATTTATCATAATCAAAGGGTGTATCATAATGGATTAAAAAAAATTATTTATATAATGAGTGGACATTAAAAAGGTAAAATAATCATATATCATGATAAATTATATCCAACTGAAGTGAAAACATGTAAAAATATTTTTCAAGAAACATTAGAAAGGGTCCACTTTAGCACGGTTTAAAGGAAAATATTAAAGTGTCTTTAAAGCGAGAATTTGCATAATTTTTTTGTATATACCATAAATTTAATAAGCTAGTTGTCCATGATGAAATTATTGATTTTAGAAAAATAATGGTGGATTAAAAAATATTATGGAGTGCACTACTAAATTAATAAGAAATGGGGAAGTTCAGTTTAATCAGGTTTTCTTATCAGGAGGAATTGAGAAAGAAATGTCTTAAAACATGTATTTCCCTATAAAAGAATGATTAATTAATCTCTATACTTAAATTTAGAACATATTAAAAAATTTAGAAGAATAATATAATAAAAATTATGAAATAAATTTGGGGTAAATATTGAGAAAGAACAACCCAAAGGTAATTTAGAGGTTCTAAGAGACCCCTTACCATATGTCTGAATGTGTTCACACTTGAACGTAATGTCATGGATAATAAAATTAGATTAAATTATAATTTAATTCAGAACAAATTCAATATATTTATCATTTATTATAATTTTATGATGTTCATTTATGGCCATTTTGATGAGTTATGATGTTTAATTTGGTTTCTTCGGGAGTGTTTGTTTCATAGTTTTAGGGTTGGTCTGCTTAAGTATAATTATAGGTGTTATTGTCAAATGGAAGAAAAAACAGAAATGTGGAAATAAGTGGTATTAATATACTTCCAAAACTTTAAATATTCCCATATATCATTTTTTGTATATGAGGATGATTGATTTCATAAAATGTTAATGATAAACATTTAGTATATTTTGTCATTTTTTCGATCATCACGAACTAGTTTTGTTTTATTATTTAATATTCTGTATATGTATTTGTTATAAAACATGAAACACGTTATAATATAAATTTTACTATTTTATTTAACCATTATAATGGTTTTGTGACCAGTCTTCCATCTAGAAATGGAAAATGAAAAATCATCTTCCATGAAGGTGATGAATCGACATATCAGGGATGTTGTCTTACTTTTTAATATAAAAGGGGATGAGAAGTGATTTGATTCCTAATATTCAATTAAAACAATAAAATTTATTTATATGTATTATATTTTAGTTATCATTTCACTTTGGATAGTGGGGGAAAGGATGAGGTAGAATAAAGAGAAAATTTAAAAGAGAAAAAAGGATGATTTTACCTTTAGAATATTGCCTCATTGAGAATCTCCTTAAGACACATGAGTTTGGTCTTTTGTTGAGACCAAAATCTCTTATAAATAGGGATTATTCTTGGGAAGGGTATTGGGTATAATTAATACAATCTATAAATCTTATAAGGTGTGAGGAGAAGGGTTGGTGAGGGTCATATTTATAGGGTGAGGAGTGGGGTGTTTTTGATTATTTTATTCATTTGTTTATTATTTTGGATCAGAACTATCAATGGTGTTGATTACCATGACTAAATACAGTAAATAGAGAATGAGAGTTCGAGATAATGGGCACTTACATCATCTATGACTCAACCATTAATGAAAATTTCATTTATTTACTCAAAATGCTAAATAATGTAAATTACCGTATTTCACTATTCACAAAAAATTCAACTATTTTAGAAAAATAATAAAAATTAACCCTAACAATTTTTTATGTCTAGAAATAAAATATGGATTCCATTTTAGGAAAATATTTTTCTAGATATGAGAAATTAAATTTTTAATTAAAATCATCATTTATTCAAAAAATACTGATTTTAATATTATAACTGATTTTATAAAACGTTGAAAAATAAAATAAGGTATCATAAAATTATATTTTAATTATAATACAACAACATATTAATTTAATAATATAATTTATGAAAATAGTGTATCTTTTTAGTCATTATATTAATTATTAAATTGTAAATAAACATTTACGTTTCACAAAAATACCAACACTTAATTTATCATTTTTATAACATTTATTTATTTATTACATGATATAAATATATCATATTTTCATTTATAAGATACATTAATTTAATTTATACATTTATAGGTGAGGCTAATATTCTAACAAGCATATTACTATTCCTAACAGTCACATTATTATTCCAACAGTCATGTTACTTTTCAGAGAGTCAGATTTCTAGTGGACATAAGGGTTTACTACTTCCTATAAATACCACTTATTCCATTCATAAATAAATTATATTTTATCCCAAGGTTATATGTACTTTAATCTTATAAATTAATATTTTATTAATAACATTATGTTTTATTTCTATATCTTTTTTGTTGACTGCGGTTATTCTAGTGGAACGAGCTTATCCAAATTTTCATATTCTTATTATCATATTTTCTATTTATTACCCTAATGTAATATTTTTAATTATTATTGGTTTGTTTTCTAACTAAAGTATCATTTTTCATTTATTAGAATAATTTTTTAATGGGTTCTCTATATTATTTATGAGCTTTATACTACATGACATAATTATAAGAAGGAAAATTTCATTGATAAAATTCTAGGTCGTTAAACACAAGTAGGAATTCCACATGTTTTGGTGTAACCAGAAATTCCTTTTTGCAAGCATGTGTAATAAACCATAGACTTTAAGATTATCATTAATGTATTTCATGACTCACTTACTTATATTTACTGACCAAAATCATCATTCCATATGTTTCTGGGAATTAGGGTATGTTGGATGTGTCGTGATTGACATTTCATTAATGGATAAATTATGGAAGGATTAGTCTCTTCTATATTTATGAAAGCTGATATCTTGGCCATTTTATTGGAATAGAACCATAACATTAAAATTATATAGTCATGGTGTAATGATGTGTTCATTTCATAGAGTCAAAGAAAGACATATTGATCATATAGGTTGGTGACATGGATTTGAAACCTTCTTGATGAGATATTGTGATAAAATGATTAAATAACACAGTGAGTGTTCGTATGTGGATTTCAAAAATGTGACATTATGTTCTTTCTCTTGGGTGTCTTAACCCATTTCTAGATAGTAATCATACACTTTAGGCAATCTTGATTAATTCCAATGAAAAATAATCTTATAGGGTCACACACAAAGTGTTTCCATTGATCTCATTTAAATTCTATTTGAGTTTAATTAGTGGAATATATATTATTCTGAATTTCTAGTAATAATATTATTCAAGTAATATTAATCACATAAATTAATTAAATTTTTATTATCCGATATGTAAAAAAATATATTTATTTATTTTATGGAATATTTAATAAATATTTATTTGCAGGTCTTTTTATAAATAAAATGTTATTCAGGTGTTTAATAAATGAAAGAGGAGTTTGAATGGACCAAGACTTTGTTGAGTGAAAATTATTAATTGAAAATCTAGTTAAATAATATTTCTATTTCAAAAGTTGGTGCACACCAAAAAATAATAATAATAATAATATTAATAATATATATTATGAGGTTTATTAAAGGTAAAAAATGTTATTTAATGGAAAATATGAAATTAAATAATATTTTAACCTAAATTCTAACTCTATAAATAAGTGGTTATGTCTATATTGTATAGAATCCTAAAACTGAGAATAGAAAAATGTCGTGCACAATGAATTTTTTCTTGACTCCTCATTCTCTCTCCCTCTCGAGAACAAGAAGATTAAGAGATATTTCTTCAAGACAAATTAATTCGGGATCAATAATGAAAAATTCAAGACTTTCGAGTCAGCATGCTAGCTCACGAATATCGAGCGGTGTTGCTCAGTGTTCATAGTAGCACGTGTGGATCACCGCTAGAGGGATTCTATCCTTCAATCCTCATAGAGAAATGAATGTAATTAAAAAGGTTCTTTTTGTATGATCAAAATTCACTAACAAATAAAGTTTTTAATCTAAGGTATTTAAGTCTTCAAATATTAAGTAAATTAATTATAAATTTGATGTGAAATATCCTCACTCATGGTTTAGGGAAATAATTATTAAAATAAATTTTCATATATCACCCACAAACACAAGATTTTTCTATTCCATGAACCAACATTGGGTCTTTGATATTGATATAAAAAAGGTTTTAAATAAGACATAACGTTTAATCACCTTTTAAAAAACAATATGAAGTCTCTGAGAAATGAAATGTTATGTACTAGATATAGAGGAAAACATTTTACACACTATACCTCATCGTTTATTTAGATTATGTTGTATTGAATTATAGGAAATATATCTCATAGTTTTATTTAAAATTGTATAATCATCATCATCATTCTTTATTTTAAAGTAAGAAAAAATGTAAAGTACACATTGAGATCGAGTGAACTACGGGGTCGAAAATAATAGAGACTTAGAGAATCACCCCTATAAGGTTAACCCACTCAGGATTAAAATGGTTAATTTTATTGAATCAGGACATACCCATACCATGCACCACAAACTTCACCATATGATCTACCACTAGTTGCCCTGAAGACACGTGGTTCCCGGCATGGGGACCACCCACATGACCAAACGGGTCATCAGACTAATAACTATCCCCATAGGACAACACATGTTCTTTATAGTATTCTTTTTCCACACTCACAGACACTCTAGGAAACTTCCTATAAGGTCACCCATGATGATCACTACTCTTGTCTAGACATGCTTGACTGTGGAGTTCTAATCAGGTAGGTTCCTGAAATGAAAGTTTCGCCTTGTTGACATGATTCATATAATTTAGTCATTTATCCCTTTATAATTATGGGGTGTTACATTCTACCCCATTTAGAGAAAAATTTCCTCGTTATGGACCCTCTATCTTAACTCAGGCAGTGCCACTGCACTTAAGGCTGGGTTCCTACTCGCATACCAATGTAGTAATTAGGCCCCACTAATACCATAGACACCCTATTTTAATATGGTAGTCGTGTCCTACCCATCTTACTACTACTAGTTGCCTCACAGACACGTAGTCCCCTCCATAGGCCCCACCTACACTAATGACTGCCCCCACATGCCAACACATGTTCTTTCTAGTACGCTTTGTCCTCAATCACACACACTATAGGAAACTTCCATGAATTTCACCCATAATAGTCACTACTCCAAGAAAAACACACTTAACTATTGAGTTCTAAATAAGTAGGTTCCAAAAAATGAAGTTTTACCTTGTTTACATGAGTCACATAATTTAGTCATTTAGCCTTTATCATTCTAAAATGTTACTTTCACCCCATTTAGAGCACAATTTCCTCATTGTGGATTCTATATCTTAACTCAGGTAGTGCCACTACACTTATGGTTGGGTTCCTGATCTGATACTAATGTAACAACTGGGCCCCACTAACAGTATAGATACCCCTTCTTAACATGGTCATTTGGTCCTAGCCTGCTAGGTACCACCAATTTCCCCAAAGACACATGGTCCTCTCCATGAGGCCCACCAACATGCCTAAACAGGTCATCATATTAATGAATATCCCCAATGCCAACACATATTGTTTCTAGTGTGTTTTTCCCTCTCTCAAACACACCCTGGTAAACTTCCCAGAAGAACACCAATCCCGATCACTATTCCAGGAAAAGCATGATAATCTGTGGATTTCTAATTATGAAAGACTCTAAACAGAATGGTTCACCTTGTTGACGTGAGTCATATTATTTAGTCATCTAACCCTTTACCATTTTGCGGCGTTACAATAGAGAAAACAATCTTTATGTTGTAACTATCATTTTAATTATCTGGAGACTTATTTCAACAAGGTATAAAAACAAACGAAATTTGTTTTATCAAATTAAGTGTTTTAGTTAAGTAAGATGCTACAATAAATTTATATGAATCGTCGTATGAATGGCTATTGACACATTAAATGACCATCCAATTTACTATAAACAAACCCCCAAGGGGTTATGTACTAAGGCATGTAAAGAGTAGATTTGACATACAAGGGTCAATTCATACCAACCTGGGTTCAGTTATATGGTTTTCCATTACCAATTTATGGAGAAAACTCTCTATAAATTACAATTGACATCCCTTTTAAGTGAAACCCATTAATGGTTAATTTTTAAATATGTTAACACACCCTCACTAGGATTATCACATAGGCATAATATATCAAGACCATCCTACCAGAGTTGAGCTGAGAATATAAGGATTCAGTTTTATGGCCTTCCATTACCATGTTATAAAGATAGAAGACTTTATAAGTTAAAATGGACACACCATTTAACTGGAATCCATCACTGACCATTGGATTTATTAAGAAATAAAACTAACAATTAATAAAACCATTAAAGAACTTATTATTCAAATATATAATGGTAAGATCAACCTACAAGGTTTGAATCAAGCATATAAGGATTTAGTTATGTGGGTAGCCATTCCCAACTTATGGAATCAACTCTCTATAAATTATAATTGGAATCCCATTTAACTTCCATCCATAGGTAATGAATTGAATTTGTTAGAAACACATAAGTTAATTCATTAACTAATTTAAAACTATTTAATTTCTTTAATTCATTTTATGCTGGTTAAATAGAATGTCACCATCAGGCTATATGATAAAACAATTATTTTGATTTTTTATATCCCTAGGTCTTCTAGTCCCAACCCATAATCTTTTATGGGGTTCCATACTAAAACCCAAGGGTGATAGGAGGAATTTCCGATCCAAGATTATATGTGAGCCACCATCATAGGTAGAACCCAATGTGGGACTTGGGTTTGTACCCATCAACCCTCCACTGAAACTAAATACTGGACAATTGGGTCTCCCTTTCAGTGATAATGCATCAGATCCATCCATCTTTCACCATATTTTTCTTATCACTGGGACTCGCCTCTTGACCATCACTATCAAGAAGACTTTCGATACAAGGAACCATTGATTCACATGCTTCAAATGAGAAACTTCTAACACTATCAAACTAGTTTTATGGAATAATTTACCCTAAATCACACATTTGCTGCACCCTGGATCAGATACCACTTGATGGGTTGATTTCCTCCATTCCTAGGTAATCCAGGCCCAACACATAAGCCCTTCTGGGGTTCTATCCCAATACCCATGGGTGATACGCTGAATTTCCCATCCAAGATTAGATGTGAGCCACCATCCTGTGTGGAACCCGATGTGGGACTTCTGTTTGAACCCAAAAAACACCATTTAGATAGACAGAGACACCTTATTTTACCAACTATATAATATAACTATAACAATAAAATATCAAGGAGAGGATACAAGTATACAAGGATGGTAATCACACAAGATTGGTATATAGATAAGTATGCTAATGACATGTGAATCCTATGTGCCTGAAATTATGAATGAACACACTTATTCTCTTACCATACCAGGACAAAAGATAAATCATGTATGTAAATAACTATGAGAAATATGAATAATCACCCATGGTGAAATAACAATAAACTGCAATAACAAACAACATTAAAGAATGTATCATCCCTATAAACATGATCTTTCCCCAATGCATGGGTTAGTCATTCCCATACGTGAGATATTTACCAAGTTCCAACACATTTCCAACCTCCTGTCTACCAGTACAAAATAATAAAGCAAAGGAAGATAAACCTATTATGCCACTTTGTGTCATCCTGGGATCAGTTCAATCATAAGAAATTAAACATGAGGGTGACATGTACTCAAGTGAACCTCCCCGTATGCCAAATCCGGCCAACTACCAGTGATGTCCTAAAGTCGGTACAGTTGGGAGACTATGCTCTTTAGATTAGTACTAAATAAAGAGAAGGAATAAATAATTGAAATGAACATTTGAAGATCATAATAACCAGTAACCTGGGAAGTTCCAATGAAACAAATAAGGCTTAAACATAAGATGCCATAAACACAAGGTAGTCAAGTATATAGCTGGAAATATATATAGCAAGGCAAGACAGATAAAAGAATAAATAAAAGACCCAACTCTAGTAAGCTTCTTGAGTACATGATCAAACGACTTTTCCCATGAAATGTCTTTTCCCATAAGTTGTAGCAACAAAGAAGCACCATTAAAGTCCTAAACTATAGCAATGAGATCTGTCCAAGTACCAAATGGTGGCCTGAATAGGGTGTCATTAAATCTTAGTAAGACACCACCAATGGTGTCTAATTAATTCAACTCTGTGAGCATGAAACATAACCATGTGCAATATAACTATAATAGGGAATCAATAAAGTGGAGGTGAACCATGGAATAACAGCTTCTTTGGTATATGTTAGACTGTCTCTAATCAAAGGAATAATAATGTAATCATGAGACCCATGGATGTAAACCTAGGCTTCCTAGAACTAGTATCTAGATGAAATCATGAAAAGGAATTTGGACATTCCCATATATCAGAACCAAGGTAATCGAGTGATCCAATCCAAATCATTGCACTTTAATAAAGTGGGCTCTAATTAGGCATGAGGAACAAGCCCAAGGTAATCACAGGAAAACAAGATTGGGACGTAAAGAGGTAATCTAAGGTGTCCTATGTTTGAGAACATCATGCCGAATCCTCAGACCTCATCCCTGGAATTCTATTTTTTCCAATGGGAAAACAAAACATTTAAAAATTGGTTAGATGGCTTCATGGTCTGATATAGGATTCACACTGTGAATCATTTCAACTCGATCGTTTCATGGCCAGAACAGGTGGTTCATATCATGAACCATAGTTATGTAAGCTTAGGCTCACTATCACAACCTTTCAGAATGTGAACAACATCTTCAAACCATGAATTAATGCCACAATAGTGGTGTGAATTCTTCATAGAGCTAAAACAGAAAAAGGAAAATAAGATCAACAAGAGATATAAAAAGAATCCAAGAAAGCATTTCATTCCTAAAATCAATACTAGGAAGTAATATAAGGTATTGGAAAATCAAGGGACACTACAAAATATCATGGAAACGGAGGTGTTTTCTTTTATAACTGTTAAGTAGAAAGCACTAATAAAAGCCTCACCTTTATCAGTGCTATTATTAGTGCTAATAAAAAAATTAAAAAAATTTATTACTTTATATTAAATTATTATATTTATATTCTAAATTAATGTTTATTTATATATATTAATTAAAAAATTCATGTTTATAATTAATATAAATATGATATATTAATATATATTTTTTAATAAGTCAAATATATATATATAATGTTTTAAAAAAAATTATTTATAAGATTATAATTAAATAATTATATATTAAAATAATTATAAAATTATAATAAATGTTATTAAATAATAAAAATATTTATTATATTTATAATTATTTATTTATAATTATATATATATAATGATATATTTTTAATTATATATAAATACATTTTAAATATATTTAATTATAATTATAATTATATATATATATATATATATATTTAAAATAAATATATGCCTCCCCTGAATATGGTCAATATATATATAAAGACAGAGAGAGACACACAAACATAGACACCATGAGGATGATATTCATGGACATTGTCGTTATTTTTGTTCATATGATGCATGAGTATAATTGATGTTGTATGATCATAAGATTATTTGTGGACATGATTGTGATGTTAAGATTACCTATATTATGATGAGGCAAGCATATGTTATGTATTCATCATAAATGTTCATTTATACATATTGACACCCTTTATTATTCTTGTTGTCCATATATGTCATTTTTGGTGATCTATACCCTGCCAGGTATATATAATTCATTCATGTTATACCCATGAACCTATTATGTTCTCATAAATACTTATAAAATTATAATAAATATATATAAATAATAAATATAATTATTATATTTGTAATTTATAATTTATAATTATTTATGAATACATTTATATTTATTTATTTATAATTATAATTATAACTTAATATATATATATATATTTAAATAATTATAAATAACAATAAATACATCTATTATAATTTTATAAATATATATTTTTATATATTGATATAAATATATATATTATTTTATACAAATATTTATAAATATATTTATATATGTATAATTATATATAAATATTTACAAATATATTTATAATATTTATAATTTTATTATTATATATAATTATATAAATATATTTATAAATATATAAAAATATTTATAAATTTATATATGAAAATTTATAAATAATTTTAAATAATTTTAATTATATATATGTAAATAGTAATAATATTATAATTAATATATTTATTATACATAATTATAAAATAATAAATATAGTAAATATATTTATTATGATGTTACAATAATAAATAAATACTTATTCATTTATAATTATGATTAAAAATAAATATTTCTTTCTTTAAATAATTATAAGATTATAATAAATATATTTATTACATTTATAATTATAAATTGTAAATTTTATATAAATAACTTTAAAATATATTTAAATAATTGTAAAATTATAATAAATATATTTATTATAAGTATAATTATTTAAATATATGTACAGTTATAATTATAAACAAATATATATTTATTTAAATAATTATAAAATAATAATAAATATTGATAATAAAAAACATTAATATATTTTATAATTATTTAAATAAAAAGATATTTATTTTATATTTGTAATTATATTATAATTTTATAATTACAAATAAATATATATCTATTTAAATAATTATAAGATTATAATAAATATAATTAAAATATTTAAAATTTTATAAATATATACAGTAATATAAATAATTTATTAAAATTATTCATTATCATCGCTAAAAAAGACTAATAAAAACATTATGTTTTCTTATAAAGAAAATCTAACAATTCACCATCTTCCGTGCACCTTCAAGCCTTCGTGGAGCCATAGTGATGTCGTCACCGATCGTCTTCTCCTTATCCTTTGCCTCTGCCTCCGTCTTTGTTGTAGCCCACCTTTGTTGTCGCACACCATTGTCGTTCCCCTCAAGCTCTCGCACCTTCACCGCCACTTTCCTCAAGGATTCTTGAGAACTAGAACTACGATGTCGCCTCTCCTGCCCCCGCCACTGCCTCCGCTTCCCCGACCGCTGCCTTTGCTGCCCTCACCTTCGTTGTCACCTGCCCCACTGAAGGTACAATTCATGGAATGGTATGTTCCCATAATGAATTGATTGATAGGTTATTTAAAAGAATGAATCATTTGAGATTAGGGTGAATGATTGTTGGTTCATTGTATTCATTATAAACATAAACCTTGAGATGTAATAACCTTGTGTTTTGTTAAAGACTACTTTTAATTAAAAAATGTCTTTAGGACTATGCATTATGGATTATGTATTACACTATAAATGAAGATCCGGATTTGTTGACTACATTGTGATATTATTGATTAGGTTATAAAAAGTTTAATAGATATAAAATTAGATTTGTTCATACCACACTATTTATAGTTAAAGAGATCACTACTACAAAACCGACCTTTAACTGCGCTAGAATCAGCCTTTATCAGTGCTAGGAAAGTGGTGACTAACTTAATGCGATTAAAAGAAAATGGCTTTTATCAGTTCTAAAAATCACTAATAAAGGGTTGATTTTTTAGTTCTTTAAAAAGTACTAATAAATGGTGTCTTTTATCAGCACTTTTAAAATCAGTCATAAAATCATGATTTAGCTACGCTTTCATTTGCACTGATAAAAGTATGATTTATCAGTGCATTTTATTTACACTAATAAAAGTATGATTTATCATCACATTTAATAGTGCTGATAAAAATATACAATATCAGTGCCTATATAAGCACTGATAAATTATATCTTTATAAGAGACTTTAAAAGGGATCATAAATTATACTTTTATCAGCGTATTTAGTATCATAGATAAAGGTGAAACTGCAATGTGATGTTGTAGCACACTGCATCACCAGAAACAGGTGCAGTGTGTTGCAACACGACACAACATCACAAAATAAGATACAAATACAAGAAACAGAAACATAAATTACCAAATTAAGATATAAATACTGAATTTAAATGAAATAAATTTTCTAACAAAATACAAGATAAAGAAAACACTATTATAGAGTATGTAAATTATTTTTTACTAAAATTAATGTAAATTTTGAATAAAAAGCCACACTTGGATTCATTCCAATCACACTTTGAGTCGAATTAAGGTGTGGATGATTCCTAAATTTCAAAATTGACTTATGGATCATTTTCTTAATGTACAAAAAAATTCAGATTTTTTTTCTCAATTTTGAGTATGTCAGTTGTTTTTTCACTAATATTAATGTCAATTTTGAATAAAAAGATGTACACTGAGTCATATCGGTCACACTATGCATCAGATTGAGGTTCAGATAATCCCTACATGTCCCAAATGACTCATGGATTATTTTACTAACGTATAAAAACAATCAGAATTTTTTTCCTCATTTTTGAGTATGCCACTTGTGTTTTTACTAAAATTTCATTTGAAACTAGAAACGCGCACTTTGATACATACAGGTGGCATCGTGTGTGGGTTTGAAATGAGAATAATTCATACACCACACAAGGGAATTATTAATTATTTACCCAAATTATCAATAAAATTTGAGGGAGTTTTCTCAGTTTTTAGTGGGTGAATATTTTAAGTATGAAATGTCAATTTTAAACTCATAATGGACACTTTGGGTCATACCAGTCACAACGTGCATCCGATTGAGGTGAATCTAAACCCCACACATCACAAATGACGTCTAGTTCATTTTCCTAATGTAACAGAATAATCCAAATATGTTTTCTTAGTTTTGAGCTTGTTGGGTTTTTTTCACTAAAATTAATGTTAGTTTTGAATAAAAAGAGTCATTATAAGTCATACCGGTCACACCATGTTTCAGATAGAAGAACAGGTGGTCCTTGCATGTCCCAAATGACATATGGATCATTTTTCTAAAGTAACAAAACAATATGAATATATTTTCCCTGTTTTGAGCATGTCAGCTATTTTTTCACTTAAATTAATGTCAATTTTGAATAAAAAGTTGAACTTCAAGTCATACTGGTCACACTGTGCATCAGATTGAGTCGCTAAGTGTGTTTCCTTGGTTTTGAGTACGCCACATGTTTTTTTTACTAAAATTCCATTTTAAACTGCAACCACATAGAATAGATCTTATCTTAAGTGATAAGTGTTGTGTGCAATATTAAACTATTTTTCTCAACCAAAATCATGGTATGATCCTTATTTTACATCATTGCACAATAATTTTATTATTTTCAAGCCATGAATTCTTATCCTCCTATGCCTCAGTCATCGCCTATACCTCCTCCACGTCATTCTCCGACTCTGACACAAACTCTTTCTTCACCTCCGCTTCAACCTCCGCCTCCGCCTCTGCCTCCACCTCCACCTCTGTGATTTCCCAATAATTGTTTGGTTTACAAGTAAGAAATTCTAATCAAATTGACTTCGTCTGTTATTTTTTACCTTGAAAAAAAGATCAAAAATAATATATAAGAATTTTTACACTAATGCTTCACAACCTGAATATCTTTCAAATTTCATAAATCATACTAGATCGTAGATATAATAGGTAATCACTTAAATATTTTTCCAGTATACATTCTGAAAATAGTACGCTATTAAATCATCTCTAAATAAATTTATTTACTCATTTGAGTAACTTCATTGACAGAAATCTTGATATTACTGAGACAATATAGACAAAAAAATTATTGTGAAATATATTTAAGGAAGTTTTAATTACCTTAAGAAATTAACTATAGGGGGATGCTGGTTTTTTTCATGATTTATGATTTCTTTCATAATTTATCAAACATAATATCCACAATCGATTGAATTATCTTTTTTCTGACACTATAGAAACATTGAAAAATGAGTAATTTGTTTTGAAATGTTTTGATAGTTAAATAATTCTATATATACCTTAATTTGTTTCCATATGAAGTAATCTATTGTATTTTTCTTTTTAGACACCAACTTCATGCCATGATCTAGCCTGTATTGAGCGACCACCCTATCATAAAAAGTATTTCTCATTAAAACATAGATAGAATATATAATTTTATGTTTATCTATAAAATGATGATTTTAGTGTATTACATATTCATAATAAACATCATGTGTGGTCAGTTGGTTTCATATTCATGCATTGAATCCAAAAAAACATATTTGGGGTGTTTATGATGACTACTATCAGCATCGAGTGTCGCCAAAAAAACAAAAAACAATTAAATAATACAAAAATTAAAACTATATTTTATGTGATTAGATCATAGAGTTTTACCCTTGTAATGTAGTTATCAAAAAGAGTATGTTGTCTGATGATTTTTTATTAAACGCTTTGAGTAACTCGTTTTTTTATTCTCTATTTCTTCTTTATTGAAATTAATTTCTGGGATATAAATGCTACAGGGATTAATGAATCCAAATCATTCTTTGCATTATAATTCCTTTATATTTTTGTAATATAAATGCTTATACAAAATATGAATAGTTATTAACTTTAATAAACATATTTATCTCACTGTTTGGGCATACATATTATGAAAATATACCTTGTGCCTGTATTCACAACTAAGACACCCATCCATTCATGATTGAGAATCTCATTTAGAGACTTGTGTCAAATTCCTTATGTAAAGGAATCTCTATATATTTCTTCTTCATATTCAATGTAATATATGGTTTTATATTTAAATGTGGTCTTTGCATGAAGTTGTAATGATAATAAATATTTCTATGGAATTGGCGGAGAGAATGTACTCTTAAAAGGTCATTTTGTTTTCTTGGTCGATTGACTAGATTTTCTAGATTCTACTATTCGATTATCTGCTGCTTTATACATCTGTAATATCATACCTCACTTCATAACTTTTATCATCAACTATTACATATTTTTCACATAAAATTTTTTGTTAATGATGTACCCCATGTATCTTTATAAGATTAGATGGCCATGCTATGAATGCTCCCATAGCAGCTTCGATTTTTGTAATATCTAGACCATTAAGTGGAACATGAAACTCAGCAGTCGGCTCATACAATGCCTCAATCCCCACTCTCATGTGATTATTTTGGAGGGGTTGATTGTTTAGCTGGTATCCTGGGATATTATACATTGTACCCATCGTAACATGGTAGTACATGGGTGTTTAAAATTTAAAAACACATACAACTGTGCCCTATAGAATTTGAGTAATATAATGTTATGAGAATCTCTTTGATTAACATTTAGGAGAAAGAGTAATGAAAAAACTGATTACCCCAATTAAGTTATGCGGTTTGGGGGAATGATTGGCCTCAAAGCTAGTGGGATCATTTGGTTCTTGTGTGGATCTTTTCTCCACCACCGCTTCATATTTATCCTTTCTTATACATTGGTCTTCCAAACCAGAATGCAAAATAATTTCTTATAGTGAGTCTATTTGTGTGTACAATCATCTCATCATATTATATATATATTCTTGTGTTTTTACCTTCTCAAAATATGTTTTAGGAGATAGTACACAAACTAATCCTCTAACATGACCATATTGTTTAGTCCACTTCAATGTTACTAAAAGTCGCTTTTCTTCTTGTACGGTCGTTCTCAATTATTGTGTTTAAACCATATAAAAAAATATGAACATATTTATTTTTCTATAATATTGTTATAAATCATAACTAATAAAAATTATGTCATAATTATACATGCTTCCCATACTGCTTTTGTGTTATCATCAAATAATATACCCTTCTTATTTACACGAGCCTCCTTCCGCAGTACATTATGTGGGATAGAAGTGGCTTTAGATTTTGATTCAATAATGTTCATATAAAAAACGAACATTTGTTGTTTCATATCACAAAATTAAAATTTTTATTGTTTATTTAAAATACATACCTATTTATTCTATAATGAAGAATACCCCATCATTCCATTGCGATAAGGGGTGGGGGGGTTGGTTTTGATGGATGTTCTTTATTTTAAGAACACTTTTTCTATTTCATAAATTAACAATTATAAATCTAGTTAAATAAAATAAATAATGTAAAATAATATATTATCAACAACGATGCACCTGAAATTATTTCTCACTGTGATGATTACCGAAAGAAATCTATGTTTCTGGATTTATAATATGATTATATCTAAGTGGTGGGTGGGTATTTATTTTTCCCTCAGCATCCCAAAGATTTAACATCATCAGAAGAGTCTCGAAGCCTCTATGGGATTTTCCAGCATCCATTAAGAAAATTTTCTTATGGAAATATTCTAAAAATAAAAAAAAAGACTCCAAGGAATAATGAAAACTAAATAAACATTTAATTATATAATTTTCAGTAAAATAAAGAAAGTATGTTGTAACATTACCGTTATATCTTTCCAATGGATTTTTGTCATTACAGGTTGGACGTGGCACCATGAGTCAATATCAATAAGCACGTTCATCCTCATTGTGAACCAAATCTAACTAATGAATTTTGACTTGTTGGGGTCAATATTTTGGCCATGTCTATTCTAACCATCCTCAAATTTTATACCTGAACTTCATTCCATGATAATTTTATTCAAATCTATGACGTCGTATTGTTCTTTATTTTTTCATTCTTTTCATCAACATGTTGTTAATCCCCTAATAATTCCATAATTTCATCATTAATAGAATCTTATTTATCTTGATTGAAAACATCATCATATTCAAAAGTTATTTTCTACATGAGTAGTCAAACATTTAATTTATATTGAATAACAAACATGAAAAACACTCCATGCAAACAAGTCCACAATTTCATCCATCTTGGATGAAAATTGTGTCTTTCTTGAACAAATATATAATACTTTAAAACTAAAGTACAACTAACCTTCAATTCCTTTATTTAATCCGTCCTCATATTCTTGATTTCCTTCTATCTCTTGATGATGGATTTGAGGCTACTGATTCCCTCTTTTAAACTAGCCTTCCTCTCATCACTATTCAGGAGGTATGTGATCCATGAACATTGGAACCATAATGATTGGAGGAAGTCTAGTTTAAAAGAGGGAGTAAAATCCATCATCAAGAGATGGAATAAAATCAAGCATGTTAGGATTAAGGTGTCCTATGAACCTGGAATAATCGAATCAATAAAAATGTATCCTCAATTGTAGAGGAATTGGAATACCTCCACTATAATCGACTTGAAGAAATGAATCTCACCCCACCTACATTGGACATCACTTCTGTCTACTAAAGGATTCCTCACCTTCCAATTTTGTATATTTTTTTAATCCATCATAATAATGTACTTCCAATAACATACATCCCTTTAAAGGGTAAATTTTTCATCATATGCTCAGTATTGATCTATAATTTTTTTACTATAATAAACGAAATGAATCTACTCAATTCAATCAGAAATTTATAATTATGATATATAACCATAAAATCTTAGAGGAACTATAGAAAATTCCCATCAGTGAAAATTATACCACATAGCATGAATTAGATCTACAATTACCCCAGGGAATTTCCTAATTTATGACTAATAATGATATTATTAGTGGTAAAATATAACATTGGAGACTGGTATCCCCACAAATCAGTCATATTCTATGATGAGACTTTAATCATATTCTATGATTGGTCTCACTAAATATGACTTATAGAACATAAATATACAAACCATTAAATGTATATGTTAATCATTTTTTGTTCTCTATATAGTTATTCACCATGTTAAATGTCTTTTCAAGTTATTTTTCTATCCTATTAATTAATTAACTATCTATTTTCATTAGTAAATCTATTAATAAATCACATCTCATAGTTTTCTTAATCAACCTTCCAACCATAGATAACTCACTTTCTTTTGGAAAATACACACTTTATATGTTTTTTTGTATTTCTAAGTACATTTTTCAAATAATTTCTCAACTCTATCCAATCAAGGAAATTTCTAAAAAATTTGTTGAGCATGAATTTCTCACCAAATAAATTCTCTATCACTATTTGTAACCCATGGTTAATGTTTAAGAATAATATAGAATTAATTAAAAAATAAAACACTCACAACATGCATCCCTAAAATAATTTTTGGAATGTGACTTATTAATTCAATATTTTTTTGAATTCAATAAAAATTTATTCTCCAAAATCATAAATATAAATAACCCAATTCATGGTTTAATAATTTACATGAATAACCAAAATCCAAAAATCATGTTTTAATGTTTTTACACTTACCTTTGTCACAATATGTTCATCACCTGTAAATAAGGGCCACAACTTGGTATCCCCTAATCCATAAAAACCCTCTTAATTAAGCCTTTAGAATTAATAATTCAGTATATAAGATTAATTAAATTTTAGTAACTACTAAGATTTTGGAACCTTATATTATTCAAATGAAGAGAAAATAGAGGGGGGATGAGAGGTCTACATGTTAATGTTGATAGGAGAGTAAACCATCTATGTGTGCCTCTTGGAATAAATGGGCTAGACAATCAAATACATATGAAAGGAGAAAACGATGAAATAGAACCACACTCATAGTATTTTAGTAGCGATGAAAAGATATATAATGTTCTTTATGTTTATGAACAATGAAAAAAATGAAAAATACAGAACCCAAAACATCAAACAATGATAGAGGAAGAGTAGAAAATAACATACACTGGATTCTAGACTTAATTAATCCAAGGGAACATAGAGGAGTCACACCTATAACAGAATAGTTCTATGAGATCTTGAGACTCACCTGTGACTAAGTCATGATTAGGGTTTCTTTTAATAGATCAGGGACACTTTTGACAGCACTTTTAAAAAAGAGTGGATCAATATCCCCTTTACCAGCGCTAAATTTATAAGTGATGATAAATATGTCTTTTATATGTGTAACACCCCATGATTCCATGGTACCATTCTCTTTGAATAATAGAGCAGCATGTGTTGAACGCAACATCGAGTTCCAACACACCGTGACCAATCAAAGTAACCGTTATGAATAGTAATACCCACTTTTTAAAATTATATAAATTTTATATTTTATAATGGAATTCATTTTTGTATTCAGAATATTGAAATTATCCTATGTTGAATTTGTGGTATTTTTCCGCGAACATCCAATTTTCGATGAACAGTGAAAAATACTTAAAAATAACGTTTTTAATAAAAATAATTTATAGTGATAAATTATACTATTGAGTGGTTTTAAAGTATAATTAGAAAATAATTTTACCATTTTATCCAATTCTGGTCATTAAAATTAATTTAACTTTGAAATTGTACATATACAATTGTCAATCTTTTGATTGATATTGTTTCTTAAAAACACGATGATTGTTTTGAAAACAGGAATTAATTATAAAATTAATTAATGAAACTTATATGTTTGGAATTTTTCAAAATAGACATCATTTTTGAATTCATAATATCAATTATAGATTACTGTGAATTTTTGGTATTATTCTGAGAAACATCAATTTTTTATGAAAAGTGAAACAACTAAATGGTAGTTAAAAAACTAATTTTCTGTTTAAATGAATCTTTACCACTTCTGTGAATTTAATTTCAAAAATACGACATACATGGTTTTAATTATTAAGTAAAATGTGGTTCAATGAGATAAAAATAATTTTTGGTGAATAGTAACTTTTAACTTTTATTAATCACGATAAAAGGTAATTAGTGTAATTTAATGTAAATATAATGTTATAAGAATATGAAATTACCTTTACATATGTCATAACCTTATTGGATGAGTCATGGCCAACCAAGACAATACATGGGTCAACTTTGGGACCCCATGGAACCACATGGGTAAGAAAATGACATTAATAACTTTTGATTTAATGTAAAAATAAAATTGTCACAAACATGTGTTGTTTTACTAATAAAATTATTACATGGGGTTATATAAGTTAACTTTTTGACTATAAATATTAATTGAAAGATAAAATTATTTCCTACAGCATGGAAATTTTTTTATAATTTTTAGAAATTACATAAATTAAATATTTTATGACACCATGATGATGTAGCAATTACCTCATTAATTAACGATTTAAATAAAATGAAAAGATAATGTAAAATCTAAGAATTACACTTGTCAAAACCATATTGGATGAGTATATTTCGATCCCTTATCACCTTATTCAAGAAATATATCATTGTGTGACCTTTAAAATATGAAAATCATTTCATAATAATGTAACATTTCATGACATTCCAAGAGTGCCCCTCCTCTCCTCTTATAAAAGGCCCCCACCTCTACCACTTTATTAACACCTTCAAAGACATTTGTCTCAGAAAAAATCTACCCAAATACTCTCTCAACTTCCCTCTATTACACCTACAAGCCTCACATTGGTCAAAAGTCTTCCCATGGATGCCTTTGGATCAAATCAAAAAGAGTTACCCGATTTTAAGGTAATTTCTTCTCTTAAGTTCTTTTGTTTTATTTTTCTTCTCCAACCACATAAACTCTTTTTATTACTTTATTTTGTAACAAAAACAGTATCATAAATATACTAGGATGTTGTTATTATAATTATTTGATTTTCATTTACACACACCTTCATCTAATGGTTAAAGAACATACTGTTTCTATGGGTGGCGAATTACTGCCTCACGAAATGATGATTGTTCAATATTATTTTCACACCTCTCATGGTGGCCATTATTATGACACTAATTCTATATATGATATATATTGTGTTTATGTTTTCTTTATTCTTCTTTATTTTTCATTTATGGCATACCTTTATGATTTCCATTATGTGTAAACGAGATAATTTCATTTTAGGAAGTGCGGACTACCGCCCCCTCAAAGTGATTTGAATCGTTAATGCCATATGTGGGATGTATAAAGGATGGGGTAAATGATATTATATATGGTATTATACTTGAATCATAATATACCTTTATATAATTATGATTTCATTCCATTAAATATGAAATTTAAATGAATGTAGTGTTCATGCGTACGTACGGCTTATTGTCTCCATGAACGGTACATTTCATTTCTTACCCCTAAATGTTATGTAATATTATAAATGAATGTATATAATTGATATATATTATATATATGATATCTAAATCATGAATATATTTCAGGATATAATGGATATTTTACCAGATGAACAACATGTAATTATAAGTTGTTTATTTTTTACTCAAGTACCAAGGATCGACAAAACGTCCGTTGTTAAATTAAATGATTACATAACAATCATAATATGATAATAAGTGATATAAAATGAATAATGAACTTGAAAAATGTTCTTAAGCAAGTATAAAGTAACTCTAGTTTATTATTCAGGAGATTAATGAACGATCGAGTCAAGTCGGACACGAGGTAAGGGACTTCATCTCAATCTCCTTTCATCGAGGCATATTTTGTTTTATACACTACTTTATTTTATACGGTGTATAAACAACTATGAAATTTACTTTTATTCAAAAGGAATATTTTTATATGAAGCGTTTTTACTAAAATACAAATCGAATTCTTTTGTCTTACGTATGTGGCGACAATGACTTCTCCACCACCAAGACCATTATTTCAGAATCAGTTTCCTCTACAAGCCATAACATTTTTAAAATGAAAAATAAATACCATGTTTTAATATTCTTTTATTTTGGTA
Source organism: Viscum album (assembly GCA_963277665.1). Classification (NCBI taxonomy): domain Eukaryota; kingdom Viridiplantae; phylum Streptophyta; class Magnoliopsida; order Santalales; family Viscaceae; genus Viscum; species Viscum album. Next base: position 92,126,082 of record OY728131.1, read on the forward strand.
ATGAAAATGGTTTTGATAATGTTTTGTTATATCAAGGTGTTGTATTGATATCTTGTGATTTAAATTTGGATATGTTATGTTTCCTTTCTGCATGTTTTATGTGGTACGAATATGTTATGGTTTCTGATATGTTTAAACATGTTCATATGAGGAATGCATTGGACATAATATGTGATGGGTGGAGCCTGTTATAGCTCCTCTATGCATCGGTAGGTCTCATGAGACAAACTAGTGTCTTGGCATGAGGAATTGAAAAAAATCTTATTTGTAGTCTTGCCACGGGGCCTTGGCTACGTGGATATGATAGTCTAGAATAATGCACTCCATCATTATGAAAGTGGTTATTAATATTTCATGTGATTATTCGAATAGTAGAATATCCATGTGAATAAGTAAATGGAATTATTTCTTTTTTATTTTTCCATATTATAATAAGGTTCAAGTTTAAAAGGCTTTTGTTTTAGTTATACATTGTCTTAAATGTTTATGTTTATTTATGAAAGTTTCTTCTATATTGTTATCCTTACTGAGCATCTGAGCTCACCCCTTTAAATGTTTTAATTTTTCTAGGATGTGAAGAAGTATTTTATAAATGACATGTAGGGATAGTATGGGGGGATATGAAGACACGATTTTTTTTGTAGTTTTGTTTTACTTTATGATGTAATGTAACATTTATGAATGTATATAGTGTTTCCAAGGCTACTAAACTAATCGGTCTTTAGAGACTTGATCTTTTGTGATCATGAAAATTTTATGTAAATAATGCACCGACTCTAGGTAACTGGGGTTGGGGCGTTACAGTTGGTATCGGAGGCAGTTTAGTAATAACCTTGGAAGCTAGATTTAGATAAACTCTTATTAGAGCACATAGCCCTAAGATAGACTTTGAGGATTAATATTTAAGAACTACCTATAATTTTGGTAAAGTATAGATTTTGTGTATTTTTTGAGAAATACATCCCTGTCTGGATACGAGCAGGTAGAGGCAGCTCTGGAATAGATGTACCCAGCGGTAAAAACCGAAAACACCACTTTGAGCTAGACTTGAACGAGAACTGGTGCACGACAATGGGCCTTGCTGCACTCTTGGTTATGACACACCCAGGGGATATGCTTAGGATAATTCTCATTTTCATTACAAACCATTATGAAGGGTTTATGAGTATATACCTCCTTAAAGAAAACATTTTTATGATTATTTATTATATCCATAAACTGTTCAATTTATGTAAAGTGTTTTACAAGTATGGAATTATGTATTTTGATTCATAAACTGATCTAGTTTATGCCATTGTTTAGAAATGGAACCTAGTGGAAGGAATGGAAATCGAATCAATGCACACACTCCATGTAGGGATTACCCTCCTGCTCAAGATAATTATAGTGGATCTAGTGATACAATGGGTGTGGATCATCTTATCACCTTACTCGGACAACTCACTTAGGTTATGAATAATAACCATACTCGTATGGAGAACCCTGATCCGCAGCATGGAGGATCAATTTTAGATCGCTTCCTGAGATAGTAACCACCAACATTCAATGGATGTAAAAATCCCTTAGTAGATGAGCAAAGGATAAATTAATTAGTGAAAATATTCCATGCCTTGGGGAGTAATGAAAGGGAAAAGGTTATCATGGCAGTTTACCGCCTCACTTGAGATGCTGATCAATGGTGGTCATTGATTCAAAACACAAAGGAAGAAGATGAAGTATCAAATATAGATTAGAGGGTGTTCAAAGAGATTTTATTAGAAAAATACATCCCTCGTGACCATAGAGCATATATGGAAAGGCAATTTCTGAGTCTGAGACAAAAGGAGGATGAGAATGTCACGAAGTATGAGTCTAACTTTACAAGGATAGCGAGAATGCAGCAGATTATATATGTAACCCAAGAAGTAAGATTGATCGTTTCATTGATGGGTTAAAACCATTTCTTTGTCGAGCTTTAGTATCACAATCATTCTCAACGAATGAAGATATAGTCTCATGTGCTATCAAGACAGAAAAGAAATTCTTTAAATCTTATGATAATAAAGTAAAGAAATAGAAGAAGAGAACGGTGGAATAATAGATAGATAGAGGGAAAAAAGGGAATAATGATTTTCCATTATGCGATAATTGTGGGAAAAATCACCCCGGTACTTTCCTAAATGTAATGGGAGTTTGTTATAAATGTGGAGAAAAAGGTCATCAGGCTCGTGATTTCTAGGGAAAGAAAGAGGCTATCAATGTTGAATGCTACAATTGTAGGGAAATAGGGAATTATGAAAATGAATGTCCTAAGCATCAGGGAAACATATCTCAGAAAAGGCCAAGGGATCAAGGCCAATCTTATGCCGTTACTATAGTCGAAGTGGATTAATTAATGTACTGGTTCTTTTGGACTCAAGGTTTATATTCTGCTTATAATAATAGTGTGATATATATAAGGATTTTATAGTAGTACTTGTTTTTGTCATTAAGGTTTTAATATGATGAAGGTAATCATATTTTTAGTATGTGACAATAAGAGAAACTTTACTTTTTTTGGGAAATCTGATGTTACAATTGATATAGGAATTTAGATACCTTTTAGAGAATGTCTAGACAGAGGTGTTTTTGATAAATATAAATGTTGGAATTGATTAAGTTGAACATTGGATAGTATTATTTAAGGTTAAAATATTTATGAAGATTATTTTAGGAATATTATAATACTATAGTTTTAGGAAAAGGACAACCTGCAGGTTGGGGGATAACCCGTCGTGTCGGACAGAGCTGCAAGAAATGAACTCACAACCATAGAGCGACATGCCTTTATTACCTAACACTAGCCTACAGGAATTCTCTGGTTATGAAAAAATAGTTTTCTCTAATCTAAATGGTATATGTTAATATTTGGATCCTTGTACGATTAGGATAAATATAATATTTTTTAGTTCTATTATCATTTTGAGGGAAAGATGAGTTTGTGTTAGAAATTAGTTGAAGGTTGAAACTCTACTTATCTAGTATATATATATATATATACCTCCCACTTATTCTATGAATAAATTAATTCTTAAAGTTTAGGAAAGGGATATTAAAACAAAAAATGTGTTATCCTAATACCTTATGTTTTGTTGAACTGATGATATTTTAAATCAACATAGATTGAAGGCTGTGAGGCCCTCAATTTTACACATGTTTGTGATTGATGACCTCAATCACTCACTACTAATATTTTCACTTTCCCTCCAATTATATGTCTCTAATTTCCACAAATGTTTTCCTAATCGAGATCATAATTTGGTGGTGAATTTTTCATTTTCGTTTCCCTCCTATTAAGGCTAAATTTTATTAACCTTATTTCAGATGTGGGTTTTCCACTAAGGTATTTTCAATTTTCATGCTTTTATTTTTGAAGAAAAATTTCAAATTGCGAGGACACAATTTATTGAAGGAGGGTGTAATGTAACACCCCAAGCTTCCATGGTATGCTTCTCTTTGAATAATAGAGTAGTGTGTGATCTACGCAACATCGAGTTCCAACACACCACGAGCAATCAAAGTAGATGTTATGAATAGTAATACCCACCTTTGGAAATTTTATAAATTTTATATTTCAGAATGGACTTCATTTTTGGATTCGTAATATCAAAATTAGCCTATGTTGTATTTTTGGTATTTTTCCGAGAACTTCCCATTTTCGATGAATACTAAAAAATACGTAAAAACTTATTTTTTTAATCCAAATAATTTATAGTGATATATTATAATATTTTAGTGGTTTTAAATTATAATTAGAATATAATTTTACCATTTTATCCAATGGTTGTCATTATAATTAATTTCACTTTGAAATTGGACATAAACAATTGTCAATCTTTTGATTGATATTGTTTCTTAAAAACATGCTATTTGTTTTGACAACAAGAATTAATTGTAAAATTAATTAATGCAACTAATATTTTTGGAATTTTGTAAAATAAACACCATTTTTTATTTTGGAATATCAATTATAGCATAGGGTGAATTTTTGGTATTGTTCTGAGAAACTTCAATTTTTGATGAATAGTGAAACCACTAAGTGGTAGTTAAAAAAATAATTTTTCATTTAAATGAAACTTTACCACTTCTGTGAATTCAATTTTAAAAATCCTACATATATGGTTGTCATTAGTAAGTAAAATGTGGTTCAATGAGATGAAAATATTTTTTGGTGAATAATAAATATTTTGTTTTATTAATCGTGATTAAAGGTAATTAGTGTAAATTAATGTAAATATAATGTCTTAATAATATGAAATTATCTTTACATTTTTCCTACCCTTATTGGATGAGTCATGGCCGACCAAGACAATCCATGGGTCTACTTGGGGACCCCATGAAGCCACTTGGGTAAGAAAATGACATTAATAACTTTTTATTTAAAGTAAAAATAAAATTGTCACAAACATGTGTTGTTTTACTAAAAAAATTATTTCATGGGGTTATATAAGTTAAAATTTCCACTATAAATATTTATTTGAAAGATAAAAATATTTCCTACATTATGGTATTTTTTTTATAATTTTTAGACATTAAATAAATTACATTTTTTACGACACAATGATGATGCAGCGATTACCTCATTAATTAAGTATTTAAATAAAATGAAAAGATAATGTAAAATATAAGACATAGAATTGTCAAAAACCTATTTTATTAGTATATTTCGAACCCTTATCACCTTATCCTAGAAATATATCATTGTGGGACCTTTAAAATCCGAAAGGCATTTCATAATAATTTAACATTTCATGACATTCCAAGAGTGGCCCTCCTCACCTCTTATAAAAGGCCCCCACCTCTACCACCTTATTCACACCTTCAAAGCCATTTGTCTCATCCTACCTCTGCCCAAATACTCTATAAAATTTCCTATGTTACCTCTAGAAGCCTCAATTTGGGCAAAAGTCTTCTCACGGAATCCTTTGGCTCAAATCAAAAAGAGTTACCCGATTTTATGGTAATGTCTTCTCTTATGTTATTTTGTTTTATTTTTCTTCTCCAACCCCTTAAACTCTTTTTATTCCTTTATTTTGTAAAAAATCAGTATCTTTAATATTCTAGGATTTTGTTATGAGAATTATTTGATTTACACTTACACACACCTTCGTCTAATGGTTAAAGAACATTCTGTTTCTATGGGTGGTAAATTACTGCCTCACGAAACAATGATTGTTCAATATTCTTTTAACACTTCTCATGGTGGCCATTATTATCACACTGATTCTATATATTATATATATTATTTTTATGTTTTCTTTATTATTATGTATTTTCATTTATGGAATTCCTTTATTATTTCCATTATGTGTAAATGAGATAATTTCATTTTAGGATATGAGGACTACCTCCCCCTCAAAGTGATTTGAATCGTTAATGCCATATGTGGGATGTATAAAGGATGTAGTAAATGATATTATATATGATATTATACTGGAATCATAATATACCATTATATAATTATGATTTCATTCCATTAAATATGAAATAGAAATGAAAGTAGCGTCCATGCGTACGTACGACTTACCGTCTCCATGAACGGTGCATTTCATTTTTTACCTCTAAATGTTATGTAATATTATAAATGAATGTATATACTGGATATATATTATTATATGATATCTACATCATGAATATAATTCTGGATATAGAGGATATTTTACCCCATGAACAACTTGTAATTATAAGAAGTTTATTTTTGACTCAAGTACCAAGGATCGACAAAACAACTGTTATTAAATTAAATGATAACATAATGATCATAACATGGTAATAAGTGACATAAAAGGAATAATGAACTTTAAAAAGATTCTTATTAAAGTATAAATTAACTCTAGTTTATTTTTCAGGAGATTAAAGAATGATCGAGTCAAGTCGGACACTAGGTAAGGGACTTCGTCTCAATCTCCTTTCATCGAGGCATGTTTTGTTTTATACACAACATTATTTTATACGGTGTATAAAACCATTTGACATTTACATTTATTAAAAAGTAATCTTTTTATATGAAGTTTTTTTACTAAATGGAAAAAGGAATTTTTTTGTCTTACGTATCCGGCGACAACAACTTCTCCGCCGCCGTGACCATTATTTGAGTTTTGGATACCTCTACAAGCCATAACTTTTTTAAAATGAAAAATATATACCAAGTTTTAATTTTCTATTATTTTGGTATTGAAAATGGTTTTGATAATGTTTTTTATATCAATGTGTTCTATTGATATCTTGTGATTGAAATGTAAAAATGTTATGTTTTTTTTTATGCATGTTTTATGTGGTATGAATATGTTATGGTTTATGATATGTTTAAACCTGTTGATATGTGGAATGAATTGGACTTAATAAGTGATTGGTGGAGCCCGATATAGCTCCTAGATGCAGCGGTAGGTCTCATGAGACAAACTAGTGTCTTGGCACGAGGCCTTGACAAAAATCTTATTTGTAGTCTTGGCACAAGGCCTTGGCTACATGGTTATGATAGTTTGGAATTATGCATTCCACCATTATGAAAGTGGTTATTGATATTTCATGTGATTATTAGACTAGTAGAATATCCTTGTGAAAAAGTAAATGGCATTATTTCATTTTATTTTTCTATATTATTTTGAGGTTCAAGTTTAAAAGGATTTTGTTTCAGTTATACATTGCCTTAAATGTTTCTGTTTATTTATTAATGTTTCCGCTATATTGTTATCCTTATTGAGCATCTGAGCTCACCCCTTTCAATGTTTTAATTTTTCCAGGATGTGAAGAATTATTTTATGAATGACCTACAAGGATAGTATGAGGGGATTTGAAGACAATATGTTGTTGTAGTTTTGTTTTACTTTATGATGTAACGTAACATTTATGAATGTATCTAATTTTTCCAAGGCTACTAAACTAATCGGTCTTTAGAGACTTTATATTTTGTGATCATGCCAATGTTATGTAAACAATTCACTAACTCTCAGTAACTAGGGTCGGGGCGTTACAATAGATGCCTTTTAAGCGCTGATAAATCTCATTATTTTTCAGCGCTAACATTTTAGCGATGATAAATATATCTTTTAACAGTTATTTTTTAGTGCAGATAAAAGTATTATAATTATAATTATTTAAATAACTTTATTATAATTTTATAAATATTTAAATATATACAATTATTTCTTTATAAATATATAAATAATTGTTTAAAAAACAATAATTATTTATTTATAATAATTATAAATATAAGAAATAAACATTTATAGATATTTTTATTTATAAATATTTATTTACAAATATATTTTTAACATTATTAATGGATATATAATCTTAAATACATGCATTTTCAAAATTAGTGAAATTCAATAATTCAAAATCAGTACACATTAAAAATATTGAAAAAATAGATAAGTTTTATTAATTAAATATAATTTATTAAAAAAATATGGATGTATATACATTGAAGTGGATGAATATTTATTAAAAATACTAAAAATAGTAAATAAATATATATAAATAAACAATATAAAATGATAAAATTCAATAGTAAAATAAAAAATAAAAAACATTAAAAATTAATACCCTAACTGTAGTATTAGAAACAAATAAATAAAATTTGTTGATTACAAACATAATATATATTAAATTTATCATGTTATAATAAAATTTTAAAATATACCAAAATTTGAATAAATTACATAAATATTAGGTGTATGTGTTTCTATATATTTCATAAATATATTTATGTGTGCGTTTGTGTATAAAAATTCATTAACACACACATTTGTGTGTGTATATATATATATATATACGTGAAATAAATGCAACTCATGATGTTTGGTATAGGCTAAATTAAAAAATTAAACAACATTAAAAATGAATAAGACATTAATATGTTTTTAATTAAAATTTTATACATATTATACCTATGTATTTTATATATCTATATTTAATATATACTATTTATTACTATTAATAGTCTATATATATTTATGTTAAATTTATTCATTTCTATCAATAATTATTTAATTAATAAAATGTTTTATATTTTTCTTAATTTACTTATTCTATTTTTATTTGTTTAACATTTTATTTAATTCTAGCACTTTATCAACACTAAAAAGAATTGATAAGGTTAAACTTTTATCAACACTAAAAATGTGTTTATAAAGGGAAGTTTTTATCAGTTCTATAAATAAAGCACTGATAAAAGTTTCCTTTATCATCGCTAAAATAAAGCACTGATAAAGGATTCCTTTTATAAACGCTAAAAAAGCACTACTAAAGGATTCCCTTTACCAGTGCTTTTTTATCACTCATAAAGGGACACTTTTATTAACGCTTATTTTATCACTGATAAAGATGAACATTATCAGTGATTTTTTCAACAAATGATAAATGTTAGCACTATTATAGGTGTGTCTTATAGTAGTAGATGGATTGTGCTCTACTTTTTATATAAGTATAAATTTTGAATGGATTTTATTGTATTTCTCTATGTTACACCATACTAAAGGTTATATCTACTGAATTGAAGGAATTAATAATCCTTCAAACATAGAGGTTGTAAAGTGATAATAGGATATATACTTTCACCCTATTTTTTGTCTTTGAAAATATAATATAGTGGATGGAAAAGTATCATGATCATAGTGGATATGAATAGGTAATGGCCATTGATAAATTCTTATGAAGTGAGGGTAAGGAGTTTGGGAATTATTCGATGAAGAGTGTGGAATTTTAGATAATTGATAGAGGAACATAAAGAGAAACATTGTATAAATTTAGAGATTATTTTGTTATTATTGATCAATAAAGCTAATGATTATGTGGAATAATAAGGAGTTCATCAAATTTCAGGAATATGTCTTAAAAATATCTAATAATATTGTTTTTTTATTTCTTGTTTTGATTTGTAAGGATAAAACTCATACAATTGAGGGGCGGTGAGTGTCTATTCTATAATAAAGAAGTGAAAATTTATCTTTTGGTGTAGTTGTAAACAAAAAGGGATAATGATTTTGTTCTGTACCTTATACAATCAGTGAACTCAATGGATTTTATTACTTCAATAAATAACTTACATGTACTCCTTGGATATATATTAATTTGTGTGAACCAAGAAAAATTGCTTGCATCATGTACTGTATTTTTTTATAAGGTTAAATTATTGACATTGGGACACCTACCGGTAATCGTTGAATACATTTTCAATGGTTGTTAAAATACCGAAAGGGAAGAGGAAATATTCCTAGTGATTTAAAAGATTCCATAGAAAAAATAACCCCCAAGTAAATCCCATAAAATTTTGAACACATTGTTACCATGACTATAGGAGATAAAGTTAATGGAGAAGTAGGGGAAAATAAGATCAAAAGAATAGATAAGGACCACTTAGTTAATGAATACCTTGCTATTGAATAGTGAATAACCAAGATTAAAGTTGAGATGAGGGGTAGGGAATGGGTGGTCTTCATGAGGAGAGTCATTAAGTCTTCTAGAGAACCTGGGGAGTGAAATTATATTCCTCTTATTAAATTCATATTTTTAAAATTAAAAAATTTCATATCCTAAAATTATTCATGGGATCTATACATTTCCCAGATCCCTATCCATACAGTTCATGAAAATATCTTCCTCAAATGTGAGAACACCCGTTTTGTTAATTGGATTTCAAACTATGAGTTTTAGTGATTTGAAAGTGTAAAAAATGTAGGAAATGTTTTTTTATTTCTGAAGTTATAAGTTAACCCTTGTGTTCTATATTTAAAACCACTTTTGTAGCCTTGGTTAATTATTATATCAATGTTTTGGGTTGTTTAAATATTTTATGATTTCCAAATGAGACGGATTTTTTAAAAGTGTGTGTTTTCCGATGTCGATTGGATTTTAAAGCTTATTGTGTCTTTTAATTTTATTCAATGTCCATTTAAAGGGTAGTGTGAATTACCATTTTAGTTTCAAAGGTGTTTTAATAGTTTCTCTTGACCGTGTGATTTCTTCCTTGTTTTTATGGTTTTTTTTTTCAGATTTTTTGAAAAGGGACTATGAATGGTTTTTAAAGATGGAAAAAACCTAAGCGTGATTTTGAAGTGTTTTCAAACTATTTTAATAATAAGTTTGAAAAATTTTCTCAAATGAGAACATTTAGAATGGTTTGTATTTTAAACTCTAAGAATGCTTGAGTTTTAAAAATGGGGTTTTATGCCACCATGCCTAGTTTTGTGGAAATGGTTTGTTTTAAAAAAATTATTTAGAAAACAATGTGATAGTTGGAAACCTATTTGAGTTTTGAAATGTGTATTTCATTTTTTATGGCTCATATCGCTTCCTTTGAATCTTCTGAGAGGGACAACGGTTGGATGGTTACCCTAATTAAACATATTTTGTTTATTTATTATGTTAAATATTAATATTCCCAAATAAAATATGATGGATATGAATAAAGAATTTATGGATGTCAATCATATGATAAATGGGTATTAATATGGAGTGAAAGAGTTCATCAAGTTTGGAAAATATCGTGCATATGACCCTTCTCAAATCCTTTGTCCATATTCACATTGTTTTTATTCAGGACTAATTAGTCTAGAATTGTTAGAAGAACACTTGATCTATGAGGGAATAGATCAAAGTATTAAATATTAGAATAAACATGGGGAAAATGTGAATATAGCCAGTGGTTTGGATAAAAATTCATTTTATGGTTCATCTTATATGATTACAATTGTGAAAGATGAAGAAGACCACATTGAGGATGTGATTACAGATGTAAATGATGATGAAGATCAGATTGAGGAAATGACAAGGAAAGTTGAGATGAACTTCATGATTTCCCAAAATTGTTTTAGATGATAATGATTTGTGCAAAGAATACATTGTATGTTGGTTGCATTAAATATATAGCATTGTCAGCAATAATGAAGTTATATAATTTGAAATCATGCAAAGGATGTAGTGACAACAGTTTTATGGAACTACATGCTCCCTTTCATTACATTATCCAAGAATATAATGAGCGCCCTTACTGAACATACGATTCCAAAAAAATTATACGATCGATAGGAATGATCTACGAAAGAATGCATGCCTGCCTGAATGATTGGATACTATTTTGAAATGATGAAAAATCACTTAATGAATCCCCAAAGCGTGGTGCTTATCGATACAAGAAAGATGAATCCAGTCCTAAAATGTCGTATGTTACTTTACAACCACTAAAAGGATTAGATGTATATTTGGAAGCGAGGAGACTACATGGAAATTGATTTGGAATTCAGATACAATAAATGAAGATGGGAAACTAAATCACCTGACACACTCTCCTCAATGCAAGAGAATTTACCTTGTGTATCCTGAATTTGGAAACGATCAGACAAACCTTTGTCTTGCATTATCTACAAATGGAGTTAATCCTTTTGGATTTCAAAGCAGCAATCATAGTACATGGATGGTTATAGAGGTAAATTATAACTTTCTACCATGGTAATGAATGAAATGAAAATACATCATGTTATCTATGCTTATATCAAGACTAAAACAACTGGGTAACGATATTGGTGATTATTTGGATCAATTTATCGAGGATTTGAAATTATTATGGGATTCAAGTGTTACGTTGTATGATTCTTATAGAAATGATGATTTCACAATGTGATTCATGGTGTGCAGGATGATAAATGGCTTTCCTACTTATGGAAATTTGTCAATATATATCATCAAAAGAACTCAACAGTGTTCTGTTTTCGAACAAGGTACACCGTCAATTGGGAATAAATATTCATCAAAGACTTTGTTTCTAGGAAATCACATATTTCTACTCCGATGACATAAGTACCGATCATGGATAACATCATTCGATGGATGTTCATAGGAACATACAACATCGTCTCCATTAACAGGTGATCAATTATTTGTGAATGTAAAATATGTGGATACTGCTTTTGGTAAACAGTTTTTGAAAAAAAATTATGAAACCTGGTTGGGAAAATATATCAGTTTTTTTTAATTACCATACTAGAATTTTCAGTTTGTTATACATTTTCTTGATGTTATTCATGTTGACAAAATTGTATGTGATAGTGTCATGGAAATGATTCTAAATTCACCTGACAAAACAAAGGATGTAATTGAGGGTAGGTTGGACATGGCTGACATGGGAATACAAGAAGATTTGGCACCAGTAAAGGGTGAAAAACAAACTTTTATTCCTCCAGCTTCTTACACTCTTTCTACGAAGGAGATATATTAATTTTTCAACTTATTGTATAATTTAAAGTTTCTATAGGGGTATTCATCAAATATCAAGAATATTATTTCAATGACTAATTTAAAGTTAAAGGGGTTGATATCACATGACTTACATGTTTTGATGAAAGATCTAATTCCTATAGTTATACATTGCATTTTTTACAAGAATGTACATCATAAATTAAACAAGATATCTTTCTCCTTAAAAATTGTATATAGTAAATTTATAGACCTAGAGAAATTACTGACTATATCAAGAGGAATTTCCATCAAATTTTGTGAATCTGAAATGTTATCCCACTATAATTATTTGATATGATGGTTCATTTGATGGTTTATTTGGTGAGAATGATTTGAATGTGTGTCCTTTTACACTATATATGGATATACCTCATTAAATGATATATGAATATTTTGAAAGTGTATGTCAAAAATAGAAGTCTTCTTGAGGTTTGTATTGTAGAGTGATGTTGATGAGGAAGTTGTTGAATTTTCTACTGAATACCTATTCAGTGTGGAAAGTATTGTTCTACCAAAATCTCGTCAAACTGGGAATCTTGTGAGTGAAGGAATTTCTGGTAGAGATGTTGTCACAATCAATATTATAGATTGGGAGTAGTCCCACATTTACATTATTCATAAAACATTAGAGGTTTCCCCATATTTGGAAACCCTCAAAGATATTCTTAGGCACTTTAATCCATCAAGGGATGAAATATGGATATCATATACACATAATTAATTGTTTATAAGATGGTTTTGGGACCATATTTTTATGGAGTGAGATGAAAATATGGATTCACTTTTAGAATGACTTCGATGGATAGTAAGAGGACCAAGTGTGTTTGTATTTTCTTACAATGGTATGTAATTAATGGTTATAAATTCTATAAAAATGAAAATTATGAAGACCGTACCATGGAAAATATTGGAGTTACACCTGAGGCTGAAGTGATGCATGTTTCTAGTACTAAGGAAGGGTGTCCAATTTAGGTGAATATTTCATACTTTTCTGTCATAAAAAAACACAGTGGTTGGATTATAAAACATTCCAAGTGTCGATTTATCAATGAAAGTGGGTTGATAACAAGAGTGTTGTTAAAATTGATGAACTGGGATTCATGGAAAATGATTTCAGTAAGGAAGGTCACAAAGATCAATTTTTTATAATGGCATCATAGGCAGTACAATTATTTTATGTTCCAGATTCCACAAACCAAAAGTGGTCAATTTTTCTGTTGTCAACCAAAACCACTAAAGGGTAAAATGAAAATTAAACTGAGGATTACCCTTTCATTGTGATGTCATAATAATTTCTATGAGGTCCTAATGTAGACGAAATTTTTTCTGATAGAGGAGTTCATAATGAAGGGATTTGGATAGTCGATAGAGGGGTCAAATCTCTTCAGCCTTTAAAAAAATTTAATAATTTGGTTATATTCTGTGTAATATAAATTTTGTTAACTCATGTTATTATCTATTCCCTACAACATTTATATAATCTAAATTAAATGCTAAACCACTTCTGTAGATCTGCACATGCTGGTGCTCCCAATCCTGAGGAACAATTGGTCTCTCATCATACGGTTGCTCACAATGCATAGGAATAATGACATTATACACGTGTTGATGCTCCCAATCCTAAAGAAAAACAAGTTTCTCAACCTGTTTCTCCTCCCTGTGTCGGGGTACAACACGCAACTGCACATGATGATGATACCGATCTAGAAGAAAAATATATTAACAATGTTGACTATGATGAAATTGTAGGCGATGAATGACCAACGATGCTAAAAACGATCCTCAAAGGTTGATGGTGCTAGAAAAAAAATTAAGGTGAAAAGAAAAGGCATCAAATATGAGGTTATATGGAATTATAAGGACCAATAAGTTAACCCAAAAAAGTACATGTTCAGTAGTTACATTGGAATCATCACTCATAAATGTGTTCCAATTGATGTAGATTCATGGAACCATATTGTTCTAATGCTTAAGACATTGATATGGGAAGAGATTATGGTAACATTATGATATAATTTATTTATTTTACTAAAAAATAAAATAATTAAACATTGAATTACTCTGCATCATCCCTTATAGTGTGAATATATAGTTGATGGATCCTATAAGAAATATGTTATAATTCTTGTTGTAAGGATTAACAGATGATTTTGTGCAATTATAATGAGAAATCATCTTAAATATTCTAAAGGGAAAATAAAAATTCACCCACCACTTATGTATGCACACCTAATAACCCAAGAAGTGTGGGATGCGTTTACTGGTCATCGTGTATATGTGTCTTTTCGAGTACCTTGTGGGCAGTAATAAATTGTTTGAAAATACATTTATTCATCACTTTGCTTGCCAATTTCTTATTTATGAAACAATAACTAAGTTATGAACACAAAAAATGGGTAGAAAATCTATCATACCCCTATCATAAAGCAAGGATGGAGTATTCTTCACTCGAAAAAATATACATATTTTATATCTATTGTAATACTTTTATGTGGCATGAAACAATGGAATAATTATATTCCACTTTTTATATGAAGATTCATGAATCCAAATCCATAACCACTTCTATCCTATGCCATGTGCTATGGAAAGTGGCACATGTAAATAAATATGGGATACTAATAGATGAAAACACACGAAAATTGCAGGAAACATGTATAAATATGACATACCAAAAAAATTGGTTTTCAATAAATCACTATTACATAAAAATGAAAACTTATTTTCCTATATTTTCTATAAAAAATAGTTATAAAAATAAACACCACATTTACTAGATTACCACCTACTATTAGTGGATTTGAATCGGCCAAAACAGTATGGTCGTGTTAGAGGTGTGGGTTTTGGGGGGACAGCCTGAACATATTTTGAGAAAAAAAAGAGAATGATAAATGTGAAGAAATGAATGATATGATAGAATGATTATCTACCCCTGAAGAAAAATTCCAATGGAAGACTGAGTTACTAGGAAATATTGTAGGGAGGATGCAAAGAGAAGAAAAAACTCAAGAACAACCATTGGATGAATATCCCCACCCCTAACCCCTACAGATTTGAGATGATCCATTTCACACAATGATATGTCTTAGTTGAGGTAATCAATGTTATAATAATTGTTTCTATGACATGTGAATCATAAAAATAACGATACATTCCCTATACAGATATTATATAGGGTGAAAATGATGTTCATTTATATCTATCAACACCCACTCATTACCATGCAGTGAGGGATACAATGTTAAATATCGTAGAAAATAGCCTACACAATAGACAACTTCCAACAGGTCATGTGAGAGTGGCGACTAGCATATCTCATGAGTCGAGTGTTGAGTTACTTGTTCCAATTGATGAAGATGATATTCATATGGTCAACTGATTTGTTGGAACATTTTTCACATGGCCATCAAATCATATAAAAAACATGGCAACAAGGAGGTATTCATTTCCAATTAATTTTTCAAGCTAAACCTTTAACAATTTATGAAAAGGTTATGAACCAATGAATATTATTACATGTGGACAAAGGGAATGTGGTGAAATGAAATACCAAATCAAAACTATCTAATGTATTGACCAACCGATCAAAAAGATATACCAAAAGCAAATTTATCATTCCTGTTCTATATCTGTATTTACTAACATTGAATTTCTATGTGGATACAAAGTTACAAAATGTGAGGAGTCACAAAGTTGATTTTGAAGAAAATATGCATGAATCTGAATGTGAAGACTATATTGGTGTTGAGAATGTAAATGAAATCCTCAACTATAAATGGTTAAGATCCTCAGTTTTAAATGTATACATGAGGTATGTTTTCATGAGTAGTTTTTTCAAAATATGGTATACTATATTAATAATGACTATATAAATTTCATATTTTTATCATGTGTATATATCAAAACTAATTAAAGGGGTTTGCCCATGAAAAAATGGAATTTTTAGCCCTCAAACCACCTCTACAAAACAAAAAAATAGAATCCAAAAAAATAGATGAAATAGTGGAAATCTTGGTCAAATCATTATGAAGAAAACTTTTGAATGGAAGACTCTCCTTAATACCAACATTGTAGGGGTAAAAATATACAATTTAATCACATCAAATATATTTTAATTTATTTCATTACATATTATTTTTTTGTTTTTAGGAAAAAATGGATTCTCATTGTGGTCAATTTGAATACTCTAAAGATTTATTTCCAAGATTAACTGCATTGATACCCAACAACCTGATCACATATTATAGAATTTGTGAATAAGTAATACACTACTCCCAATGGTTTAGAAATAAAAATCATGTTATATAACATAGATTATGTTTTAATGAGGATTATTTTATGATATGGTGGTGTATCAATATCATGAAAAAAAAGAATGAGACTAGGGGATAAGCACAAGGACCATGATAAGTTCTAAAACTTGACAAGTATCAAGGTATATATAATAAAATTTCACTATCCAAACACATATCAAAACAAATTACTTATTCTCCTCAATATTTATATAGTTTCTGAAACAAACAAATAGAAAATATTTTTTTATTATGTTTGTAAATTTATGAGAGAGATCATATTCCATGAACAAACTAGCATCCACAAAAAGGTATTTCAATGTGAATTACTATTTCATTTAAAATATTTATAAATCCTTTGTGTATTTATATTTTTCAAGTACTACTTTGAAATGAAAAAAGGTTCGTATTCACAAGATAATATAGCTTTGTTTAGAAACAAATGGGTAGCATACCTAATGGAAGAATGTACAAAAATATCATAATGATGTGACTTGCATATAAGTAGTGGAATAATTTATATTTATGTTTAATTTAATTACCTTTAGTATTACTCACATAAGAATTTTTTTCCTCATACATGTGGATTCCTTTCATATTTATGGGTCAAGAATGAGATAAGAATCATGAAAATGTAAATTCCTACTACTTATTTAATTAATTTTTTCATCATTTTATCTACAATTTGAAAGTTATTTTCCATATAATATTTATTTAATACTTATTTATATGTTTTAATATATATTTTTGGAAGAGATAAAATGTTCCTTTCTTCCATTTTTATCATTCTTTCCCTTTATTTTCTTTGTCGACCAGTAAACACTACATATTGATTCGATGTTCTTATCCAATAAGCTTTCTCAAATAAACATGCAGTGTTGGATTTTTGATAGAGAAATAAACTCATAATTTTGGTATCATTTATAGTTATAATGTTTTTGAGACATTGGGATGTGTAAGAATCAGCGGCACCTCAATCCATCACATAGTGTGACCATTATGACTCCAGGTTCATTTTTTTATTTAAAATTGACATTAAAATTAGTATAATAGACAACTAACACACTCAAAATCAAAAAAAATGCATTAATATTATTTTTATACTTTAGAAAAAAGATCCATAAGTCATTTAGGACGTATGGGAATCAGTCTCACCTCAATCTGATGCACAGTGTGAGCAATATGACTCAAAGTGTTAGTTATGAGTTAAAATCGACAATTTACTTCAAAATGTGTCACCCACTAAAAACTGAGAAAACACACTATGGTATTCTTGATAACTTAGGAAATCAATTCATCAATCATTTTTTATGAATAATAATTGTTCTCATTTCAAAACTGATATACGATTTCACTAGTTTGAATCAATGTGTGTGTTTCCAGTTTAATATGATATTTTAGTAAAAAGGAAAATTGACGTAATAAAAACAAAAAAAAATATTTATATTGTTTTTATACTTTATAAAAATGATCCATGAGTCATTTAGAAATTTTAGGAATCATTCACACCTCAATCCGACACACAATGTGACCAGTATGACTCCAAGTTTGTCTTTTTATTTAAAATTGACATTATTTTTAGTAAAAAGGAGAATGTGATGTAATGAAAAATGCGAAAATGAATTTTAATTGTTTTTATAATTTAGGTAAATGAGGAATGAATCATTTGGGGTGTGTAGGAATCGGTCTCACCTCAATCTGAGGCACAGTGTGACCGGTATGACTCTAAGTGCATATTTTTATTAATAATTTACATCAATTTTAGTAAAAAGGGAAAATGACTTACTAAAACCAACCAACACATTCAGATTATTTTTATACTTTAGTAAAATGATCACTGAATCAATTTTTATGTGTAGGAATCAGCTGCACCTCAATCTGATGCACTGTGTGCCCGTTATGATTCAAATGAGTCTTTTTATTTAAAATTGACATCAATTTAAGTAAAAAGGAACAAGTGACGTACTAAAAACTGAGAAAATTGATTCTGATTTTTTTTATACTTTATTAAAATGATCCATGAGTCATTTTCGATGTGTAGGAATCTGTTTCACATCAATCTAACACATGGTGTGACCGTTATTACTGAAAGTGTGTTTATTTTTAAAATGACAAAAATTTTATAGAAAGGAATAAGTGTTGTATTAAAAACTGAGAAAACATATTTCGATTGTTTTTATACATTACTGAAAATATCCATGAGTTATTTGTGATGTGTAGAAATCAATATCACCTCATTCCGAGGCACAATGAGACTCTTATGACACCAAGTGCATCTTTTCTGTTGGGACCAAGATAGATTGAGAAGGGTGTAAGAAGAGTTTTCATTTTCTGAGAGTGGACTTTTGTTGTCAAAGAAGTATGAGAAGAAAGGAAATCACCTCACTTTTTGAATTTATTGTAAAAAAATCTGATTCTTTTTTTATTTGTATTTCACAAAGATGAGAAGTTGTTTGGAGAACTTGTGATGCAATCCTTTTGAAGGAAAGGGGGAGTAAGGGTGTTACCAATCATTTTAAGGTTTGATTGGAATAAAATATGGTTTTGGAATACATGGAAGTTACAAAACATTCCTTGGAAAATATAATGACGCTAAAGATGATAAATCAAATATTATAAATCATGATAGATAAGATGCACGGTGAATGCAGCTATTTGTGGAAGAGTATTTCTCAAAGGATCAAAATATTCTGATGGTGATCTTCATGACTATGATTGGAATCATGAATGGTAAAGGTGAGGTGAATTACTAGTGGAATATTGTGGAAATACAAAGATTTGAAGGAAGGATTCATGATTAATACAACCATTGAAAATGGGAAATTTAAATGGTGCCTCGTGAAAGGAGGAGTGTCATGAAGATATTTTTTAGTGATTTAAAAAATGAAATGGAGGTGGTGGAGCATCACTAATGGGAGAGCCTACAAATATATGGTCACCCCTACTTCATTTTCATGGAATTTATCAGAGAAAATTAGAAAGTGATCTGATTTCATGAAAGTAGAGGTGCTCCGTGAAACAAGATTTCTATGCGAGCATGAGTATCATGAAAAAGACATATAAAGTCTTGAATTATGCTAATTATTTTATGTAATGGGTGATTCACAATGATGGGATATTCTGCATTGACTTAGTGAACTTTGTGAAGGTAGTTGGTTTGGAAAAGGTAGGGTTCTTTGTGAAGGTTAGGAGCTTCTTGATGGGAGCTTCGTGAAGGAGCATTGCAAAAAGTAGTTTTGAAAACCTAGTTTAGGTAAAAAGAGCTTTCTACATGCATCAAAATTAGATTGGGGTATCAGACAAAGTATCATTACAAATTCCAAGAATTTCTTACCAACTTTTGGGTAGGAAAGAGAAATTTTTTTGAAAGGTAAAATATGTGGAAGTAGATCAAGAAGCACTACAACATTGTATTGCATCATATTGTGCGAGGAGAAGAACACATTCTTTTAAATTATTTTCAAATCACTACATGAGTGTAAGGGAAAATCCTACTCATTTTATTCCACATAAAAGTAATTTTTTCTAGTAGATTGTGTGTTATTAGATTATTCCAAACCATATCAAGGACTCGATACTCTTGATGAGTAGTTATCCTTATAAATTATTTTGTTCCTTTGGAAGTGTGGTTGATTTGTGGTCAGTTGGGAAATAATTATTTAATATGAGCCAAAGGTTGTTTCATTAGAAAGGAACCATACAAGAAAAATATATCACTAATTCACCCCCTCCCCTTATCAGTGACATTGAATCTTGGCTAGACAACATCAATTAGTATCAGAGCTGAAGGTTTCCTTTATTTATTCTTTGCTGAATTTTTTAATAGAAGTGATGATGGAGAGTCTTAATTGCATGAAAAGTAAGGGGGTTCTAATATTTTATGGAAATAATTATCATATCTGTAAAGATATAATGATTCATTATCTTATGCCTCTGGGATATGGAGTTCTTGAGGGTACAACTGATGGAATTCCTCCTATTGATAACAAGGTTTCTCTTACACCAGTCAAAAAGAAGAATCTTGAGAATGATGGAAGAGATAAAAATGAATTACTCTCATCACTTTCTAAAAGCGAGTTCATGAGTGTAAAAGGATTTCGGATAACTAAAGGTATTTTGGATTATCTTAAAAACAACTATGAATGAAATACAAAAGAGGAGAAGGAAAAAATACAAATCTGGAGGCTGATTGAAAATGGGTGAATTTGAATCTATTGGAGAATTCATTACTCGGGTAAATGACATTATCAGCATAATTAGTTGTCTTGGTGAAAAGCTGGAGGCTTCTACATTTGTTGAAAAGATCATAATAATTATGTATGAAAACTTTTATGGTAAAGTTTCAACATTGGAAGACAGAGACCTTGACACATTATCTCTGGATGATTTACATAGCACTCTCACCGCTTATGAAATGAGAATACATAAGACTATAAAGAGAAAAACAAAAGATGATGAGAAATGCCTTTCAAAGCCTCCAAGAATGAAAATTCTAAAAAGGAACTTGAGTACGATGATGTTCTCTGACTATGGGAATGAGAAATGTAAATATTTTGTTGAAATGTTATCATTTTTCTTTAAAATGTGAGAATAGGTGCACGTAAATACAAAGGGAAACTTCCCTTGAAGTGTTTTTAATGTGGAGCCATTAGGAACTTTTTGGATAATTTCCCCCAAAGAAAGAGAGATGAAGACAATGATGAAGATGAATGAAGGACAAGAAGGTCATGGAGGAGACATGGTGATAAAGATAAATATTTTTCAAGAGGGAAGGATAAAAGTTTCTTCAAATCTAAATGAAGAATGTTTTTTTCAAAATATTAAGAAGAAGATAGTGAAGTTGAATCGGAGAAATAATTTATTGATAATACTGGAGAGAATAACTTTATTGCAATAATGAATAATGAAGATTTCAAGAGCAGTTGTTCTAAGGAAGAAGAAACTCAACTTCAATCTCATCTGAAAGAATAATTGAAGGAATTTCTGAGTAAGATCAGAAGACTTGATAAGGAAAATAGGAAGTCGATAAATAAAAATACCTCATTAAAAATTAAATATGGTTTTTTGGATGAGATGTTTAATATGTTAAAATAAATTAACGATTTGAAGAAATATCTAGAGAAGGAAAATAATCATAATGAACATTTGGAAATGAAGTTGAAGGAAAAAAGAAGAAAGGTATAACTTTCCCAACAAAAAATCTCTAAAGTCGAATAGAGGGATATAAGTTTTAAAAACTCTATCTTAGAATTTGGTGAATGTTTTAGTAATTATGAACCTAATAAGGATCAAAAATAGATACCTTCAAATTTTGAGAAGAAATATGTAGTTAACATTGAAAAGAAGAAAGTTGAGAAAGTTATGTATGTGGCCGAAGTTAACAATGTTAAAAAATCTGAAATTTCTAAAAATACTGAGTTTAGAAAAATTTCTATTACTTATGGTTCTGATAATTCTGATAAGAAATGTTATCTGAATATTAAAGGCTCATTTGAATGAATAAATTATGGTGTTCAACAAAGTACTGCTAATAATGTTTAGGATAAACAAGTTCACAACACTGGTCTGTAAGAAAGCTTCAGAGGAAAATATTCATTCTTATGCTACTGCAAGTATTTTTGGGGATTTGGAAATGCCAAAAATATGTGTCAGTTCAACCAAAAACATTACTACTAATACACAATTTATGTATGATAAGGTTTGAGGGGGATTCAATACTCTCAAAATAATAATTTTGAGAAGGATCTTCAAAATAAATCTGGAAAGGCTGCTGTAAAAGTTGCGAATAGGTTCCAACCACTAGAAACTATTTTTGAAAGATTTGAACAGACTATACATCTTGCTAAGGGTTGTTGTTTTATTACTAGGACAAAATAAATTTTTAAAAATTATCAAAAGCTAGAGGTGAGGAAATAAAATGAATAAAAAAAGGCTCTTGTTGTTGAAACTGCTTTAAAATATATAAGAGGATAACGACCTTGGATTCTTGTTAGTGGTTGTTTTTATTATAGAAAAGGATAAGTAAAGATGTTAAAGAATGTGATGGACTTAAAATAGGGAATGGTGACATTTGGAAATGATAAATCTCTTAGTATCAAAGGTGTTGGATCAATCATCATTTGGGATGAAAAGATGAAATACAAGAAAACATTATATGTTGATGGGACGAAACACAAAATGATGAGTGTTTCACAACATTGTGATAGGGGTAACAATGTTATCTTCAAAAAATATGGGTTTGTTATAAAAGGTGTGGATGATAGAGAGATAGTTACAAGAGTCCAAACTATGAAAGGAAACCTGTTTCATGTTGGTGAAACATGGAACTATTTTTACTTGGGTATTGTTGAAGAAAATAAATTGTTGTATAAAAGGTTGGGACACATGTGTCAGAGAAACATCAGAAAGATATCAAAGTAAGATAGTTTCTGATATATTCCTGATATGTCAAGAAGAAGAGATTGGTGTTACACTATCTTTAAAAAAGGAATGATTGAAAATTCTATACATAAGAGAGTTGAAATTTTTTCAAAATGACCTTTGGATCTTATTCATTATGATATATGTGGGACAATGAGAAAACAATAAACAAATGCATATAAGTACTTCATCACTTTCCGTGATGAATTTACTCATATTACATGTGTTATGTATATGAGACATAAGTTAGATGGTCTTAAAATTTTCAAAAAATTTAGGAGAAAATATGAGAAATAATGTTATTATTTAGTGAAAAAGCTGAGAATTGATAATGTTGGTGAATATTAGAATGATGAATTTGAAAATTATCTTGAGAATCATGGAATTCAGTATGAGTTCAGTTCACCATACACACCTAAAAAATGGGGTTTTTATAAGAATGAACAGAAGTCTAGAGGAAATGGGGTGAAATGTGTTACTCTAACACGGTCTCTATCATTAATTTTGGAGGAATTCCATGAGTATTGTTGTGTATATTTAAAACTGATGTTTCTTTTGGAAAAGTTTTATTATGACTCTGTATGAAAAATTTTATAGAAAAACTATAATTCTGAAACACTGATGTTTTTTTGGGAGTCCATGTATCATAAAGAATAAATGTGGAATCCTTGGAATCTTTTATCAAATAGTTAATGATGGAAGTTTTCTTGGCTATGATCTAGTATAAATAGGATATAGTTGTTTGGACAAATAAATAGGAAGAAATGTTGATTTTACTGATGTGAAAGTTGTTGAAAATGTCTAGAATAAAATACCTATTTTTTCTAATATTGATGTTGAGATAGATAGGGAAGGTTTTTTTAACGATGATAATAATGCAACCGATAGTACAAATCCTACTCAAGAATAAGAATCAAAATCATCCATTTCAAGTGATAAGGATGAAACTAAAACAGCTCATCCTATGCTGAGAAATAAAGTGTGGACTCAAAACATTATTGGTGATCAACATCAGAAGGTTCAAACCATAATAACTTCAAAAGTTGTTACTCACACTTATTTATATTTAAAATTCAATCAGAATGATGTGAATGAAGATTTTGAGCATCCAGGATAGGTTCAGGCAATGAATGAAGAACTTGATCAGATCGAAAATAATGATACTTGGGAACTCTACAATAATTGGATAATTGAGATGATATTGGTATAAAATGGGGTTTCCGGAACATGTTGAGTGGTGAAGGATAAGTGATAAGGAACAAGGCAATATTAGTGTGAAAATGATACTCACAAATTGGAAGTGTTGATTTTGATGAGACTTTTTCTCTAGTGAATGGTTAGAAAAAATCAAAATCATTCATTATATTTCTACATCATGAGGTTACACTATCGTTCACATGGATGTTATATCCACAGTCTTAAATGGTGATATTGACAAGGAAGTTTACATTGAACAACCATGTGTATTTGTTGTTGGGAACGATAAAAGGCATGTGTGTTGATTAAAGAAAGCATTTTGTGGACTTAAATAAGATCTGAGGGCATGGTAATCAAAATTGGATACTTTCTTATGAAATATAAGGTGTAATAAAGAAAGAGTTGATAGAAATTTTTACATCAAATAATTTCATGAATTTTCTCTCATCATAATTGTTTATGCCGATGATATTATCTTTGCTGGTAATAATGAAAGATCTTGTGAAAGATTTTCGGAAGAGATGAAATAGTTTTTTGAGATGTCTATTCTGGGAGAAATTAAATAATTTCTTGGGCTAAAAAAATTTTAGAAGAATAAAAATATTTTTATTTCTCAAGATAAGTATACTAAGGAACTTCTTAAGAAGTTTAGAATGGAAAATTAGAAACCAGTTTCTACACAGATTTCAGTGGGAATTAAGTTCTCAAAAGATTGTGAAGAAAAAGAAGTTGATCAGAAAGGGATTTGAAAGCTTATTGGATATTTGTTATTTTTGACTACCTCATGACCATAGATTAAATATGGAAACAATGTGTCTAAGATGGAAACATTTGGTCAGTCAGAACTATCAAAAGATAAAGCTATATGTCATCAATTGAGTGTCAATTCTAATATAAATTTATAACATAAATATAATCTTGAAAATCCTTCAAATCATATAAAAAAATGAAAAAAATTGACATCTATTGTGGAATAATTTTCAAAATATGTTGATCAGCTTGAAACTGAAATTGAATGACTGGAAGAAGTAGTGAATGTACAATAAACAACCCATGAAAGCACAGAAGATGTAGTAGAATTAATGCTCAAAATTTAAGAACAAGAAAATTCCATCAATGACATTACCTTTATACTAGAGTATAACTGAAATAATATTGAGGGACTCAAAAAATAAGTTTTTACTCATTGGAGTAAACTGAATAGTGAATCAATCTTAGAATAAGAAAAGAAGAAAATACAGTTTGGAAAATTCTCAGATGTTGTGTTACTGGAGAGAGTTAAGCATGGTTCTGAAGGTTTTGAAAATATTTTCAATGATCAAATACCTTCATGGATGGGAAAAATTGGAATCGGTTGTGATGTTGACACATCAAATGATGCAAATAAAATGGGTCAAAATAACGGTAAACTATAAGTTGGATATGTTGAAAAGTCAACTGAAGTGCAGAAAATGAAACCCTCAATTAAAACTGCAAGGAGAAGTAAAAACTATCCTCAGGAATACAGAAATTATAGGTTGTAAAACTACCTTCTTAATGAAGGAGTCATGAGTATGAATAGAAATGAGAAGACATTTCCACTTATGAAATGTCAATTATGTGGTTGTTCGGGTCTTACCATGTCATACTGCGAAGAAGAAAAGAGTTATTTGAATGGGGATGATTTAGGAAGTCAACAAAGGAGAAAAAATTCATATCCTACTTCTTATAGAAGAAATAATTTCTAAGGATATTGGTCTCATTGTTCTATTATTATCCATAATTCTATTCATTACAGGAAGAGGAAATACATGAACTATTCATACAAAACATAGAGAAAAGTCAATACTCATAAACCAGATGGTGTTGCTCTTACAAACAAGTTTTCTACTCTGGAAGAAGAGTGTGAGTATAAAGAACCATCCCCCATGGAAGAGAGATATGAATTTCCATATTTATCCTTCACTCAATATAATATTTCATGGAAGGAAAAAAATTGAAAAATCCAACATTATAGAAGTATCTCTCAAAGATACAAAGAGAAATAACGCATAGATCTTTGAGAGTGGTCGTTCATCCCACATGAATGGTAATATCGAATTATTAACAAATGTTATTAAAATGGTCAATTGAACAGTAAGGTTCAGTAATGATGGTGTGTTGAAGATCAAGCTGTGGAAGTATTGAACTTGCTAATAGTGATCTGTGGAAAACTAAAGTTCTTTGTGTGGATGGTTTACGTCACAATATCCTTAATGTGAGTCAACTCTATGAATCAGGACTTATAATTACTTTCAATAAAAAGGGTTTCACTATAAAGGGAAAGACTAGGAATTCTATCATGAATGACTGCAAAATAGATGATAAATTATATCAGGTTGATAGTAAATAGAACATTTTATATCTAATAGTTGAAGATGAATCCAAGATGTGGCATTGAAGGTTGGGGCACATTAATCAACAATACATGGAAAAGATATCCAAGATGAAGATAGTCATGAACATTCCAAATCTAAACCATGAATGGGAAAATACTTGTGATGTTTTCATACAAGGGAAGTTGGTCTGAAGTTCTTATCATCCAAAGAAGAAAAAGGAATCAAATCATATCGATCAAATCCATTTAGATGTATGTGGTCTGATAAATGTTGTTGGACCAAATTGATAAAGGTACTTTGTTCATTTAATTTATGATTATAGTATAATGGCTCATGTGATGGTTATGAACATGAAACAACAAGTGCTTGATTACATGAAAGCTTATCACCGAACCACTGAGAATGATACTGGATGGATAATCGAATTCCTGAGGTCTAAAAATGGAGGGGAATACACAACCATTGAGTTTTAAAATTACATGGAGAATCATGGACTACAACATGAGATGGATTTTGTGATAACCCAATGGAAAAATGGAGTTGTAGAGTGTAGGAATAGAATGGTGAACCAAATGGACATAACTATGCTGATTGAGGGTAATTTCCCTAGAAATTATTGGAAATAGAATTTTCAAGATGTGGTGTATGTTCAAAATTAAACGGGGCTTTATATGGGTGAAACCAAGAAACCATAAGAGTTATGGGATGGAAGAAATACCAATTTAAAGTATTTTGGTGTTTTCGGAAGTAAATGTTTTATCAGAAGCAATGAATGGAATCAAGGAATATATGGTGATTCGGTAGAAGAAGTAATATTCCTCAGATATTTATTGAATATAAAAGAATACAAATGATTCAATAAGCATCTCAGAAAAATTGTGGAAAGTATTGATGTTAAGATAATTGATGATAAGACCACAAATACCATGAGGGGGTCTTATGCTGATTTGATTGAAGATGTAGAAGATAGTAGACATGGAACACATTCAAATGAAAATGTAGAGGAAGTAGTGAAAAACATTCAGATGTCACAACAAGATGTTGATTTCAAAGAAGAATCAGAAGATGAAATTGTGGCTGAAGAAAATTCTTCTAAACCTCACAGGAGAAATTGAAGAGCATAAATTGATCAATCTAACATCATTGGAGATTTGAAAACACCCACATAAAAATAAGAACGAGGAATAATACACAATATTCCATCTTAACAGTTGTGGAACCATCCTTATTTTAATAAGCTTCAAAGGATGAATCATGGGTTAAAGCCTTGAATGAATAGTTGAATCAAATAGAAAAGAACTAAATATGGGTTATAATTAAGATACTAGAAAACCAAAATCTGATTGGCATGAAGTAGATTTTTTAAAATAAATTTGATGATCATGAAAATTTTATTAGAAATAAGTCATGTCCGGTGTGTAAAGGCTACTCATAGATTGAAGGTGTTGATGTTGAAGAAACATTTTCATTGGTGGCTAGACTGGAGTCAATCAGACATTTTATTGCCATGAAAATTTAAAGAGAATACAAAGTGTATCAAATAAATGGTAAAATAGCTTTATTTAATGGTGTTCTTGAACAAGATGTCTACATAGAACAACCAGTGGGTTTTCTACTTGGAAATGATGAAATGATGGTTTGCTGACTAAAGAAAGAGATATTTGGTTTGAAGTAGGAAACACAAGTGTAGTATTACTGATTGGACTCCTATCTAAAGAAGCTATAATTTAAAAGAGGAGGAGTGGATCAAAATATCTATTTGAATAATTTACAGAAATATCAGTTCAAGGTGCTGGTGTACGTAGATGATATTATATTTGGTGGCAGTAGGCAGGGATCAGTGGATAAATTTTCCAATCACATGAAATCAGAACTTGAAATGTCTATGATTGGTGAACTCACATATTTCTTAGGACTGCAAGTGATTTATAGGAAAGACTACGCATTTATTTATTTGGGAAAGTATGAAAGAGAATTACTAAATAAATTCAATATGAAAAACTCGAAACCAATGTCGACTCTGATTACGTTTGGAATTAAACGTGGAAAGCTTGAGAATGGGACTTCTATAGATACCACAATGTACAAAAGAATCATTTGAATCTTATTTCACCTGACATCGACTCGACCAGATATAGTCTTACCAACATGTTTAATGCACCACTTTAAGAGTAATTCAAAGGAAGAACATATGGAGGCAGTGAAAAGAATCATGAGGCATGTTCAAGGCACTCAAAGTTATGGTTTATAATTTCCTATAGGAAGAGACGGTTAACTTTTAGCATCTTCTGATGCCGACTGGGATGGAGATGTTGTTTATAAAAATTACAAAAGTAGTGAATAATTATTTATTGGTAAGAAATGTGTAGTCTGGTTGAGTAATAAATAGGAAATTACTTCTCTTAGTACATCTGAAGTTCAATTTATCTCCGCTACAAAGGCATGGACTCAACTACATTTGATAAAGAAACAACTAATTGATATTGGTGATGAAGTGAAACAACCGATGGTGATTCACTATGATAAAAATAGTTAAATTGGTCTTCAAAAGGATCATG
Source organism: Viscum album (assembly GCA_963277665.1). Lineage (NCBI taxonomy): Eukaryota > Viridiplantae > Streptophyta > Magnoliopsida > Santalales > Viscaceae > Viscum > Viscum album. The sequence goes on from OY728131.1 coordinate 92,155,161, forward strand.
TTCATCATTCTCATGAGAGACATATTGAAATAAAATATCACTTCATTACATAAAAAGTTGAACAAGTCATGATTAAAATGGATAGCATTGGAACTAATGAGAATGTGGCTGAAATTATGACCAAGCCACTGGTAGTGGTTGTTATTGAGAAACATCCTTTGAACCTCAGTGTTCAACCACCTCCTGGTTAATATGGAGGTCATGAGGCTCCCCTCTCCAGAATTTAATTAATTATTTTATCTGTTTGTGGAAGTGATGTAGTTTTATGGGGGAGATATGATCTAGGGGGAGTATGTTCAGAGGTCTACAATGTATAAATATCAGTCGTTGGGTTTATTTACAATAGGGGAGAATGGATAAATTCAATTTAGAAATCTGTAAAGTAATGTATAATAATTTGAAAATGTGGTGAATTATGGAAAACAATGTGGAAATGTGGAGAATGATGGAGAAATTAAAAAAAAATTACAATGGGGAAGAATGATGAGTTACAAAAGGGAAAATGAAGGGAGAAAATGAGAATGGGGGAAACACATCGGTGTTAGGAGGAAACAGTTAAGCATTATAAATCATAAGAACCCAACTCATGTTTCCCCTCTTATTTTCAACACTGAGAATTTCTCACATAGACTTATAGTGTTGGATAGGTTGTTTCTTGTGTATCAGGTTATGTTTGTCGTTGGTGCGTCATTGAATTTATCTGTAGATTGCCAACAAACCCAAAGGGAGAGATTGTTGGAACCACGGTTGTTCATTGCTGGAAAGGGATTATGGTTTGTATTTTTTTTCAATCCTAAACATAGAATATTAGGGATAACATGTATGATTATTGATTTTGAAAGGAAAGGGATCATATAATTCAAGCTGATAATAGTGTTGAAGGAGGCATTGTTTCCCATTTGTTGGCCCATAGGATAGTGTTGGCCACTCTCTCTAACTATAATGGTTTTAATTATCACAAATCATGTCACATATTATAACATATATCTTACCTCATTATCAAAAATCATGCCTTAATCACATGTCACATATCTTACCTCAAATCCTAAATCAAGTTAGATCCTAAGTCATGTCAAAACTTATCTATTATTTGAGATGATTTTAATAATATAACTAATAATAATTGTTTGATTCTAAACAAGCTTATAACTGATATCTATGTGTATCTATGGGTATTAACACATTATTACATTGTTGTACTGTAAGACAAATAGAACACCTAAAATTTTCTATGTATGAGTCACTAGCACTGACAGAAGAACTGAGACACTGACAGATGAGTCACCGACTGATGCCTCACCAATTGGACGATTCACCAACTTATGTCTCATCGTTAGATGACTCACCGACAGATGACTCACCAACCTACGACTCACCAACTGATGAATAACCAACTGATCACTCACCGACTGATGAATCACTAGCAGAAGAGTCACCGACTAATGTTTCACTAACAGGATGACTCACCGATAGAGGAGTCACCGATTGGCTGTTTAAATTTTATTATATTAAAATTAATTGTAATGGTCATATTTGAGTCATTTAATGATACTAACATATTTAATAATAATTTTTAGGACTTTTAGTAGACAGTACAAGGTACGATGTACCTATTCACATGGAAAGATCATGCTCTCTGTTGGCCCTCAAGAATAAAAGCTCTCTGAAGAGAGAAGCAGTAATAAGAGTAGTGTACCCACTTGAGATACATATAGAAGAACATATGTGACTCTCATGCACCTACTGTGAACTCAAGAACAAAAGGAATAATGAATGAGGAAATATCCATCAAGATGTACATCGAATTTACAAACTACTTCATCAAATCAATGAAGGAGAAGAATATACCTGCAGAACCGTACATGTACTTGGAAGCAAGAATACGACACTCTATTTTAGTTTCAACAACCAGAGGAGGACTCAAGCCTCATCTCAGCTACATCTAAAGAGTCCAGAGTGGCATCTCAAGAGACAAAAAACCTTCCGAATCCTTTCTCGAAATTATTTGTCTGTTGTGTTCATTTTTACTTACTTTTGAGTAGTGTATGTATCTATCTGTAAATCACACAATTTATCCTATATCAAACTAAAGGATATAAGATATAATTCCACTCAAAACATCTTACAAATTTTTTACTCCCATGAATAAGTGTGGAAGAGGTTCTTGTGTGACCTAGTAGTTTGTACCCACAAAGAACTGTAGTAGAGGTCTTGTGACCTGGACAACTTGTGTGCTGTTGTGAATCCCGATCTAGGGTGTGGATCAAACATTCAATTAATTTAAACTTCATGGTGGTAGGTGATCTCCATGTGGATAGGATTAGGTCTCTTCTTGATACTGAACCTCTTGTTTCATTTCCATTGTTTTTCTACTTTTAGTTTTACTCTACTTTATCACATATTTCATAAAACTAAATTGGAATCTGATAGTTAGTCTTAAAAAGAGATTATAATAGTATTGACTCATTTGGTTATAATAGACTACCATTATTTAATGGAACAAATTATTCACAATGGAAAATTAAAATGAAAATGTACTTAGAAAGTATGGGTTTTGAGATTTGGTCTTCCATTATAGATGAATATAAGATGTATTATATTGACATGAACACTTGGGATGATCCAACTAATACTAATTATAATAATAACTGAAAATCCATGAATTCCTTATAATATTCTTTAGGAGATGAATAATTTAACAAAATTTCTGCATGTAAAACACCCCATGAAATTAGGGATACTTTGTCTATTTCACATGAAGGAACCCCTAGTGAAAAGGAAATGAGACTTAAAAAATATAATATTAAATATGATAACTTTAAAATTAATCTTTAAGAGCCTATTTCTAAAATATATCTCAGTTTTAATGAAATTATGAATAGTATGATCTCTCTGGGAAGAGATGTTACATCCAAGGAACAAATTATGAGAATACTCAGATGTTTACCTGATAGATGGAGAGGGACCTCTGTCTCAATTGGAGAATCTTGTGATATTATAAAACTACTAGTAAAGGAGCTGATAGGAAAGTTGATGATGTATGTGGAAGAGTTAAAAGTCAACAAGTAAGAGGATGAACCTAAGAGAAAATCTGTAGCCTTCAAGACTACTACGTTTAAGAATAAGGAAAAAAGAGAAGGTTCTAGCCTCTATTGAAAGATCTACTTTTAATGAATAAACATCAGATAGTGATGAAGAGATGGCTCAGTTGTACATAAGATTCAATAAATTCTGTAAGAATAATAAGTTCTTTTGGAAGCCCAATTATAAAGGATGATATGATATCAAGGGAAACTGGAAAAAGGTCTGGAAAATAAATGAAAAATCAGAGGAGATTGTCTGCTATGAATGTAAGAGAAGAGGATGTGTCAAAGAAAACTTTACAAAGTTAAAATACAAAAATATATATGAAAAAAAAAGACAAGAAGTATAAGAAAGCTATGAATGCCACCTGGAGTGCCTCTGAGGATAGCTCTAGTGATCAGCGTCATCTCATGATGAGAGAGGTGACATGTCAAATATATGTTTTATGAAAAACAAATTTGAGGTAACCTTATATTCTCCTATACATAATTCATACAATTCTGTAGATGAAATTGATTATGAAAATATGAACAGTGATGAACTATTTGAATATTGTAACATGCTGGAAGAGACATGAAATGAATTGAAAGATAAATATAAATCATTAAAGAAAAAACATGCTCTCACTGTAAATATTAAGTCTAAACTTACTACTGAAAAGGAAAAAAACGCTCAACTGCTCAATGAAAACAATGAACTAAAAATTTATAATGATAAATTGAATAAAGATCTAGAAAATTTTACCAATGGTAAAAAATAATCTTACTCAAATTATTGATAAACAGATAGATCCTATGTACACTTATAGTATTAGATATCATCATGGACAAAGAAAACTATCTAAAGCACATTTTGTAACTAAATCAAGAAAATATATTTTTCTACCTAAGAAATAAAATTCTGCTTCTAGTTCTTATTCTAGAAAATATTTTACTACCTCTAAATTTTCGGGACCACACTACTAGAAATGGGGTTTATCCCCATGCATCAATTCCCATTGATTAAATAAATGTGGGGATAGATTGTTTTTAATTGTCTATACCCACAGTTTTATTAAAACTGTGGGTATTCAACCCCTAAGTATCAGGCTTCATCGCGCTCCACCCACTTCAACCCTACCTCCCCAACCTACAACTCCCAGTCCTGTCCTCCCCTCCCCGACCACTGCCTCCTGGACATCCGACCTCTGCCTCCCTGCCCTCTTCTCCCCTATCTGACATCCACCTCCTGGCCATCCGACCTCCGCATCTCGACCATCTAATCCCCTCCTCGGCCTCCACCTCCGCTCCCGACCTGGACCTCCCAAACATCGCCTCCGCCTCAACATCTCGGACATCACCGTGCTGCCCCCATCTCCGGCGATGTCCCTGCTCCCCCCTCTCACCTCCGACTCAAAAGGAAGTTCATCACTTTTCTATTTTTATACTCAGTCTTCTTTGGAATTCCCTTATATAACATGAAAAAAACCATTCCATTAAAATTTTCCAATCTACGAATTAGAAAGAAAACTTAAGTATTGGAATGTGTTACTCTTATATATACAAAGAGTTTTTTCCTTCTAAATATTACAAGTATAGGTCATCCCATTTGTAGGATTTTTCTTTTTGAGGTAATCCTTAGGTATAGGATCCAATATAAACATTACTAATTTTTCCTCTTCTATAATTTATTATGCATCAGCATGGAAGATATTATGTACATCAGGTTAATGCTTTTCATTTTCATTCCCAGTTTTATTTAAAAATAAATCTTGGAGAAATACTTGTGTTTATGCCATGGTTTATTTTTGTAACTTCTAGAATAACCAATGTGCTCAATTTCTAGACTTAATTTTCCAAAAAGAGACAATTACATATCATAACTTACTCTAACATTATCCAAAAATCTTCAAACATATCTTCCCTAATTAATTTATAGACGTACACTTCAAAAAAAATCTTCTATACTTATCTTCAGAACTTCTTGTTAACAAAAAATTCTTCTCCGAACATCTTGGTTCTCTAATTCTAAAACATACAACATCCAGAATGCACAACCTTTACATCCACTATCAATTCACGTTTAGAATATCAAGTTTTACATTTTTAACAACATCACTTCTATAATATCTCCAACCTCACTTCCAAAACACTTTTCATAACTTGTCATTCATCAACTTATCTTCCTAAATAACTTCCAAACAATCTCAAAACTCCAATTTGTGACTTCTATTATCAAACACAATTATTTATTAGAAAACATAACACTTATTTTAAACATATCCAACACACAACATCATGGTTTAAACATTATATCCCTTTAGATTTTCCTGATAATACTACTATAAATCTTACACCAACTTTTAACTATAAATTATTCAAAAGAATAAATATTTATGGTGTATTATTTTGAATCCCCTCTTTTTAAATATAATGAAAATGAACTTTGTTTACATATTTTTATTTTCATTCTCCCCCATTTATTCTATAATTACATAGGGTTACCTTATTAGTTATACTCCTCCATCATCCATACAATACATGTTGTATATTTCTAATGGTCTCCACTAAATCCTTGTTGGTACATTTTTATTCTCCTCAACATTTAAAATCCATATTTGGAGAATTTATTCTCTCCCTTTGTCATTAAATTCATCTACAACCCATTTGATATTATTCTCTTTAAACCTATTCCTCAAACTCCATCTCTTGAAAATTTGGATCCATTTACACCCTTCAAAACTTTAGGTTATCTTTAAACCATGTGTTTATTAAACCTTTGGATATTTTACCACTAACAATTCCACTTGTTACATAAAAATAATTCCTAAATTTTATTTTCTAGGATTTTAATTGTTTCCTCTCTTCATCCATGTTTTACTAAAATATTTTTAGAAATTTAATTTACTACTTATCATTGTGTTATTGATGAATAATTTAATCCTAATAATTCTGAACTCAATATAGTCAATATCATCAAAGATGTTCATGCGACTCACTTACTTATATAAACATGTATAACATGGGATTTTTCTTTCTTTTACACATCCTGTAATCTAAATAATAATTAGAAAAAACCCTCAGAAAATAACTGATAAAGTACTAAGTGTGTGAGTCACACCACATGTTTAACTAATAGATATCACTTTTTCATGATGGACTTATGACATCACTTGATATCCATGAACCTTCTTTTACTCACATGGCTTTGCTTTTTACGGATTAGAATAATCATTTTATGTGTTCACATTCCCAAATACCCCTAAATGCATTTAGTTATTTACACTAATTATATAGATAATACTTTAAACATTGTTACGATTTTTTGGTTATGAAACGTTACTTCCTACAAATTTTTCTATGTTAGAAAAAAACAATAACCTAACACCACATTATTAGCACACGAACAAATAAACATAAATTTCATGAAAGTTATTATTAATTACATGTATTGTATTCTATTAATTTTAGTAGCCTTATAAAAATTTACATATAAAATGATATCATTTATCAATTACCAAATTTCACTTAACATAACTAAAAATTTTATATGAGGATTTGAAATAACTTTAATTCTCTATGAGGGTCTACATCATTTGAGCCTCTTCATCACAAGATGAAATTCCAAATCTAGCATACAAATCTAAATTGGTTTATCAAAACAATTTATTGAGTCGTATAAGGCCATGATACCATTTTATATTTTATACCAATTAACATATCTAATAAATCTTAAACCACTTATTGAATTTATCTCCTTTAATCATAATCACACCCCTCTTAAATTTTCATCACTTCAAACAACACTTTAGAAATATCAGAACACATTGGGAGTGGGATCTTTCCCATCCATCCTCACGTTAAGGATTTTTTTTTGTATTAGTAAACCAACCCTTTGTATACCATTATTTTCCCATGCTTAGATTAATGTGTTTTAAAAATGTTATTTCCTACTAGTTAAGGCCATCATTTACCCCTATATATAAATTACCTCTCATCATTACCCTTAATATGAACCAATTCTAATTATCACATTCTAACAACTACATCTCTAATATCTACAACGGCCAATGATCATATTATGGACATGTAATGTTCTGAATTTCTAATAATAATTTATTTATTTCTTATGAAATATCACACATATAATATATTCAATGGTAAATTCCCATATAAAAAGTAGGGGTTGTTACAACCATGATGTAGACATGGAATTTGATGGATTTTCATTATTAATTTTTCTTAAACTAATCTTGAATTCACTTATTACCCATAAATGAGTATAATTCTAGTAAATGAAACATAAAAATTTCATTCAATATCCCTGAATGGATTTTATTCATTAACAATTTTATAATAATAAAACACTAAAAATGTTTTTTAAACACTGAACTATTGTAATGAATAATGGTTTTCTTCCCATGTGTATAAAGCCTCTATATCTATAAAGGAGTATTTTACATTGAAATTTTCTTTTTTATTCCCCATCAATGACCACTTGGGAGTGTCTATTTTAACTTTTTTGTTTAGTTTACATCTCAAGGTATACATTTTTTCCTTTTTTCCTACTTATTCAATCATGGACTCCTCTTGGAATTAAATATGTTTTTCTAGCTAGTAATATTATTTGATTAATTTAATAATAAAATATTTTAAATATTTTTTATATTGTTGATTGAAAGATAATTTTTTTTCTTGTTATAGAGTGGATTTAAGCTGGATGAAACATACCGATCAGATTTCAACCGAGTTTCAAAATAATTTGGAAATTTTTTTAGATTTTTCATTTCACAATGTGTTAGATGGAGGTATCATATAGTGTCCCAACTATAATTGTGTTGGAAGACCATGTTTAATATGAGAAGAAGTTAGTTACCATTTAAGGAAATTTGGATTTTAAGAAAACTATAATGTTTGGTTTCACCGTGGAGAGACGAGTCAATATTCAACTGTTCATAGACGAAATGAATGAAGTGACAAGGAGAATTTGATATTTGATCGGTGTCCATATGTGCATCATTTTGAGAGATATATCATGCCAGTGCAATAAGACAATGATATCAGTACACATGAGGAAAATATTGAAGATGTTGATGTTGAGAGAGTGAAAATTTTATTGGATGATGCCAGAACTCCAATATATCAAGAATGTACTAAAATGAGCAAGTTGGAATATTTAATATGGTTATATCATAGGAAAACCATGTATGGAATTTTTAATACCTCCATTGATTATATTCATACATTTTTGAAGGACTTGCTTCCTGATGGTGCATATATTCCCTCAAATAATTACATGTCATGGAAGTTAATTAAGCAGGTTGGATTTGATAATAAAAAATTCCATGCTTGTCCAAAATGTTTCAGTTTATTTTTTAAGGAAACAACTGACTGTAATGAATGTGGTAAATCTTGATGGAAGAAAAATGCAGATGGAACACCATCTTGTGTGCCACATAAAATCATGTGGCACATTCCATTGATTCCCAGACTTCAAAATCTATTCATTTTTTTAGAAATCACAGTCAATATGTGATGGTGAGATGTTGAGAGAATTAAAGGTAATAATGATATAGTCCATCCTTCAAATGGATTAGCATGGCGAACATTTGATGCACAACATCCTAATTTTGCAGATGAGGTGCGTAATGTCATATTAGGACTATCATGTGATGGTTTTAATCCGTTTGGTCAGATGCTTAATGCTCATAGCACGTGGCCAGTTTTATTCATGTTTATAATCTACCTATGTGGATGTGTATGGAATAACCTTTCACATTCTTGAATATACTGATATTTGGACCTTTGGATACAGGTAATGATATAGATTTCTACTTGCAGCCTTTAATAAAAGAGTTGAAATAACTTTGGGATTTAGGTTTTTAGACATTTAATGCTTCTTCAAAGAATACATTTCAGATGCATGCTGCCCTTCTATACACCATAAATGATTTCCCTTCCTATGAAATGATGTCTAGGTGGAGCACGAAGGGAAAACTATCATGTCGCATTTGTATTAGTAATACACGATAGAGAAATCTTAAATATCATCGTAGTTTCAGTTTCATGGGGCATCGCGGATTATTACCAATGGATCATCAATACAGGAAGAATTAGAAGAGGTTTGATAATAATTTTGACACTTGAGAACCACCTCAATGTATATTAGGAAGTGATATGCTTAATGAATTGACCAATTTCAGATTTTCATTATGGAAAGGTCATTTGAAATCTCGAAAGAGGACGACTGATGGTACTGAAGTCACTTACAATTGGAAAAAGAGAAGTATTTTTTTGTGTTTTTATATTGGTATACTAATTTGTTACTTCATTGTTTATAAGTAATGCAGATTGAGAAAAATATATGTGAAATGTTTCTTTCAATTATTTTGATTATTAAGGAGAAGACCAAAGATGACTTCTGATCTTGTCAGGATTTATTGGATTGGGGTATTAAGGAACAAAGTTGTTGAATTCGGTATTATTGTTAGAAATAAAGCCATATTGGTTGTACAACTTTATAGTCAAGAAGAAGGAATTGACTATGATGAAATTTTTTCACCTGTTGCTAGACTTGAGTCCATTAGAATCCTACTTTCTTATGCTACCCATCTTAATTTCACCCTCTATCAAATAGATGTTCAAAGTGTATTCCAAAGTGGGTATATAGTTGAGGATGTTTTTGTCCAATAACCCCCTGGTTTTACCAACCCCCATTTTCAATATCATGTTTTCAAATTAACATAATATTTATATGGTTTAAAACATCATCCAAGATCTTGGTATGATAGACTATGTACTTTTATCATTAAAAATGTCTTTGAAAAAGGAATTATTGATCCTACACTTTTAATAAAAAAATTTCTAAAGATGTTTTAGTAGTTCAAATTTATGTAGATGATATTATTTATGGATCTTTATGAAATTATTTATGTATTTATTTTTCTAAAATGATGCAATGTTAATTTGAAAAGAGTTTGATTGGTGAACTCAAATTCTTTCTTGGATTTCAGATTTTTCAAAATAAGGAATGTATCATTTTAAATAAATGTAAATATACAAAATATATTTTAATAGGATTTGGATTTGATAGAATTTAAATTAGTGATGCTCCAATGAGTACTAATTATAAGATAGATCAGGATGAAGATTGTAAATATGTTGATCAATCCACTTATAGAGGAATAATTGATGTTTTCTCTACTTGACTAGTAGTAGGCCAGATATAATGTTTAGTGTGTGTATGTGTGCCCGTTTTTAAGCTAACCCCAAACAATCTCACATAAATGCTGTTAAATAAAATTTTAAATACCTCAAACATACTATCAATTTAGGTATGTTTTACCCTAAAGGAAAATCATTTGATATAGTGAGTTATTCTAATAATGACTTTGGTGGATGCAAGTTATAAAGAAAGATAACCTCTGGAACATGTAACATTTTGGGAATGTATTTAGTTTCATGGTGTAGTAAGAAACAAAATTCTATTTCATTATCTACTGTCGAAGCTGAATACATAGCTGATGGTAGTTTTTGTGCTCATATTTCTTGGGTGAAACACACTACTATACTATGGATATCAATTTTGACATGTACCTATAAATTGTGACAATAAAATTGCTTTTAACAATTCTAAGAACCTAGTTTCTTATTCTAGAACAAAATATATTTATTTAAGACATCAATTTTTGAGAGATCATTATCAACATAGTGATGTCACTTTAGAATTTATTGGCATTGAATATCAGCTTGCTGACATATTCACAAAGCCATTGAACTCTGAAAGAATAAATTACATCAGACATGTGCTATAAATGATTAATCTATATGTATCTAATAGTCTTTCCCCATTTTCAAAACTAAGATAAATTGTCATGTTGACACTGTTAGGCCAACACTGTCATGCCGACTCTATCATGCTGACACTATCATGCAAACTCTGTCATGTGGACTCTATCACGCCGACACTGTCATGCCAACACTGTCATACCGGCTCTGTCATGCCAACATTGTCATGCTGACACTTCTGTCATGCCAACGCATTTTTCATGCCGACACTAATGAGTCACTATTTTAATTTTTTTATGTTTTTAACCAAAACGACATTGTTTTTTAATTATTTATGGAACCTGGTTTTCAATTTTTATATTTTCACTCTATTTGATCCCTAAATGATATAAAAATGAATTGTTCCACAATACTACTTACCTTGAGATCATCATTGATCACTCTACCCTCAACCTTTCACCTTATAGCCTTCAACCATGCTCTCAAAATGTTAGTGGTGAAGTGCCTTATTGAATCATACTCTGATAACTCTCCACCTAGTAAGAAGCAGAAAGGGGAGTCCAGTGGATCTTCTAGTCCAATAAATCGAGCACTGGCCAATTGTATAGTAACTCCAGAAAAAAGAGGTGTCTACAGAATAGTTGTTGGAGAGAAAGTTACTGATACTGAAAGTTCAACACGATCAGGGTTGGATTCCATGATTTTTTTAGAATGGAAGAGAATATTATTCAAAGCGGTGCATGAGTTCTACATGAATTCTGAATTTCATTTGGAAGGAAGTGATGCCTATTTGATAAAATCGATGGTAAAAGGAAATAGGGGTTCTTTCTCTTTAAATCAGTGGGATTAATGTCTCAAATTTTCTCATAAGGGAATTTTTTATGATTATCAAGGTACTCCTCTACCTAAAATTGATATTTTTAGCCTTTTGATAGCTTTTAAATAAGTTACTGACAATGAAGAGCCTAGAATTTTGGTAACTAGTGAGCTACTTGGATAGCGCATAATCTTGTTTAAGTTCATCCAACACCAAATTTTCCCCAAGAAACGGGACTTTTCTTCTTTTAAGTACTAGGATGTCTATCTAGGTTTATCTACTAAAGAATAGAGTTAAGGTGAAACTTTTCAAGTATTTAATGGTTTACATAAGTGAGATGATAAAACCCTACTATAATACAAATTATTTATTTTACCCTAGGATGATATCTACTATGTTGAAAGAAAAGGGTTGTGTGGATGAAAGTGATGGAACTGTACCAGAATGCAATGTATTTTGTTTGAATAAGGCTATCTGTGGAAGAATAATGATTCATTATAATCTGTGGAATAGAAGTTGGGATGCTGATGAAGAGAAATATTATGAAAAATTCAATCATATGGATCACCCTACTAGAACAAAAGATATAAGGTGCCCTAGTTTGGGTCTTGATGAAGAAGAAACATAATTTGATGGGAATGGAGGTGACGAAGCTGGATATGACATGAAAGGATCTCCTATTGATGATAGGAGTGGTCCTGATGTTTCTATAAGTCCTCCTAAGATGACTTATGGACAACCTAGCCTACCACTATACTTACCTTCAAAAGAATAAATTTTAAGGGATGATGAAGATGAAGTGGAAACATAAGTGAGTGGTGTTGTGGAGTATGATTCTAATTACTCAGATGAAGAAGAAGATGAAGAAGGGGATCCAAGAGAAGAAGGAAAGGCAGATGGTTCTATAAATTATGATGAATAGAAAGAAGATGAAGAATAGGAAGAAGTGGAAGGAGATGAAGCAAATGGTGATGGAGGTGATGCTGGACTTGATCATCCCAACAATAGTTGTGATGATGTTTGTGAAGATGAACAATATGTAAGAGTTGATCTGGATGCTCCTGTGTAACATAAAAAAGAATAATGTGTTGGTACCTGCTCCTCAAGTTGTGTGTGTAAGGAGGAGACATCAAACTGAGGAGGAGAAATCATCCATGAAGGCTGACAATGAGGGGGAGCCTCTAGAAATATAAGATCAAGATGGTGAATAAAATCAACTTGGAAGAGTAAGGCTTGATACTCTAACTCCTCTAAATGAGGATGTCATGGTTGAATGGGTGAGGAATCATGGGTACATGGAACTATTATTAGATTATGAAGATTCAGATGATGATGTTTTTATACCTAATGTAATGGAACTGGTGGCTGAGACCCCTCCTAGTGACTTTGTCGCTAAGTCCAATTTGTAAAAATTCAAGGAAGACATATGTTCATCAGTAAGAGATCCAGTACAATCTCAGATGAGATATGATATTGATGAAGATAGTAGAGAAAACACTAAGCTGAATGATAACATGAAAGGTACCTGGCCTATGGTTGAAGGTGTAAGGAAAACAAGGACTTCTAGTTCAACATATTCCTCAGCTAGTGCATCTCACAACAATGTTGTTTCAGTCTCATAGATGGTGATAAATGAAATTCATCCAAATTTGATTACAACTATAGAATCCATTGTAGAAAACAAAAACAAGCTTTGAAATGATATAAAGAAGTTGACTATTGGAATCAATGTTTTACCACTAAGTACATGTCTATAATGGAAAGTGTCATCAGAGGACTTGAAGATCTTGTTTCTCATCTTAATGTTCCTTATTTTTTCAAACTGAGAAAGGAAGTAAAGATAATTGTTAAATCTACTTCGACCTCAACTACTTCTGTACACTCCAATGATTTGGAAGCTGTCAAATATGTTGATAGGGAAGAGTTGAAAGCAATGCCAAGTGGCCCATATTTATAAATCCTTGTTAAATGTGACATGTTTATTTACCATGTGCAATAAATGGTCAGGATTCATACCAAGGGATCCAATGAGACTCAAGAAGAGCTTACTAAGAAAGTAAATCAGTATTTTTAGAAGATCTATACCAAGAATTAGCTCACCAGTCACTTCAAGTACTTAGTGGAAAATCTCATATTACCTCCTGTGATTGTTTCCGTTAAGAGAAAAGTTCAGAAACCAAATGATTTAAATCCCCTCTAGAATAAATTTATAGAGAACAATGATGAATTCGAAATATAAATGAAGTATGGAGGAGAGATCCTTGATGACTATATCAGGCTTCTAAAACCATATCTCCATATTTAGTGTGAATCCATAGTTTTTCCAGTTGCTACTTATATTCACTATGCTCTTCTTATGACCTCCTCTCCAATGACGGTTGCTCAATCCTTGACCCAGATCTGGATTGTTATCACAAAACAACCTCAACCTTGGGAGTTATCCCAACATAGACCAATCCTAGCACAATCTTCTCTAGAAAGAATTCATCTACCTCGACTGAAGATTCATTCAGATGGTCCGGTTTCCCAACCACCACCTACTAGACCTTCCATTGACCTGTATGATAATGGTAATTCACCCCTTGATCCTAAGAAGCAATGTGGAGTTATTATTTTTTATAGGTATGAGTGCTTTTACTTTTTTTATTTCATTTTAATTTGATTATGACTGACAATTCATTGTTTCTACTTTTCTATTTTAGTTTTCCACCTTACACTTTTTTCTAATCCCAAAAGGGGGAGAACAATTATTAAGCATTATTAATGCACACATCTTTACTTAAAAAGGGGATAAATTTATAATTTTTTTTATTTTACTCTGATACATTTTACATCCCATAATTATTATTGAGATTATTCATCTTTATCAGATTGTTTATGTTAATCCTTCTCTAATGGTGCATAATAGTCCCTTGATATGTGTTCATCAAAATGGGCTAGATTGTTGGACAACAAAATATTTTTGGCCATTATATCTAACTATACTGGTTATAAAAATCAAAAATCATGTCATATATTATAACTTATATCTTACCTAATTATCAAAAATCGTGTCTTAATCACAAGTCACATATCTTACCTTAGATCCTAAATCACGACAGATCCTAAGTAATGTCAAAGATTATCTAGTATATCAGATTATTTAAATCATATAACTAATTATGATTGTTTAGGTTTAAAAGAGATTATAATTGATTATCTATGGGTAACTATGATTATTAACACATTATAAAATTGATGTATAGTAAGATAGTGAGAACACCTATAATTATCTATGTATGAGTCACTAACACCAACAGAATAACTGATACACCGACAGACGAGTCACCGACTGATGTCCCACCGACAGGACGACTCACTGACTGATGTCTCACCAATAGAAGACACTCTAATATACGACTCACTGACTGACAACTCACTAATCGATTACTCATTAATTGATGAATCACTCACTAATGACTCACTGATATATGAGTCACCGACTGATGCCTCACCGATAAGATGACTCACTGAAAGAGGAGTCACCGAAAGACTATTTAAATTTACATTTATTAAAGTTATTTCTAATGGTAATATTTTATTCATTTAATGATATTGGCATATTAAATAATATTTTGAAGGAATTTTAGCTTATAGTATAATGTGTGATGAACCTATGCACGTGGAAAGATCATGACCTCTATCGCCCCTCAAGAATAAAAGCTATGTGAAGAGAGAAGTAGTTAGAAGAGTGGTGTGCCTTCTTTAGAGACATACATAAAAACATCTACGACTCCCATGAACCTACTATGAACTCATTAAAAATGGAGGAAAATGTGAGGAAATCTCAAACATGATTTAAATAGAATTGAAAAACTGCTTCAGCATTTCAATGAAGGAGAAGAATATACCTACATAACCATACTTGTACTTGGAAGCCAGAATACGACAATCTGTTTTAGTGTCAACTTCTAGAAGAGGATTCAAACCTCATCTCAGCTACATCTGAAGATTCCAAAGCTACATCTCAAGGCACACAGAGCCTTTTAAATCCTATCCCATATTTATTTTATCTGTTGTCAGCATTTTTACATACTTTTGAGTAGTGTGTGTATATGTCTATAAAGAACACACTATCTCCTATATCAAACTAAAGGATACAAGATATCCTTCCAATCATACCTTCTTACACCTTTTTTTGTCCCACAGAAAAGTGTGTAAGATGTACTTTTGTGACCTAGTAGTTTTTACCCATGAAGAATTGTGGTAGAGGTTTTGTGAAGTGGACATTCTGTGTGTTTTTTTGAACCCCAATCTATGGTGTGGATCAAAATGTCTATTAATTTAAATTTCTTGGTTGTAGGTTATCACCAAGTGGAGAGGATTATGCCTCTACTTTGGAAAAAACCTCTTGTTTCAATTTCTATGTGTTTATAATTATATTATTACTCTGCTTTATCACATATTTCCTAAAAGTAAATTAGACTCTAATAGTTAGTCTTAGCAAGTGTTTATAACAGTATTGACTCATTAGGTTAGTTTCAAAAGTTGTATAAATTATCAAATATATATAACTGAGAACTAATTACTCTTTTGAGAAATTAATCTAACTGGTAATCTCTTATAAATTCTCTACTGGCTAACTGGTCAATTGAATTTTAAATTTGGGGAAATTTCAAATAATACTTTTTAAAAGAAATATTTATAGGAACTCAATTCACCCCCTCTTGAGTTACCTACTCCGAACAAAACTAGTGTTTGCCCAATTTTTGGGGTCTAAATTTTGAAGGTTGGATTTCATCCCAAAATGGGAATTTTCTTGAAGGCCATATGATAATATGAAAAAGGCATGAGTTTTGTGGAGATGGGCTTTGGGAATTGTGTTTTGCAAAAGATTAAAGACTTCTGAAGGTGTGCTCCGTGATTACGATGAGCATTGTAAAACATATTTTTCTAGAATCAAAATTTCATAAATATGGTAGAGGAATGGATTTAAAAATTCTTGGAACTATTCTCGTGATGATAAGAAACATCGCGAATAAATATGTTGCTTCTAAATTCTTACAAGAAGAGGAACATCATGAATAGAGAATGTGCTTATACACAGTTATGAGAAGAGAAGCATTGCGACTGTGTGATGTTTTGATGGAAGGATTTTTTACTATGATGACCACTGAGATTGGTGAGTTTCATTAGATCATCATGAAGGGAGGAGAACCACAAAAATGTTTTTCAAAAGATCTTAAAATAGTTCTATAGGTGATGGATCATCACAAACAGCTGACATTATAAATAAGAGGCTACCCCTCTTCACTCAAAAGAACATTTCAAGGAAAATTCTGAATATATTTGATTTCATGAACCATGGGGAGATCCATGAATCTGGGTTTCATTTTGATCTTTATAATCAAGAAAATAATACTTTAGTCTTGACTTAAGCTAATGATTTTGATTAAAGGGTGCTTTGTGATGATGTGGTATTCTACTTTCACTCAGTGAGCTTCATGAAGGAGTTTCTTCTACAAAGTCAGGGGTGCTTCACGATGGAGTGAGCTTCACTATGGAGCTTTGAAAAAGGTGGTATTTAATATTAGGATTAAACTCTGGTTCTTCTTCCAAAATTTAGAGGATGTAGTGCATCATGAAACATGGATTTTCTTAAAGGCCATATGAAAATATGGTAAATGCATGAATTTCATGAAGATATTATTTATGGAGAGTGTATCACAATGGATCAAAGAATTATGACGGTGATCTCCTCAACTACGGTGAGCATTGAGAATGTTACAGGTGAGGGGCATTACGGGTGGATAATTGCGGTGGCACAGAGGTTTGAGGGAAGGCTTCGTTATTATCACAAGCATTACAAATGGAAAATTTCATTAGAGCTTCATGAAAGGAGGAGTGTCGTGATGATATTTTTGAGTGATCCAAAAAATTTGTTTGGGGAGGTGGCTCATTGCGAAAGGGTGAGCCTATAAATATAAGGAAACCCCCACTTCATTTTCACATAAGTTATCAGAGAAAAGCTGAAATCTATCTGATTTCACAAAGGTAGAGGAGCTCTACATAGTATGATTTCTATAGAAGCTTGAGAATTGTGAAAATACCTCTAATATATTGACTGATGCCAATTCTTTTAAGTAATGGGTTATTCGTGATGATGATATATTCCATGTTAACTCAGTGAGCTTCACGAAGGAAGTTGTTTCTGTGAAGGCATGTTGCTTCAAAAAGTTTGGGAGCTTCATGAAGCTAGCTTCATGAAGGGAGCTTCACAAAGGAGCATTTTGAAAATCAATTTTGAATACCCATTTTAGGTGAACAGATCTTTCTACGTGAATCAAAACAAGATTAGGGTATCAGACTATATATCATTAAGAATTCCAAGAAGTTCCTACCAGCTTTTGGGTAGAAAGGAGAAAATTGTTTTGAAAGATCAAATTTGTGGAAGTAGATAAAGTAGTACCAAAACATTTTATTGCATCATATTGTGTTGGGAGAAGCACACGTACTTTTGAATTATTTTCAAAGTACTACACAATAGTAATGTAACATCCTACTCATTGCATTCCATATCAAAGGATTGTTTTCTAGTTTATTGTGTGGTATTGGATTATTTCCAAACCATACCAAGGAGTAGCTACTCTTGTTGAGTAGTGAACCTTATAAATTATTTGTTCCAGTAGATGTGTGGTTGATTTGTGATTAGTAGGGAAATACATCTTTAACATGAGGAAAATTTTATTTCATAAGTAAGGAAATAATAAAAGAAAAATATATCATTGATTAACCCGCTCCTCCTCTTAGTGATACTTGAATCCTAACTGGGAAACTTCATTTTTTATTTAAATTTCACATCAATGTTAGTAAAAAGGACATCTAACCCACTCAAAAACTATAAAACACATTCAGATTGTTTTTGATACTTTAAGGAAATGATCCATGATTCATTTTGGATTTGAAGGGATCATTATTACCTTAATCTAAGGCATGGTGTGACTGGTATGACTCTAAGTGCTTCTTTTTCATTTAAAATTTACATCAATTTTAGTAAAAAGGACAACTAACCTATCCACAACAAATAAAACACATTCATACTGTTTTTATACTTTATAAAAATGATCTATGAGTCATTTTAGATATGTAGGAATTATCCACACCTCAATCTGATGCACAGTGTGATCGGTATGACTCCATGTGTGTATTTTTTATTTAAAATAGAAATAACTTTTAGAAAAAGGAACAAGTGACCTGTTGAAAACCGAGTAACTTTAGTTGTATTGTGTTTATATTTATTTCAATGATCCATGACTCATTTGGGATGTTTAATAATTAGCCGCACTTAAATCCAAGGCATGGTGCAGTACTGGAAAATCAGCCTATGCCCACGGTTCAAAACTGTGGGTATAGCCCCCAAAACCGTGGGTATAGGCTATACCCACGGTTTTGGGAACCATGGGCTGGATAGGTACCCCTATACCCACGGTTTTGGAAAACCGTGGGTATAGGTGAATTTTTAGTACCTATCCCCACGATTTTCCAATACCATGGGGATAGACCCCCCTATACCCACGGTTTTTCAAAACCGTGGGTATAGGTCTTCAAACATTACCTATACCCACGGTTTTCCAAAACCGTGGGGATAGATCCAATTTCCAGTAGTGGTGTGACTAGTATGACTTCAGTTACATCTTTTTTATTTAATGTTGATGTAAATTTTAGTAAAAACGAAAAATATACCTACTTCAAACTAATAAGATGTATTATGAATGTTTTTATACCTTAGGATAGTGATCCATATGTTATTCTTGATGTTTAGGAATCAACCTCACATCAATTCAACGCACGGTGTGATCAATATGACTCCAAGTGTGTTTTTTATTTAATATTTGTATTAATTTTACCAAAATGAAAATGTGTCATAATAAATACAAATAAAACACTTTCATATTATTTTATTTCTTTAGTAAAATGTTCCATGAGTCATATGGGATGTGTAGAAATCATCCACACCTTAATCCAACACACAGTGTGACCAATATGAATCCAAGTGCATCTTTTAATTTAAAATTGATATCAATTTTAGTATAAAGGACAACTGAACTACTCAAAATTGAGAAAATGCATTCGTATTGTTTTGATACTTTAGGAAAATGATCCATAATTCATTTTAGACATGTAGTAATCATCTACCACTCAATAAAATGCATGGTGTTACTGGTATGACTCAAAGTGTGTCTTTTTATTTTAAATTGACATCAATTTTAGTAAAAAAGACAACTGGCCTAGTCAAAATCAATAAAATACATTCAAATTGTTTTAATAATTTATAACAACGATCCATAATCAATTTTTGTCATGCAGTAATCAACCACACCTAATTCTGAGGCACAGTGTGATCAGTATTACCCCAGGTGCATCTTTTTATTTTAAATTTACTATAATTTTAGAAGAAAGGAACAGGTGAAATATTTCAAACCAAACAAATGCATTTGGTTTGTTTTTATAATTTAGGGTAACATTACATGAGTCATTTTTGATGCGTAGGAATAAATTGCAACTTAATCTGATACATGGTGTGACCAATATGACTCAAAGTTCCTATCACAATTTTAAAATTGACATTAATGTTCAAAACATGTGTCACTCACTAAAACCCAAGAAAATGAACTTCCATTGTCTTGATAATTTAGGACAAGAATTTAGAAGACATTTGTAACATGTAAGAAGTAGTCTGAGGTAAAACCAATACATGATGTGACACGTATGACTCAAAGTGCATGTTTCTAGTTTGAAATGACATTTTAGTAGAAAAAATAAGTGGCATACTAAAAACTGATAAAATGCATTCAGATTGTTTTGATACTTCCGGAAAATGATCCTCAAGTACTTTTTGATGTATAAGAATCAACCACACCTCAATCCCACATATAGTGTGACCATAATAACATAAAATGTGTGATTATTTAAAATTGATATTAATTTTATTAAAAAGAAAAGTGACATACTCAAAACTAAGAAAAAAATTCGAATTGTTTTAATACTTTAGGAAAACAATCTTCACAAAATTTGTGACATGTAAGAATCAACTAAACCTCAATACAATGCATGTTTTGATAGATATATTTTTATTTAAAGTTGACATTTTTTAATATATTTGTTTATATTAATGTTTAATTTATTTTTTTATAATATTACAAACATAAATTTTTTTCATATATAGGTGGAATATTTTTCTCATTTTGAGGTTATTTATTCTGCAATGGATACCAAGTGTGGACCTTTTTTAGATGAGAGGACAGGTGCCAAAGAAAAATATTAATGTTTTAAATTGTTTATTGATAGTGATTTCAAATATAATTATATAAAACAATGTTTGAAATGTATATAGTATTGCTTTTTTATTTGTGATGTAAAATTTATTTCAATTAAATTATATATTTTGTGTATAGGTGGTTTTAATGTGTTATTTTTGTGTATAGGAGGTTTCTATAGTGTGTTGTTATAAAAACAAGGGCCTTTATCACCGATATTTCTAACACTGATAAAGAGCGACCTTTGTCACTGCTAGTTTAAAACTCATAAAGGGGATCCCATTTAACAGTGATATGATTAACAATGCTTTTTAGTGCTCTTAAAGGGCATATCTATAGTATTGGGAACACAACATTGATTTAGAATGAGATGATTTGGAATAAACACAACATCTATGTATTGTATATGAAAATAAAAACTCTTTAGCATAAGATAAATGAAATATATAAAAAGGAGATAAAAATGCAGTTGTAAGGTTTTGTTATATTTTTGTAATTACAATCATTCCAAAAATCAGACTATTTTTTGGGTTTGATACAATCTATAATGGTGGCTCTATAGACTTCCTGTCGAATCTGCAATCTCGTATTTTTAATTCTCATCAACCGGAAAAGATGAATGGGCAACATCTTCAACTCCCATGGATGACTAAGATTTATGTCTCTCTCTTCTCCTTCTTGATGGACGCCACTCATCGGTCCGATGACACCATCAACTATATCCTCAGTAACTCTTTCAATGTCAAGGTGTCACCTAATCCCCGCAATGTGAATGGCGTTAAGACACCCAATGTCACTGTCAATGCCTCTTGAAACCTATGGTTCCACCACTTCATCTCAGACACTAGATACATTGGAGTCCCAATCATCGTCTTCTTCCTTGGTGGCTTCTTCACCTTCCTAGGGCTCTACTCAAAGGCCTACAATTCCATGTGTCACTGCTTCTCCCTCGAGCTCTCAGCTGTGGTGGTTGTCTTCAATTAATGTTCATCACCGGATAAAAAGTTCATGTCCTTGTAAAATGACATATTTGATGCGTTGGGGTTCCTTTATGGTGGGGGTGGGGGTTACCTGAGGGCGCAGACATGGGGCGGTGCTTCCTGGCTGAGAATAGCACGGGTGCGAACCTACGCCACTAGGTGGTGTTGCAGGCGGCAGGGCAGGTGGGGGTGGTGGCCATCCATCCCTACTTTGTATTGACTTGCATATGATTCCTACATGTCACAAATTACCAATAAATAATTTTCCTTAAATATCAAAACAATATGAATGTGTTTTCTAAATTTTCAGTATGTCACTTTTTGTTTTTAATAAAATTAATGTCAATTTTAAATAAAAAGAGACACTTTGAGTGATATTGACCACACCATGCATCATATTAAGGTAATGATGGTTTATAAATGACACAAATGACCAATAAATCCTTTTCCTAAAATATCAAAACAATAAGAATGTGTTTTCTCATTTTTCAGTATACTAGTTGTGTTTTTTACTAAAATGTCATTTCTAACTAGAAACATGCATTTTGAGTCATATTGGTTGCATCGTGCATCGTTTTGATGTGATAAAACTTTATACACATCAAAAATGACTTCTAAATCACTACCCTATATTATCCATACAATCAGGACATGTTTGCATGGTTTTTATTAAGTGACATGTTTGGAACTAAAATATCAATTTTAAACTGACAACAAACATTTTTAGTCATAATGGTCACATCATGCATCATATTATGGTGAGGGTGGCTCCTACACATAAAAAATGAGTCATGGATAATTTTCCTAAAGTATCAAGACAATATGAATTCATTTTCTTGGTTTTCAGTATGTCATTTGTTGTTTTTATATAAATTAATGTAATTTTTATATATAAAGAGACATTTTGAGTTATACCAGACACACCATGCATCGTATTGAAGAGAGGAATATTATTATAATTTAAAAATGAATAATATATCATTTTTCTAAAATATCAAGACAATATGAATGTTTTTCCTTGGTTTTCAGTAAGTCACGTTTTGTTTTTACTTGAATTAATGTCAATTATAAATAAAAAAGAGACACTTTAAGTGATACTGGCCACAATGTGAATCGTATTAATGTGAAGCTAATTTATAAACATCAAAAATGAATAATAGATCATTTTCTTAAAATATAAAAAACAATCCAAATGCATTTTCTCAATTTTCAGTTTGTCACATGTTGTGTTTAATAAAGTTAATGTCAATTTGAAATAAAAAGATTCACTTTGAGTCATACCGGCCACATAGTGTGTTGTATAGAGGTGGATATAATTCCTAAATGTCCCAAATGACTAATATATCATTTTACTAAAATATTAAAACAATTTGAATGATTTTTTTCAATTTTCAGTATTTCACTTGTAGTTTTTACTTAAATTAAAGTCAATTTGAAATAAAAAGATACACTTTGAGTTATACCGGCCACCCCATGCATTATATTGAGGTGAGCCTAATTACTAAATGTCAAAAATGACTAATATATCATTTTACTAAAATAAAAAAAACAATCCAAATGTGTTCGTTTGGTTTTCAGTATTATCCTTATTGTATTTACTTAAATTAATGTCAATTTTAAATTAAAAGATGTACTTTGACTTATACCAACCACATTGTGTGTCATATTGAGTTTTTCATTATTATTACATGTCACAAATGACTAATAGATCATTTTCCTAATATATCAAAATAATCCGAATGTCTATGCTCAGTTTTTAGTATTCCTGTTTTGTTTTGTACTAAAATGTCATTTCTAACTAGAAACACACATTTTGAGTCATATTGGTCGCATTATGAGTCAATTTAATGTGAGACTACTTCAAAGACATCAAAAATGACTTATGATTCAATGTACTAAATTATAAATACAATCAGAGTGTGTTTTCTTGGTTTTCAGTGAGTGACAGGTATTGAACTAAAATGTCAATTTTAAACTGATAACAGACACCTTTAGTCATATATGTCACACAGTGGGTCTAATTAAAGTGATATTGACTCCTACATGTCAAAAATGACTCATGGATCATTTTTCTAAAGTAAAAAAACAATCCAAATGTGTTTTCTCAGTTTTCATTATGTCTCTTGTTGTTTTTACTTAAATTAATGACAATTTTAAATAAAAAAATACACTTTGAGTTATATCAGCCACACCATGCGTCATATTGAGGTGAGGCTGATTCCTACACATAAAAAATGACAAATAGATAATTTTTCTAAAATATCAAAAAAATTATGAATGTTTTTACTTGGTTTTTAGTATGTCACTTATTGTTTTTACTTAAATTAATGTCAATTTTAAATGAAAAGAGATAATTTGAGTGATACCGACCACACTGTGTGTTGTATTGAGGTGTGGCTGATTTCTACACGTCAAAAATTACTAATATATTTTTTTCTAAAAATATCAATTCAATCCAAAAGTATTTGATGGGTTTTAAGTATGTCACTTGTTATTTTTACTTAAATTAATATCAATTAGAAATAAAAAGAGACACTTTGAGTAATACCAGTCACACTGTGGATTAACATGCATTCCATTTACTTTCTTTGTTTAAATGGAAACAATAAATTGTCAACATTTATCGCTTTCCTTCAAGTTACCTCGACTCCCTTTGAAAGAAGGGGATAAATTCTGACAGTATAGCGGTGATAAGGTTTTGAGGGAGAATAAGTATGTGGAAGACATTGTCTATAAGATTAGTTAAAAATTTAATTTAGATTATGTTAATCCAATAGATAACAGATAATATTATTAGGAAAAACGTAGTATATTAAAAAAATATTTACCTTCTCATTGAATTTTGTGTTGTAGCCTTGAAGACCTATTTCTCATAAGCCCGAACATCTTCAAAAAAACCACCCCAACTAAAATATTGGAATCCACCTATATAATATAACATTTCATATGTGAGTAATATTAAAAAATTAAATTAAATAGAAATATAAAACAATCAAAAACTTCTATGGAAGTCACATCTTCATGCTATTTTTGTACATTCTTCAACCAGGTATGCTGCCCATTCATTTCTGATCACATCTATATCATCTTATGAATATGAAAACTTTTTACAGTTGTAGTAGTACTGGAAAAATATAAATATAAAAAGTATAAATAAATATTTTAAATGAAATAGTAATTATCTTTAGAAATACCTCTTCAATGATACTCGTTTGTTCATGGAATACGATCACTCCCAGAAATTTACAAACATAATAACCACAATATTTTCCATTAGTTTGTTTCATACACTTTAGAAACATTGAGGATAATAAGTAATTTGTTTTGATATGTGTTTTGATAGTGAAATATTATTATATATACCTTGATACTTATCCATTCGTAGAACTTTTCTTCATCCTTGTGCTTAGCCCCTAGCCTAATTCCTATTTTTTACGATAGTGATACACCGCCCTATCATAAAAGAATCCTTATTAAAAGATAATATAAATTATATAACTTGATGTTTAGCTATAAAATGTTGGATTTAGTGTATTAAAAATTGAAAATTTTCAACATGTGTGGATGGCTTGTTGGATATCGATGAATTGAATCTAAGAAATAAATATTTAGAGTATCCAAATTTACAGTAATGAGCATACAATGATGCCTAAAAAAACAAAAAACAATAAGTAATTGAAGAAATTAAAATATATTTGATATGATTAAATTGTAGATTTTTACCCCTAAATCATTAGTATTAAATAGATTATGGCATCTGAAAGTTTTCTATGAAATGATTTGATCAGAACTGCCACTATTTCATCCTTTTTTTTCATCTATTTATTTTTGATCTATAGAGGAGATGCGAGGACTAAAAATTTCAAATTTTTTACATGGGAAAATCCCTCCAATTGTTTTCCAAATATACTTCTTCAAAAAATATGAAATGTATTTAGACATAATTAACATAGTATATCCGCTTTTGGATAATCAAATCATGAAAACATACCTCATGTATACATTTACAACTAAGACGCCCAGCCAATCATAGTCAGGGATTTCACTTACACTCACAACACCAATGAACTATTGATCTTTCTCTCCATACATATTTTATTCAAAATAAACGATGTGATTATGACCATATTTTAACTTTGTGTCCACATGAAACTTCAATGATAGTAAATGTGAGTATAGAATGGGAGGGGTAATGGTGCTTTCATTAGCACTTTTTAAGAGGTTGGTTGATCCTTTCAATGGTTTTTAGATAGTTTTTTATTTCATCCCCTTATATTTTTCGGTCTGTAATAACATTCATCAGTTCATACCTTTTTTCATTAATTGGTAAAGGTTTCGCTTGAAAAGTATATTAGAAATGAATACCTCCTTATCGAAATTCCTTTTTACAAGATTTTACGGCCATGCGATGAATGTCTAAAAACGTTTTTGATCTTATTAATATAATCCTTGTGAATTGTAATAGGTAGCTCTGCACATGAATCATGGGCTATGTTGATCGACACTTGCACATGACCTTTTTGGAAGTGGTTTGTTTTGAATCATGTCATTTTGAATATTGAACATTGTGTCCCTTGACATAAGGTGATGGGTGGGTGTTACTAGATATAAATCACAATCATTATCACCCTGTAGAAAATCTGTATAGGAATGGTATTACTGTCATATAATTCACACTTTAAAGAAACATTTATTAGAAAATTTATTACCTCAGATAACACATCTCTTTGAGTATAATGGCTAGCCTCATAACTAGTGGGGGTGGGGAGGATCTCCACAGAGTGTTTTTCTTGACTTGTTTCTTCTATTTTATTATCCCTCATTAATGTTGTCATCATATCTCTCTTCCATTGGAATTATTCTTCAAGGGTATATATTATTTCTATCATTTATTTTATTAATTCACTTTGATCGTCCACTTTTTTTCCTCCAAATATGTTCTATATGTCACCCAAAACCTGCACCTCTAACATGACCATGCTATTTAGGACACTTCAAGCCCATCGATAGTCTGTGTTCATATGGAATAGGTGTTACTAATTCCTGTGACTATGTCAGATAAAAAATATATGGAAATAAAGGATCATTTTTATGTAATAACAATTTAAATATATTTTTGTATTATGTAATACTTACACAGGTTTCCCACACTACATGTTTTCATCTATCAGTATCTCATATTTATTTACACGTGCCTCCTTCCATAGCACTGTGAGTGGTATGGAAGTGACATTATATTTTGAGTCATCAATCTTCATATAAAGAGATGAACATTTTTATGTGGTTTTTTCATGTCACATAATATTATTACAATATATTTAAAATATGTACCATTTTTTCAAGTGACGTGTACTCCATCCTTACTTTACAGTAGGGGTACACTGGTTTTTTTTCTTGTTCATTATTTCTAGCAGTTAGTTGCTGTTTCATAAATAAGAAATTTCCAATCAAATTGATGAATAATTATATCATCAAACAACATACTATTATCCACAATGTACCCAAAAAGTCACACTTACATGAGGGCTAGTAAATAGATCCCATGCTTCTTGGGTTATCAGGCATGAATAGATAATCTATGGGTGAGGGTTTATATTCCCTTAAGCATATTTAATATGATTTCTTGTTATAATTGAGAAAAATCCTCTATGAATCCTTCCAGTAAGCTTTAATTCATACTTCCAATGGGATTCATCTACTACCAATGCACTCTTCAATAGATGATGAAGAGTTATTCAATGTTTCGTTATTTTATTTTTTATTAAAATAAAGAAATGATATCATAATGTTACCATAATATCTTCCCACATCAGTGTCTTCAGCTAGGGCACAACATGGTTCCACAAATCCACATCAATTGGAACCTATTTTCGAGTGATGATTCCAATGTAACTGTTATACATGTCCTTGTTGGGGTTAACATACTAACCCCACACATTCCATCCGACATCAAATTTTATCCATTTGACTTTCACCTTAATGATTTTTTCTAACACCATCAAAGTAAGCTACTCCAGTTTTATCTACAATGTCCGTCATTCATCTCCTACCATTTACCCAGAATCAACATCTTCAATATGTTCCTCTAGAGTGGTAGCATCATAATGTGAAGATGGTCATTGTACCTCTACATTGGGATAATCAGTAGGTTGAGAAAACATTTGTTCCTTAGGAATGAGAGCACTAGAATGTGCAGAAGGTTGTCCCTCTACACTGTGAGAAGTAGCAGGTTGAGAGAACTATTATTCCTCAGGATTGGGAGCACCAGCACGTGTAGAATTCATTATCTACAGAAGTGGTTTAACATTTCATTTAGATTACATTAATGTAGATGAAAATGAATAATAACATGAGGTAACATGATGTATATTACAAGAGAATGTAAACTAATTATTGAACTCTCTTTTTTGTTTTTAATGGCTAATGTGATTCTACCCCTTTATCAATATTATAAATCACTTAATTGTGCTCTCCTATGATATAAAACAATCCATCTACATTGGGACTGCTGTGAAATGATTGAAACATCCCAATGAAAAGGTCATCCTCAATTGAATTTTCATCTAACCCTTTAGTATTTTTGGTCTATAATAGAACAATTGACCATTTTGATTTGCAGGATCTGCAACATAAAATACTTTTACCGCCTCTTTGTCAATTATAAATGGTTCATCTTTTTATCTTTCCTTACTGAAGTCAACTTTCACAAATTCCAATTCATCTATTTTAACAACACTTCTGTTATCAACCCACTTGTATTGAAAATTCAGCACTTGGAATGTTGTATAATCCAACTTCCATATTTTTTTTGATGATACCAAAGTATGACATATTCGTATAAATTGTATCTCTATCCTTAGTACTAGAAACATGAATCGCGGCCACGAGTGTAACTCCACTATTTTTAATGGTACTGTCTTCATCATGATCATTTATATAGAATGTATAACCATTAATTAGATAACCATGATTAGATAATACATACACACTTCGTCCTCTGGCTAGCCATTGAATTCATTCTAAAATTGAATACCAATTTTCATCTAACTCCTTAAAATTATGGTCCTAAAACCATCCTATAAACTATTGATTATGTGTTTTTGATATCCATTTGTCAACCCTTTATTGATTCAAATGCCTAAGAATTTCATTGTGGGTTTTTACATATGGGTCAACCTCCAAAGTATTATGAAAAATGTAAAGGCTGTTTTGCTTCTGGTCTATAATATTGATTGTGACAATATATATTCTAGAAATTACTTCACTAATAAGCCACCAAGTGTGACGAGATTTCAGTAGAAGAATTATTTCCATAGCATATAGGTATTCAGTATAGAATTCAATGGCTTCCTCATTAATATATCGATATGAAATAAAACCCTCTAGAAAAATTCAATTTTTTACATACCCTTAAAAATTATTCATATATATTTTAATGGGGTATATCCATCTATAGTGTATAGGACCACATAGTCGAATATCTCTCACCAAGTGAACCATCAAATGAACCATCATATTAAAGAATTTTGGCAGGAAAAAAATTTCCAATTCACATAATATGAAAGAAATTTATATTTCCATAGTCACTAATTTCACAAGGTCTATAACTTTGTTGCATATAGCATTGAAGAAGAAACCAGGCTTGGTTAATGTATGGCAGACATTCTTGGGAAAAATTCAATGTAAATCTATTGACATTAGATCTTACATCAAAACATGGAAGTCATGTCACTTCAGACACTTTATCATTAAATTGGTCATTGAAATAATGTTATTAATATTCAATGAATACCCCTCATTAAACTTTACATCATATAGGAAGTTGTAAAACTGATATCTCTCCTGCCTGGAAAGAGTGTAAGCATCTGGAGGAAGAAAACTTCATTTTCACCCTTAACTAGTGCCAACTCTTCTAGTATTTCCTTGTCAACCATGTCCAACCTATCCTTAAATCCATAATTTTTAGGTTCATATAGAAACGTGTCATTGACACTATCACATACATTTTTTTCAACATTCATAACATCAAGAAAATGTATGATGTTCAGATAATTTCAGAATGGTAATTCAAAAAAACACTGATCTATTTTTTCAGATGATTTTTTAAGGTTTTTTGAAAATGGTTTACCAAAAGAAGTGTCTGCATATTTTACTCTCTCAAACAGTTGATCACCTATTAATAGATACGGTGTTGTATGTTATTCTGAACTTCTAACGAATGATGTTTTCCAAGATCGGTACTTATGTCATCGGGGTATAAATCTATGATGTATTAGAATCATAGTATTCAATTAATGCTTCAACCTAATTGACTATGTAAATTATTCATAGATAGGAAACCCATGAGTTCCTTTAATGCTATATACTGAAAAATTTTCATAAGTAGTAAAGTCATTTATCGTCACATACAAGATGGATCTCAACTTGAAATCTTCATTTCTATAGGCATCATACAACTTAATACCAAAATCCCACAATAATTTCAAATCCTGAATCAATGGATCCAAATAAACATCAATATCATTACCCATTTGTTTTGGTCCTAATATAAGCATAGATAACATGATTTATTTTTGATTCAAGCATAACTATGGTGGGAAGTTATAATTTACCAACATAACTGACCATGTACTGTGAATACTACTTTGAAAACTAAAAGGATTTACTCCATCTATAGATAACGCAAGACAAAGGTTTATTATCTCGTTTCCAAATATAGGATACTCAAGTTCAATTCTTTTCCACCGAGGATAGTCTTCTAGGTGATTTAATTTCCCATATTTATTTCATGTGTTTGTGTGCCACGTCAATTGACCTGCAATCTACTCACATCCATATAAGTTCATAAAGCATGGAATGATTAAAAAGTAAAATAAAAATTTCATATGAATGGATTCATCATTATTGTATCAATATGTACCACACTTTTTTCATTCTCATAGTAATTTTTGGTCCTTATGAAATAGTATACAGTCATTCAGGAAGGCATGTATTCTTTCAAAGATCATACCTATCAAGTGTATCATTCTTTTGGAATCATCTGTTTAACTCAAGAGATCATTATCTTCTGGGAGCAATTCATTGAAGAGATAAAGGAATTCTATAAAACTGATGCCGCTCTATCTGTTTCCTGCTTTCAAATTATA
This sequence comes from Viscum album, assembly GCA_963277665.1. Lineage (NCBI taxonomy): Eukaryota > Viridiplantae > Streptophyta > Magnoliopsida > Santalales > Viscaceae > Viscum > Viscum album. The sequence goes on from OY728131.1 coordinate 92,186,250, forward strand.
CAACATTAGTACATCTAACAATCATGTAAATTTAGTGAAACCACCATACAATGGAGTCTTTTCACAACCCTTTAACTGCTCAAATAATTTTGGTCAATCACGAAGTACATCTTCAACTATACTTATCATTTACTCAAATAAATCTTTGTCATCATTCGCATCTGTAATCACATCCTCAACCTGAAAATTAAATTTTTATTCCAAACAATCTTTTGAGGAAAAAGTGTGAAACCAAAACAAAACCATATAAAAAGAGTTAACCACAGAAGGAACCCATAAAATAATTAAAAAAAGACTCTGAATGTTAGATCCAACAAACCTATAAAGCAACCGATTAAGAGAGGATACCTCCAAATCTAGGACATTCTCCAGAAGATCCTCAAAATTTTCATCTAACTTTTCCTAGGCCTAGATGTACTCCTCTACACTGATCTTTCTTTTGTTAAAATCAGGCGCCAAAATGAGGTCTTGTTTGTTGGTCCAAACCATTTGATCTTAATTCATTCTCACAGAAATTGATCTCTCATATATTCTGTCGACAGAATAATTTAAAGCATATATTTTAAAATATTTTTCTAAAATTTCATCCTTAGAATGCAGAACTAGCTCCAAAAAATCCCCATTTGTTGATTCAACCTTACCTACCATTATATTTAAGTCTCCATCTACAAGTGGTTTGATTCCATCGCCTTCAGGAGCCTTAATTTCCTTGTTTATATCTGGCTTTCCCAACATACCATGTAGTTAAAAAACAACTTATTCACTATATGGTTACCTTCATACAATATGAGTCTAATTTTTCTTGATATTACCTTAAGATCTAGTAATAATTGTTTTTGTGATATTTTTGTATTTTTTCAAGGTCATGGTTCCCCCCCCCCCTTTGTACTATAAATTTCCCAGAGTCAAGCATGCCTCGATTTCCGTTACTCGATCCAGACCCAACCACCATGTCCCCTTGGAGGTCTATCTCATAATCCAACATCTGGTTGGGATCTTCTTCTTTGTCACATAACTTGATATCCTCTGAAGATCATAGTTTGACCTACTTTTGTTTCCATCTTGGCATGTATGTTTTCCATCTGTTAGGATCAACATTATCCTTCCCATATGCATTCAGGGATGAGAACCAATTTTGGAGAAGAATAGATCTAGGAGGTTCATCAAGTTGTCGAGGTTACACTACATTCATAGTAAGAGAAACTTGCACCTCCGTAAAAACACTAGAAACTATATGGGTCTATTCCTAGAGGCACTTCCATAGGATGTGACTTGGGTTGTTGGCTGTGATTTTCTGATCTCCTTGATCGGTGTTAGTATTCTGTTGTAAAGATTCAGTAACTTCGTGATCAAGGTCATTGCTTGTTTACATTTCCACTGGATGGGGAAACGACCTAATCTTAATAGAATCTGCATAAGAGCGTGGGTATAATGTATCATCACCACCACCCATTTCTCAAAAAGTCCTCGAAGGGGTCAATGATGTTGAGTTGGATACACCCAGATCAGACCCTAGACAATTGAAGCTGTCGGTGATCTTCAAATTAACCTCTTGGGGACTTGCCTCTTTTTGGAACGAAGCACCCAGTGGTTGAACACCCCCCCCCCCTGTCTGAACCATCACCTTATTGTTGGAAGTTTCTATAGAACTCAGATTATGGATCTTCAAGACAAGGAACCCCTGATTGGAATCCTAGCTGTGATGGTATGCTGGGGTGAAATGGCCCATACGTCTGCAGGAGAGACAAAAATCTATCCATGATTCATAGATAACCACTTTTTGTACCTAAATTCCTCTCCAACCATAATCCATACCCACTCCATCTATGGCTTGGAGACATCAACTTCAACATAGACATGAGAAAAAATAGGTTGGAAAACTGTGTTCATTCTACTATCGGAACACAGGTACTATCCGAAAAGGTTCCCATTAAAACGCATGATAGATGGATTTTGAAAAGGTAAGGGGGTTTTGGGAAACGTACCCATATCATCTTTGATGAAGTATCCTACTTCATATAAAGATCATATGACCACCAAAGAAGATGTAAGTGGCTTCCAATAAATATATGTGATTCCCTGGACCAAGACCCTATGAAGTCCTCGGATGAGGCAAAGTGAACCACGATATGGAAACTATCGAGTAGACCTACCATACCATGGTCTTTCAAATCACATGAGTTGAATATTAAAGGTGGCTTTCAAATAAGGGGAACACAACATTTTAATGATAGTTATTATTGCGTTTCATTTCCTATGAATCATCCCCTTAGAAGCTAACATTAAATTCCCTTGAAAGTATTTATAAAATCAAACATGAAATCCCATTAAAAGACCAACCATTTACACAAATTTCTCTTTAAAATAACACACCCTTTTAAAATGAATATAGCATTAAATACGCTTTCATAACATTCACATACCATTATGAAAGTCATTCAGGTGAGTTTAAAAACACTTGTCATGTAACCTAAATCAATTCCAAGTGTTTAAATCATTTTAAAGCTATTTAAAATCAAAAATTGTTATATTGAACACATATAATTTAGTAAGAAACATTTCAATATAATTAAATCATTTTAAAATAGCCACTTAGGCATTTTCATAAAGACATAAATCCCAAGACAGGCACTTTATAAAATAGAAATTAACTAATATGGTTTTCAGTTATGAAATGAGTTATTTTATAAAAATAATGGTTCATTAAAACAGATTATTTATTTTACTTGAATATTGGTAAGAAATTGGGAAGTTTCGTTTAATCGGGTTTTCTTATCGGGATGAATTGAGAAGAAAATGTCTTAAAACATGTATTTCCCCATCAAAGAAGGATTAATTAATCTAGATACATAAGTGTGGAACATATTCACAAAATTTTAAAGAATTATATAAGGAAAATAAATAAATAAATTTTGGGTAAAGATAGAGAAATCACAACCCAATGGTAATTTAGAGGTTCAGATAGATCCCCTACCTTATGTCCAAATGTGTTCTCACATGAACTTAATATCCTAGATAATCAAATTAGATTCAATTATAATTTAATTTATAACATATTGAACATGTAATTGATTTATTATAATTTTATTAAGTTCATTTATGGCTATTTCTATGAGTTATAATGTTTAATTCCTTTTTTCTAGGATCGTTCGTTTTATGGTTTTATGGTCGGTTCCTTTGAGTATAATTATCGGAGATCTTATCAAATGGAAGAAAAACTCTAGAAGTGGAATGAAATGGTGTTAATTTACTTCTATAATATAAATGGTCCCATATATCATTTTTTCTGATATGAGGATGATTCATTTGATAAAATTTCAATGATAAACATTTAGTTTATTTTGGCAGTTTTTTGGTCACCACGAACAAGTTTTGATTAATTATTCTATATTATGTATATATATTAGTTCCAAAACATTAAAAAAGTTATAATATATATTTTAAATTCTGGATAAACCATTATAATGGTTTTATGACCATCCTTTAAGGTGGTAATGGAGAACAAAAATAGTAAATAAACATTAAAGTTTCACAAAAATACCAAAATTTAATTTATCATTTTTAAACATTTAATTATTTATTCCATGATATTAATATATCATATATTCATTTATAAGATACCTAAATTTTATTTATTCATTCATATGTGAGTTTACGATTCTAACAACTATATTATTATTCATAATGGTCACATTACTATTCCAACGATCATATTACTATTCCAACAATCTGATTTCTAATAATCATAAGGGTTTACTACTTCCTATAAATACTTATTATTACATTCATCAATACCTTATTTTTTATCCCAAGGTTATATATAATTTCATCTTAAAATGAATATTTTATCATTAACATTATGTTTTATTTCTACATTTGTGTTCATGAGTGTGATCATTCTAGTGGATCGAGCAAATCCAAATTTTCCTATTCTTATTATCTTATTTTCTATTTATTACCCCCACTATAATATTTGGAATTATTATTGGTTTTTTTCTGAGTAAAGTATCATTCTTCATTTATGAGACTAATTTTGATATTGGGTTGTCTATATTATGTATGTTCTTTATACTACATGACATATTTATAAGAAGGAAAATTTCAATGATAATATTCTAGGTCATTACACGCTAGTAGGAATTCCACGTGTTTTGGTGTCATAGGATTTTCCTTTCTGAGACCATGTGGAATGGTCCTTAGACTTTAAGATTATCAATAATGTATGTTATGACTCGCACACTTATATTTACTGACTAAAATATCCAACCCATATATTGGTGGGAAGTAGGGTACGTAGGATGCGTCATGATTGACATGTCATAAATGGATAAATCGAGGAAGGATTTGTCACTTCCATATTTATAGAAGTTGATATCTCGACCCATTGATTGGAATAGACCAATCGTATTAAAATTCCATGGTCATGGTGTAATGGTGTGTTTATGTCAGATATTCAAAGGACATATCATCATGTAGGTTGGTGACACGGATGTGGAACCTGCATGATGAGATATTATGATAATGTGATTATATTACATAGTGAGAATTCGTATGTGGTTTTCGACATTGTGATAATATGTTCTTTCTATTAGGTTCCTTGACTCTTTACTAGATAGTAATATTGGAATTTATGCAAGCCTACTTAATGCTAACGAGAAATAATCTTAGAGGGTCACACACTAAGTGTTTCCATTGATCTCGATTAAATTCTATTTTAGTTTAATTAATGAAATAAATATTATTCTAAAGTCTCAGGAATAATTGTATTCATGAAATATTGATCATATAAATTAAAGAAATATTTATTCGTTGATATGTGAACAAAAATATATTTATTGAATTTATTGAATATTTAATAAATATTTATTCAGAAATATGTGAATAAAATATTTATTTGTGAATAAAATTTTATTCGATTGTTCAATAAATGAATGTAGTGTTCGAATGTACCAAGACCATGTCTGGTGACAAATATTAATTAATAAGCTGGTTAAATAATATTTTTTATTGAACATGTTAGCACGCGCCAAAAAATAATAATTATGTAATTATTGTTATTATATGGAATGATTTTTATTAAAGGTAATAAATATTATTCAAGGAATGATATGAAATTAAATAATATTTTAACCGAAATCCTAACTCTATAAATAGACGGCTATGTCTATTGTGGAGAGAATCCAAAAAATAATAATAAAGAATTGTTGCACACAATGAATTCTCCATAGACTCCTCATTCTATCTCCCTCTCAAGAAAAATAAGCACAAGAGAGATTTATTCAAGACAGAAGAATGAGCGATCAAGAATGAACAATGCAAGACATTTGACTCAGTGCACTAGCACCCAAAGATCAAGTGGTGTTTCTCAAAGATCATAGGACCATGTGTGGATCACCGCTAGATGGATTCTATCCTTTGATCCTCACAATGCAATGAAGGTAACTCGAAAGGGTCTTTTTGGATGATCAACATTCACCAAGTAAGAAATTTACTAAGCTCGAGTATTTATTTTGTAAAATATTATGTAAATTAATTACAAATTTGATGTCAAAAATCCTTGCTCTTTGTTTCGGGAAAAGATTATTAAAAGAAATTTTAATATATCACTCACCACCACATGCTAACATTGTGCCCATAACCAAAACTCGGATCATCACTACCAGAATAACATAATGGTTTTAAGTAGGACATAATTTTAATCAACTTTTAAAAAACATTACGAAGGCTCTGAGAAATAAAATGCCAAGTACTGGTTATAAAGGAAAACATTATAAACACTATACTTAACACTTTATTTAGCTGATGTTTTATAGAATTCTAGTAAAATTATCTCATAATATTATTCCAACATTTATCATATCTATAAGTTCTCATGACAAGGATCGGTTAAAGGAAATTTCAATCCCACGCCATGAATGTAACTGCTATCGTTGTCAAATAGGATTGGAGAATACTCCACCCTATATCACACCTGGGCTGCACCATAGCTCTCATACCACTTGTCCGGATTGATTTCCTCCAGCCCTAGGTCTTCCAAGTGAAACACAAAGGCCCTTCTGGGGTTCTATTCTAAAATCCAAGGGTGATAGGAGGAATTTTCCATCCAAGCTTATATATGAGCCACCATCCTTGGTGGAATCTGTTGTGGGACTTGGGTTTGTACCCAACAGTATATACGTGCATTATGATATGCCCTTCATATGACATAAAATATGCCTTCTATCACATATAACATACCATTGGATATATACATATCATATAAAATCGTATATACATATTGTATATAATGATACAATGAAAATATTGAATTCTTTTTTATTAGGTTTTGGGATTTTTTCCATTGACATTAAGGCTAAAGTCTAGTATGCAAGTGTGCCTTGTATATAAAGATTTGGATGTTTAATTGAATTTAATGTTTTTGATTTTTTTTAAATAACCTTCCATAAACTAATGAGGTAATCATTATTTCAATTAAGTACCCAACTATTGACCACTACCTCATGTTATTGGAAAATATTAAATAAAAAAATACACATACCATAGGTTTACTATTAATAAAAATATACTCATTGCATATGTTGGTCCCATTAGGACACTCAAGAAGTGGGTGACTTGAGTTCCCATAGAAATTTCTGCCTAAAACACTTATTTAAAAATCCCCCAATTTAAAATAAAACAACCTAGTTAACCAAAGGTGCAGTTTATACAAGATTTCAATATTTGAAGGCTTTTTCAAAGAGTGATTAGTTCTCTATTAAAACAATATGAATTATTTCTTATCTTTTGAAATCAATCTACTATGACAAATTCTAATATAAACATTGTATAAGATTAACTATGAGTAAAATGTAATTTTCAGAAAATACAAATAGAGAAAACTAAATTTGAATGAACGCGATAGATTTTAAAACAAGAGGTTCAGTCTCAAGGAGATACTTAATCCTCTCCACATGGGGATCACCCACCACCAAGAAGTTTATATAAATAAACTTTTATCCACACCATAGATTGGGAAAAACTACAATATACACAACTGTCCAGGTCAACTAGACATTTTCTACAGCTTTCATTTGAGTGGGAAAACAACCAGGCCATGCAGGGACCTCTTCAACTAGTATATATGGGTAGTGTAATGAGTACCAGATGGTTAGTGAAGATATATATGTATCATCCTATTTTTCACAGGAGCCTGTGTGTGTTCATAAAAAATAGATACACACAATACTCATAAAGTTAAAAACAGTACACAATCAGAGCATAAATAAATTGAATAGAGTTAGAAGGCACTGTGTGATTTGCTATGTAGTTTGCGACTATTGGAAGATATCTTGAAATGCAGCTTGCGTCGAATTTCAAAAACAGACAAAAAAACAGAGTGTCGTTAGAGCTTCTGTCATTTGTTTCTAGTGAGGTTCTGATGTGAACGATGATTTCTTCTCCTCTCTTGGTATGTTGCTACAAAAAGTTCTTCAGTTTGAGTTATCAGCAATGCCTATTAGTTTCTAAAGCTAGCAGTTCTCGTTTTTCTCAAGTGCATGAGCACTAACACAAAAACAGGTCTTCGTAGCATTATACTATAACAATGCTAAAAAATGATGATAATAGGGGCACCATTAATAGGGCTAAAAAAGCGAGGTAAAATGTACCCCTTTAACAGCGCTTTTTTTAGTACTGATAAAAGTACCGCCTTTATCAACATTTTTTTAGTGATGTTAAAGGAGGCCCTTTATCAGTGCTTTTTTAGTAGCGCTAATAAAGGGGGGTCTTTATCAATGCCTTTTTTACTATAACTGATAAATGATATCTTTCAAAAAAAATCTTTAAAAATAATATATTGATATGTAAATATATAAATATATTTATTTTTATATGAATATATAAATATATTTATATTGATATAAATATATAAATATATTTATATTGATATAAATATGATATATATTTTCAAAATATGTTTTAGATAAGTATAAATAGTGATTTACACTTATAATATATTGACATTTAGTGAAAATGGATTTAAAATATTTTAAAAAATTGATTATTAATTAAAAATTTGCTAATTATCATTGAGTAATAATCATTTAATAATAATTTGAAGACATAAAAAATTAAAAAATTAAAAAAAGATCTAAAATAACATGAAAATGATTTTCAAATTTCAAACAGCCATTACTTTTGATCTATGTGTGAATTTGATCTCTACCACATATCAAAGTGAAGCCTACGACGCACTCTACATGCTGGCGACAAATGGGATCCTTCTGTTGCATTTTTTGAGACCAAAAAAGGCTTAGAAGTCCTCCAAATCTGACTTTTTAGTCAGGATTCACATAAAAAATTAATTTTATAAATAGATAATTAAAAATATATATATTTAAAATATATTTATCAATATATAAGCCTTATCTAAATAAAAAACTAGTTTACATTTTATTTTAAATAAAAAAGTATGAATATTTATATACCTATATTATGTGTGTGTCTATGTGTATGTATTAAAAAGTTGATATATATTATCTATATATTCTAAACATATGTATATACATATTAGTATATAATATTTGTAAATATATATAAATATGTATAATTATACTTACAGAGACACATATAATATGTATGTGTGTGTGTGCGCGTGTGTGTGTGTGTTGTATATATGTTTTTATTTATTTATTTATTTATTTATAAACGCACAAAAAGAAAATATTTTATAAATGTATTTAAAACTGATCTTATAATTACATATTAATATACGAATAAATATACAGATAAAAAATATAACTAAATATATATAAAAAACTACATATAAATATATATTAATATGCAATTAAGTATATAAATATTACTATATATGTATATATGTATATATATTAATATACAAATATATATATATATATATATATTATTATTACTATATATATATACATTAATATATATATATATATTAATATAAATATATATTACTATATCAATAAATATAACTAAATATATATAAAAATAAATAGATATATCAATAAATGGACATCAAAGCAACATGGAGGAGTGGTAAAGGGTCCAGGCGCATAGGGAAGAGGTCTCGAGTTTGAATCCAGATAGAGGCAAGGTCGCATGAGGGTTGGTGAAGGGGGGTTTCAGTATTGTGAAAGGGGGTGCTAGCTCTATTAAAGGGCTCGGTGGTGGGGTTGGGGCGTGCAAGGGTGGGGCTATAGAAATTTTATTTATTTTTATTTTTATTTTTATTTTTTTTAACTTTTATAAGCACTTTCAAAAAAGTGGTGACAAAAGAAGGGATAGGTTTTAGGTTTGGGGCATGCAGGGGTGGCAGGGAATGCTGGCGGGGTTGGGGGTAGGGCTGTGGCATGTAGATTTTTTTTAAAATTTTTATTTTTTTAAACTTTTATCAGTTTTTTTAGATGTAATAAAAGGGACCCCCTTTTATCTTCCCCTCTATTATCATAGCTTTTTTACCACTATAAATGAACTTTTTTAGCAATTTTAATGGGAATATTTGCAGTCGTGGAGCAGATCAATCACTTTTATTTTTGATCCGATATTTTTTTTATACTGCAGCTAGCTAGGAGCATGTCATCTATCATTTTATGGTACCTCGTACCTCGTATTGGGCTTTGACATCAATTTAGAATTTTTCCGCAAAAGAGAGACAAAGATATTAGTATAATTTATAGTACTAAGTTTCCCAAATATGGTCGTTAGAAGTAAATTTGAATTTAATTGACAATGAATTAGTAGTGAATCTAAACGATGTATCAGGATCGGTTGGTCTGGTACGGTGTCTCAGACATAGTGCATTCTACAATTTGGAATGGAGAGTCAAGTAGCGGTGACTCTGGAATGGTAGGTCACTCTAACTGTAGTTCGACATGATGGTAACTCAGCTATCGGTAGCTCATACTGAAAACTCGTACTTAGCAGACATTTTGATGTCATTGGTATGTTTCTCTATCGATAGATCCATGTGATAGTGTCTCCTCTAAAAAAATTCTGATTTCAGATATTGACAGGTCGAACATCGGTGACTCAGTGCTTCAGTAACTTGAGTGACGGTGTCTCATCCATTGTTAGAATTCAGAATTTGTTCTAATGGTGAGACAGTTGATAGTGTGACATGTTATTGGTAGGTCCATGTCAACAACAGCTCATAGTTAACCGATTTTATGCCAATGGTGAGATGTCCAATGTTGAGATCACCATAATAGTGACTCAATCTTGAACGATGACAGTGAGTCCACCTTAACGGTGACTCATACTTAGTCATATCTTACCGACCTATCATAGGATGTAAAATGATAACAGAATATATTAAGCTTATATGCTAACATAGTTAAAATGATTAAACCTAATAAAACAAAATAAAGCCTGATTTGGGAGCATTAATACCAGAGGAAGCCAACAACATATATTCAGAAATGTTTTAATAACTATAAATCCAATATTTAAAATAGAATATCTTCACACACACTCAAATCATCATGTGTTTAACAAATTAGATAAATAATATAAAAAGATGTAGAAACTCAAGAAAAAATACGCCAACAAATATATTTTTAGTGATGTGACAATTATAAAATTTATAGTTCTAGCCACTTTTGGCATGTTGATGAGGGGTGGTAGTAGTCGGACCCCATCACCTCTTCGTCACTCTTTTTCATTTTAATAAAGGGTTATTGACCCCATCTTGTTAAAAAAAACTATAAAATTTATATTAGAAAAAGGATCATCTATTTTTCAAACATAGAAGAAACATTCTCGGTTATAAAAAAAATCAGTTTTTTACACTATACATACACTTGTATATAACCACATTATTCAATCATAAGGCCTTATAATTAAATTTATCAGGTTAAAATAAGCGGAAAATTGTTTACATAATTTGACTATAATTTTATTTATAACAACATTACATCCCAGTTTTTTTATTTTACCATTCATTATTTTAAATATATATGAATTTCTTTTCTCGAGGGAAAAAATATTTTCTAAAATTTTAAAAAACTAGTAAAAATAATTTTTCATTTAGTTTTTTTTTTAAATTCTCTTTATAAGTCAACAAGGAAACTTTCATTTTTTTTGTATTTAATAATTAGACTCCTACAATGGGGCTGAATTGTTTAAATTAATTAATTAATCACTTGGTAACATTTAAGGAAAAGCCAAGGGTAAGGAGGAAAAATTAGGTATAGGGGGCGTTTTGATTTTTATTTATTAATTTAAGGGGGTTAGGGTTTTTTATTTCGGTATATGGGTTTTCCAAGCACCAAATCAACTAGCACTTTGACAAAGTACCCACAACCCCATTTGAATTGGCACTGGGTGGTTTATTTTTCTCAAAATCCCTACGATACCCCCCATTCACCTTATATACATATATCATATATATATTTATATAATTATAATTATAAATATAACAAATACAACAAATATATTTATATTAAATATGTTTATTATAATAAATATAACTACTAAAATAAATATAATAAATTTATAATTATATTTATTATATAATTATAATAAATATATAATTACAATAATTATATAATTATAAATTTAATAAATATATAATTATAATAAATATATAATTATAAATATAAGAATAAAATAATTATAAAAAATGTACAATTAGAATTTCAATAATTATATAATTATAAGTATAATAAAAATATAATTATAATAATTATATAATTATAAATATAATAAATATATAATAACAATAAATATGTAATTATAATTATAATAAATATATAATTATGATAAATATATAATTATAATAAATATATAATTATAATTACAATAATTATATAATTATAAATATAATAATTATATAATTATAATAATTATATAATTATAATAAATATATAATTATAAATATAATTATTATAAATATAATTATTATATAATTATTATAAATATATATTTATAATAAATATATATATTATAATTATATATTTATAATTATAATAAATATATAACTATAATATATAATTATAGTTATATAATAATTATTATAATTATATTATATAATTATATGTTATATAATTATTAAATATATAATTAGAATTGAATTATATATTACAATTATATATTTTTTATAATTATAAATATATATTTATTATAATTATATATTTATTATAATTGTATATATTTATAATAAATATTTAATTATTATATTTTATATTATATATTTATTATATGTATAATTATATTTTTGTTATATTTTTATTTATATAATTATCGTAATTATAATTTTATATCTATTATAATTATTTAATTATTATATTTATAATTATATATTTATTATAATTATATATTTGTTATAATTGTATATTTATTATAATTATAAATATATAATTATTGTAGTTATATATTTATTGTAATTTTATATTTATTATAATTAAATATTTATTATATTTATATATTTATTAAATTTATAATTATATATTTATTGTAATTAAATATTTATTATAATTGTATTTTTTTATAATTATATAATAAATATAATTATAAATTTATTATATTTATTTTAGTTGTTATATTTATTATAATAAATATATTTATTATAAGTATATTTTTTATATTTATTATAATTATACTTATAGTTATATAAATATGTATAAGATATATGTATATATGGTGGGTGGGGGGTAGCGTGAGAATTTTGAAAAAAATAAACCACCCAACCCCAAATCAATTGGCGCTGTGGGTATTTTTTCAATGTGTCAATTGGTTTGGTGCTTCGCAAACCCATATACCCAAATGAATAAAACCATACACCCCTTAAATTTAAAAATAATAATCAAAATTCCCCTATAACTAATTTTGTCGAGTAGGGACCCAACTTGGCCATTTGTTATAAGTCAACAAGGACACTTTCATTTATTTTTTGTATTTATTAATTAGACTGCTAAAAAGGGGATGAATTGTTTAAATTAATTAATTAATCATAAGGTAAAATTTAGGGGAAAGACAAGGGTTGGGACCCCAACATTGCCGTGTGTTATTATTTAATATTATTAGATTTTTTTACTATTCTGATAGGATGGATGATGAAATTTATGTTAACATCTCATTTAATGAGACAATTTTTCAAAAAAAATCTTATCATTAAAATGTTTCAATATTTGGAATTTTCAATTAATGCATTTGATCCATTCTTTTTTAATTGACTATTTTCTTAAATCTCGGCCTTTTACATGCGTTCATGATCCCAACATTTATTTCCATGCCAGTGAACAAAATTTCATTTATTGAGGGTGACCACCAAATAAAATGTCATCTATATATAACTATATATCATTCCTTCATTCCTGCATTCCTCCCTCATCTGCACTTGGCACCTCCCTCTTCTCGGCCATCCCTTCCTTTCTTCCCTGTCGCTCGCCGCTATTAGCTGCCATGGCAATGCCGGTCCGCCACCATTTCTCCACTCCCATGACCAGAATCGAATCTCACTGCCCTTCCTACCCCCTTCCCGTCCCACCCCAGCGCATCAACACCACCCCCGCCGCCTCAATCGCCTACTCTTCTTACATGGCGGTGGGCGGCGGCAGGTTAAGGTGGCGGCCTAATGGCTCCTGAAAATCCTCCATCCGGGAGAAAGGTGCATTTTTCAGGTGTGGTGGTGGAAATTCTTCCACCCTCGCTGGGTTCGTGGCCAGCGTTGGTATGTTAAAGGGGAGTCCTACGACCCGAGAAGTCAGAGTGTCCGGGCTTGTTCGTGGGTTGTAGAAGGTGACACGTTATTTGTTTTTCGGCTTCAGGGATTCCAAAAAATAGGACGAGGCCTCTAGGAGGTCTAAAGATTATAATTCCTCCCTGAGAAACAAGGACAACATATTCGGAGGCGTTTGTGGAAAAAGGAGGGCCTTGGATGGTATGATGAAAGGAATGCCCATGTGCGCTCCCGTGGAAGAACTGAGTGGAACTCCAGCACCCAAGTAGTCGTCGGTGGCTGAACGGACACCGCCCCAGTATGGATTCTTTCCACTCTTCTTCATTAACCCCTTTCTGAAATCTGTAACACTGCGGGAGGAAGGCATGGAGGCTGATGAGGAAGAATGGGAGCGCCATTGCAGTTCATTTTACTTTCCTATGCCGCCCCAACCAACATCTTGGATTCAAACATCATGGTTTCCCTCACCATGACAACCATTTATATGACGATGATTTGTATGCTAATATCAATTTTTAGTATTATATACACTTTTTGTCTCGCATTTTATATTTTATACTATGAAAATTTATGTGTTATTAAAATCAGGCATCATTAAAAATTTGGTGCAGTATAGTTTCTTTTTTTCTTTCCTTTTTCCTCGGTATAAATGTGACTAAGGAGGCCTTTTATACACATACTCGATATTTAAAATACTATATATACATACACACATTATTTACAATACTGTTTATATTTAAAAAAAATAGTTGTGTTTTGTTTTTTTTCTTATATATATAACAAAATCTTAAACACTTTAAAATATCACTTTTTTTATTAGGAATTACCATCATTTAATTAATTAAAAAAACAGTTAAACCCCTCATTCAACACCCCCTTTTATAGGGGAATGCCCTTTTATAAGAGGCCTGGTCATAATTGTAATAACAATAATATATAATATATAATATAAAATAATTTATTAAAGGTTGAATGGATTACAAGTAATCAAACCACGCATGCATCAAGTCGATGTCATCCCAGTGACCTGTCGTGCTGGCCCACCAACCCCCTATCTGACCATCAACCTACACCGGCCTATCAACCGCACTTCCCCCGTTGCCTCTCACTAACCCACCAATCACCAGGCCTACATCCCCCCACTGCCTTGCGGTCACCTTCTCCCTCGTGGCGTCCCTTCCTAGAGAAATGCCCCGCCGTCGAGATCATCGTTCGACCGCATCCAAACTTCATCCCCAACAATGGGCGAGGCTTTCATTGTCACCACTTTCGGGGCGCCATCACCATTCACTGTCACAACTACTCATCATTGGGCCTTCATCATCACCTCCACCGGGATCCCACCTCAAATTTATCTGATGTAGCAGTTTCTATGGATGACCAATGTCAGAAGCTTCTAACAAGGCCATGGCATGCCTCAATAAACAAACACTTCAACGATCATCTCCCTGCACTGGGTTTTCATGGCTTGTTCTCTATCCCCACCATCGGTCAGGCCCCCCTGTAACCCAAGGTTTATGCCATGAACCCAAGAAAATGCTAGTATATTTCCATCCTGACCCCGAAATGGCCCCAAGGTCACCGCCGACGAAGCCCATGTCCCAAGATGTCCTCACATCTCTAGTTCATCCCCACCCATCCCTTCCTGCAGGGTCATTGTTCTTTTTCTCACAACCCACCAAAGGTTAGGGTGGCATCACCAACCACCGCCTTAATGGCATCGTCGCAAGCCGCGGCCTCGCCAACCACCGACATCATGGTGCCTTCACAAGTCGTGCGCCATTGAGGTGCCATGGCGCAACATCTCCATCAAGGATCGTCTTCAACCTCAGTCATTCCCACAAGCGCCTCCCGCCGCCCAGCCGCATACCATGAATCAACGTGATGAGGCCTGCCGCCAGATTCTTCACAACAACCAAAAATATTATCTTCAAACCCTTTGTTGTGGTTGTAATATTTATGTAGAAGAGAGAGAGGCATTAAAAAATATATAATTATTATAATTATTATTAATTATTATATGAGGGGATTAAAAACCCGAAACCAACGCATGGTACATCAACCCTATTTTTTTATTCAACTCTACCTTTGGAGTTTTGTTGTTATATGAAGGAACCCTACGTATCAAAATTCAACAACGGAGTTTTAAATCCATGATATTATCTGTGATTTATGAAAAGTTCTTGAAAGAAGTAAATATATGTTCAAAGATATTTTATGGCTGATTCAAATGATCATTATGATTTCTTTAGAGGATCGTATTGAATGGAGTAAATTGTCACTATTCTTATGGGAAGTTATAACTCTCTTGAATATTTTTAAAGTCAAAACATTATGATTTATTTTGTGATATTTCTGGAGTTATTTTTAACAAGGAGATTCATTAACAACATGACAAATATCAAGACAATCTTTATCAGAAAATAAGTGGGAGAATATTTATAGAAGCAGTGAATATACAAAAAGGTGATATATATAAAAAAACTGTGTGTAGTTGCTTTCAGGGGTACATTTTGTAGATATACATGTTTAGATATATCATTTTTCCACTACTGCTATTGTTTTCACCACTACTCACTTTATTGTTACATCTTCATTTGCAAGAACAACAAAGCATTTGTTAGAGATACACTTTAGTGACACACATGTTTAAAAAATCTGTCTGGTGTTTTTTATATCACTGGTTGAAGAAATCCTACACAACTATGAAGATCTATTTTTTGATGTGCTATATTGAGAATATGAATACATCTATCAGTTTTTAATACAATTGTGATGTTTAATATGTATCCTCAAACAAAAACAATCTCTATTGATTTTGGAGAGTTTCGACTACTCGGAGTCATCAATGGTTAGGTGTCAGCTTCTTGAACTAAGCTGTGGATTTATGGTTCCCTGTAAAAGAAACAGAAGGATATTTAAATCCATGTTGTAAATGTGTCAACTATCTACACATAGTTGTGGATTAAAGGTCTTTAGATAAGAGAACATATTGAAAATCGCAAAACTCATTGAGTTGAGTGTTGGTGGAGTGAACTAAGGGATCTTTGTGCCCTGAAGCATTATACATCACTATGTTAATTTCCTTTATTTATTTTCGCTGCTCTCTCATCTTTGGGAGAAAAGGAAAGGTTCACTACTAAACAAGAGAGGCATTCTGAATTTTTTAATGTTTCTGACATACACAGTTCACACCCTGCTTTCACTGCATTCATCTTCTTCACATCATAAGATGATTTAGTATTTCCCCCATTAGCTTGTGACTAAAAACCTGCTACGTTATAAGCATCTAACTACACCACTGACCCTATTAGTGATAATGATCCTGAAAAACTTCATTAGGTATAGAAATATTGATAGAAACATTTCACGTAACCCATATGTCCATAAGATAGGCCAACTTTCAGTGCTGTCGAGCAAGAATGTTTAGTATGCCTTGTCTTACCATAATGGTAGAAATTCAAAAGGACTTTTTTAGTAACTGTAGAGGTTGTAATATGAGTTTGATTCTAGGGGCCACTATAACTTCCACTTTGAACCTAATTCAGCTTCATCTTCCTTCCGTAAGGGCTACTATAAGTACCACTAGACATGGGAGGAATCCCAACCGATCCCAAATTTCCTGACTTATCAATTTATACCATAATTTTCCTATTAGGAACCTTGGATTATATGGAATGGTTTAGCATGAAAACTTAATAACATATATCTAGCTACAAGATCATATGAAACTTTTGAGCCTTTAGTTTTTTATTCGATACCAACTTAGTCAATAAAAGGGAAATCTCAGAAAAATATTTGGAAGACTCCATTACTGTCTAGTCACCTTATTGAAGGGTGAAAAACTCCATAGACTTATCTAAAACCATTTTTTCTAGGTAGAACTAATGAGTAAATATAGTTTTAAATCTATTTCATTCTAAACCCTCATGCTGCTTTACCAGAAACATAGAATCCCATCACCTTCAACTTGGTCCTTTATAAGTAAATACAACATACTCTACCTTAATGGAATCTGAATTCTCTAAGAATTCAACAATCCATTCAATATTCCCTAGATAGCCCTCTACTTCCTAAGGGTCATTCATCTTCTAGAATAATGGAATTTTAAATTATAGAAACTCATGGGCTTGATTTCTATCTCCAACCTTCTCTGGATTCACATTTATAGGTTGAGAAAGATCTAGTTCGACACTTTTATCCATAGCATGGACCACATGTATTCACTACCAGAAAAAAATGTTTTAGTGGCGATTTTTTCAAAGCAGTTTTTAAAACCTCCGTGAAATAACCGACGATAATTTTTTTTAAAAAATGTTTTTGTAATTTTTTATAAATATCATTTAAAAAATCATTTTTTAAATGCGGTTTTTTAATAAAACTGCCAAAAAATAGCGTCTATTTTCTCAAAACTGCTGCAAAAGTTTAAAAAAAAAATATTTATTTATTATTTATTATTTATTATTATTATTTACAATCAAATATAGTTAATTATTTATAATTTTATATATTTACAATGCTTCAATTAATTAATATTTATTATTATTATTTAATAATAATATTAAACTGAAAACAAAACTTAAATGAGTAGAAGAACAGACTTTGGCATCAAATGACCATAACTTCTGATCTGAGAGTCCATTTCAGCTCCACAACCAGTCAAATTGAAGTTTAAAAAATGAGAAAAAACCAAGAACAACTAAAAAACAACCTATATCAGCGCTCAAAATGGGCTTTAACAGCGCTAAAAAAGTGCTGTATATCTCAGCGCTGATTTCTGGGGGTCTCTTTTTTCAGCGCTCTGAAAAGCACTATTAAAAGTCAAAAAAATTATAAAAAATAAAAAAAAATTAAATAATGCATGTGGAGAGATTTTATAAGTGATTGACCACCCCTTTATCAATGCTAGAAGGTCTCCCGCGCACTGCCCTTCCACCGCATCCTCAAACGCGTGCACCACCTCTGCCTCCACCCAATCTCGAACCCGCAACCTCCCCCTTTCACGGCTGCACCTTTACCACTATGCTATTTTATTTTTTCTCAATTTAATGATATATCTCTTTATATATATACATATATAGTTATATTTATTCGTATATTAATATAGAGTCTTATTAATATAAATATATTTATTCATATATTAGTATATATATTCATTTGTGTGTATATATATATATATATATATATTTAGTTACAATTTTTTATCAGTATATTTACTTGTATATTAATATATACATATAAGATTAGTTTTAAATACAGTTACGAAATATGTTTTTTATGTGTGTTTATAATTAATTAAATTAATAAATACATACATATATACAACACACACACACACATAGACACACACACACACAGACACAGTCATATACGAATAAATATATATATACATGTCTTTGAAAAGCCATTGAATGTTAAAAAGATCATAACGTAAATTTGAGAAGCCCATTTCAACTCCACAACCAGTAAAATCGAAGAAAATGAATAAATATTCAATATGATATGTGGTACAGGATTAACGGACATCCTGATCAGAAGTTATACCGGTTTTAATGTTAACAAATCGGGGTAACCCGACTAAAAACTTAGTTTTGGAGGCCTTATGTGCCTATTTTGGCCTCTAATCAACTTTTACTGAGGTCCCCGTGGTCACAGAAATGTAGATCTCATCTCATGCTTCAATTTGATATGTGGTAGAGCTCAAACGGACACCCGGATCAAAAGTTATGGCTGTTTGAAGTTTGAGTTACATTTTCAACTTATTTTAGATCTTTTATTAATTGTTTTGATTTTTTCTGTCTTCAAATTGTTATTAAATAAATTTTAATCGATAATAATTAGAAAATTATTAATTAATATTATTTTTTTAAATATTTTAAAGCCATTTTCACTAATTTTCTTATATATTTAATGTAATAGTCTATTTATACGTATATAAATAATATTTACAAAAAATATATTATATTTATATACAAATAAATATACTTATATAACAATAATTTATTTTTCATGAATTTTTTTGAAATATAATTTTTTTCAACGCGGATAAATACCCCCTTTATCAGCGCTACAAAAAGAATTGCTGATAAAGGGGAGCGCTGCCCTTGACCATTTTTGTAGTAGTGAAGTGAGATTTAAATAATGTGATAATCAATGGAAAAAAATATATTCAAAATTCAAAAGTCAAAAATTGAACTCAAACATCAAACGACCATAACTTTTAATCCGGGTGTCTGTTTGGGCTCTACAACATTTGAAATCGAAGCCTGCGATGAGCTCTACACCACTTTGGTTTGGTACTAACTCTTTAAATATTTTACCTCTTTTAATTCCACCAGAAAGTCCCAGAAGGCCTCCAAAGTAGATGTTTTAGTTACAGACACCAATTTCCTAAAATTCAAACGATTATAACTTTTGATCTATGTGTCCGTTTGGCCTATACCACATATCATATCGAAGCTCATTTCATGATCTTCATTTTGAATGGTTGTGCCACTAAAAAAGGAGTCCAAGATCATATTTTATGTCGTTTTAGTGATTTTAGGGGTTTTAGAGGTTCTTAACTTTTTATGACTTATTTATTTATTTAATATTTATTTATAAATTTATTAACTAATAATAATTAATTGATTAATTATTATTTATTTATCTATTATTAATTATTAATTATTTATTTATTTAGTATTTAATATTTATTTATTTATTATTTAGTTATTATGAACACCTTAATTATTAATTTATTTTTAATTTATTAATTAATCAATTATTATTAGTTTATTAATTTTTTATTTATTAATTTTTTATTTATTTATTTATCCAATATTCATTATTTATTAATTAATTATTAATTATTAACTATTAATTATTAATTATTTGTCATTATTAATTATTAGTTATTTAATAATTATATTTCTATTTATTTATTTATGTAATTATTTATTTATTATTCATTATTTATTATTTATTATATATTCTATATTCTATATTATTTATTCTTTATTAGTTTACTGTTAATTTACTAAATATTAATTTATTATTAGTTTATTTTTCATTTATTATTTATTTATTTATTATTTATTTATTGAGTATTTATTGATTATTTATTAATTAAATATTAATTAAATATTAATTATTTATTAAATATTAAATATTGTATATTGTATATTAAATATTAAATATAAAATATTAATTATTAATTATTAATTAAGAAGTAGTAATTTTATAATTATCAATTATCAATTTTTAGTTATTATTAATTATTAATTATTAATTATTAATTTATTTATTTATCTATTTATTTATCTATTTATTTGAATATTTATTTATTACTAATTATTTATTATTTATTATTTATTAGTTATTATTTATTCTTCAATGTTTATTATTTATTAATTTATTTTAAATTTACTAAATATTAAATTTTTATTACATTATTATTTATTTAATGATTCAATATTCATTATTTATTTTTTATTTATTGATTATTTATACATTTTTTAATATTAAATATTAATTCTTAATTCTTAATTCTTAATGATCAATTATTAATTATTATTGATTAATTATTTACTATTTACTATTTATTTTTATTATTTATTATATATTGTTTATTATTTACTTATTTATCTATTATTTATTAATTTGTTATTAATTTGTTATTTATTTATCATATATTAAATTATTTTTTAATTAATTTATTATTTATACATTACTTATATATAATATATTATATATTATCTTTTATATATTATATATTATATATTATGTATTATATATTATATATTATATATTATATATTATATATTATGTATTATATATTATATATTATGTATTATATATTATGTATTATATATTATATGTTATATATTATATGTTATATATTATATGTTATATATTATATGTTAGATATTATAGGTTATATATTATATGTTATATATTATATGTTATATATTATATGTTATATATTATATGTGATATATTATATGTTATATATTATATATTATATATTATATATTATATATTATATATTATACCCGAACGGCTCAGCCATGGGTTTAGAAACCCAAACCCATAGCTCCAAAATTTATTGAAAAAGAGTATAAGAGCAACAGAGTTGGAGGAAATGTTTACATGTGATACACCACACCAAGACAAACTGATTATAAGAAAACATGCACATTAAAACCACAAGATTACCTTTTCCAGGACCGGCCCCGACTCCGAGATCCTCCCCGATTGGTAGGGTGACGCCCACTTCACTATTGCATTATCATTGACAAATTTAATTCTTCATCCGTCCCTAGATCCTCCATAGTGGGCACGATAGTTACTTTATTAGGAACTTCTTCATGTGCACCATTGAAGTCATGCACAACCTCATTAGAAATTATAGTATCATCATGGGTAGTATCTCCTTGATGAGGTTCTTCACGTGCCATATCAGAGTCAGGGAAAACCTTCATAGGGGGTGATGAATCATCCTAGGCAGCTTCTTCATAAGAAGATGTTGTTTGTGAATCTTTTGATTCATGCACAACAACACTAGCGGGTGATAAATTAGCATGTACTAGTTGGTCCGGCTCCTTTGGTGAAATTGAAGAAAAACTCTTCCGATTATTGTATCTTGCACTCTTAAGACCATCAACAATAAGCACATCAAACTCAGGAGAGTTAATCGACTCTAACATGGAAAAGAAATTAACAGTTGGCTTATCCTGTCCTGGAAAATCATCCTTTATGACAGCAACCTCCGAAGAGCACCCCTAATATGCAACCATTGATGAAGACTATGCAATGTCTTGGATTACTCCATGACCTTACAAATTATCAAGGTATGATACTATCGTAGTAGGAACATCACCCTGCTGGCCAGTGGAACCAAATACGAGCATACCTGCTCCTCCTTGTGCTACCTTCTGATAACCCACCTCGTCAAACACGGAAGATCCAGCCATTGACCCAGCCCGCACCTGTTGAGCATCAACCTATGTATTTACCATAGCTCCAATAGGAACATTGTCCACTATTGAAGTTGCTGATTCTAATCTGACATCCACTTTGGTAGCATGAACCTCATGGGCAATGGGAAGAGCGCAAAGAGGCCCTCAGTTTCTTCAGTGTCACCAATTGAAATCCATCAGCATCAAAAACCTTTATCTTACCCTTCCTGCATGAAAAATCTAGTGAAACATGATCCATCTCAAGATTGACTTCATCCCGGATAGAAGCCTCATCCTCAAATTGATTATCCCCCTCATCATCATCCAAATCAGCCCATGTTCGCTTCTCCAAACCCCCAACGAAACCAGTGGCAGTCTGCTATAAATATCCACCATTAGATAGCGGAGTAGCCCCACCAAATGGGTGCTGAGACAAGTGCTGCAATGGAACTTCTGACAATCCATTAGGGGCCTTTGACGTGCCTTAGTCTATAGCCTCAACAAAGGACGAGGGACCAAGAGGAGCTCCCTTCCTCCTGAAAACTTTCTTACTACCATTAGGATCATCACTAGAAAGATTCCTCCTGCACTGATCAGAGGCATATCCTGAGGATTTACAAAGAGAGCATTTTATATTCTCGGGACATTGGTCAAGAGAATTTTCAATGCATAAACATGACTTACAGAAACTCGGTAACAACTCATACTGAATATAAAATTTTAACGTAATATCACCTGTAACAAGAAATACTATATCAATCATAACATGAGGTAAATCAACCTATACTAGCACGCAAGAAAAGTGACCATACCTAGGTCGCTCTATTTCTTTATCAACCTTGATCGGAGAACCGACAGTAGAAGAAACCTCCCACATGACTGAAGGGTTCCGGAAAAACCAATTAAGACCCCTAATTCAGACCCATGTTTGCGTGGAGGTGTTCCTAATTGCAAAAGTATTTTCTAACTGATCCCACTATTGAACCAGGATGTGTCCAGGTGTCAATGGAACCAGTCCAAAACTCCAGGCCACATTCCGATGTTCCTTCGAGGGGAATACAGTATGAAAATTACCTCTCCCAACTGAGATTAAGCCCCAATCACTAGAACTCTAACTCGGAGATAGTCGGTCCTGCACCTCATCCACCTTCAAAGTGGTATCTCTCTGAGTACCATAAATCCTGGTAAAGAGTAATAACCTGCATTCTTCAAGACGAGCCTCTAAAATCTGCAGACTCGCTTCCACAAATGTTATAGATCCATTCTTGGTAATCTTCTTATTTATGGCAGCAGATTCAAGTAGTGATTCGGAGAAAAACCTATTCCAAGAAGCAAAAACCTTAGATTTCCTCTTAGGGTTCCGCGCATTTTCCTTCCCCACATCCACAGGATCCGATATAACACCACCACCCGAAACCACCACCTTCAACGAAGGAAAAAAAACATCCTTATATATTATATATTATTAATTATTAATTATTGATTATTGATTAATAAATATTTAATGTGTATCTATTTGTTATGTATTACTTTTTTTTTAAAATTAATATATATATTTTTATGTATATTAAAGTTGATTTATTGACCACATGAAGAGCCTACTGGAGTGGTAAATTCTTTGGAGAATAAGCAAGAGGTAAGGGGTTGAAATCTCACCCAAAGTAGAATTTATATATATGGCATGGAAATGTGTTTGGACATGGTATTATGCATAGAGATGAGCATGTCTGTGGTAATAAATAAATAAATAAATAAATTAAGAAAATAAAAAAAATTAAAATTTAAAACTTAAAAATTTAAAATAATTATTTTTTTAAAAAAAAAATTTAAAAATTTAAAATATTAAAAATGATTTAGTAAGGGTTTAAAAAGTCTATGAAAAACCACTGCTAATTATTTCCCGACACCCAATTTAGTGGCAGTTTTCCAAAACAGTCACAGAATGAGTAGTGGTGGTTTAAACCATCGCTAAATACAAACTTTGGCGTAGTGATTATGGCCTCAACAGGATCCCAATCAAACAGATGATTTTCTCACAAAATTTTATCTATGTCACCCTTCCAAGGATTCATTAAAAGTCTTATAGGAGGAATGGTACTAAAAACACTAAAGAAAGTGCATAAATCATCAAGTGGGGAAACATCCTCAATAATAGCCAGAATACAATGAAAAAACTCATGAACGCACTCCTAAATATCCCATGGAAAATTAAGGCTATCCACAATGAGAGATTTATAGACACTCACTTATAACATACCCATTATATATTAAGTATCCTAACTTCTATCTACCAAGACATCCCAAATCACATCAACTAAAAACTGCCTTTGATCCTGATTTTTTGAAGACCAACCTACATCATCCCTGAATTGGACCCCCAAGCAAACATATTTCAAGTCTCAAAGGGTATTTATAATCCCCACAGGCTGGAAAAAAAATTTTGGGCATTGAAGAATTACCTTTGGGAAAGGTTTCACCCACAAGGACATAAAAATTGAGATTCTTCAAGATAAAGGAAATAAATAATTTCCCAACCCATAACATAAATAAAAGAAACTCTGAAAAATTATGCAACATAAAATGAAATATCTAGATATAAATAATGAAAAAATATAAGTTTCAGAGAGGAAATATATGTACTAGTCTAGGGATAAGTCAAATAAGACAAATTTAATGTCAGAGGCTTAGTTCACTCAAAAGTAACTAAACCTAAGGGCCACATGGAACCAAGCATGCCACTCCACATGCTAGAGACTATAGACTAGAAATTATGGTCTAAAGGGAGAATAGTGGTGAACTGTGCCCTCTGTATCAATACTAATTACATCATAGGAATAAAAAAATGAAATGAACATTTGCAGACAATAATAACAGGTAACACAAAAAGTTCCAAACCATCCAACAAGGAATGAACAAGAGATTCCATAAATATAAGGTAGTCAATAATATAGAAGGTAATACATACAACAAGGCTTGATAGATAAAAGAATAAATAAATAAAAGTCCCAACTCTCATAAGTAGTCTAAGTACACACTCAACTCACAACTCCCATGCCATGTCCTATCCCCAAACAAATAGCGGCAATGAAGCACTAGCTAAGTCCTAACCTATAGCCATAAGATCTTCTTGGGTACTAAATGGTGGTCTGAATGGGGTTTGAGTAAAACTCAGTAAGCCATGACCAATGATGTATAATTAATTCTAGTCCATTAGTATAAAACATAATCGTGTATATTGTATCTATAATAGTGAAGTATTAAAGTGGAGGTAGACTAGGGAATAGAACATACATCAGCATAGGTCAGAGTTTCTCTAGTCTTAGGAATAATAATGTAATCATGGGAGATATCGATATAATCATACACATCCTAGAGAAATTATCCAGATGAAACCATTGAAATGCATCTAGGAATTCCCATATATTGAAACCAGGAAAACCCATTGAGTAAATACAATGTATTCCACTTCAATAAATGAGGCTCTAACTAAGACCAAGGAACATGTTCAATGTAATCTTGGGATAACTTAATTGGGACCCAAGGAGGTGTTGGTGTTATTGGACTAGAACCATCTAATTTGTACTTTTTTCGTTAATAAATACCTTTTCACATCTTGATTGTTCTTCTATGTTCATGTGATAATGTCTTAAGGACAACTGTTGCATTAAAGGGACATTGCGGATCCTTGCTATGATGAGAACCAAGGAGTTCCATAACATTGTTCTTGAATATATGTTCTATGTCCAAATGATGTTATTTGAGGGACACAAATAATACAGGCCATTAGGGGTGAGGACTCATAAAACTATGAGGCACCTTCTCATTGTATGCACCCTTGGTAATATCCAGGAGGATATTATGAGTACGAGACCCGCCAGTAGAAAATCCACATTCCATAGTGTCATTGAACGTTACTATCTGCAAACTTGTTTATTGTTCCTTAGACTTTAAGATTATTATTAATGGGTATTACAAATCACACACTTAGATGTATTGACGAAAACTGTGACGACATACTGTTCGCAATGAGGTAGGATACATTGGGTGTGTCATGAGGGATACTACATTAATAGATAATGTGATAAAGGATTATTCCTTTTTTTCCATAATGGAATTCAATATCTAAGGCCCTTATATTTAATTGATGTAGCCTAAATAAATCCAGGGCCCTGGTAAGGTATGGGCGAGTTCAATTCCAGGAATTCAAAGAAATAATAATCGAGCACATGAGTTGATGGAACTAGCATGCAACCTGTTTGATTAGAGATATCGAGACAAAGGGATTTAATTACATGGTAAGAATTCGTATGAGGTGACACGTCAATGAGGCAAAAAATTATTTCTCTTGGGTTCTGTGACCCATTTCTAGATATTAATCTTGGACTTTAGGCAAGCCCTCCTAAAGCAATTGAGAAAGAGGCCTAGAGGGTCAGACACAAACTGCATCCATGTATCTTAGTTAAATATTAATTTAACAAGTTATATAAATATTATTCCTGACTATGGTTTAATAATTATATAAGGATTAATGATCGTATTTATTTTGACACTACTTCTTCAAGAAAATATATTATGGGAGAAATAATATATATTTATTAGAGAGTAATGAAATTACATTTAATTAAGAAATAAATAGCCATTACTCAAGGTCTAATAAATGTGGTGGAGGAAATAAAGAAAAATGAAAACAAGATAAACACCTCTTGTACATTGAATGTACACGTCGTGTAGTTTTCATGGAAAACAAGTACACACCGTGTATTAATGATCACATGCCGTGTAGTTTTTCCTAGTCAGGATTTTGGGGAAATAATATCATTTTATTAAATGATATTGACTAAAATAATCATGGGCGCATATCAAGGAATTAATCATCCGACATGGGGGTTTTTAATAAGAGATAATGAACTAAATAAAATGCGTAACATGTTTATTTATTGTCATAACTCTATAACCTCAAACTCGATTATAAATATACTCCCAACCATAACACTTTTCCAGAGAGAATTCTTGTGAACAAAAATTCTGAAGAATTCTCTCAAGGCCAAAAGAACTCCTTCCCCCCAAGAACGCTCTCAAGACCAAGAGGGATCCACCACCACTAGATCAAGGCGATTGAAGGCGGACATCGCAATAGATGGTTCTTCCGCGCGAGCACCCGGAAATCTCCTCAGCGACATCTAGAGTCACGTGGAGCATGTTTGGATCACTAATAGAGGAATCCTAAACATGGTTTCTATGACACAATGATAGATCAAATCATATTGTGACCAGATACATCAACGAAGAACAAATAACATCAAGGTAATTCTTGTCAATTAACTAAATTAATTATAACCAACATATGATGATACTCTCAATAGTTCCAGGATCCTTATCTTTCTTTTTCGTTCTTTGTAATATTCCAAAGATATGGTGTTTTATTATTGTGATGGATATCAGATTGAACGTTGTTTAACGCTAAAATTAAAGATTGGTACACCCACCAATGCACTTCAACTACACCCGGAACCTTCAAGTGGTATAAGAGGGGTCATATTGTTGATTATAATTATTTAGTTTTTTTGTTGGTGATTTACACATTTAATAATTTAGTTGTTTCAATTCATGTTAATCATTCTTTAAAATCTGAATCTCGAGATCTGTTCCTCCCCTCGCGTTTCTCATTCACCTTATAGAAATGAATTTTTCTTTTAATTTTGATTAAAATAAAATAGAGGATCTCATTTGGTGGTGCCAAATGATCCTGGTTGTACAACACCAGAATACACAGTGTGTATTCGGAGGTACACGTCGTGTAGTCTAGGTTCAATGCATTGGACTGGTTCTCCAAATAAGGCCATGTATTGGATCCTATCTATGTCATTTATGACACCGTGTGTTGACCAGGAAAAGGTGGCACATTGTTTCCGGATTACACGCTGTGTGGTCCACAGCACACGACATGTAGTCTCTTCGGGTTAGGGTTGGACCATGTACCCCATACACGACTTGGTTGGCTAGAAACCATGTAACACAGATACTACATAGTGTGTGTCCAAAAGAACATATCGTGTACTCCGAAAATTTCTGAAGTACATCTACAGGCCATATCCTCGGGCGTGTACTTCAGATGGACGGTGACCAAAGTTACACATCATGTAGTCAGAACTACATGCGGTGTACTCATCCAAATTATGTAGATTTATTAATATTTATTATTATATTATACAAACCCTTTAGACGTGTACCATAGTGCAAGCGTAAAGCCGAGGCACAACACGTGATAGGTGTTTTATATATGTGTTTAATTTAATATCTGCGTAAATGGGAATTCGCCGGGTTGGATCCAAGGTACTAGTTACATACAAAGATAATTTTAAATGAATATATTTGTTTAAAATTATGATGGATGAGAATCTCCAAGAAATTCTGAAAAAGGTTTAAGATAAAAGGATTGATTAATTGAAGATAATTAATTGATTTGAGCGTGATTTATCTTAAACAAGAACGATTAAATAATTGAATTCTAGTTTTATTTATGTGTAAATATCTTTACATGTATGGATGATCATGAGCAAGAACAAGACAATTGTATGTGAATGGTTTCTTTTAATTAATTTATTTAAATTGTATTTTTTGGCCCTCGAGCCCTCTCCTCGTTAATATATAGGGTCTGCGCGCCCAATGATTCTTTTATGTAAAACCAATTTTTACCCCTCACATGCTTGTGAGATAAATTCATATGTAATGGATGGAGGTACCAAGCTAGTGGAGGCAGATCAAGTCAGGAGCGAAGGTGAAACCAATCCAAGGAGATACAATGGTGGACAGGTGGAAAGTTGTAAACACGAACCCGAAAGGTTCAAGGCGTTTCTCCCCTAGATCATGGGTTAGTTTATCAACCGCTAGATAAACTAACAAATATAACAAGATCATGATCATACCATTTATTTTTATTTTTTTCATTTTCATGGTTTATTTATTGTGGGTGTGTTTTCACAATCACACAATTAATGAATTAAACAAGCATGGAAGATGGAACTAAAATAGAACCAACTTATGCGTAAATATTATCTTAGACATCGTTAATCACTTAAGTAGATCATACATAATATGAACGAGCATGTAATAAAAATAATAAAGTGGAAATTTACGTATAAGGATAAAAATCACTCAAATAAATATTATGTCGGTATAGCATCCCATAATCCTGGTTACAATCAAACCATAGTTCAAAGTGCATGACCAACCCTAGTTGGGGTGATTTAGATTATCGGGGAATTATAATTGAAGGTTTTGGGTTGACTTGACTTGGTTCACATCAAGGGTTGACTTCTATAATAGGACATGGTGTGACCAAGAGGCAAAGGTTGAAGAAATCCAAAATAAAAGGATTTCAGGATTGGGGAGTCCACTCAAAAGATCAAGGAGCTGCGAGTTAATGTAGTTGGAATTTGTAATGACTACCTAAAACCCTTAAAGATACTTGAACAACCCTAGTTGGGGTAATTTGAATGGAAATATGGATCCTTTCCACTAGAATATCCAGGCAACAGAATATTTCGAAGTTAGTGATGAGGGCTATTGCATTTTGATAATATATTGAGAGTCTAATAAGTATTAATTTATTTATTTTTCATAGTTTTATAATAAATTACTAAACATTTGCTTGTATTAATTTTTAGAAATGGAAATAAAAATTCCTTTAACCATATCATTGCGCACCATACTCGAGATGGAAAACCTTCTCACCGGCACCAATTTCCCAGAGTTCCAGAGGCGTTTACGTGTCATCTTTCACCACGAGAGGAAATTGTATGTACTGGAAGAGACTATTCCAGTTCCGCCTAGGAAAGAGGAAAGTGTTGAGGAACTGTCTCTCTACATGAAACATATGGATGATTACACAGATGTCCTATGTTTCATGCTATCGGCCATGTCTAATGAGATCTTGAAGCAACATGAAAACATGGATGCGTATAGCATGATGTCTCACCTTAAGGATCTATACTAAGAGAATGCGAGACAAGATAGATAGGAGATCTCAAAATATTTTTTTACAACTAATCATGGAGAGTATGCACCAGCTGGGCCTCATGTAGTCAAGATTATTGGCTATATTGAACGCCTGGACATCATATGAATTATGTTCCCGGATGAGTTGCATACAAATCTCATCCTATCATCACTGCCCAAGACCTTCTCTAGATTTACTGTCAAATAAAACATGAGAAACAATGAGAATAGTCTATCAGATCTTCTAACCATAATTTTTCAGGTAGATAAGGACATGGGATGTGAAAACCCCACAGTTTTTATGGTGAATAAGAAAACGAAGGACAAGGCAAAGGGGCCAAAGGCTTATAAACGGTCTGAATCCCCCGAGCACCGTCCCTCCATGAAGGGGAATATCCAGAGGCATGGCAAGGAATAGGAGGTGGTATGTTATGCATGTGGAAAGAAAGGCTACTAGAAGAGCAACATCACCCAGAAGCATGTGGATGCTAAAGGTGCGTTAGTTATTGAGTTTAATATTTCAATTTATACACATTGGGTATTAGATACAGCTTTTGGGTCTCACATCATTATTCAAAAGCATGAACCAAGTAGATTTAGAAAGATTTCCATAGGAGTGGTGGATATTCGAGCTGCCAATGGTGCAAGGCTAACTGTGTTGGATATTGGCGATTACCACCTCTCATTTCCGACTGGGATGATTTTGGTTTTACATAACTATTATTATGTGCATAGTGTTACCAAGAACATATTTTTTGTATCTTGTTTGGATATGGATGGATTTATTTTCAAGTTTGGAAATAAGGGTTTCCTCTTTTATAAGAACAATGTGGGTTATGGTATGGAACATTTAAATAATGGTTTGTATTTATTAAATTACAAAAACCAAGTGTTGGAAATCGATAATGAAACAAACTCACATGGCTCATATATCACCCAGTTGTGGAATCACCATCTCAGTCATGTAAATGAAAAGCTCTTGACAAAGCTCTTCAAAGATGGTTATTTAGACTATACTGATCTAAAACAACTTGATAGATGTAATGCTTGTTTACAAGGAAAAATGAGCAATCCTCCCTTCGGTGGACAAGGTGAAAGGGCCACAGAGCTTCTAGGATTGGTGCACACAGATGTGTGTGGACCATTTCTAGTAAAAGCTCGGGGTGGATATTATTACATCATTACTTTTACTGATGATTTGAGTAGATATGGATATGTCTACTTAATGAGGTATAATTCAGAGTCGTTAGAGAAATTTAATGAATTCAAGAATGAAGTAGAAAATCAGCTTGGTAAGAAGATAAAGAAACTTAGATCCGATCGAGGTGGAGAATATATGAACTAATAGTTAATTGATCATCTACAAGAGTCTGGAAATCTATCTCAACTCAATCGTCATTATAAACGACAGTGGAATGGTGTTAGTGAAAGGAGAAACCGCACCTTATTAGACATGGTGAGGTCGATGATGAGTCATACAGATCTTCCATTATCCTTTTGGGGATATGCATTAGAAACTGAATCATACACATTAAACCGAGTACCAACTATGAAGGAAAATGGAATTATTTCCGAGTTATGGAATGGATATAAACCCATTTTTTCGCACACACATGTATGGGGATGCAAGGCATTTGTTAAAGCCTTATCAGGTAACAAACTGGCACCCTGGGGCATGAGGTGTATCTTTATAGGATATCCCAAGGTAACAAAAGGATATTACCTATATAACCCTTCAGACAATAATGTGATTATCGCCAGACAAGACATCTTTCTTGAGAGGGAGAACATCCTCAAAAGGGATAGTGGGAGCAAGATTAAATTTGATGAAGTTGATGCTCAAGATACACAAAAGTTGGTATAGGAACCGGTTCCACAGTTCCTCGTGGAAGAGGTTCCAGAAACACAAGTTCTGCGTAGGAGCTCAAGAGAGGTAAGGGAACTAGAAAGATTTGGTTTCCTAGTCACCGAGGATGGTGAATCATTATTGTTGGACAATGATGAACCTCTCTCCTACATGGAAGCAGTATAAAGCTCAGAAGCTGCAAGATGGCTAGAACCTATGAATTCTGAGATAGATTCCATGTATCAGAACCACGTCTGGGTTCTAGTCGATGAGCCAGTTGATGTAAATCATATTCGATGAAAATGGGTATTCAAGAGAAAACTGAACATGGAAGGTCATGTTAGCACCTATAAAGCATGACTAGTGGATTAAGGATTTAGACAGCGTTGAGGAATTGATTATGATGAAACCTTCTCGCCAGTTTACATGTTTAAATCCATAGGAATCATACTTGCCATAGTATCTTATCAGGACTATGAGATTTGGAAAATGGATGTCAAAACAACATTCCTTAATGGGAACCTTTAGGAAGATGTCTATATGACACAACCAGAAGGGTTTGGGACACCAGGTGAAGCCAAATGGGTTTTCAAGTTGCAGAAATCCATTTATGGATTATAGTAACCATCCATGTTATGGAACATTTGATTTGACGAAGCTATAAAAGAATTTGGTTTCATTAAGAAAGAATATGTGCCATGTATTTATAAGCAGTTTAATGGGAATGCGATCGTTATCATAGTAGTATATGTTGATGACATATTGATTATTAGAAATGATGTACCAGTCTTATAGCCTGTTAATGATTGGTTGAACAAGTGTTTCTCCATGAATGAATTGGGTGAAGTAGCCTACATTCTAGGGATCAATATCATTAGTGATAGATCTAAGAGGCTACTTGGACTAATTCAGGGTACATACATTGACCAGATACTAAATAGATTTAGTATAGAACAATCAAATAGGGGATTGGTTCTAGTGTCACATGGCCTACATATATCTAAGAAAATGTGTCCTCAGACACAATAAGAGAATGATATAATGAGTAATATCTCATACGTTTCGTCTATGGGATCCATCATGTATAGCATGTTATGTACCAGGCTTGATGTTTCTTATACACTGATCGTGGTTGGAAGATATCAAGAAGATCCAGGAGAACAACATTGGACTACTGTAAAGACTATAATTATGTATCTGAGAAGAACTAAGGATATGTTCCTGGTGTATAGAGGAGACGAAGAAGTTTTCATTAGAGGGTATGTTGATGCTGGTTTTCAGACAGATCTGAACGATCTGAAGTTGCAATATGGATATGTTTTCTGTGTCAATGGAGGAGCTGTGAGCAATAAGAGTTCAAAGCATCCAGTTTTCGCCGATTCTATAGTGATGTTAGAATATATATCGGCTTCTGATGCATCCATGTAAGCCATATGGATTCGAAAATCTATCCAGGATCTTGATGTGGTGCCTAGTAGTAAAGATCCTATCACATTGTATTGTGATAATACTATAATGGTGGCTCTTACAAAAGAACCAAGGTCACATTAATGAACAAAGTACATACTTCCAAATTATCACATCTTGATGGATTTATATCAAAGGGGTGAATTTGCAGTGATGAGAGTGTCCATGGAAGAGAACGTGGTGGACCACATGACTAAAGGCCTATCTCAGCAGAAGCATGAATATCATGTGAGAGCTAGCGGGTTAAAGGTTGTTAGCAGTTGGCTCTAGTCCAAGTGGGACTCTGTAAGAGTTGGTGGACTATAACCAACTAAATTTTAATTTATTCATTAATAAATACCTTATCACATATTGATTGTTCTTCTTCATGAAAATGCATGTGATAATGTCCTAAGGACAACTGTTGCATTAAAGGGCCATAGCGGATCCCTACTATGATGAGATCCCGGAAGTTCCATAACACTATTCTAGAATATATGTTCTATGGAAAAATGATTTTATTTGAGGGACACAAATAATATAGGTCATTAGGAGTGAGGACTCATAAAACATTGAGGCACCTTCTCCTGGTGTGCGCCCTTGGTAATATGCAGCAGGATATTATGAGAACGAGACCGCCAGTCAGAAATGCACATTTTATAGTGTCATTGGATGTTCCAATCTGCAGATGTTTGTATTGGTCCTTAGACAATACGATTATTATTAATGGGTTTTACATCTCTCTCACTTAGATGTATTGATGAAAACTGTGGCGAAACACTATTCGCAGTGAGGTTGGATATGTTGGGTGCGTCAAGAGTGATACGGTATTAATAGATAATGCGAGAACGGATTTGACCCTTATGTTCCATAACAGAAGTAGATATATCAAGCCCTTTGATGAAATTGATATAGCCTAAATAAATACATGGCTATGGTAAGGTATGGGCGAGTTCAATTCCGAGAATTAAAAGAATGAATAATCGAGCACATAGTATGATGGCACTAGCATGCAACATGCTTGATTAGAGAAATCAAGACAAAGGGATTAAATTTCATGGTAAGAATTCGTATGAGGTGACACGTCAATGCGGCGTCAAATTATTTCTCTTGGGAGCCTTGACCCATTGCTAAATAGTATTCTTAGACTTTATGCAATCCTGCCTAATGCCAAAGAGAAAGAGGCCTATAGGGTCACACACTAATTTTATCCATGTATCTGAGTTAAATATCAATTTAAGAAGTTAAATAAAAATTATTCCCGACTATGGCTTAATAATTTTTTAAGGATGCCTAATCACATTTATATTGACACTATTTATTCGAGAGAATATATTGTGGGTGAAATAATATATATTTATTAGTGAGTAATGTAGTTACATTTATTTAATAAATAAATATCCCTTACTCAAGGTCTAATAAATGTTGTGGAGGAAATAAATAAAAATAAAAACAAGATAAACACCCCGTGTACATTAAATGTAGACACCGTTTAGTTTTCATGGAAAACGAGTACACATCGTGTTTTAATTATTACATGTCGTTTAGTTTTTCCAATTTGGATTTTAGGAAATAATATCGTTTTATTAAATGATATTTACTATAGTCAGCATGGGCGCATGTCAAGGAATTAATCATTTGACATGGGGGTTTTCGATAAGAGTTAATGAAATAAATAAAACACTTAACACGTTTATTTATTGTCATAAATCTATAACATCAAACCCGATTATAAATATACTCACAACACAAACACTTTTCTAGAGATAATCATTGTGCACAATAATTCTGGATAATTCTCTCAAGGCTGAAAGAACTCCTTCCTCCAAGAACGCTCTCAAGACCGAGAGAGATCCACCACCACCGGATCAAGGCAATCGAAGGCGAACATTGCAAGAAAAGGTTCTTCCACGGTAGCACCTGGAGATCCCTTAAACGAAGTCTATAGATACGTAGAGCATGTTTGGATCACCTCTAGATGAATCCTACACTTGGATTCTATGATACAATGACAGATCACATTAGATTGTGACAGAAGACATCAATGATGAATGAATTCCATCAAGGTAATTCTTTTTAATCAATTAAATTAATTATAACCAACATATGATGATCCTCTCAATTGTTCTGGGACCCTCTCATTATTTTTCTTTCATATTTATTTTCCAAAGATCTGGCGTTTTACTTTCATGACAGATCTCAGATTGAACATTGTTTAACGCTAAAATTATAGTTGGGTACACCCACCAACGCGCTTCCGCTGCGCCCGAAACCTTCATATGGTAATTTAATTTGTCATATTTCCAAATAAATCATTATAAATATTTGTACCTCATCCATATCATTCGAATGTTTTCATAAGTTTCGAGTGAATCATCAGTACCACTACTAGAAAACACACTTTTAATAGTGCTTAAAAACACAGATATCACGAGCGACAGTAAAAGCCTAGGAATTTTATGAGAACTAAAAAAGTGTTGATAAATGCTCCATTTATTAGTACTACTAAAGGAGTCCTTTATTAGAACTTTTATAAGTAATGATAAAGGTTTTCTTTATCATCTCTTGGACACTACAAAAAATCAATAGATTAATAGTGATTTTTTAGAGGGGTTATGCACAACCCCCTCTAAATTTTTTAGCATTATTTTTTTAATATTTTGTTCGATTGTATAGGCGGTTATGTCAAAGCCACCACTAATTTAATAATTAGTGGGGCTATATGTTTGGTTGTATTTTAGAGGCACAATATATATATATATATATATTCATCTGGATATTATGGGGTTTTGAACCCCCTATAATGTATGACATTAGAGGGAATTGTAAATTCCCTATAATATAATAAATTAGAGGGTGGTTTTACACCCCCTATAATCTATGTCATTAGAGGGGGATTGTGAACCCCCTATAATTTAATAAATTAGACGGGGTTGTGAACGACTTCTAATTCAAGAAATTATAGGGGGGTTTTAACCCCCTCTAATCTATGACATTAGAGGGGGTTTTCTATCCCCTCTAATTTATGAAATTAGAGGGGGTTCATGAACCGTCGTTAATCCATTTGATTAGAGGGGTTTTTAACACGACTTAATTTTTATTTATTTTTTAAAACAAATCTCATATAAATTCTAATTTTATAATATATATGTGTGTGTGCGAGCATGTGTGTGTATATATATATTACATAAGCGCATTATATAAATGTATTTAAATGCATTACACACACACACACACATATAAAGACATTATATAAATACTATAAAAATCGTATACATATAAACAAAATATATACATATATAAATATTGGTATACATAATATAAATATATTTATAAATATATTTATTTATATATATAAAATTTATATATGGTTTTATTAATAAAATACATTTATATTATGATTTATATTAAACATATATTATATTAAATGCATTTTTATTGAATATTTATGTATAAATACATTTATATTATATTATGAATACAAATATATATAATATAGATGAAGTTAAATATATATATATATATGATATATATTATTTTATAAATATTTTATTATATATAAATTTATATATATTTTATATTTATTTTATATTTATTTTAGTATACCATATTAATTATAAATTAATTTTGTATATATATATATATATCATTCAACTATATTTTATATTTCCAATTCCATGAATGTATTTATTTTTGTGTATGCATATGTGTGTGTACATTATATAATATAATTGAATGTAATTACATACATAAATATATAATATACATGTATTTAACATAATATATATATAATATAAATCATAAAATATATAGATTTATATTATTTAGAAAACCAACATATAGTTGTTATTGTTTAAAAAATATATGTAATAATAATAATAATTAATAATTAATAAAATTATTATTACACACACACACATATATAAGTATATAAAATTATTAAATATATATAGTATAATTATATTATATCTATAAATATTATATAAATACATTAATATACACACATGTAAATATAATTATATATATATATTATATATAAATATTATACAGAAATATATTATATATACTAAAATATATTATATTATTTATATTTATATAAAAAAATATAATTATATATATATATAATATTTTTGTATATAAGTATATATAACTTAAAAATATGTAAATAAATATAATATATTTTCTATTTTATAGAAATCACAAAATAGGTTGGTTGGTTAAGATATCTGCATATGAGGGGCTAGAACGGGGTTCGAGTCCTCCCTGCTTTGGTTTTTTCAACCTTTCCCTGTCGTTGGTGGCACGCTCGTGGGGTTGGGCGTCACGGGGCACGTGTGAGGGGCATCAAGGCGGCGTGTCTGGGTGTCCAAGGGGGCATCAATGGGTGTGTCTTGGATGGTTTGTTTGGGTGTCCAGTGGGTGTGAGGGGCATCAGGGGGAAAGTCTCGGGCATTAGGGGTGCATGTCATGGGTGTCTGAGGGTATGTGAGGGGCATCAGGCGGTGTGTCTTGGGCGTTATGGGGCATGTCTTGGTGTCTAGGGGTGGGGTGTGGGTGTGAGGGGCATGTCATGTGGGGATCATGGGGTGTCCAATAAAAAAAGATAAGACTATATTAGAGACAGTAATATAACCGCCCCTAAAATTAAATATAGGGCCTCAATTAGAGGCAGTTCTGACTGCCCCCAATTGAATCACTAAATTAGGGGTAAATAGAACCACCTATAATTGAAATGGTTCAGGTGAAATTTATGTGATATTAGAGGGGGTTAAAACCCCCCCTAATATAACCTCTACTAAACACATAACGATTTTACTAGTGCTTATACAAAACTGCCTCTAATCGAAGTAGGCAGACACTTTAGCAGTGATTTTGGGTAACCACCGCTAAAGTGCATAGAAGGGGTTATAACCCCTTCGAATTCCTCAATTTTTTTGTAGTGGGAAAAGTGCTGATAAAGGGCCATACTACAGTGTGTTGTAACAGCACACTCCAACACAACTACAGTGTGCTGTTATAGGACACCACAGCACCAGAAATACACTAGAAACACACAAAATATCAACAAAACAAATCCCAATACAATATTTAAATGAAATGATATTTACAACACAAATACAAGAAAAATAACACTATATTATAGATATTTCAAACATTAGTTTATAAAATTACATAAATAAAAATTATTACAAGTATTCAACAATATCAATGTTCCTTTATTGTAGTTTGTTATTCTAAGGGATTGGTTACATCATCATGTGCAGAAGACATTTTCTGCATGAGTAGTCAAAAATTTAATTTATATTATGTTAATGTAGTAGAGAACATATAATATTATGAAGAAAAAAATGATATATTAAAATACACTTTTACATACCCATTAAACTCTCTTTCCTTTTTAATGGTTTTAAGGATTTGGTTCCTCTTTATAGAATCCAAATCCCCTCTTTGTGGTCCCCTCTAATATACATGACATTTTCTAAATTGGGACCAACATGAACTGATTGTGATGTCCCAAGGAAAGGGTCATCCTTGGTTGAATATTGATTTGAATCAACATTTGTTTTAGTTGCCAGCAGGACAATCGACCAATTCTTATTTTTTGGATCAGAGACATAAAATACGTGCACTGCTTGTCATGACATTATGAATGACTCATCTTTTTCCCCTTATACAATGAAATTAATCATTAGAAATCTCATTACATCAACTTTCACTCCATTTTTATTGTCAATCCAACTACAATAGAAAATTAGAATTTGAAATATTGTATAATCCAACTCGTATATTTGTTCGATAATACCAAAATTTGACATATTTTCTTAAATTTTATTTATATCCTTGGTACCAGATATGTGCATCACTTTAGATACAAGCCTAAAACCACTTTTTTTATCATACTGAATTCATCGTGTTCTTCTGTATATAACATACAACCATTGATTACAAACTCAATGTAAGATATAACATTTTCATTCGTTCT
Source organism: Viscum album (assembly GCA_963277665.1). NCBI lineage: Eukaryota > Viridiplantae > Streptophyta > Magnoliopsida > Santalales > Viscaceae > Viscum > Viscum album. The sequence goes on from OY728131.1 coordinate 92,226,146, forward strand.
TCCGGTTATCCATTGATGTTTTTTGGAAATTGAATTCAGATTTTCAGATAAATCCTTATAAATATGATCACTGAACCCTCCTATAAATTGTTGATTATGTGTATCTGATATCTATCATTTAGCCCTTGGTGTATTCAAATATCTAAGAATTTCTTTATGGGATTCAATGTATGCATCAACATCTTTACTATTATGTAATATGTAATGATGTACTAGCTCCCGCTCTGTCAAGGTAATTATAACAACATCTCTTTTGGAAATCCTTTGTCCCATAATGATTTCGTTGTGACAAGACTTTGGGAGATCGATGCTTTCAACATCTGATAGGTAATCGGTATAGAATATAATAGCTTCTTCAACAATATATCATTCTCAAATACAACCTTATGGCCAACTTCTAATCTTTACATACCCTTTCAAAATCTTCACATATCTTTTAATAAGGTACATCAATCTGTAATGGACATGGCCACATTTTTGAACCTCTCTGACCAAGTGAACCATTAGGTGGACCATTATATAAATGAATGGTGGTGGGAAGAACATTTATAATTCACATAATTTGATTGAAATATCATTATTCATGATTGAAAACATTTCTGTGTCTATAAATTTACTACATATGGCTTTGAGAAAGAATCAGAGTCTGGTTAATCTATGTTTTACATTTTGAGGAAGAATGCAACGAAAAGTTACAGACATTAAATCTTGCATCAAAACATGATAGTAGTGTGATTTTAGTCCTTGTAACTTCAAATTAGTCATTGAAATAACATTCTTGACATTTGATGAATAGCCCTGTGGATCTTTTACCCTCGTAAGGAAATGAAAAAAAATGAAAAAATTTCTATCTGGATATAGTGTAAGCTGCTGGAGGAAGAAAAGTCCCCCATTTACCCTTCTTCAGTGCCAACTCTTTCCTTATCCCCATTTTAATCATGTCAAACCTAGCCTTGATGACATCATTCATTTTTTCAAGAACATTTAGTAATGTACCAATAACACTATGAAATATTTTTTTTACATGAATGAAATCGAGAAAATGTTTAAAATAAAAACATTTCTAATATAGTAATTCAAAGAAATTTGATCTCTTCTTCCAACCTGATTTTGTAATGTTTTTCAAAAATTGTTTACCAAAAATAGTGTCAACCTTTTTTACTTTTTTTATAGATGATCGCCCGTTGCTAGAGTTGGTGTTGTACCTTGTTCAATATTCCCATAAAATGTTGTCATCCAAGATCAGTACTTATGTCTCTAAGGTAAAAAATCTCCATGTCCTAAAAAAAGAGAATTTGAGGAATGTTTCAACCGAACTAAGTTTGTCTGTTTTTCACAAATGGGACACCCCAACATGCCTTTAATGCTATACATTGATAAATTTATATAAGTGGGGAAGTCATTTATCGTTCCATACAACCTATCCCTCAATGTGAATTCTTAATTTCTATGACAAAAATACCTTATAACAACTATATCACACATTAATTTCAAATCATAGATCAATGGATCCAAATAGAAATCAATATCATTACCGGGTTGCTTTAGTCCAGATATAAACAGAGACAACAAAATGTATTTGTGCTTAATGAATAACTAGGGAGGAATTTTATAATTTACCAACATGACAGGTCATGTACTATGTGTACTAATCTGGACACCAAAAGGATTTATTCCATCTGTAGATAACAAAAGATGAATGTTTCTCAGCTCATCTCAAAATTTAGGAAACTCATAATAAATTTTCTTCCACCGGGGAGAATTTTCAGAATTTCTTAGCTTCCAATATTAAATTATTCTCTATCTATACCATGTTAATTGTATTAAATTTTTCTGAAATCCATATAGTCTTCTGAACCATGGAATGATAGGAATGTACCGTACAACTTCTGAAGGACATGATTCATTTTTCTTGTATCGGTCTGCACCAAACATAGGGAATTCAATGAGTGATTCATGGTCCTTGATAAATAATATGAAATCATTTGGACAAAAATGTGTTTTTTTAGAGATCATTCCCATTAAAAATAAATTTTTTTTAGAATCATATGCTCAACGTGGTAGTTTATTTTCTTCTGGTAGGATATCTTTCATAAGACCAAGTAGTTCTATAAAGCTGGTGTCACTCCATCTGTTGCCAACATTCACATTATATAACTTCAATACAGCTGACAATGTTGTGTATTTAGTACAACCGTTATACAATTATTACATGGAATAGGTATTTAACTCCTCAAACAACATTGGACAATCACGAAGGTCATCTTCAATTTCCATTGTCATTTCTTCCATGCGATCTCCATCATCTTTTACAATGGTATTAATATAAAATGATTCATAAACTGTAGTATTATCCCAATCACTGTCCACATTCAGTTTTTCCCCATGTTTAGTCCAACATTTATAGCGTTGATATATTCCATGAAAAATCAAATGTTCTTCCAAATGTTCCAGACTAAATTGTCTTTAATAACAACAACACAAACATAGATATACGATTTAAGAAGGGTCGTCTTCATGGTCTCATGAAAACATCATGAACTCTTTAACTCCATCTTCATATTCATTTGTCAAACTATTAGCATGCATATATTTTCAATTCATATCCATCCTATTGGGTTTATAAATAGGGATTTGGAAGTTATCAGTACAATTAAAAATAGAGGATATGTTTTAAATACACTAATGATGACCCGTATGAAAAGTAAAGACAACCATATGGGCTATATAGGAAGGTAAAAATTCCTGTGATTTTATTTCGGATTATGGTGGTATGTTTCTAGTTTTCCATTAATTACTTAGTATATATTCACTATTGTGAATTTAAAGGAAGATTTATAAAATAACGTTACCAATTATTCTAATGAAGTTATGGATATTATTCAAATAATCATTTCCATGGTAATTGTGTCTCTAGGGGATGTCTCAGGTGATATTTAACTAGAATAGATGCAGAGAAGAAAAATGAACTCGATGAAAAGTATATTCCATTTAAAAATAGATTTCATGGGATGGTTAGTGAAGATCACTAGGCTGAAAGAGGTTTCAAGAAGCGGTACAAAAGATGAAAAGTGTATCAAAAGATGAAAATTCTTGTTAAGACATACTATGATGTTATAATTGATGATTGCAAGTACTGAATTTTTTTGAGAAAGATTGAGAATGAGTTTGTTTCCCAACTCCTTCCCCCTAAAATTATTAAATAATAATACTAATAGGATGCATGGGGTGAAATTTTCTTGAAACAGCAATGATTTTAATGAAAAAACATGTGAAGATCAAAAGTGAAGGAATCGTCAAAATAGGAGAACAAACCATCATTCTTCAAAACAAAGTTGATGAAAATCATGATCCTTACCTTCTTGTATATGTACACAGAAGATAAAAAATGAGTGCACGCTTAAAAAGTTCCCTTTATCTGTCCTCCACCTTGATCAACAAACAAGGAGTATCATTTGATATAGGTATCCCTGGAGAAATGCCAACGAATAAAACATCTAGTGGACCACATGATATGGAAATATATATATTAAACCCTCCATATGATTTGTTGATAGGAACACACTAATTACATGTAGTGAATAGGATGTCTTGCTATATCTAAAATTTTCATGCGCATGAGTGCAACAAGAGACATCATAACACCAAAAAGTAGTGTCCTATTTTTCATCAAGATCCAATTGATGAGTTGGTATAAACAACCAATTATAAATTGGTAGGAAATTCAAACAAAGAACCACAAATCGTTCCCTAAATAATGGATCACAAACAAATTGTAAACATAGGATCAAAAACAACAGATCATAAACAAATCATATAATAAGAAATAAAAAATTAAACAAAAAATACACAAAGAAAATAGGAAGGCCTACTTCGCTATGTTGAAGAAAATCTTAGGCCCTCTTCGAATGCCAGCCATGATGTTCGGAGGAAGTTGAGTGGTGTGACTCGACCTTCGATTCATCAAGGAGGATCACTGAAATTGGGTGAATTCCATGGAAAACTTCTATATCACGATGGGTTCGCAAATGGTTAGAGTTTTTAAAATAGATCGAGAAACTTTTATTAGCACTTACAAATAAGCGCTGAAAAATAGCCCTTTTATCAGCACTTAGAACATAAGCACTGATAAAAGGACTATTAATCAAAGATTTTTTACCATTGATAAATACTGATCTTTATCTCTGCTAAAAAAGTAATAATAAAAACAATATTAATCAGCTCTAAAATTAGATCATTCATAAATGTTCATTTTATTAGCACTTTGTTTAGTGCTGATAAATCCTCATCTTTATCAACGCGAAAAAAGAGCAGATAAAGACTCTATTATCAATTCTTATTACTAAAGCGCTATTAAAAGATTTATAATTATAAATATAAATAATGAAATTGTAAAAATTTATAAATACTTAATAAATATATATAAATATAAAAATAGTAATTATATTCCTTTGTAAATATATTCAATATAATTTTGTAATTATTTATTTGAAATTATAGAATTTTTTTATACAAACTACTTATAACATTATATATATTTATATATTTGTACATATATATTTAATAAATATATATAAATATAAATATAGTAAATATATTCAATATTTACGTAAATTTATTATAAATTTTATGATAATTTAAATTCACATAATTAATTATTTATAATTATATAAACAATTTCAAAAAAATACTTATTTATTTATAATTATAAATATATAATTGTATAAATATAGTCACTATAAATTTAAAAATATTTTTTTACAAATATTTTTTTAACATTATTAATGAATATCTAATTTTGAGTGCATGTATATATGTTAGAAATGAGTGAAATTGAATAAATTTAGAATATAGGTACACTTTAAAAATATTGGGAAAATGGATAAGGTCTCTCTGTGTGTGTATATTGTATATACAAATACATTAATTAGATACATGTGAAATCAATATAACACACATTGGATCTATAATAAATTGAAAAATCAAACAGCATTCAATTATATGTCGAGTATTATCCAATTAGTCAATATTTGTAATTCATATTAATTTTTAATTATATACATTTATTCAATAAATATATGACTACTTAACGTAAATTTCATAAATATTTTGTAATATATAAATCACAGTTATATAAATTAATATATATCTATAATACATACAATTTAATAAAATTAATTATCATAATTATCTAATTAATAAAATGTTTAATATTTAATAATGTATAATCAATCAATTCATTTTTATAAATAATTTAATTAATAAAATTTTTAATGAACACATTTATTATTTTTTATTTATTTAATTATTTCAGTTTTTCAGTTTTAAAAATTCCTTGATGAAATAAATATTTATCAGTGCTAAACAGAAAGCACTAAATAAGTGTACCATTTATGAGCATTAAAACTTAAGCGCTGATAAAGGATAACCTTTATCAGCGATAAAATAATAGCACTGATAAAAGGTTAAATGTTTCCACGCTTTCTTTAGTGCTGATAAATATGTCATTTATCAGTGTTTTCTTCAAGCCCTAATAAATAATAGCGTTGTTAAAGGCTAGTTTTGTAGTAGTGTGCCATGCCATTTCATTAAATAAAGTAAGATATTGAACGGGTCCAAAAATAGTGTATCCCTTGAAATTAACATCAATGAATATTGGGGCGTCAATCATGTCCACACTTGGAATTTGAAACTGGAATCCAAGTCTTTCTTGTGGCAGGACTCACTATTACCATAACTAGTCTCATTATTTTAACAAGTTCATGGATATTATTAAGGATAACCCATTAATCAAGTAGTTCATTTTCTCAAGGGCTTTAATAAAAATTATAACAAAACACCTAGGTTCAATATACACACTTCACAATTTATCTTATAAAAAGGGATATCACAATTCACTTACACCCCTACTCTAATCCATTTAAATCAAGGTGTTCATAAACAAGTTCATAAGTTCCAAGGAATTACATAAGGGGAAACCAACGCTTCATGGTATAAATTGTAGTTGAAAGTGATGTAATCATATTAAGGTCTTTATTGAGAATAAACCCTGGCCAATGAACGGTTTCCCAAGGTTGTTCGTAAGGTAGCTCCTCAGTTATAAATTTAAATTGTCTATTTATTTTCAGCGATATAAAAAAAGAAAACGAATTGGGATTTAGAACATACTCAAGACTCCCAAAGTGCTTGAGATGGGTGTAAACAAGTCAATACATCTATTTTTTCCTTCTAAGAGTTCCATCATACAAGTTTCATACCCATCACACCTTAAGGAACGATTGAATCCAAATTGAAAATTGGGTTTATTCTTAATTATCAAGCCAAACAAACCCAAAGGGGTGTTTTGGTTACACCTAAGGTAAGGTTCTTAAGGAAGACAATAAAATACAACCTAAGAGGTGGTTTTATTACTAGGGAAAGAGTACATTGGGGATTAAATATTCATTAATCCAAACACACCTTATGATGTGTTTTGGTTCTATAAAAATAAATTTCATCATGGGTGCTAAGAAGAACTCACCCTAAGGGGTGGCCTGAGTTTAGTTCATCAACCAATGATTGTTTAAAAGAATATTATACTACATATAGATTGAGAATATTTCAATAAATTGAAGTAATTATAAATTAATGAGGAAACACTAAAAATTCCATGTTTTTGGCACAATAAAACATTTTATAAATCGAAATACGTTTAGGGAAAATAATGTAGGACACCTACCTCAGGATAAGGAAGCTAAACTCAATTGATATCATCTTTTGATTTGATCGGAAATGAGTGGAAATCAGAAACTAGAAAAACATCATAGAAATAGTGAATAACCCACAAAAACAATGAGTGGAAAATAAATAGTGAAATAAACTATGAAATGAAGCTATAGGACATATATAAAAACTGGAGGCTCTTGATCACAAGTTAAGGCATGATATTATACCCATGAATGAAGTAAAACTACCCAGGAGGAGAAGAAGAGAGAGGGGCGTGGGGGAGAGGCTGTTGAAGAAATGGCGGAGGAAAATGGGATGAATCCCATTTAATGTAGGAGGGGGTAAATAGTCATTTTTTTTCTTTTAAATGAAGCACATAGTTAGGAAAATAGTGCGCCAACCATTCAGACTCACTATCCAAAGAACCCCCATCTTGAACGATTATAGTGCACAGTTAGTAAAATCATGTGTCAATTGTGCATGTTCACTATCCAAGCACCCCCATGTCACATGGTTTGGGCACATGGTTTATCAAATCATGTTGCAAACATGTACAAGGATTTTCAATTTATTGTAGAACATTCAACGTTAACTAGGGTACCTTACATGGTTTATGTATGTCATGTGCCTATATAAAATAGGCCACACCATAGTAGGGAATGGGTAGAGTTAATTGTGCGGTAACCATGCACCCCAAGATGATTCTCCCAAAAATTGGGTTTTTAAAGATCAACGCTCCTATGACATAACCAAGCACCTGAGGCACCTCTTAGGGCCCAAACCTCATAAAAAACACCACTTTAAGGCATTGATGCTCTTTGAAATCTATTTCAGATCTCATTTTGTGAGTTGGCCACTAAATGAAAAACTCAAATTAATTTAGAATTTAAAACATGTTCAAAACATAGGATCTTACAACCTACCCACATTAGCACTTATCATCCCTGAGAATACCCAGTGGACATCCAAAAACATCATTCAACTTGCACCAGTTTTTAACTTCTATTCAAACGAAATTGTTCGATTTTTGATTTCCCAACGTGCTTCATAATGCAACATCAAGATTAGAGCACGAGATTTTTCAAAATCGAGCTAATGCTCATGAACCTCATTAAACACTGAGATGAAGCTTCACAACTCTCACTACTACAAAAAAGACCATTAATAACACTAGAATAAGCCTTTATCAGTGCTAAAAAAGCACTGGTAATTTGAGTGTGGTTAAAAGACCCAATATTTTATCAATTCTAAAAAAGTGTTGTTAAAGGCCCCATTTAACAATGCATTTTTTAGTACTGTTAAAGGGCTCATTTAACAGCTCTTTTTTAGCATTAATAAAAGCAGCACTGTTAAAGGGTGTAAAAATTTTCAAACATCTAGACCATCTGACCCTTTTATCAGCGCTTTCACAACCCCTTCAATTGCGCTCCACCCCACCTTTATCAGCGTTTTTCACCCCCCCCCCCTTTATCAGCACTTTCTGAATTTCTCACCTCATGCGTGCTTACCTAGATTCAAACCATGCACCTCTCCTTTGAATATGGAACGCCTTTACCACTACTCCATGCTATTTTTCTATCTATTTAATGATATATTTGTTTATTTATATATATATATTTACATATATATAAACATATATTTATATGATTATTATTAAATAAATTCATACAATATATGTATGTGTGTGATATATATACATATATTTATTTAAATATATAATAAAAATTAAAACTAAAACTAAAAATTAATAAATTAATAAATAGATAAATAATAAATAAATAATAAGAAATAAAAAATTATTTATTTATTTAATAATAAATAAATAAATAAATAAAACATAAAATGTTAAGAAACCCTGAAAACCCAAAAAACACTAAATTAACAATAAAATATGATATGAGAATCCTTTTTAGCACCAAAACTAGTCAAATCGAATATAATGAAATGAGATTTGAAATGGTATGTGGTATATACCGAATAGACTTCTGCATTAGAAGTTACAATTGTTTGAATTTTGAAAAATAGGGTTCGATGAATAAATACTATTTCAAAGACCTTCTGGGCCTTTCTAGGGAATGAAAAAGGGGTACAATGCTCAAAGATCTAATAACAAACCTAAGAAGCATAAAGATCATCACATTCTTTTATTTGATATGTGGTTGAGCCCAAGCGGACACCCGGATCAAAAGTTATGGTCTTTTGAAGTTCGTGTTAATTAAATAATTAATTTTTTATATTTTATTAATTTTTTGAATTTTTTTCTCTAAATTAATATTAAATGACTATTACTCAGTAAAAATAGAAAAAATTATTAATTAAGATTATATTGTTTTAATTATATTATAATCCAATTTCATTAAATTTCTTATATATTAACTATAAATGCCTATTTGCCTTATCTAAAATGTATTTTAAAAATACATATTATATTTATATAAATATCAATATATTTATATATTTATATATTATTTTTAATGGAATATATTTTTTTTGAATAATACTTTTATCGGCGCTTGTAAAAAAGTGCTGATAAAGGGGGGGTGTTCTTTAATAGCGTTTTAGCTGGATTTGTTAAATCCATAGAGCTGAATAATCCTAGTTTTGTAGTAGTGTCTCATCTTACCTCAGACACCTATGTTTTTGTCCCATTTGGTTAACCATCCCATGGTGATCTCCACCTTAGGAAAAAGTTAATAAGGCCAATTCCAAAACATGGCACCCTTCAGCTTCAAAATTTACCATCAAAAGATGTTCTCTGAGGTTTGATAACCAACTCAGTATAGTTTCCCAACATATCAAACCTCAACATGCATGAGAGCACTATAAACCCAGTACCCACTATCGTTTCCAAAACCCAAGATAGAACATACCTAACTCCTCATCCATTCATAGCATGAGCTTGTTGTACTTTTCCTCAAAATTCCATTGATCAAAACCTAAAATGCTTCTTTCTTATCCAAAAATATATTCCCAATATGGTTTCAAACTTTCTACATCCAGTATCATGTGAGAATGAATGTTAAACCACATCTATCCAACTTTTATTTAAAACACGTAGCTACCCCCAATGATGCATCACCACTACTCGATCATGATTCCCTTACCCCCTAGGCATATCATGATCATTTAAGAACACTTATTGAGGTTCGTACCCATCCCAAATGACACTCTGCGTTCCTAACACGACATACACTAAGTAGTTTTGGATCACAACAAGCCCTTGTGTACTTGAACATCAGTCGAACCTCATCAGGTCAACCTATTCAAGGGTGTCCAGCTTAACAGTCGATGCCTAAGATAAGAGATTGATCACACTACATTAAATCCCAAGGGCACACATGACCATTCAGGCATACCCACCAATGTCCAGCCTAACTCTCAGTGTGCATTAATGGTTGTGTGCTCAACCAACCATTTCACCATCATGCTGCCTTGGAATCATAGATGCTCCCCCAACTCATCCCACTCCCGGATTACTTACTCACACCGATACTGAATCTTGTGTCCATACTCGATATAAACTCATACCTGGGTCTTAAAAGTATCACTGTATATGATACTAGAGAGATTGAAATTACTAGATCACATACTTAAAAATGTCATTCTAACCATTCCTGACTGGTTTTATATGGCCATGTTCCCTCTATCTTAAAGTAAATGCATCCCTTAGCTGGCGTGACACTCCCCACCTTAGGAATAATCTAGTCATCATGTTACTAATAATGGAAACCTGATTTCCATATCACATGCACCATCCACAACTGAACACCGTTTTTGGATATGGCCGACATGATTATACCAAGAACCAACATGATATTCATCCATTTATAAGCCCCACTATAATTGGTTTGTTCTTAGATTCATGTGTGATGCTCCTCCTGATTCATGCTCACGCACACCCTTATCATCAAACATAAAACCCAAAATAACTCTGACTGGTGGTGTTATAGCACCTGATCTATTTTACATTATCATCCCATGAACTAATACAACTCATCCTTCTATTGACATCTATAGGCTATGACGCTCACAATAATCTATTAACACACTATTCATTCTACTCCAAAGATGACCCATTAACATATCATTCACATACTCACAACCCCTGTCCCAATAAATCATGAAATAACACAATTTAAGGTGTTATGTGATGACATCACTCAAACCTCCTTGAGACATGAATGATTACCACTGAACTACGTATATATCATTGTGTCATTCCTTAACTCAATGGAACCGTGTGTGACAACACATACTTCCTCAATATTACAACAGTGCAACAAGAACACCAATTCTCTTTTAATTCACCGGCCCAAGGGCACTATGCCTTTTTGGCTTGGGATAGCCTACATAAAAGATCAACTCGGAGTCATGTTATCCCACATGTCCATTAACCTGGCTGACAATGTTCTGAGTTGTACGACAGGAAAAGAAGAAACACCACATGATCAAGTAAGCGATCGACCATACCCTAGGCATGTCAGTCCCATTAAAATATGACACCAAAATGATCATTTCCTTAACAAGGTTCAACTTACTGAACAACCACCCACATAACTAGGGGAGTAGTTTCACCACTAAGAGTCCTACACTATCCAAAAAGACACATGAACGACACTTATTATGCCTGAAAACTCATTAAAATAATTTAAGAATGATTTTTACCTCTGAGGGCACTACCACAACTGGACTATCCCATCACTTAACATGAGGAATCGATAATAAAAAAAGGTTCATGCTTAAAAGGTCAGTAGGCACACCCGCCCAACCTCTATGAACAACTTAATGGAAGAAATCAACATAGTCCTAAAGGAAACATCCACATTCTCATCCAAGGCCACATTTAAGGCAACTCTCCAACCAACCCTCACACATGGGTCGTCGCTACCATTATAATTTAAATTTTTTATGTAGGCCATAACGTTAATTCACATATTACAAAACATTATGAACGCTCTGAGAAATGAAATTTCAAGCACTAGTTATAGAGGAAAAAGTTTTAAACCCTATACATGACACTTTATTTAGCTGATGTTGTATAGAATTCTAGGAAAATTATCTCATAATATTCATTAAACTTTTATCATATCCAGAAGTTCTCACAATTAGGCTCAATTAAAGTAAATTCCAATCACAAGCTATAGAGGAAAACTCTCTTTATGTTGTAACTGGCATTTTAATTAACTCGAGTCTTATTTTAACAAGGTCTAAAAACACATGGAAGGTATTTTATCAAATTAAGGGCTGAAGTTAAGTAAGATGACACAATTGATTTATAGGAAAAGTCATATGGGTGGTTGCTGACACTTTAAATAACCATCCAATTTAACATAAACATAACCCCGAGGGGTTATGTACTGAGGCATGTAAAGAGTAGAGTCAACCTACAAGGGTCAAGTCATACCAACCTGGGTTTTGTTATACAGTTATCAATTCCCAATTTATGGAAACAATGCTTTATAAATTACAATTGGCATCTCATTTAAGTGAAACCCATTAATGGTTAATTTATTAATTTTCTTAACACAACGTTAGTGGGTTTATCACATATGCATAATATGCCATGAACAATCTACGAGGTCTGAGTTTAGCATATAAGGATTCAATTATATAGTTTGTCATTCCCAAGTTATAAAGATATTGGCCTTTATAAGTTGAAATTGACACATTATTTAACTAACATCTATCATTTACCATTGGATTTATTGAGAAATAAAACTACCAATTACTTAAACCTTTAATGAATTTATTATACAGATATATTTTGCTCAGGTCGACCTGCAAGGTTTGAATCAAGCATATAAGGATTCAGTTGTGTGGGTAGCCATTCCTAATTTATGGAGTCAATGGTCTATAAATAAAAACTGGCATCCCATTTAACTAACATCCATAAGCGGTGAATTGATTTTTTTTTTAGAAAATGATCCAATTTCCTTGACATTTAAAGATTCTACTCAAGTTAATTAATCAAGTAATTTAAAACTATTTCATTTCTTCAAATCATTTTAGGATTGTTAAATAGAATGTCACGATCAATTGATACAGGGAGACACTATTTAGATCGATTTAGAAACATTATTTTACTAACTATATACCATAACAATAACAAGGAAAGCAATCAAGTAGAGGATACAAGTACACAAGGAAGGTGATCACACAAGCTTAGTATATAGATACGCATGCTAATGACATGTGAATCCTATGTGTCAAAAATTATGTATGCACAAACCTCCTCTCTTACCATACCAAAGCAAGAGACAAATCACATAAGTCAATAACTAGGGGAAATATGAATAGTCATGTAAGGTGAAATAACAATTAACTACAATAACGAACAACATGAAAGATAGTCTCATCCCCGGAAACATGATCATTTCCCCATATGTGGGTTGTTCATTCCAAGACATGAGATATTTACTAAGTTCCAACACATATCTAGTCTCTTTCATACAGGTCCAAAATAGTAAAATAAAGTAAAACAATCCTCTGCTGACACTTTGTGACATTCAAGGTCCAGTTCGAACACATGTAATTGAACTTGAGGATCACATGTCCTCGAGTGCACTTCTTTGTATTTCAAATGATTCCATCCAGTAGTGAGGGTTATAGTTGGTACGGTGGGGAGACTATACCTTCTGGATTAGTACTAAATATAATGAATGAATAAATAATTGAAATGAATAGTGGAATATAATAATAACTGGTAACCCGACAAGTGCCAAACAAACTAATCAGGTTTAAACATATAATAGGAAAATTTAGCCCCTGGGGATTTTTTTATTTTTTATTTATTTAAAGGGGTTTAGGTCAAATTTAATTATGGAAATGGGGTTCATGAGCGCTAATCGGATTGGCACTTTGTGCTTCTCTTCCAAAACACCACTTCAAGTGGCGTTTCGGGCATGCCACATCCAAACCCCCTCCTTACATTCCTATTATATATATATATTTATATATTAACAAATAATAATAAATATAATATAATATATTTATATTTATATTTAAAATTAAAATATTTATAATAATATTTATAAATATATATTTTGAATTTATTATATGTTTAAAAATATTTTCAACTTATTCATAAATAAATATAAATTTATAACTATGTAACTATATATTTATAAATATACATATATAATTATATAATTACAAATATATTTTTAATTTATATAAAAATACATTTTAAAATAATATATAAATATAGTTTAATAATTATATAACTGTAAATATTTATTTATAGAAATAGACTTATAATTTTCTGACTATAACTATATTTATAATTATATAATTGTAAATATATTCATTATTTATATATATATTTATTTAAATAAATATATTTATAATTATAATTAATTATATCAATATATTTTAAATTTATTTGTAAATAAATATTTCTAACTATAATACATTTATTATAAATATACATTAATAAATGTATATTTTTAAAATGTATTGTATTTATAAATATATATAATAAATGTATATTTACAATAATTGTATTACATTTATAAATATAATAATAAATATATTATAATACATTTAGTAAATATACATTTATTATAAATATAAATTTATTAAATACATTTACTAAATACACATATTAAATACAATTATTTAATAAATGTTTTATATTTATAAATATATTTAATAAATATACATTTATTATAAATACAATAAATTTAATAAATGCATTAAATAAATACAATACATTAAATAAATATACATTTATTATAAATACAATAAATTTGATTAAATGTATTTAATAAATATACATTTCTTATAAATACAATATAATACATTTAATAAATATAAATTTATTATAAATACAATACATTTAATAAATATACATTTATTATAATACATTTATTCTAATAAGTGTATTTAATAAATATAATACATTTAGTAAATATAAATTTATTACAAATACAATACATTTAAATAAATGTATTTAATAAATATAATATACATTTATTCTAAATAAAATAAATTTATTAAATATAATGTATACATTTAATAAATATACATTTATTTAATAAATATAATACATTTAATAATGTATACATTTATTAATTGTACATTTATTTCTTAATGTATACATTTATTATATACATTTAATAAATATAATGTATTAAATAAATGTACATTTATTTAATAAATATAATACATTTAATAAATATACATTTATTATATATACAATAGTTTTTAAATATATGTATTTAATAAATATAATACATTTAATAAATGTATTATATATTTAATAAATGTATTTAAATAAAATACATTTAATAAAAGTATTATATATTTAATAAATGTATTTAATAAATACGTTTAAATTTGTTTAATAAATATAATAAAAGTATTACATATTTAATAAATATAATAAATGTATTATATATTTTATAAATTTATTTAATAAAAAATATAAATGTATTGTATATTATACATTTATTAAATGTATTATAATAAATGCATTTAATAAATTTATATTTATAATAAATGTATATTTAATAAGTGTATTTACTAAATGTATTATATTTATAAATGTATTTAATAAATGTATATTAATAAATTTATAAATATAATACATTTATTAATATACACTTTTTAATATACATTTGTTAAATATATTTATAAATATAATAAATTTATTAAAGAAATGTATTTAATAAGTGTATTTAATGAATTTATTATAATAAATGTATTTAATAAATTTATATTTATTAAATGTATTATAATAAATGTATTATTATATTTATAAATGTTATACAATTATTATGAATATACATTTATTAAATATATTTATAAATACAATACATTTTAAAAATATACATTTATTAATGTATATTTATAATAAATGTATTCTAGTTATATATATTTATTTACAAATAAATTTAAAATATATTCATATAATTATATTTATTTATAATTAGTAATATAAATATATTTATTTATATAAAAATATATATATATATAATGAATATATTTATAATTATATAATTATAAATATAGTTATGGTCATATAATTATTAATCTATTTCTATAAAAAAATATTTATAATTATATAATAATTAAAATATATTATATATTCTTTTAAATTGTATTAGTATACAAATTAAAAATATATTTTAATTATATAATTATAAATGTATAGTTATAAATACATATTGACATAGTTATAAATTTATATTTATTTATAAATAAGTTGAAAATATTCTTAAACATAATAAATTCAAAATATATATTTATAAATTTAATTATAAATATTTTAATTATAAATATAAATATAAATATATTATAATATATTATATTTATTATTATTTGTTAAAATATAAATATATATATAATAGTAAAGTGGGAGGCGGGTTTGGAGGGGGCATGCCCAAAACGCCACTTGAAGTGGCGTTTTGGAAGAAAAGCACAAAGCACCGGTCCAATTGGCGCTCATGTACCCTATCTCCCTAATTTAATTTTACCTACACCCATTTAACTAAAAAAATAAAAAAAATCCCTATGGGCTAATTTTTCTCATAAAATGCCATAAACACAAGGCAGTCAAATATACAGCAGACAATACATACACCAAAACTAGACAGATAAAAGAATAAATAAATAAAAGACTCGACTTCAGTAAGTATCTTGAGTACATGCTCCACCCACTGTTTTCATGCTTTGTCTTAGCCTAAAATAAGTACCACCAAAGTAGAATCACCCAAATGATACATGCAGCCATGAGATCTGTCTGAGAACTAAATCAGGGTGTGAATAGGTTTTAATTAAATTTCATTAGGTCACCATGTATAATTCAATAGACACGGTGAGTATGAAACATAACCCAGTACAGGGAATCAATAAAGTGGAGTTGAACATGGAATACCACCAAATTTGACAGACTATAGTGTCTCTCATCATAAGAATAGTATTATAATCATCGGACACATGATGGATGGTGTGATGCGATCCGCGCTATATAGGTGGCTCCATATTCTCCCCGTCGGATCCGCGCGGAGCCGTTGGGGGAAGGCGGCGGAGCTGGTGGAGTACCTGAATGTGATCCACGCCTTCTACGTGTTCCCCGAATTTCCTGAGTCGTCGCTCCAAGTGACGGAAGTCCGGAATTTAATTCGTCGTCAACAAACGTCGTAATCCTCTCAGTACCCACACTGATTCACCTTCTTCCTCCCACTGGCACTCCTATGCACCAAAAATGCACATAGAATAGATTCCTTGCAACATGTACGCTTTATGACTCTAGTTTCTTGTGATCATTCTCCTTCAATAAATTTTCATCCAAATTTATTTTGTTTCTATATATATATATAATTAATATTCTAATTATAATTTTATAATTATTTAAATATATCTATATTTATTTACAATAATAATTATAACTATTCTATATTTATTTATCATTATTTGATATAAATATATATAATTAAAATATTTTTTATAAATTTATAATTATTTAAATATATATATATATTTATTTAGAATTATAATTATAACTATTTTTACTTATTTATAAATATATTTATTTAATTATATATATTTATAAATTTATAAATATAATAAATATATTTATTATAATTTTATAATTATTTACACACATATATATATTATAATTATAAAAAAATATATTTATTGTAATTTTATAATAATTAGTTATAATTATAATTATAAATAAATATATTTAAAAAGTATCTATATATAATTAAAATTTTATAATTATAAATATAATAAATAGATTCATTATCCACTATCCATACTATAGAAGGTGCCTACATATACATGTGGCACCTCCATGTTATTTCTCACCTACGTGCCTACTTCCCCTTCATTTCCGCTCTCCCTCGTCGCTATACCCTCTCCCTGATTCCTCCCCCCACCCCGACTCTCCTATCCTCCCCATCCCTCTCGCCTCCTTCCCCCATGTCCCATCCTCTTTCACGCCCCCTTCTTCGCCTCACTGTCGCCACCTTCGCCTCGACGCCTCGCTACCACGCATCCCCACCCCAGCTATGATGGAGAAATTTTCCATCTACCTTGATAGGTGGAAGGTGCACCTACCCCACATGACTCTTGCCTGCTTCAACGCAGGCTACTGCACATGCATAATATGAAATCCACAATTGATGATGTCCAATAGTTGGTGGGGGAATGGTGGGAGTTTTTTCAAACTTGACACCTCTCACCATGGCTATTTTAGGAGGCCCAAGGGAGCTTCCAGCATCATCAAATCTGAGCCAAGAGATATCTTCCAACCAAGATATCCTTGAGAGCTCCATGTGAATGTGATGTAGAGAGAAGTTTTTGTAAGATTTGTTCTTTGTGAAATAAATCCATTTTATTCCATTTTCTTTCCATATTATCTCTCTTTGTGGTCAAAGAACCACAATAAGTGGTGTCAGAGGAGGTTCTGGTGAAACGATGATGAGTAGTGGAAATTTTTCTGTGAACGGAAAATTAAAGTAACCTAGAATCATGTTTTGAAGGCATATTTTGAAATTCTATTTTGAGATGATTCCAATGGCGCAAACGGAATTGAAAATAGAGGTAAAACAAGATTCCTAGGGTCGGTCCAAATTTTCTAAAAATTCAGGTGCTACAATACCCCCTTGCCGGAGAAGAATGTACTATTTTGGCGCTGGTGAATTTTCTGGCGAGTTTCCGGCAGCTGCTCCGGCATGCCACATGATCACCACATCTTCACCTTTCCAATGGATGATCTCAGCCATTGATACTTTTTTGATCATATCTTGATCAATCGGTATCCGATTTTTAAGAATCAAGAGTCGAATCCACCATTTTCAAATGTTTCAGACGCAACGATGAGATCCATTTTTTCAGATTCTATGCCAATTTTAACTGAATTAAAATCCAATAGAGGGATCATCCATGGGAGGTATGATCATGTTGACTTCTTCGAACTACTCCATTTTGAAGTATAAAATGGAAGATCTCCTCAATGATAAGGATATTTTTGAACCCATTGATAATGAGGGAGTCAACCCTAATGCCACCAAGGAAGAGGAGTGGAAAATGTCGAACAAGAAGATTATCGTTCAAATCCGTCAATAAATCAATCACAATGTTTACCACCGTGTTTCTCAAGAGACTAGTGAATATGAATTTTGGACAAAGTTGGAAAATATTTAGCCATCCAAGACCACTCGAAATATTATCCTCTTATTGAATCAGCTGATGAATCTTTGACTACAGAGTTAATGCTCTATAGACGAACACACCAGTGAGTTCCAAAGCCCAGTGAACCACTTTTTGGCTTTCAATAAGACTGTAAAAGATGAAGATCAGGCAAACAAATTATCTACACACTTACTGAGAGATGGGATACGCTTTTTGTCTCCCTGAGCAACTTGATTCCCAATGGAAAACTTACCATGGTGTTGGTAAAAGATGCACTCTTCAATGAGGAAGCCCGAAAGAAGGATGCAAGTTACAACCAGATGCATGCACTCATTCCGGAGAAGTGAGGGAGAAAACATGGAGGAGGTCATGGGGAAATAATCAGAGGCCGAAGAAAGAATAGAGGAAGGCCCACAGATGGAAGGAGGCCAAAAAACTAATTCTACCATTGTGGCATGGAGGGACACATGAAGAAGAATTGCTGAAATTTGCTACATGTAATGGGTCAAATTAGCCATCGACAAAGAAGAAATGGAGATGCACATGTGACCGTCACCCGAGAAGTTTTGATTTTATCCAAATATGTAGAAGAGACGTGCTTTCATACATTAGTCCAAAACACATAATAGGTGGTCGATACTGCTGAATTGTACCAGGTGACTCTGCATCATGAGTATTTCTTGACTTATCAAACTAGTGACTTTGGTGTAGTCGAGATGGGGAATACCAGTTTGATAGAGATTGTTGGCATGGGTGATATCCAAGTCAAGATGAACATTGGATACACAATCACCCTTAAGGATTCTTAGTATGTTCCAAGCCTTCAGCTCAACTTGTTATTAGGTATATCCTTTGATCAACAATTCTATGAAAACATCTTTAGTAATGGAGCATGGAAGATGAAAAAAGGAGCCATCATCATTACTCGAGGAAACATATGTGGTATTTTGTACAAAACCCATGTGAAGATATGTTCCAACAACCTCAACATGGTAGAAAAAAAATGACATCCAAAATGTGTCATAGAAGGCTCAACCACATGAGTGAAAAAGAGTTATCTACCCTAATGAAGAAGATGTACATCACTATTGACTAGGATGCATCACTTTATCCTTGTAAATACAACTTGTATGAGAATAAGCATAGAGATTCATTCAATACTGCTTCATCACGGAGATCAGAGTTGCTGGATCAGGTGCACTCTGATGTATACGGACCAATAGAGGTGGATTCACTAGGAGCTAGCAAATATTTTTCTATACATTAGAGATGATGCATCTAAAAGGGTGTGGGTGTTATTCTTGCAGATGAAGGACAAAGTATTGGAAGACTTCAAGATATTACATGCCATGGTGGAGCATGAAATTGGAAGGGAGCAGAAGTGTCTTCGTTCAGGAAATAGAGGAGAGTACACATCTAGGGAATTTGATGCCTATTGTAGAAGGCAGGGCATCAGACATGAGAGGATGGTCCCTCACACCCCACAACATAATGGAGTTATATAAAGGATGTGCAGAACCATCATGAATAAGGGAAAAATAATGATGAGTTTGGCTAAGCTCCCTAAGCCATTTTGGGGAGTAGCTGTTCAGGATTCTTGCTACCTCATCAACTGATCACCATCAGTCCGATGCATTTTGAGTTTCCACAGAAGATATGGTTTTCTAAACATCCCTTTTACTCTCATTTATGAGTATTTGGATTTTTGGAGTTTTAAAATGTATCCAAAGAGCTTAGGCAGAAGCTAGACGAGGGATATACTCCATGCATCTTCATCGGTTATGGAGATGAGGATTTTGGATACAAGATTTAAGACCTAAATGAGAAGAAGGTGATTAGAAGCAGAGATGTCATATTTCATGAGAACCTGATGATCAAGGACATTAAAAAACCTAGAATGTCTCAAAGGGAAAGTGTCGAGGACTCAATTCAAGATCCAACACCTATACCAGCACCACCTATCATTTAAGAGAAGGAGGTGCAATAAGGCTCATCGGTAGTGGACCAGGAGGCAGTAAAGGAGGATATTAATCAGGGGGAAACTCAATCCTCTCCACAAGAAGTTTCAGAACCATCACATGGACTATGTGATTTTGTGCCTCCCAAACCTAACATTTCACAGGTTCAAAGATCTTCACAAGGAAATATTCCATCAACAAAATATTTTGAGTAAAATTACCTATTGCTGACTGATGATGGGGAACTATAAGGATACCGGGAAGTAGTTTTTCATCCCAAAAAACTCAAGTGGCTTCATGAAATGGAGGATGAGACGGAGTCATTGACAAATAACCAAACCTATGATTTCGTGTAATTAGCCAAGGGTAATAATTCACTAATGAACAAATGGGTTTTCAGGATGAAGAAATATAAAAACAAAAAGGAGGCCAAGAACAAAGATAATTTAGTTGTCAAGGGTTTCCTTCAAAATAAAGGAGTTGACTTTGACGAGATCTTTTCACCCATCATGAAGATGGCTTCAATCCAAGTCATTTTAGGATTGGTGGCTAGTTTATACTTGGATCTTGAAAAGATGGACGTGAAAACAACTTTTCTTCAAAGTGACATCTCTGAGGAGATCTATACAAATCATCTTGAAGTATTTGAGGTTTTTGGACAAGAAATCCTCATCTGCAAATTGAAGAAGAGCTTGTACGGACCGAAATAGGCTCCTAGGCAGTGGTACAAGAAGTTTGACTCACACATGGTGAGTCATGGATACAAGAAAACATAGGCGAACTAGTGTGTCTACATCTACATATTTTAGGATGTGAACTTTTTGGCACTTCTACTTTATGTTGATGACATGTTCATCATTGGGAAGGATGCAACGAAGATTAGCCTTTTGAAGAAGGAGTTATCAATTTCTTTTGATATGAAGGACTTGGGAGAAGCTCAACAAATTTTGGGGATGCATATCATTTGTGATAGAGAGAGCAAGTAGTTATGGGTATCTCAGGAGAAGTATCTTTAACGTGTTCTAAAACATTTCAACATGGACAAATACAAACCAGTGAGCATTCCTCTTTCCTGCTATTTGAAGTTGAGAAAGAGTTCATACCCATTTTCCAAGGATGAAATCGAGGTGATGGAGATGATACCATAATCCTCATTATATGGAATCATGATGTATGCTATGGTGAGTACAAGACCTGATATTCAACATGTAGAAATCATGATCCAGTTTCTCTCCAATCTCAGGAAGCAGCACTAGGATGTAGTTAAGTGGATTCTAAGCTATCTTAAAGGTACTTCAATGTTATGTTTGTTTTATGGGGGAGATGAAACATTCATGGAGGGCTATACAGATGTAGATATGGCCGGATAATCTTGATAAAAAGAAGTCTACATTAGGATACATCTATACTTTTGAAGGAGGAGCTGTATCATGGCAGTCAAGATTGCAAAAGTGCATCGCTTTATCCGTGATGGAATCAAAGTAAATTTATGATTCATAATCTGTAAAGGAGGTGTTGTGGCTAAATCATTTTCCCTAGGAGATCAGATTCATCCAAAAGAAGTACATGGTTCATTTCGATAGTAAAAGTGCTTTGGACTTGAGAAAAAACTCCATGTACCTTTCTTGGATGAAGCACGTCGATATTAGTTATCATTGGATATGTATTATGATGGATCAACAACTAATATGACTTGTGAAGATCCAAAAAAAGAATAACATGACAGATATGTTGAAAAAGGTGGATTCTTGGGAGAATCTAGACCTTTATAGATTGTAAAGACATCAACCTTCCTGGTCCATTACTTTGTCAAATAATAGTGTTTGGGGTGTCTTGGACACCATCAATGGGTCAGGAGGGAGTCAATGGATGGGTGTCCTTGTGGTGTCACCTATTGGTCTCACCGATCAGTGTCTCGCTGATTGGTTTCACCAATTGGGGTTTCGACATCCTTTCCCCAGTTTTCCCATAACACAACTTTTAAGTATTATTACCCTTTTAGAGTGGTTTAAGGCCATTTTAAGGCCCATAAAAGATGTTTTAAACCACCAAGAGTCTATCAACCCTTGATGTACCAAAACGTGTGGCATTTCACACCCTTTTTCTGTTTTTTCCAAATCTCCCATGTTTTTCTCCAATACACGTTTTCTCTATTTAATGTTGATTTATCAACTCATAGCTGTACACTAGTCTATCTCTCTATCACCAAGGAAATTAATTAAATGACAATTAATTAAAACATGTGCAACCACCCATCCGCATGTTAAAACCATGATCCGCTTTTAATGCACTTTCATATTACACATCCCGTAACTCTAGGATCGGGACTTTTATCATGCTGAGATCTTATTCCTCATTCTCTTTTGTTTCCTCTTAGTGTGATTAGGGTCCCTCATCCAGAGAAAAGTCGTTCCTATGTGAGATACCTCCTATTTGGTTCTTCTTGGAGTTTTCTACATGTCGTGTCAACTTTAGTTCTTGGTGCAAGGAGAAAACTTTGGTCCTTGATCATCCAAGTAGGGTTTTTTCCTTCGTCTCTATTTACTTAACATCATGCGGGGTGTGTATGATGATGTTACCCTAGGATATAGATGAAACCGGATTTAATGAAGATAGTAAACAGACTTTTCAAGGATGAATGGGTGGGAATGATGATGATGTTGTTGTTCATTACAATCGTTTTTATGTTTTGAATTGTATGGGCTTATGTCCACTGAAAATTGTGGCCACTGGTGGTCATTTATTGCGCACTAATGAAGCTCTATTGTTTTGGAAAATATTGTGATTGAATGAATATAAACTGGAAACTAGTTAATCATATAAACTTGGATGATTAAGTGGGTTCCCAATGAATAAGAATCCTTGTGTGATCACCATATCTAAACAAATATAAATAAGGAACTTAATCAATGGTGTGGTTAAATCTGAAAACTTCCTTACTCTGTTCTGGTGATATGTGTGGTGGATCTATTTGACGTCGTGTGAGGTGAGCTGGATGGAATGGAATATATGGTTGAGAATTTTTTAGTTTGTGAATCTGAGGCCATGTGGAGAAGGAAGTGAATATTCTAAACCATGTATGTTGGGGCTTGGTTTGGATCCAATAATTTGAGTGATGTCATAGATCCATTTTGTTTTTGTTACTTTACAATAGAACCGGGTGTGAATTCTTAAATGTCTTCTTGGACATTTTCCTTCAGTTTGTTGCTTTGGCTTGGGGTTATGCCTGTAGTTTCCAAGTAGTAGAAAATTATTTATATGGAAATCACTTGAACATGATAATGATAATGGGTACAATCGGGAACTGTTTTCCAAGAATGGGTTGTGTTCTGGTTGTGTTTGTTGTGTACTCATACATGTAGGGATAGAATCAAGAGTGGTTGTGTATGTTATGGTTGTCTGTTTAGGGACGCTTAGGTTGGGATGAGTTCTTTTTACTTATATGTATACATTTTAGTTCTTTTGTTTCTCATTTGCACCCCATCCATGTTGAGAACTTAGTTCCAAACACCCCCATTTCATGGGGAATGGTGTTTTTTCCAATATTCTTATGAGTGGATGGTTATTAGCTCTTTTATGCTCCCTCTCCTAGGTAGCCCAATACTCTTTGGGCAGGTTGTGATAACCTAAGGTTCACTATGGCCTAAGACTCTTCAAGTGGGGTGTGTTGCGGGAGTTGGACCAGGTGTGTGCAGACAGGTTCATTTCCCAAATGTCTTCGGGATGAGTCCCAGTTGTCATCGGGTGTGGTAGTGGTTGTTCTGACCTAGGTATCTTTGGGTGTGGCAGTGGTTGTTCTAGACCAGTTGTCTTTAGGTGTGGTGGTGGTTGTTGTGGCTTTGGTGTCTGTGTGCATGGATATGTGTGGTTGTGGTTGCCCAGGTGTCTGCCGGTGGGATGTGTGGTTGTGATGGCCCATAAGGTTGTTGTTGGGGTAGTAGTGGGACTAAATTACTACTTTTGGGGGAGGTTTTACATGTTGGATGTCCTAAAAAACCAATGGGAAAGTGGTGCGGGGTACCCAAATATCAATTTACTGTTACTATTACATTACATGACATGAGTTATTTGGAGAGTGTTCCTTGGTGAGGTTGGGTGGATAGATTCCATGTTAGGTTTTTTGGTTACTTCTACTTTCTCACAGAGCATTACAATTCCTCCCCACTTGTGAACGAGAGATTTTGGTTTCCCTACTACGTATACATGTATACTCACCCTACATATATAAAACTACTTTTAGGTTTCCAGGAGGACTTTGAGGACTGTGCCATACCATACTAGCTTGAGCATCATGATATTCTTCATTGAAGATTTTCTATCTTTTGGTACTTTACTTGAGAGTTTTCTTGCATTTTGTAGCCCTTTCTTTTGAACATGCATATAGAAAAAGGGTTTTTGGATTTACTTTTACATTATGTATTTTGAGTTTTTTGGGATTTACCATCTTATCTCTTGATCATGTTCTGAAACAAGGGAAATTCCTTCCATATTATTTGAGATTATATACCCTTGGTTCTAATCTCCACTTTGGGGCCTATTAAAGGATGGACTCGGGGGGTCATTATCTCACCTTCAACTTGAAAAAGGAAGGGTTTGGAAACTTGTTGTCTCTTCCCTCATCTTGGGGAAGACAGTTCATGAAATATTGGTATCAGAGGATGATTTTTGAGAGATATGATGGAGATCGGGGTAAGGCACAGTGAATATTTCTTGGTATGGTTGGTAAATAGTGTTAGGAAATCATGGTGTGTGAAATAGGCCATAGAAGACCAACTAGAACATGGGATTTTATGCCCCCCCTGTGATTCGATGCAAGGAGTCTGGACCTACCGAACGACTAAGTGAGGCTACACTAATTGTAGGTTAGATACCATAGGAAAGATACAAGAATCCCAATGAATTATGTTCTTGGGTGTTTTGGGTGTTTTGTGAATTTATAATAAAAAAATAAGCAAAATTTAAAAGAAATCTTCCTTACTACTCGGGCTTAGGCATTCCTTGTTTACCTCGCAGCTATGGAACCCGGACGACATCCATGAGTAGTGAAGGAAATCGAGGCCCATAAAGATAATATGGTAGATCAGTAGAGGGATGATTTAGAGGACTAGGACTATTTGTGGTAGAAGACACTTTGTTCCTTTCAACAACAGACCCTTAGGAAGTATGAGGGTAGCATCTTATACAATGAGGCAGATATCTGGCTTGATGAGCTGGTGATAGCTTTCAGCTTAATCTAGGATCTGGAAGAGTACTATGTTCCTATATCCATGAGCTAGATGTAAGGGGCGATACGTTAGTGGTGGATGTTCTATCTCAGGGAGAAGAAGGAAGTTGAGATTTTGTGGACTGACTTCAAGAAGAAGTTCCGGGTGGAATTACTTTCTTCCACGATGAAGGCCAAAAAAAGGAAGGAGATTCTCTCCCTTTGGCAAGGGAGTATGTCGATAAAGGACTTGGGGGTCAAGTTCAATGATCTCTTTTATTTTTCTCTAGACCTCTTCCTGGATGAGGAATCGCAGGCGAGGTTTTTAGAAGAGGCACTCCGACCTTCTCTTCAGTATGACTTTATTCCCGTTACTCTACTGATGTATTTGGAGGTTTATAAGAAGTATATAGTGGTGGAGAGGATGCAAACACTAAGAGGTGTTCCATGATAGTGGATCCATTTGAGCTCATCAAATGGGAAGGTCATTGGCAGCAGGCCTCCAGCATAAGGGCCTTCTAGGTTTCGGCCGGCGGGGAGTAGGCCTCAGTAGTTCCAGTTTCGATCTCCTAGTCCTCACCCTTTCTTTAAGAGACTAGGAACAAGGTTCATTATCTACGGTAGCCGTTTGAATCTTTGGAATCAGTGAACAGACCAAGTTCAGTACAGTGGGGGTGGGAAAGTCAGTGCCCACCTTAGCAATAGCAGTTTTCAGCCAGACCTTTTCAGTAGCAGTAGCAGGGACAGTGATCTCCCACTTATTTGAGAGAAGACATTGTAGGAGGAGGGCGACCTTAGGGAAATCCTCATGTACCTCAAACATGGAATGAATGGGGAGGTGGCTGAAAGATGATAGGTAGATGAGCTGGGCGTTGGAAGTTGCACACCACAGAGGCAGCAGTTCCAATAGGTTCAAAGGTCATTCGAGGTACGATCAGTTTGTTTAAAACACTTTCTCATACCTTGTTTGATTCAGGAGCTTCACACACCTTTTTTCAACCGGTATAGAAATTTCCTTGGTTATAGACTTAGAGAGACTCTCCATTCCCCTGGTGTTGAGTATGCCAGTTGGAGGTCAAACCAGGCTGTTTGACGTTTGTAGAGGATGCAGATTGATGTTGGGGACACATCCATCTAGTGAGGATCTCTTTCTTCTACAAATGCTTCCATACGATGTCATCCTAGGCATCTAATGGAAATTTTCCATGCATAGCGTTATCAACTACTTCTGGATATGGGTTATGTTCTTAGATATGAGCGACCAATGTGTAGCTTTTGTCAGTGAGCGGGGTTACCAAGAGGGCAGCCGGTGTGTGGATCCCCTTATTTCCATGTTATCTAAGCTGTCAGTGGAATTGGTAGATTCAGATATAGTGGAAGTTTTAGGGATTGTTAGTGAGTTCCTAGACGTCTTCCCTGAAGAGGTTGGGATTCTACCCCCTCGACGTGATGTTGAGTTCGATATATTCTTATAACCTGGTGCCCATCCAATTTTGTGGCTCCTTATCAAATAACACCTTTTGAGTTGTGAGAGTTGCATATTCAGGTTAATGACCTGATAAATAAGGGTTTTAACTGACCATGTTCATCTCCATAGGGTGCTCTTGTCTTGTTCACAATAAAGGTAGATGGTGGTCTCAGGTTGTGTATAGACTACCGAAGACTGAATCAGGCGATGGTCAAGAACCGTTACCCCCTCCCAAAGATTGAAAACCATTTTGACCAGTTAAAGGGGTCAGTTTGGTTCTCCAAGATCGACCTACGGTCTGGATATCACCAGTTGAGGGTGAAAGAGGGTGATATCTCGATGACTACTTTCAGGTGCAGATATGGGCACTTTGAGTTCGTGGTCTTGTCGTTCAGCATTACAAATGCGGTATCTGTGTTCATGGGGATTATGAAATCTTTTTTCCATGAGTATCTGCTTTGGTTTGTAGTTGTGTTCATCGAAGACATCTTGATCTACTTGGGATCAGAGGAGGATCATGAAAATAATCTAGGGATAGTTTTGGAGGTCCTCCAACACCACCATCTTTACGGGAAGTTGTCCATGTGCATGTTTTGGAAATGAGAGGTGCACTTCCCTAGAAATGTGGGGTCCTAGTAGAGAATTTTAGAGGTCCTCTCAAAGGATTAATTGGTTGTTTCTTGGGCATCACCCAAAAAACGTGGTAGAGATTCATAGTTTCCAAGGACTGGAAGGTCCGTGCGGGAGGTTCGTGCCCAACTTCTCTTGAGTTTCAGCACCTTTGATGGCCTTGAACAGGAAGGAACAAGATTTCGTATAGAGTGAGAAGTGACTAGAAACTATCAGTTATCTAAAATGAAACTGGTCAATGCCCCATTGCTGAGGTTTCCAAAGGAAGGGGTAATGTTTGAAGGGTTCTGTGATGCTTCCAGTCTGGTCTTAGGGTGTGTGCTGATGCAGTAGTCGGGAGTGATCTCTTATGGGTCCATGTAGTAACATACTCACAAACTTAACTATGACACCCATGACTTGGAACTTGTAGCAGTTGTCTTTTTACGGAATTTTTGGTGTCATCACCTCATCGAGGAAGGATTCATGGTCTTCACATACCACAAGAGCCTGATGTATTTCTTCTCCCAGTGAGACCTGAACTTTCGGCAGTGGAGGTGGATAGACTTTCTCCAGGACTATGACTTCGAGATATCCTAAAACCCAGGAAGGGGGAATATGGTGGATGATGCGTTGAGTAGGAAGTCATAGAAGGATGTGGTTTGGGAGTTAGTATATGCTTGGACATAAATTGGGGGGTTAGCTTCTTTACATATGAAAATGAAAGTATAGGACAATAGAGGTTTTTTAATTCAGATGATAGTGAAATATTCCTTGGTACAGCTGGTGGAGGATTCTTAGTGGGTAAATTTGGTGGCTGAAGTGATGTGTGATCATGTTATCTGGGGTCATGCTCCAGAGGGATGGTCGGAGGATGGTCAGAATCAGATGATTTTCTGCAGGAAGTTGTTTGTTTCAGAGATGATGCATGAGGGAGTTCTCTACGAGTTCTATAGCTTAGCTTTGTCAGTACATATAGAATTATCCAAGATGTACTAGGACTTGGGAGGTTAGTTTTGGTGTCCCATAGTAAAGAGGGTAGTGGAGGAGTTTGTGGAAAAGTGCCTTGTGTGTCAGTAGGTGAAGGATGAGAACTATGTTCCCAGTTGTCTACTACAGCCCTTATACGTTCTTGAGTGGAAGTTGGATAACTTCTCGATGGATTTCATCACATGATTACCTAGATCTGAGGGGATATGTGATTCCATATAGGTAATGGTGGACTTTTTGATGAAATCAGACCACTTCTTAGTGATAAAGGAGTCGAGCACAGTTGATGCCTTGGAACATAAGTACGTGGGTAAAGTTTTGAGGATACATGGAGTCCCAGAACCATCATTTTATATTGAGATTCAAGCTTTACTTCATATGTTTTGATGGGGTTACAACACGATTTTGGCACCCAACTATGCCTTAGTACTTCTTTCCACCCTCAGACGGATGGGCGGATAGAGATGATCATCCAGATGTTAGAGGATATGTAGCGAACATGTGTTCTGGCCTTTGGAGGATCATGGGTACGACACATTCCTCTAGTAGAGTTTTCCTAAAACAATATATATCACTTTACCATTAGAATGGAACCATTTGAGGCCTTATACGATAGACTATATCATTCAACCGTGTGCTAGACAAAGGTTGGGGAGATAGGTGTTCTTGGACTAGAGGTAGTGCAGAGCATGATAGGGAAGGTTGAACTTGTGCGTGAGAGGATGAAAGCAGCTCAGGACCGACCGAAGTCATATGCCGATCATAGGGGGAGACCCTTAGAGTTCAAGGATGGGGACCACATGTTCATAAAGGTCTCCCCTCTTTGTGGACAGTGGAGGTTTGGTAGGGGGAGTAATATTTCTCCTAGGTTCATCAAATCCTTCGAGGTGTTAACATGAGTTAGCGAGGTGGTGTATCTGCTGGTGTTACCACCACAGCTGGAGAGGATCCACAACATATTCCATGTATCTTAGCTCTGTCGGTATCTACATGACGACTCCAACATTCTTGGCTGGGGAGAGTCGGATATCAAGGATGATGCAATGCTCGTGGAATGACTGGCATGGAATGAGTTTTGTAAGAAGAATGTGCTTCATAAATGGACCATTCCATTGGTCTGGGTGTTGTGGATGCATGATGGCCTTGAGGAGAGTACCTAGAAATGGGAGGCATTGATGCATGCCCAGTACCTAGAGCTGTTGTGAGTTTTGATCTTGTGTTTTATTTGTATTTTTATTTGATGTAATGCTTGACCTTGTTTTCTATAAGATGGGTTGTTTCCCTTGTTCTATGAATGTGTGTGAAAAATTCCTAACTATGCGGAGGAGAGAACATGATCCCTAATCAAGAAGTATTAAGGTGGATGTGATAAAACCCATGCAGGTGAGTCAGTGCCGCCCAAATCGGATAGTATCTTGACATGGAAAAAAGGGACTCCCTAATCCATTAGTTTGGACAGTGTGGCCTTTATATGTTTGTGTGGTTACTTTGTGGAGAGGAGTGGCAGTGTTTCTATAGTTTTTCAAGAGATATATGTGAGAGAGATGTTCCTGTTGGTTTTTCCTTAAGAGTAATCTTATGAGGTGGTTGTTCATACCCCTCTCTCTTTTTTCTGGTTTACTCTTAGATTCTCGAGGGGAAGAATAGTATGATAGGTATTTAATGTAATGACTTGGACCTTCATAGTTCATTACATTGTTAAATTCTAGTGTTTTGGATGTCCTGGATACCATCGATGAGTTAGGATGGCATCAGTGTTGGTGGTAGGGTGTCACCGTGGTGTCTCCTATCGATGTCTCGCCGATTGGTTTCACCAATTGGGGTGTTGGGGTCCTTTCCCCAATTTTCCTATAACGCATCTTTTAAGTCTTATTACCCTTGTAGACATGTTTATGGACGTTTTTAATGCCCATAAAATATTTTTTAAACTACTAAGAGTCGGGCAACCCTTGAGTTACCAAAACGTGTGTCCTATCACACCTTTTTTCTGCATTTTCCAAATCTCTTGTGTTTTTTCCTGATACTTGATTTCTCCATTTAAAGAAGATTTATCCACTCATATCCATGCACTTTTCTATCTTGATATATTCGAGGTAACTAATTAAATATTACTTAATTACGACGTGTGAAACCACCTAGCCTCATGGTCAAACCATGATCCACTTTTTAAGCACTTCGAGATTGCACATCCTGTAACTCAAGGATCGGGCATTTTATCACGATGAGATCCTATTCCTCAGTCTCTTTTGTTTCATCTTGGTACGATTGGGGTCTCTCTTCCATAGATGAGTTGAACCTACAAGAGATCCATCATGTTCAGTTCTTCTTGGAGTTTCTTACAAGTCACGTCAATCTCAGTTCCTGGCATAAGGAGAAAACTTCGGTCCTTGATCATCCAATTAGGGGTTTTTCCTTCGTCTCTCTTTACTGTACATCATGTGGGGTGGGTATGATGATGGTCCATTACATAAAGGAAACCAACTTTAAATAAGATAATAAACAGACTTTTAAAGGATGAAGGGGTGGGAATGATGATGTTGTTGTTCTGATTTACCTTCATCCTTATGTTTTGAATTGTATGGGCTTATGTACACTAAAAATTGTGGTCGTTGGTGGTCCTTTTTTGCACACTAATGAAGCTCTATTTTTCTGGAAAATCATGTGATTGAATGACTATAACCTGGAAACTGGTAAATCATGTAATCTTGTATGATTAAGTGGATTCTTGATAAATAATAATCCTTGCATGATTATCCCAACTAAACAAATGGAATGATGGAACTTAATGAATGGTGTGGTTAAATATGAAAACTTCCTTTCTATGTTCTAGTGATATGTGTGGTGGTTCTGTTTGATGTCGGGTGGGGTGACGTGGACTGGAATGGATTCTATGGTTGAGAAGCTGTTGGTTGGTGAATCTGAGGCCGTGTGGAGTAGGCGGTGAATGTTCTGATCCCAATATATTAGGGATTGGTTTGGTTCTAGTACATTGAATGATCTCATGGATCCCTTTTAATGTTGTTACTTTACAAGAGAACCGGGTGTGAATGCTTAAACATCTACTTCGTCTTTTTTCCTTCAGTTGTTTCTTTGGCTTGAGGTTATCCCTATATTTTCATGGTAGTGGCGAATTTTATAAATGGAAATCACTTGAACATGATAAGGAGAACGGGTACAATGGGTAACTATTTTCTAGGAATGGGTTGTGTTCTGGTTGTGGTTGTTGTGTATTCATGCCTGTAGGGATAACAACAAGAGTGGTTGTGTATGGTATGGTTGTCTGTTTTGAGACCCTTAGGTTGGGATGAGTGATTGTTTATCTATATTCATACAGTTTAGTTCTTGTGTTTCTTATCATCGCCCCACCAATGTTGATAACTTTGTGCTGAACACCCCCATTTCATGGGGGAGTGTGTTTCTTCCAACATTATTATGAGTGGATGTTTATTAGCTCCTTTATTCTCCCTCCTAAAGGTAGCCCAAGACTCTTTGGACAGGCTCTGACAACCTAAGGTTCACTATGGCCCAAGAATCTTCAGGCAGATTGTTTTGTGGTAGTTGTCCTACGTGTGTTTGGGTAGGTTTATTTCCCATGTGTCTTCAGGATGAGACCCAGGTGTCTTCGGGCATGGTAGTGGTTGTTCTGGCCCAGGTGTCTTCATGAGTGGTAGTGGTTGTTTTTGCCCAGGTGTCTTTGGGTATGGCGGTGGTTGTTGTGGCATAAGTCTATAGAGGAATGGATATGTATGGTTGTGGTGGCCCAAGTGTCTGTAGGTAGGATTCATGGTTGTGATGGCCCATAAGGTTGTTGTTGGGGTGGAAGTGGGACTACAATGGAACTTGTGGGGTAGGTTTGATGCATAGGATGTCCTAAATAACCAGTGGGAAAGTGGTGCGGGGTACCTAAAAATCGATGTGCTATTACTATTAATTTACTTGACGTTCATTATTTGGGGAGTTTTCCTTGGTGAGGTTGGGTGGATATTTTCCTTGTTAGGTGTTTTGGATACCTCTACATTCTCACGGGGCATTAGAATGCCTCCCCACTTGTGCACTCGAGCTTTTGGTTTCCCTAACAAGTATACATGTATACTCACCCTACATATATAAAACTGCTTTCATGATTCCAGGAGGACATTGAGAACCATACGAGAACTTACTAGCTTGGGCATCAAGATAGTCTTTGTTGCTTCTGTTCTTTCTTTTGGTACTTTACTTTGGAGTTTTCTTGTATTTTGTAGCACTTTCTTTTGAACATGCATATGGAAAAAGGGTTTTTGGGTTTACTTTTACTTTTTGTATTTGGAATTGTTTAGGATTTACCATCTTATCTCCCAATTTTGTTATAAAAAAAGGTAAATTCCATCCATATGATGTGAGATTATATAACCATGGTTCTAGTAGCCACTTCGGGGCATATTGAAGGTGGGACTCAGGGGTCATTATCTCTCCTTCAACATTAAGAAGGAAGGGTCTGGCAGTTTGTTATCCCATCCCTCATCTTGGGTAAGGTCGGTCGTGACACAAATGTTTCAGCATATTGCTACTGGAGGGGGAGAATTTATGGACAAATTTTCTAGCTGCCTTGGTAGGTGGTTGGTGCACTTACCCCACCTGACCCTTGGATGCTTCAACATTGGCTTCTGCACATGTAGAATATCCAGACAACCATTGTTTAAGTCTAATGGTTGGTGGGGGAATGGTGCGACTTGTGTCAAACATGACACATCCATCCATTGCTATTTAAGGAGGGATAAGGGAGATTCCATCATAATCAAATCTGATCCAAGAGAGCTCTCCCATCCAAAATATCCTTAAGAGTTCCATGTGAGAGAGGTGTAAATAGAAGTTTTTGTAATCATTTATCTTTGCTAAATAAAGCCCATTTTTTCCATTTTTATTTCTCTATTATCTCCCTTCATGGTCAGAGAACCACAACACACTATGCATCCCCCCATTCGCTATGCATCCTCGTCTCACCAACTCGCCATCGCTGCCTCCACCTCTACCACGTTACCTTTCTATCTCACCGCCACACATCCACGCCTCCTCCATAAATCCCTGCCTCACTGCCTCACTGCCTTAGTGCCTCACCTCCTCTACCTCCTCCACAATGAGAGGTATTAATTCATGTATATGTGTAAGTAATAAAATTTCCCTCCATGATGAGAGGTATCAATTGATCTCTATTCGAAGCTATCTGACCTCAACCTCATAACCTATTTTTAAACCCACATTCAATTCCTTCATCATGAAGGTGTCATTGACAGAGATGAACGATATAGTGTCTAACCCTTTCACTTGGATCTCTCAACCTTCTCAACAAAGCCGGGTATGTGATTCTGTTAACTTGTGGGGGTAAAGGCACATCGACAACAAAGAGGTCTTCTATATTACCCTTGGTGAGGTCTGACATGTAATTCTTTCCCTTGTGTCCCTAGGTTTGATCACAATATTTTGGAGATGGATATTATGGCAGAGATGAAAATTGTAGTGGCATGTGGATTCCATGACAACTGCTTGATTCATGGTACATAGTGGATAAAATATGAGTTGGTGTGGTGATGTTGGATGTTTTTTAGATTCATGCGATTGTGTGAGTTTTCATATCTCGATTCAAGTTTTTGATTTGTTTCTTTCATTTTGAGTTTTCTTTTAGATATATAATATCTTTGTTCTATAATTAGATTTTGAATAATAAAATAATAAGCTCAAAGACTTGATCTCGTGCTGTGGATGTAGGTTGACAGACAGAACCATGTAAACTGTTGTCTTCCCATGTTCTTTAATTTCTGGTAGTTTCAAATATGAATCAAGATTATTGTTTTTTGAACGAAAATTCTATAATTTTATCTATAATTTTCAATTATGCCTCTTATAGTTCATTACTAGAATAATATTTTGTAGTGAACTTTATATTTTGTTATTGTGAATCTGAGTATTTGGTTTTTAATTTCTATTAAATTATTTTGTTTGGATTTTAAAATGATTATATTATTTTGGACAGAAATATTATAATAGTGATAGGTTATGTTGTCAAGTGGGATAATCTAATTTAATTTCTTGACATTATGGACAACCCCAACACATCATGGATAACAACATTCTATACTGGGAAGCCCTAATTTGACAGTATATGGCACTCCTCACAGAGGACATGGATCCTGATGCGGCCCGTTCTCCACCTCCATGACAGGGGAAGCTTTTTGTGGATTCTTAGGATAAGAGGTTGGAAGAACACACTTATTTTCCATTGATTTTTGTTTCTGTGAAGGTTGGTAGGGTTAATTATTGGAAGTGAGTAACTTGTATCAAGCACAGATTTTCTCTCTTCACTCTGTGATGTTTACATTTTCCTCACATCATGATCCGATTTTTTCTTGTGGTTTGTTTTGATTATCTATTATTTTCATCACTATTATTTACAATGTTTTTTATGGATGAATTATTTCATCCATCAAAATATCCATGTTTATCGCTACATTTAGGGTTCCTATGATTTATGATATCCCCATCCCAGTGTCACCTGGAAGTGATTCCCTCTACGACCGATACAAGTGAGTCACTACCAACTAAACCATATTATTTCTTAATGTGTTCCTACTCAAATTGGAGAATTTTTTACATGAATAGGAAGATTATAGGTTTAATGAATTATGGTGTTTTTATTTCATAGAATGTTTTCCATGAATTTTCTGATTCCATATTCTAGGTACCAGTACCCTTTATGTTTTTAAAT
Organism: Viscum album; assembly: GCA_963277665.1. NCBI lineage: Eukaryota > Viridiplantae > Streptophyta > Magnoliopsida > Santalales > Viscaceae > Viscum > Viscum album. The sequence continues at coordinate 92,261,962 of OY728131.1, forward strand.
ATGTTCCATTTTATTTATTTATTTAGGTTCCTCTAATTAAATTTCATGATCTATCGTCACTATTGTACATCGGTTTCCATTAAATATTTGTTTTCCTTTTACACCATGCTTGATCAAATATAGAGTTTTGTACGGTCACTATGTTATAGGTAAAAAATTATTCTTATTTCTTCTTCATGGTGGTAGGTTCATGTTTCCCCGCTATAGAAGGTATCTATCTATTATTAAATGTAAAATTCAATTAAGAATATAACTTTAGGTTGATAAAATTATATTTTTTCACATTCATATAATATTTTATCGGTAAGGTATGTATTTTCATTATTTAACATAAATGTTATTGTGAAATTATAACTTCATTTAAAGATTGAAACCAAGACTATGGGTTTTCAATTTACAATGGATTAATATGATATTTATTTTCATTACATCAGGGTAGAAATGTCATTGAAAATCATGATTCATGAAAATTGGTTTTCATTCTATAGAAAAAAATAGTTTCTAAATTTCTACCATGGAAAATGTTGAAGAGAGCCCAACAAAAAACACACATAAGAATTAAATTAAACAGAATAGTGTTGAAATTAAAGGCATCAACACATTTAGCTAAATCAAATATGAACATCTTTTATTGAACCCTTTATAGTTAATATATATTAACTAAACCAGGTAAAATGAAATTTTAATCACTGACCCAGCTTGTGAGGTTGCATGCTTGTACATAACTCCTCATTCACCGAATCCATTGTCTCAAACAACACTAGTTCATGCTTCTTCCCATTCTTCTCAAAAATCTTGCTGTTAACAATGGAACCATGCTTCTACCTAGTGATCTACAATATCCTCCTCCATCATGTCCTCTGGGAGCATCGACATGTGGATCATTTTCTTCGGGGAGCAACAGTAGCAGTATTTCTTCGCCTCATTACAATTGAAATGATTCATGTTTAAATTCAAGTATTCACATTTCTATTTTCCGGCTTTAATGTGTAGTTACTTTGAAATTATCACCTCTAACCACTTCCCAAAAAAGAGGGTTCCCTTAAAAAAGTTTAATGCCAACTCATCTTGACAGTCGCCACTCAAATTTCCCACTTACTTTTCTCTCCCAAATAACTTTGATTTTCATAATATATTTTAGATGTATCTTAGGTATATTCATGAATTTTATTTCACTATGTAAATAACTTCATGGTTATTCATATTAGGTTCTTTTTTTAATGATATATCTTGAATATACATTAAGGTATGTTCTTGAATTTCATAGTTTTATAGATTATAATTCACTCAATATTTTACTCTTCTCCACTATCATTTTGATCAGCAGGTCAACAATTCAGTGATGATGAAATAGTGTTCATTAACATTATAGTATGTTCTACACATTCCATCTAAGCCATTTTTAATATATATATATGTGAGAAATACTGAAATGGGGGTTGTTACATCACTGTGGTTTCTTATTGAAGTCATCTCATGGATCTGTTTGTCTATATTTTATCAGATACAGATTCATATTCTACTTCTTTGTTTATATCTATTTGTATTTGTTAACTGAAATATATTTGTTCATATATGTAAACAATGTATTTTATTTCAGTATGTATAGAAATTCATGTTTATCCATATTAGGTTCTTATTTTAATGGGATCACACAACTATACATTGAGGTATGTTCTTGAATTTCATAGTTTTATAGATTATAATTCAGTCATTGTTTTATTCTTCACAACTGTCATTTTGGCTAGCAGGTCGACGATTTAGAGATGCTGAAATGGTGTTCATTGATGTTATGGTATGTTATCCTCATTCCATTTAAGAAATGTTTAATAGATCTATTCAAGAAATAATGAAATGGGGCTTGTTACATCACTGTAGTTTCTTATTAAAGTCATCTCATGGATCTATTTTTTCATATTTTTTCATATACAGATTCATATTCCATTTCTTTGTTCAGATCTATTCATATTTATTAACTAAAACATATTGGTTCACATATGTAAACAATATTATTTCTTATTTATAGTAATTTATTCTAATGTACAGGTCTGTAAATATGTAGGTTTCCATCATCATAAGTTTTAGAGAAATCATTTCATGAAGTATTGGACCCCACACAAAAAACTCAATAAAAATGAAACACTTCAGTGGAACAACACCAGGATTTATAGAATATCAATTCCTCTTGGATTAATTCATTGTCCATGAAAAATTCATGTCAATGACTACTTTATTGATTCCTCCTTATAGGATTATTAAGGTTAAAAAATAATGCTTATTTTTTCTCTTCAAAAGATCTATTTTAACTGCCACTATGAGATATTTCAAGGGTTATTTACAAAATATTTTGTTATATCTATATCTATATGAACAACTCTACTAAACATGTGGCCTTTCTAAGTACTTAGTTGTGTCAAACATCATATACCCTATTGTTATCTCATTAAAACCAATCCTCTTATTACCATTTTAATGGTTTTGAGTTTTTTATTCCTCAATTGATTGTTTAACCTAATATAAAAAAGAACTAGGTTTTACATAATGAAATATAGGATATAATTGTGGAGGTTAAACATGTTCCCCTCATAAGAAACATTATAGAAGACCAACTGGAATGTTATGGTTAAGTGGGAAACATCCACGACTATATGTTAGGCCATTCCATGTATTCCATACCAAAGTTAATGGAATGTTTTGGCCACTGAATATTTCGCACTATTTTACTATTATAATATATTTAATAACTTTTTATGGTGCTTTAATTTTCCCTCACCCAATTGTTATGTCATGTTCATTTTCATTTATGTTTACACCCTTCGCCTCCTTATTTTTTTAGACTATTTTCCCACATTAAAATCAACACTATGCTTCTTAGAGATACAATTGTTATAGATTTGTTTTTTATTTTTATCATATCCATATAGCATGAAGATAGTGATTTTTTAATATGTTTTTTAATATCCCATATGATGATTTTATGTACTTTATTTTCCTTTTATTTTTTCAATATTATCATATCTATGTACAAAATGATAATGAGATTTAACTGTACTTCGTTTTTAAACAATGTGATGTTATATTATTTCTAGTATCCATATAATATGATTATAGGTGTTTTTATACAATGTGATATCCATTATCTATACTATATCTTGTCCCCTCCCCATCCCCTACCCCTCCCTCTCCACGTGTCTCTCTCTCCTTCCTTCCTAGCCTAATTTGCAAACATGTCAAGCCCTCCATCAAAAACGACTGTATGACACAGAGGCCCAAGAGGACCCGATCTACAGGTGGACGACTGCATGACACAGGATCGTTTGTGTGGGGAACCCAAGGCAGAACCAGTCAGAAAAGGATCATATAGTGTTACTCATGGGGTGGGTAGGGTCACATGGCTCATGACTATTCGACCCGTCATACGGATGATCATTAGAAAGTCGATGGACCGCCCAGGAAGAGACAGAGGTTTGACCGAGGAGGTCCGTAGGGAGTAGGCGGACATGGCAGAGGAGCTGGCCAAGTAGCTGGCGGTGGGTGAAGATTCGAGATGCTACCACCACCACCACTAGAAGGTCCACCCCGATTTTAGGGAGTAGGTTGATAGGGGAGGGTTCAGCTCCATGCAGCTAAGGATTATGATCATAATTCTCCGAAGTTGATACGAGGTATGATTTTTGTCTACTCCACCTTAGCTGTAGTACTTATAGACACAGGTGCCAGACATTATTTTATTGCCACTACACTTGTTTGAAGATCAGAGATTCCAAATGATCCATTGGATCTATCCTTATGGATAGAGACACCTATAAGAGTGGATTTGACGATTACTCACTAGTTTCGGCAGTGGGAGAATACTCTAGGAGGCAAGAGATTCAGCTGGGATCTCCTAGTAGCTACGTCGAGGCCTTACGACATCATCTTGGGTATGGACTGGTTATCTACAGTCCATCCTCTTATTGACTGTATTAGGCACAAAGTGTCATGTGTCCACATGGATGGTACCAGGTTTACCTTCACCGATGACAAGGGAGTCTTTGCAGCATAGGATGTACATACCCGGAGGAGAGTGCAGCCAATCACTCATCAGTTGGCTTGCCTTACCCTCAGAGTGATCAATGTGGAGAGTCCGAGTTATCCTGTAGTGGTGGACCAGTACACAGATGTTTTCCCTGATGATGTTCTGGGTCTACCTCCTCACATAGAGGTGGAATTTTACATTGAATTGTACCTTGGAACGGCCCCAATATTTATACCAGCATATCAGATGGCTCCCTTGGAGCTTCGTGAGCTGCGTGTACAGCAAGAGGACTTGTAGGGGAAGGGATTCATCTGAACCAGTGTTTCCCCCAAGTCAGCCCCAATTGTTTTCTCTAAGAAGGAATATGGGAGCTTGAGGATTCGTGTTGATTGGCTACGCCTGAACCAGGTGACTGCGAAGAACAAGTTCCCATTCTCGAGGACTGACGACCTCTTTGATCAGCTGAAGGGAGCACGATGGTTCTCGAAAGTTAAACCTCAAGTCAGGCTATCACCAGCTCAGAGTGTGAGATGAATATGTGCAGAAGATAGCTTTCTGATGTCAGTACGACCACTATGAGTTCTTGGTTATTCCATTCGGTGTAACCAATGCTCCAATAGTGTTCGTGGGACTCATGAACTGAATATTTCAGTCATACCTTTCTCACTTTGTAGTAGTCTTCATCGACGAAATTCTGATCTACTCGGATACTGATGATGGGAAAGACTATCATTTGTAGATAGTTCTGGATACATTTTGAGAGCACCAGCATTATGGTAAGCTCTCTAAGTGCTAGTTTTGATCCGAGAGGTTCTCTTTCTGGGACATTTCATATCGAAAGCTGGAGTTGTAGTGGATCCATAAAATATTGAGGAGGTAATTTCATGGGAGCCACCTAGGAGTGTGATAGAATTACGGAGTTTCCTGGGTTTGGATGGATACTACCATAGATTTGTGCCAGATTTCTCCAGAGTTGCAACACCACTATCAGTGTTGAAGAAGAAGGGGCAACCCTTCGTTTGGTTCAAGAAATGCAAGCAGAGTTTTTAGTAGATGAGGTAGAGGCTGACTAGTGCCCCCATCTTGAGGCTTTCTGTGGAGGGCATAGGGTACATAGTCTACTACGACGCATCAGGGACCGGACACTTATGTGTCCTGATGAAGGACCGAGATGTGATCGCATATTCTTCTCAACATTTGAGACAACATGAGAAGAACTACGCTACCCATGACCTAGAGTAAGTAGTAGTGGTCTTCTCCTTGAAGATGTGGTGACAGTATCTAATAGGTGAACATTTTTCAGTCTACTCTGATCACAAGAGTCTCAGGTTTTCTTCTCTTAGAAGGAACTGGACCTAAGATAGCGACGTTGTCTTGAGTTCCTCTAGGACTATGATGTGGAGATAGTCTATACTCCTAGGAAGGGTAACGTTATAGCAAATGCACTCAGTAGGAGGTCTGGTATACAGCTTCTAGGAGAAGTGACCGATCAGCTGGCTTCATTATAGATATCCTTTGTGGATAGAGATGTAGCAGCTTTTCTTCAGTCTCTTACAGTCACCCCCCCCAATACTTCAGCGATTCAGGGAGGCACAATATGGGGATGATGACTGAGAGACACAATGTGCTCAGATATCCACAGGACATGCACCTGATAGATTTTATGATAGTGGGGAGCACGTCATCCTCTTTAGAGGACGTACCATGGTATCAGTGTCACTTCAAGAGGAAGTGTTGAGGGAGTTCCACACTTCCCCTCATGCGGTACATCTAGGAGTAGCAAAGATGTACCAGGATCTCCGATAATAACACTGGTGGTAGGGAATGAAGAAAGTAGTAGAAGAGTTTGTTTTTCAATGCCTCACTTATCAGCAAGTGAAGGCGAAGCATTAGGTTCCAGCATGCTTGGTTCAACCTTTAGAGGTCCCAGAGTGGAAGTGGGATGGGATATCCATGGACTTTGTGATAGGACATCCACGTACATCTAGGGGACATGACTCGATTAGGGTGATTGTCAACCGACTCACCAAGTCATCCCACTTCCTACAGATCATAGAGCGGGGTTCAGTAGAGAGCTTGGGATGCCTCTATGTGCAGGAGATTGTGTGGCTACATGGAGTTCCCTTGATGATTGTCTTTGATCGTGATGCACGTTTTACTTCCCAGCTATGGAAGGGGTTTCAAGAGGCTTTCAGGATGCAGCTTCGTTCAAGAACCACCTTCCATCCTCATACGGATGGTCAAAATGAGTAGAACATTCAAACCCTTGATTACATTCTATGTGCTTGTGTCCTTGACTTCAGTCACGGCTAGGAGGATCACTTCCCTTTAGTGGAGTTTTCATACAAGAACTGCTATCACTCCACCATTGGGATGGCACCATTTGAGGAGTTGTACGGTCGACCATGTAGATCACCCTTATACTGGACTGACCTGGGTGAGTCAACACTAGTGGGATTAGAGATGGTACGGGATACCACAGAGAAGGTGTAGATTATCCAGGAGCAAGTGAAGACTGCACAGAGCAGGAAGAAGTCATTTGCTGATAGGAGATTGATACGTCTAGAGTTCGAGGATGGAGACCACATCTTTATACGGGTCTCACCTAAATGAGGCTTGTATATATTTGTCCAAGGTGGAAAGTTATTTTCAAGTTCATCAGAACTTTTCAGGTCCTTGTCAGAGTTGGAGTGGTGGCATACCGCTTAGATCTTCCACCTCGGTTGCACCGGGTGTATGAGGTCTTCCACGTATCCAAGTTGAGGAGACATGTTCATGACCCTTCTCACATCATCGACCATGGCGAGCTGGACGTCGACGATGGGGAGACTTTTACGGAGGTTCCAGTAGAGATTGAGGATCGACAGGAGCAGGTCCTTCATGGATGATCGATAACTTTGGTGCGCGTTCGCTGGCAGCATGTGAACGTTTAGGAGAGAACATGGGAGCTAGAGTCTCACATGCGTGCTCAGTACCCCCCACTTGTTCCCTTAGATTGATTTGTGGCATATGGGGACATAAATCCCTAAGGTGGGGAGAATTTAAGGACATGGAATTTCCATGTAATTTTTTTTAAAATATAAGGTAATTTTACGAGTCTACAAAAATTGACGGTATGTGATTCCGAGGCCCAGAGATCCTGGAATGAACTTTTGTTCAGGTACGTTCAGTAAACATGCGAGTGGGTTTTTATAACTTTTGAACAGGTGCTTGGAATTGAAATCTGAGGACACCGTTGAACTTGCAGCACTGGTATTCACTTAAGGATAATTTCACCTCGACGGCAGTTGGTCGGGGGTGAAATATAATTTTTGGGTTTTTTGTGGAAATAATAAAATAAAATACACACACATTTTATTTTATTTTTTTGTAACCACCCACTTGTGGAAGTTGATAAGTTGGGACCAGCAGACCTTAACCTCCCATGAGAGGTTATGGTGATGGGGACCACCCAAGCCAAACCTTCCATGAGAGATTATGGTGGTGGGGACCACCTGATCCCTAAACCTCTTGAACTCCCCTTTTAATGAGGGAGAAACTCTCAACTCCCTCTTTAATGTGGATGAGCCTCTTGAGCATCCCCCACATTAATTTTGAAAACTCATTTAATTGTATAATTACTCTATTTTGAATTTATGCCAACAAACATAATAGCCAACATAATCTATTATGTTGGATACATGGAATTTTTGGTGGAATTGGAAGAGGAGAGAGATTTGGGAGAAATAAAGTTCTCTAATAAAGAAATTTACCTCCCAATGAAGAACGCTCCACCGACGAAGAACGCCGACTTCAGATTCGACCTTCTTCCTCGGGACTTCTTCCGATGTGGGACATCTTCATCTACGATGAATCGACATCCGTACTTCCTTCTCGCACCAACATCAACGAACAACCCATGGTAGGTTTTTATTTGTGTATGAATACTTTTACCAAGTTCTTCTCTTGAATTATTTTTCCGGATTTGGAATAAATTGTTGCGGGAGGGTGTAAAGATTGACGTTCTTCTTCATGTTCTTGTTGAGCTATATGCTACCACCCTAATGTGGAGGGTACGTGCCAAACAAACATGGCATGACCCATCCAAAAATCTTGTGATGATTTGTGGTGTTAAATGTGATGAAGGAGACAGCGGAACAAAACTGCCCTGTGGCCACCATAGCCTCAGGACCTCCACGCCCTCGCGGAACCCCCACAGCTGAACCGCTCCACAGAACCCACGACCACCATGCCCCGTGGATGCCCCACCCACTTCCCCATCGCGCTGCGCAAGGCTGCCACCGTTCGGGCCGAGCCGCCACCGCCGTCCGTCGAGCCGCCAACGTAGACTATCGAGCCACTGCCATCCACCGAGCTGCTGCCACAGACCACCGAGCAGTAATTGACATCCGCCATTTCTCCATTGTCTTCTGTGTTGCTGTCGTCACGCCAAGCCACCGGCCAAGCCGCCTGTGGCCTTCCGAGCCACCCACGACCTTGCGAGTCACTCCGGCTAAGCCACTCGTAGACGAGCCACTCTGCCCGAGTCGTACCGTGGTTGATCCGCTCCAGAAGTGCCGCCCCGTGGCCCCGAGCCGCTTCGGCCAAGCCGCCCCATGGCTGAGCTGCTCCGGTCATGTCACATGGAGACCCCAAGCCACTCCATCCGAGCCACCCTATAGCCTCACGCCATCCATAGTCGAACCCCATGCGGCCCCTCGCAGCCTGCCGGACCGCCCAGCGGGCCAGGCTGCCCAGCACGGGTCGGGCCGAACCCTGCAGGCCAGGCTGAACCCAATAGGCTGGGCTGCACTACGGGCCAGGCTAGAGCCAGTAGGTCGGGCTGGGCCAAACTGAACCAGGTTGACCCAGGCCGGGTCAGACCAGACCCGGGCCCACTACGATCAGATTACTTTATTTTGGCCATTACTTTGTCACCAGACGTCCGTTTGAAGAACCATTAGTGGCACTGGAAATCTTGGAGCAAGTCGGTCCCTTTGAGTATACCCCACTAGAGTTTTGGATTACGATTGGAAACAGTCAGGTTGGATCTAGCATGAATCCAACCAGACCCCCAGGACTAAAAGGCTAATAACTCACATCCCGGTCATCTGATTGACGCGTCGTCTGTTGCGTTGAGACCCCTATGACACGGCAGAACATTGAGATGCTTCTTCATGGGACTTCATGGAAGTTGAAGTATCTACTAGTATCTCATGGAACGGATCCTCCCAGAGACGAGTGAGCACAGTGCGAGAACCTAGTAGTTGGCTGAGACTTGATGACTGCTGACCTTTTCGACATAGAGTGACTTGACAGGCCCAGTGAGGAGCACCTCTATGTGATGCGGAAGACCCACGGTGGGGAGCGACTTTGTGGGACGTGGTAGACCCATGGTACTCAATAGGAGGATTACCTCAGCAAGTCACAAGGGGGAGCACCTTTGTGTGATGTGGTATACCCATGGTGGAGAGTGCCTTTGTGTGACACGGCATACCCACAATAATCCAAAGGAGGAGTACCTCAGGAGTCCAAGGTTTGTGGGAAGCACCTCTATGTGACGCGGCAGGCCCACTATACTTCATAAGGGAGGGGATCTCCATCATCTGAGGTGTTCGATGATGTGACTGGGAATGTTACTTGATACAACCCCTAGAATAATTCCTGGTGTGAGATGAGTCAGAACCTATGTGTTTCTTCATGATTGATATGGATTACAAGATAACATAGGAATATGTATGGGAATATACATAAGTAGGTCTATCTGTTGATTTAATACATTGTGGTTTATCCATGGTGGATTTTGTGAGACCTTGAGCGTCTTGGGGACCCTACTGAGTATCGTTATACTCACCCCTGCACTCTCTATGCCCGCACCTTTTTGTGTTTGGTACAGAGGACGGACAATGTTGATCGAGGTTGAGAGTACCAGGATTGGACGGTGCCCGGAGGTGGACCATACGATGATTCGGTATATGGAGGAGATGGACGAACATGGAGTGATGAGGAGGTGATCTGTACATACCCTTCATGTAAGAACCTCGAAGGATGACCCGGTAGCTGTTTTCATTTTTTACTTCCATTGTACTTGTACTTTCGGTTCCTTGTACCTTTACTGTTGGGATTGTATTCTGGCCCCTTTTTACTTTCTTCACTCATTTTGTTATACAGTTTACTTATTTTTCGTATCTTGTTGTATTCTTGGTTTCATGTTATTACAGGTTAAAAAGGCAATGGCTTCCTAGTTTTAGGGATTACTCTTTTCAGTGTTAGTCGACATCCCCTGACCTATAAAAGGAATGCTTGGTGTAGTCATGACACGAGCCTTGGGGGATGGGTCATGACAAAGTCTAAGAAGATTATATCCTTCTAAATTCTTGTTATTGATACAGTTACAGGATCCTTTCTACTTAGAGCATTTTCCACTTTATTTGCTTTACCAGGATGGTAGTGGATTGAGGATTCGTAATCCTTGATGAGCTTTAACTATCTTCATTGGTTCATATTAAGCATCTTCTGTGTGAGTATATATTTTATGCTCTTATGATCATCATAAATTTCACAATTCTTCCCATAGATATAATGCTTTTAGATTTCAACGCGGTGATAATAGATTCCAACTCCAAACCCTGCATGGGATATTTTTTGTCATGAAATTTATTCTTCCTTATGGTTTATGCAATCACATTATCATTTTACATGATTACATATACTAATATATTCTTTGAATAATCATTGAATAACACAAAGATTTCCCCACTTATCAGTAGTATGAGTACTCATGTAGTGGTAATCCTTATTTTCAACTATTTGAAACAGTCATCGCATTCACTGGTCCTAACAAACATTACTCCCTTCTATGTTATCATGGTTAGTGGGGTTGACAATCATAATAAGTTCCACAAAAATTGTTTGTAATACCCATCTAGACTAAGAAAACTATAGATCTACATTATAGCTGCTAGTTTGGGCCACTCCTCAATTGACATTATTTTAGAAGGGTCTAAAGATATTTCTTTTTTGGATATAATGTTCCCCAAGAATGATACATCCACCATCCAGAACTCAAATTTATTGTACTTTGCATAAATTTTATCTATCCTTAATGTCTTTAGAACAATATTCAAATTCTACTCATGTTCCTCCTTCCTCTTAGAGTATATTATATTATCAACTATAAAGATTACCACAAATTTGTCAAGGTAATCTCTAAAGGATATATTCATTAATTCCAAGAAAATAATTGGAGCATTAGTGATTCTAAAGGGTGTCACTATGAACTCATAGTGTCCATAACTCTTTAGAGAGAAAATATTGGGAATATATTACTTATTCACCTTTAATTTGTGATAAATCGACTGAAGGTCCACCTTATAGAAATACTTGGCCCCACATAGTTGAAAGAAAAATTCATTTGTCCTTGGATGGGGATACATGATTTTTATCATGATTTTTTTGAGCTCATGATAATCAATGAAACGGTGCATTGATCCATACTTCTTCTTGATGAAGAGGACTAGAACATTGCACCGTGAAACACTCAATTGTATGAAACCCTTGTCTAGATAATCTTGTAGTTTTTTCTTCATCTCCTCAAACATAATGGTGGCTATCCTGTAAGAATTATTTGATATAGAGAGTGATCTAGGTATAATATCAATTGAGAACTCAACCTAGCTTTCAAGAAGGTAGACCAGAAAATTATTCAAGGAACACATTAGTGTAGTCCATAACAATGGGCATGTATTCGAGCATGATTCTCACAATTATCACAATCATTTGAGTTATATATTATTTCTCATAAGGAAATAATATCTACAGTTGAGATGATGATTTTGATGGTGATTCATCCTCCTCCTTACACTTGTATAGAATTGCAGGATACCCCAGGATTTGAATAGTGATCTCCCTTTCCTAATAGTTGATGTTATCTTTGTATAAATATAGAAAATCCATTATCAATATAGAATAAAACTCCACAAAAAGAAGTAAGACAACATTTCATGATAGGTTTATTCCACAAAAATTAACCATCTAGAAGTTATATACCTTAGATGCAATAATTTCCCCACTTGTTGTTCTCATAGATAACTCAACCTTTATATTTTGAGGTGGTGATTGAATAGTTCTAATAAATTTGCAGGATCTGAAAGAATTCATTGAACTAGAATCAAATAGTATATTTTTTATTCTTGAATGAATAAACAATGTACCTGTCATTGCATTATTTTTAGGATCCACCTCAGTAGTAGTGATAGAATATTCCCTTCCTTACTACCTTAGAGTTCAGTATTGTTGATTTCCTCCAATAACCCATATCTTAGGGAACTGTCTTGCATAGTTCCCATGTTATTTGTAGTTAAAGCACCGAAACCAGTAATCATGTCCATCTAGACCTTCTTTTCTACTTCCCTTTTAGTGGGATTATTTATTTCACTTCATCATTTATTATCATGGGGCCCCTCTCTTCCACACTTAATGCACATTTTAGTTTCCCGTAGATAGTTTCTAGAATGCTTCTTCCGACACTTTTGATAAGTGGGACGGTGGGTTTTCATTCCTCCATAATGTAATGTATCACCCTGAGATCCACTTAACTCATTCCCTGAGATGGTGGGTCAGATAGCCTTATGCGCACCTCCCCATATTCCATAGGATTCCAAATTGGAGAGATGGTGTAAAGGTAGTATAGTGGGGAGACTATACCCTCATGTTAGAGTAACACAATAGATGGAATAAAAAATAAACAATAGAAGAAGCATATATAATTTTAAAAAATCAATAAAATGAAGAATCATCGATAGATAACTGAATAAGTAAGAAATGGAAGAAATATATAACAAAACAACTAATAATAATATCAAAATACTCTAATACAGTGTCTGATACATGGATGTGTGACATACTGCAATACAAAAAGGGAACATGAAGATAAAAGCATGGTATACAATAGTACACAAAAACAAAAAGTAAAAATTCTACTCCATAAGAATCTTGATCTGATGCATGATCCTATGATTCTAAGCTCCATCTAAAGGTAAGCATATCAGTAACCTGTGGTTGGGCCCTTTCCCTTATTCATAATTTCAGCCAAAAAATCACCTCTGGTGCCAAGGGTGGTCAGAGTAAGGTGTGAGATAATAGTCCACCAAAAATGGTGACTACATATAATCCAAGTACTTCTCGTAACTAAATAGTCTGTAGGTAATATTATTTAATTAACAAATATGAATAAATAAACCAAAAACATTTTCAGGTTCCTAAAGGACACCTGATAGGTCTACCTGCTTTGGGTCAATTCCATAATAATTTCTCTGACCATGATCTATATATATATAATTATATATATATATATATAATTTATTTTTATATTACTTCCACCTATATGAACCAAGTATGTGAAGACGTAAGTGTCCATATATCTGGAATACTAGTCGATGGTTGTAACAGGGCATAACTCAGACATCCATAACCAGTCTAACAAGCACGTAAGCTCCATCCATAGGGTACATACCCTACATCTCATAATGAATGAGGGAAATCATAACCATCACATTAGATGGTGATTGTGTCTCCATTGAAACGCTATAAAAAGGGAATGTGGTTCCTCTACCCAATGTCCAACTAGTATTATTGGTGTGGGATTCCATACTCAACACCCGATGTATGAGAGCATGATTCTTCCATGCTCAACTAAACTGTTACCTTTATTCACATCCCATATAAAGAGGTTATCATATTTATTATATATGTCATTAGGTATTACTTATCATGAAACTTATTAAACAATACCATACATATATAAATGATGCATAATTATATTTATAGAATATTCGTGATATAGCATGACACATGAGAAAAAAGCCTCTCAGATGTCCCGTTAGTAAAGTTCATTTATAATTAAATAATTTTCATTCTCAAAGGGAATTTATAACAATACAAGTGAAGGTGTGGTCATTCTACCCTTCACATAATATAATATAAGATCTATTCATTTATTTAAGGAAAAGAAGCCACCATGAAGATTTCAATCCATTTAATCCCTTTAATTCCAATCATTTTTAATTCTTGTAAGGAGATGTAAACAATCATGCCTATTCCATCCTATATACTCAAAACTAACCTATTTAGTTAAATGAGGAATGAAAAAACAATTCATAAGGCTAAATGGGTCAATTGGAGGTGTCATAGTCAAAGGAGGGAATTGCCTACCTGAGAAATTATAATATAGGTTGTTTCAAACACCCAATAGGTTCCTTGGATTCTATAATACATTCACTTTACAAGGAAAATTCAATTTAGAAGCAAAGAAAAATTTATTTATGCATCCTAGGCCTCTTTTTCATTTGTCCACAATTAGCAATAATGGCCAAAATCACATGGAACACCCATGGGGTGACAATATAAGGGGTATTCAACATATAAATTACCAAATAAGATCAATATATATATAAAAAGGTGTGAGGATCAATTTTACATGAAGAATCAAAACTAAAGGGATCACATTGAAAACATCGGTGTGCGGAAAAACGACATAGCTATGAAGAAACAAAACTCAAAGGAAAAACTAAATGACCACAAACCTCAAGGTTGTAGATAATGCCTCACTCAATACCGGCCTCAGATTCAGAGCAGGTTGGAAGAAAACAAAGAAATTGTACAAAGCCATAAAAATAGGGGAAATGATCCTAAACCTAAATAGAATGATGGATTTTATGGAAAACTTGAATATGATGTAAGAGTGAGGTTAGTCTTACCTTAAGGAGTCCAATGAATCCTTAGGATGTTGATTCGGTTTTTGGATGAAGGAGTTAGAGGAAATCCTAGGTTGGGGGAATTTTTTGTTCCACAGGAGAGAATAATACCTTCTATCGCTGGAAGAAGAGGAGAGAAAAAGGAAATAGGGTTTAAGAATAATGGAGGTGTAACCATGTAATTTCACCCCAAAATAAGGGGGTGCACGGTTTGTTCATATGGTTTCATCAAACTATGCAAAAAACATGACTAGTTCACTACTAGTTGGGGTGACCCGCATGGTTAGGTGCAGTTTCTGACTAACCATGAGAAAACCCTATGAAATTTCTCTATCCCATGCATGCAACTGTGTGCATAACCATGCGCCTTGGGTCGCACAATTGCAAATAAACATGTGAGGCCTAGTTCCTTCTTCCCATTTCAGGGTTCTAAGGTTCGAACAAGCCCCAGACTCTCTTGGAACCTTCTAGGATTGATTAGAACTTTTTATAAAGGTCATTTAAGGAATTCAAATTGAGAAACTAATGATTCATACCTTCATTTAAAAGAGGGTTTGTTACAACCTCCACTCCTTAAAGCAACTCATCCCTGAGTTGGCCTTCTAAGGGTAATGAGGTACTATGAGAAACATTTTCTGACCACTGAGATCATATTTCATCTTTCTTATCCCAATTATTTTCTTATACATGGCCATGATTCCATAACCCCAAACGAGATGAATGGAACTACCTCAGGGTTTTTTAACGCTCTGATCCACAATATGAACTAAAAATTCTTCAAAGGAAGCATCTACATCCAGATTAACCTCAAATGGATGAAAAATAGGTGACGAGTCTAGATAGTATCGATAATCTGAGTTACATGAAAGACATCATGAGTAGATCAATATCTATGAGGAAGTTCCAATTGGTAAGCCACTGGTCTGATCTATTTCATAACCTAAAACGGTCCAACAAACATTAATGAGAGGTTACCTTTCTTCTAAATACCTTTATGGCCCAACTTGGGAGACACTCACAAGAAAACCCATTCTCCTACCTCAAACTCAAAAGGTCGTCAGTGTCAGTTGTCATACGAATGATGCCTAGAATAAGTATTCATCATATTCTTCCTAATCAGTTGGTCTTACTATATAGTCTCCTACATGATACATGGTCCAAGCATATATACTTCACCTTACTCTATCCAGTACATAGGTGAGGGAAAACGCCTAACATTTAAGGATTTATAAGGATCCATCTTAATGGTAGTCTGAAGTATGTTATTATAAGTAAAATCAAATAGGGGATCGCGTTTCACCCAGGAACACCCAAAGTCTAGGAAAAATTCATAGAGCAAGTCCTATAGAACCTAAATCATATTCTCCATCTTTCCATTGATCTAGGGGTGATAGGCTATGCTAAGAACAACCTATTTACCCATGTCCTTCTTCAACCCCTACCAGAACCATGATGTAAAATAAGAGTCTCTTTCAGAAAATATAGAACAAGGAGCTCCATGAATATACACAACTTCTCTGACATACAACCTTCATATTTCATATACCACGAAGGTATCTTACATAGGTAGGAAGTTTTCAACCTTCATCAAATGATTACTGATAACCCACACTGTATCATTTCCATAAGGTGATATGGGTAGATAAGTCACAAAGTCCATCAAAACATCATCCCATTTTCACTCTGGAATGGAAAATGGCAGTAAAAGACATTCCAGTCATTGATGTTCTGCCTTCACCAGGTGATAGGTGGAACACCGAGTGATGAAGACATAAATCTCGCTTTTCATACTAGACCACCAATAATGATGATGTATGTCTCGATACATTTTGGTGACACTATGGTGAACCTCCCATGCTAAGTTCTGGAATTCCCACATAATATCTTCTATGATGCCTATTGGGGGCCATACTTTCCCAGGGAACAATAAGGTATCATCCTCATCCATGGTCCAACTAGAATATTTATCATCATCTGAAACACTTTCCCTTAGAACAAGACCTTTAGGGATGGATAACTGCCTTATTCTTACATGTTACAGAAGAGTACAAGTCACTACTAAGGTTGATAGTATATTCTAACCTTGGTCCTCCGGAATCTCAATGTACATCGCTGAGAATAAGGCTATGAGATTCCATCCACCACTAGATTCCTAAACCACCTGTATCTGAGCCTTTTGGATTAGATAATGAACTACTAAATTCCCCTTTCTAGGAGTGTAGAAAGGATAAAAATCAAACTAATGAAGGTACTCAACCCATCTGTGCTACCTAAGATTCAGATCTTGTTATGTAAATATTAATTTTAGTCTTTTTTCATTTGTGAATACCACAAAATGATCTCCAAGTAGATAGTGTCTCCAATAGTGTAAAGCAGTCACAACAACAATGAGCTTTAGGTCGTGCATCAGGTTGTTCCACTCGTGAGGCCTTAACTGACAAGACCCAAATGCAATGACTCGCTTATCAAAAATTTGAATAGATCTAATCCCGATACCTAATGCATCATAGTATAAAATATATCTTCTTCTTGGATCTGGAAGAATGAACATCGATGCTAAAGTCAAACAACCCTTAAACTCCTAAAAGGATGCTTCACATGCTTCTATACATTCAAATTTCACACCCTTATTTTTCAAGCATATGAGTGGTGCTTTAAGGAATGAGAAATATTTGATAAAGTGTCTATATTATCTATCTATACCTAAGAAAATCTTAATTTAAAAGATGTTCTCATGATTCTCTCATAAAACTACAGTTCTCACTTTCTCTAGGTCTACTGAAACTCTTGACTCTGAGATAATTGCGACCTAGTAAGTGGAATTTTTTGAACCAAAAGTGTCATTTAATATTATTAGAATAGATTCAATGCTCTCTCAGTGTATTCAACACAGTATCATGGTGGCTTTAATGGTCATTTCTAGAGCCTGAATACACTAAGATATCGTCAATAAAGACTACAATGAATGAATCCAAATATGGGTGGAAAACCTGATTCATAAGAGCAATAAAGTATGTAGGTGTGTTTGTGAGTCCGAACAACATAACTAGGTACTCATATACCTAATCCTGAAAGCTGTATGAGGTATTTCTAATGACTTGAAACACACCTAGGGATAGCTCGACCTTAGATCTATCTTTGAAGACACTTTCACTCCTTGAAGATGATTAAAGAGGTCATCTATTCTAGGCATTGGATTCTGATTCATTATGGTAAGATGATTCAAATAAAGGTAATCCACACAAATCCTGAGGGTACCATCCATATTCTTGGAAAAAAGAACTAGTAAACCCTAATGATAAGTGTTGGGGAATATAAAGCCTTTATCCTCTAGATCCTCCAACTATTTCTTGAGCTCCAGAACCTCTTTAGGTTCTATACTATAAGAAGGAATGGTCATTGGTCCTTCTCCTGGAACATGATCAATGGTAAACTCTATATATCACACCATAGGTAGACCAATGAATTTATTAGTAAAGACATCCAAAAAAAAATCCATTGTAAGAGGAAAAACTACGGTTCGTAACCCCTGGTCATTGAAGAAGAGACCGACGATCTGTGTTGTCACATTGTCGAGCCCCTACTACGTGCTCCCATCTCTAGTCACCCTGACATATAATTGTCCCTTATGCACATTCTTAATGCCTTATAATGATTTTAACATCACCCTACAACAATATCAGTCAATATTGGCTCAATAGGGAACTAACAAGTCCATCCCGATGAGTACATTGAATCTCGCCTTGTTGAGGAAGAATAGATTCCACACATAATGGTAATTTCCTATCTCAAGGTGGATACTTATAATAATGCACACCCTATGATCAGATAACTAATAGTGTTTCAAGCATCATAACATCACAAAAGTTCTCAATATCAAGTCCCAGACTCTTAGTGTTTTCCTATGATATAAATGGGTGAGACACGTAGGTATAAAATAAAGCAGACAATAGAGTGGAGTCTATTATAATACTACCTAATACAGTAGATGGTCTTGTGCTTTTCTCTTTTAGTGTAGGCTGGACTGGATGTAACAAGCCCATCCCATCACTGTGAGTCACTTCGCAACTTCCCTAAGCAAGCTCGCTATACTAGAGATGAGAATCATAATTCTGACTTCCACTACCTCGACCACCACCTCGGCCTGAATGATTGGTGGTATTATAGACACCTTCTTATCATGATCTTGTTGGTGTTGATCCTGACTGTGAAGTAGGTATTGATACCCACTCACTATGAGCTGAAGGTAAGGTCCTCCAGAAACACTAGAGATGGAACATCCTGTCACATCCTCTGCATTCCATTGGGTCTCGCATGCACTAAGGGCTCGAGTTTCCCTACTTCCCACACTTGTAAAAAATAAGAAAATTATCTACATGAGGATCTTGATAGCTACTACCTCCATGAGAAACATCAAAAAACATATTTCTCCCAAATGAAGAGGTACTAACAGATCTTGGTGCCAATCCACCCTAGTTTTCACCCTCATCTTCCCTAAAATTATGCTCTAAGATAAGGGAGTGGCTGAATATTTCAGAAATGGTAGTCAACCTAGAAATGTTAATCTACAACTGGATGGAATAAACCATCCCATCCTCTAATCTCCCGGCGGTCATGATATCACCACCAACTAGAGTTGGTGAGAACCACTATAGATCGGTGAAACAGAATGAGTATTCTATAACTGACATACCCCCTGTTGTTGGTTTATGAATTTTCTTTTTTTTGTCAACCCTAAGAGTATGGAGAAAGAAGTAGTCATTGAAGATGGTCTGAAATAATGCCCAGAAAATATCAAGATGTCGATCCACCTAGGTGAAAACATCTAACCAATTCTTGGTATAATCCCATAGCATTTACAAAGATAACTTAACCCTCTACTCTGGAGGTGTCTCTATATGCTCTTATATAGAAAGGATTGCTTCCGGACAAGACTCTGTAGCATGAGGTCTATCATCCCCCAAAAAGGGGGGAGGATGCTGCTGTTGAGACTCACAAGTAAAATTTTCCATGCTCAGGACAGGTCAAATTAGACCATGCATACTCTGATGCATATGCAAGAAACCCTCTTAGAACTGGGAATCGGTGCCCATTTCAGGAATTGGAAGAAGTTCCATAGGCAAAAATATAGGTGGAATCATTTGATGTTCATGGCCTGCCAAATTAGGAGCATGCTTGTCACTGCCTTCATGCTGATTGACCAAAGGATGTCATGGAGACATAATGCTACAATGAAACCACACACCTCAGAAAAGATTAAAGAAATTAGAAATATTTCATTTCAGAAAGTAGGACAGGTATAAATCCTTCCTATAAAAAAGAGCATGCTTTTTTTCCTACTCCAAAATCTTGGACTAGGTGGTAGAAAGGGACCTATAACGCCATTAGAACACAAGAGATACCCACTACCCACTACAAAGGCCTAGATCATTTCTATGTCTGTATGTCATATATATAATATGTTTTCTATACTTTATAAGTGATTTTCAATTTAAATTGTGCTATTTAAAAATATTTGAATCACTTTAAAATAGTTGAATTATATGGTTTTCCATTTTCTTATCCATAAGGGTCCATACTCCATATGAACCAAAACATGGAGTCCACTTGTCCCACACCATAACACATTCCATTCCATGTAACTCATGGTCCATGTATCAATGTTCCATAATTGAATGCTTAAGGTTTCTACTTCAACCTATTGAGGAAAACACTATAAATTTAAGGCAAACACTGTAAGTATCAATAATGTTTTTCAATACTTGTATGAATTGTCAGCATAATTAAATACATACTCAAGGAATAGTCAATATGAGTTGGAAAATTCATGCTGAGAATTAAACATGGCATGGAAATATGCATGAACTATTAACCATATTGTTCTTATAGTGATGCATGATCTCATGAATAACCCTCATTTCATCAGGCCATAACAAAAAAATAACTAATTCAATGATAACAAAATAAATAACATCATAAATCAAGCATGTCATCCAATGTGAAATCATATCAACTATAAATAGCTTAATTAATAAATGCAATTACCCATCCAAAGTAATTTGGTTTTTCCCTATAAATTGGTTAGCTATGTCCAAGCATAGGGTCAATTCCAAATTCCATTAACACCTAGTATCCTATGTAATACACAAATAGTAAGAAAAAGGAAAAAATGCTTTGATACCACTTTGTAATGTTATGACCCATGATCCACTTAACCCATTCCCTGAGTCTGTGGGTCACATGGTCTCAAGCGCACTTCCTCATATGCCAGAGGCTGCCGACTAGAAGCATGGGTGTAAAGGTAGTATAGTGGGGAGACTATACACTCATGTTATAGTATCCCAATTGATACAACCAGAAATAAACAATATTAAAATCATATATAATTAGAAAAAATCAATAAACTATAGAAGCATAAACAGATAACCGAATAAGGAAGCAATAGAAGAAATCGATAACTAAAAAAATGATAACAATATCAAAATCCTATAAGGTAGTGTATGATACATGGATGATTGGCATGTTATAATAAAAAAAGGGAACATAAAAATACAAGCATGCTATACAATAGTAAAGAAAGACAAAAAAGACAATTACTCTATAAGCATCCCAATCCAATGTCTGGACCTCTAATTTTAAGATCCATCTAAAGGTAAGCATATCAACAACATGTAGTAGAGACCTTTCCCTTATTCATTCCTACTATCAAAAAATATTATCAGGTTCCAAGGGAGGCCCTAGTAGGGTTTGTGATAAAAATATCAGTAGGCCACCACTAATCGTGTCTACTTATAATCCATGCAGTGATCGTAACTAAACAGTGTGTAGGTAATATCAATTAATTAACAAAGATGAATATATAAACCAATGCCTTCTCAGGTTACTAAAGGAAAACTGACAAGTCTACCTGCTTTGGATCCTTGTCAAAATAATTTCTCTAACAAAGATCTACACATATATACACAATAATATATATAGTTTTATTTTATATTTCATCCACCAATATGAACCATGTATGTGCAGACATAAGTTGTCATATACCTAGAATATTAGTTGCAGGATGGATTGGGGCATGACTCAGACATCCATAACCAGTCTAACGAGCCTATAAGATTCATCTATAGGGTACATTCCCTATATATAATAATGTATGGTTTAAATCATTCCCTTCACTCAACACGGTGAGTGTGCCGCCCTGGAAATACTCTAAAAATGGAAAGTGGTGCCTCATCCCAACATCCAACTAGTATTAGTTGTTCGCGATTCCTTACTCAACAACTACTGTAAGGGAGCGTGATTCCACCATGCTCAACTGAACCCTTACCATCATTCACATCCTATATAAAGGGGTCATAAAATTTATTATATATAGCTGGAGGTAATATCTCTCATGAAAATTATTAAACAAGATCATACGTATATAAATGAGACATAATTATATTTATAGCACATTCATGTTATAGCATAACACAGAAGGAAAAACCTCTCATAAGTACTGTTAGTCAAGTTCATTTATAATTAAATCATTTTCATTATTAAATAGTATTTATAATAGAATAAGTGAAGGTGTGGTATTTCCACTGTTTACACATCATTACATAAGATCCATTAATTTGTTAAAGGAAAAAAAACAAAGCATGAAGATGTCAATCCATTTAATCCATTTCATTTAGACCATTTCTAACTCATGTAAGGAGAGGGAAAACATCATGTATATGCCATTATATATACTAAAAAACAACTTATTTAGTTCAATAAAGCATAAAAAAAAATTTCATCAGGCTCAAGGGGTCAATTGGAGGTGTCATGGTTAAAGGAGGAAATTTACTACTTAGGAAATTCCAATATAGGTTGGTCTAAACACCTAATAGGTTCCTTGGATTCTATAAAACATTCATTATACAATGGAAATTTAATTTATTAACTATGAAAAATCCATTTAGGCATCTTAGGCATTTTATTTATTTAGCCAAAATTATATATATTGTCCAAAATCACATAACACTCACATGGGGTGACCTTATAAGGGGTATTTAACATATAAATTACCAAAAAAAGATCAATATTTTTATATATAAATGTCCAATGGTAAATTTTACATGATGAAACCAAATTAAAGGGGTCACTTGGAAAAATTCGGCATGCGACACAATGGCATAGCTATGAAGCAATGAAACTAAAAGGGAAAACAATGTGACCACCTACCTCAAGGTCATAGAAGATGCCTCACTCGATATTAGCCTCAGATTCAGAGTAGGTTGGAATAAAATTGAAAAATGGTCCAATTCCCAAAAAATAGTTCAATTGATTTTTCCCCGAAATAGCATGATGGATTCGTAGGAAAACTTGAAAAGAAGGTAAGTGTGAGATTAGCCTTACCTTAAGGAGTCTAATTCTTCCTTCAGATCATGATTTAATGGTCAAATAAAGGAATTAGTGTAGATCCTATGTTGAGGGAATTGTTGGTTCCATGGGATATGAGAAGAAATTCAACCACTGGAGGAAGAGGAGAGAAAAAGGAAATAGGGTTTAAGAATAAAAGAGGGGTAAACTTGTAATTTCACAAAAAAATAAGGAGGCTCACGATTTGTTTTTACGATTTGAAAAAACCATGCACAAATAGTGATTAGTTCACTACTAGTTGAGTTGCCCTACATGGATTGGCACACAGATTGATTAACCCTGCACAAACCATCACTACTAGAAAGTTGGGCTATAGCCACGATTTTCCAAAACCTTGACTCTATGTATTTATACCGCGGTTATAGAAACAATGTTATTCAAAACCATGTCTATAGGGTATATTTTCAAAGGCTATATCCATGGTTCAGTTAAATTGTGGCTATAACGTGTACCTATAGCCATATTGTATCTAAAACCATATAAATAGAGTTTTTTTCGATAGTTATATCCATGGTTTGTGTATAATCATGGTTATAGAGTCTTTTTTTGAGGGCTATAGCCATGGTTTGCGTAAAAATATGGCTATATAGTATTTTTTGGATATATGCATGGTTTCTATAAAACTGTGGCTATAGAGTATTTTTTTAGCAGGCTATAGCCACAATTTCTCTAAACCACAGCTATAGAGTAATTTTTGTTCCAGAAGATATAGTCACAGTTTCTCTAATCCATGGATATAGGTTTCCCACAAAACAAAATATCTTATTCACGTGGAAATATAGAGGGAAGACCTATTACTGTGGTTTATTGGTTATAGACATGTTTTATAAAGATATATATACCAAAATATACATATCAATTACATCAGTTCTCAATAGTGTACTAGTAATGCGGCTGGACCAAAATAGTGGAGGTATAGAGATCAAATCACTCTGGTCGCTATTTATTTTAAACCTATATACAATGTGTACAAATGTGAGGGCTATAGTCACAGTTTCTAAAACATTGTTTGTAGGTTATATTACCATGGTGGAAACCATGGTAATATCCCACTAAAACTGTGGCTATTTGTTTTTTCTATAGCCATGCCAATATAATCCACAACTAATTGGATTCATGGCTATAGCTTATAGCCACAGTTTTTGGAACCCATATCCACAGTTTTAGATAGTGGCAATAGACAAATTTACAACTTGTGCATGTGAAATGGCTCTATCCCATAACTATAACTGGTCACACGGCTGTGCACCTTAGGTCGCACGGTTACAGTCAAATTGTGCAGGGCAATTCCTTCTACCCATTTCAGGGCTCCAGGGTCCGAACAAGCCTCAAACACTCCTAGAACCTGATTGGATTGATTATAACTCATTATTAGGTTTGTTTAAGTAATTAAAATTTAAAAACTAATCATCCATACCTCCATGTAGAATATGGGACATTACACATAATATTATTTTATTTGACCCTATAAACAGAATAACATCTTATGTTTCTTATCTCCATTCCCACAAGACCACTGTGAATCGTCAATCTCTCTCTCAACATTATGGTCACAATGAAAAATCTCTTCTTAACTCTAAAATACATGAATCACCATGAATTTTTGTAGACTCCAATTTAGTATTTTAAATTTGTGATCCACATTACATTCAGTGTTCATGAAAAATTTAGAGGTGTATCTTACAAGACTTGAAAATTTTGATTTGTACGCCCTGATAGATTCATCTTCCTTTTTCTTCAGTCTAAGTAAATACCTCTCCATCATATGATGGAGAGTTTAGGGAAAATATGTATTGAAAAATATTTTCTTGAATCCTTCCCAATCCATGGAATGAATTTTCTCCTTATACTTTGTGTTTTTGATAAGTGTCCACCACTGATCAGTTTCCCCATCAAAATGATAGGCTCTTAGTACAACTTTATCTTCTTATAAGGATTAAACGATAGAGAATATATTCTCAATGGAGTTAATACATTGTTCCACAATGAGGGGATCAAAAGCTCTAATAAATATAGGAGGCCTTTTTCATATAAAGGATTAAACTAAAACATTCTCTTTATTTGGAGAAGGAGCTCATTCCACATAATTCAAGCTATTATTCATAACTTGATCTAGTTGTTCTAGTACTTTAATGAAGTTTTGAGCTCTCATTCCCATCATATTTGGAATTTAATTAGGGAAATCATAACAATTCCAATCATATTGATTGTTTTCATGAGTTATCATATTTCTATCCATTAACCAAGAAAAATAAAGTACAATTAGGGGGATTGAATACATATCTAATTATAATATAAAATAGAAACTTTGAACATAGAAGGATAAACTTGTAAATGAAAAGCATATCCTAACTTGTGATTCCCTAAGATTTAATCTATGTTATACATGGTGATAGAATTATACCTAGGGTTATTACTAAATATTTTGAGTCCTAATATCCAAAAATAACTAAACTTTGTTCTAATACTAACTATAGTGACCCTAACCTTTTACACATATTATTACATGATTTTAAGCATAATTAATCATCAAATACAGACCTAGGACCATAAATTCTAGTGTCTTTGGAATACAAGGTACATAAAATTGAAAACATGTAAATAAAATAAAGCAACATTATATAAATCTTCCATAATGTTCTCCTAAATTCCTTTTAGCTCCTACATCTTCATAAGATAACATGGGGAATACAAATACAAAATGGTTGAGCTAAAAATAAAAGTGGAGAAATAAGCATGGAATAAAGCATGGAACATGAGTTTGAAGGTATAAAATGAATACATAAAATTCATGGATACAAAATAAACATATGGATGAAAAACATAATGAACATGAAATAATATGATCATAACAGTATTGGAATGTGGCAGTAACAATTAACAAGATATAAACATGAGTCAAAGCTAACTTCTAATACTATATCACATGGTGGACAAAGTCCCATAATGGATTAGGTTTACTCTATAATATCATATATGATGTATCATGAGACTAAATATTACCCAATTCATTGCATCACTATTGGGGTGAACACATCATAACATGTTCATGCATATGCGTGCCACATAAAGTATACAGATATGGGTTAACCATGGAAATAAATGGGTATTGTAATCATGTCATAAATCATAATCAAAGGGTGTATCATAATGGTTTTCAAAAAAATAATGTATATAAATCATAATTGGACATGAATAAGGTTAAATAATAGTAGATCATGATAAATTGTATCTAACTGAAGTGAAAACATGTAAAAATATTTTTCAAGAAACTTTAGAAATGATCCACTTTAGCGTGGTTTAAGGGAAAATATTAAAGGTTATTGAAAGGAAAAAAATCCATAATTTTTTGTATAAACCATAAATTTAATAAGATAGTTGTCCATGATGAAATTATTGATTTTAGAAAACAAATGGTGGCTTAAAAAAGTTTATGGAGTGCACTGGAAAGTTAATAAAAAATTGGGAAGTTCAGTTTAATCGGGTTTTCTTACCGAGAGGAATTGAGAATGAAACATCTTAAAACATATATTTCCCTATAAAATAATTATTAATTAATATCTATACAAAAATTTGGAACATATAAAAAAATTTAGAAGAATAATATAAGAAAAATTGTGAAATAAATTTAGGGTAAATATAGAGAAACAACAACCCAAAGGTAATTTAGAGGTTCTGAGAGACCCCTTACCATATGTCTGAATGTGTTCACACTTGAACTTAATGTCATGGATAATAAAATTAGATTCATTAATAATTTTATTCGAAACCAATTCAACATATTTTTCATTTATTATAATTTTATGATGTTCATTTATGGCCATTTTGATGAGTTATGATGTTTAATTTTGTTGCTTCGGGAGTGTTTGTTTCATAGTTTTAGGGTTGGTTTGCTTAAGTATAATTATAGGAGTTATTGTCAAATGGAAGAAAAAATATAAAAGTGGAAAGAAATTTTATTAATATACTTCCAAAACTTTAAATATTCACATATATCAATTTTTATATGAGGATGATTGATTTGAAAAAACGTTAATGGTAAACATTTAGTATATTTTGGTGATTTTTCGATCATCACGAACTAGTTTTGTTTTATTATTTAATATTTTGTATATTTATTGGATATAAAACATGAAACAAATTATAATATAAATTTTAAAATTTTATTTAACCATTATAATGGTTTTCTGACCAGTCTTCAATTTGGAAATGGAAAATGAAAAATCCTCCTCCATGAAGGCGATGAATCGACATATTAGGGATGTTGTTTACCTTTTTAATATAAAAGGGGAATAGAAGTGACTTGATTCTAGATATTCCATTATAACAATATAATTTCAGTATATTTATTATATATTAGTTATCATTTCACCTTGAATAGTGTGGAGAAGGATGAGGTAGAATAAAGGAAAAAATTAAAAGAGAAAGAAGGGTGATCTTACCTTCAGAATATCGCCTCATTGAGAACCTCCTTAAGACACTTGGGTTTGGTCTTTTGTTGAGACCAAAATATCTTAGAAATAGGTAAGAGGCTTGGGAAGGGTATTAGGTCGAATTAATACACTATATAAATATTATAAGGTGTGAGGAGAAGGGTTGGTGATGGTCTTATTTATAGGGGGAGGAGAGGGGTGTTTTTTATTATTTTGTTCATTTGTTTATTATTTTGGATCAAAAATATAAATCGTGTTGATTACCACCACTAAATAAAGTTAATAGAGAATGTGAGTTCTAGATAATGGGCACTTAAATCATCCATTACTCATCCATTAATGAAAATTTCATTTATTTACTCAAAATGTTAAATAATGTAAATTATCGTATTTCACTATTCACCAAAAATTCAACTATTTTAGAAAAATCCTAAAAATTAACCCTAAACATATTTTTATGTCTAAAATTAAAATATGGATTCCATTTTAGGAATATAATTTTCTAAATATGAGAAATTTAATTTTTAATTAAAATCATCATTTATTCGAAAAATACTGATTTTAATATTATAACTGATTTTATGAAACATTGAAAAATTAAATAAGGTATCCTAAAATAATATTATAATTATAATACAACAAAATATTAATTTAATAATCTAATTTATGAAAATAAATTTTCTTTTTAGTCATTATATTAATTATAAAATTGCAAATAAACATTTACGTTTCACAAAAATACCGACACTTAATTTATCATTTTTATAACATTTAATTACTTATTACATGATATAAATATAAAATATTTTCATTCATAAGATACCTAAATTATATTTATACTTTTATAGGTGAGTTTACTATTCTAACAACCATTTTACTATTCCTAACAATCACATTATTATTCCAACAGTCATGTTACTTTTCAAAGAGTTATATTTCTAATGGTCATAAGGGTTTACTACTTCCTATAAATACCACATATTCCATTCATCAATCACTTATATTTTATCCCAATGTTATATATACTTTCATCTTATAAATGAATATTTTATTTTTAACATTCTGTTTTATTTCTATATCTTTGTTGTTGAGTGCAGTTATTCTAGTGGATCGAGCATATCCAAATTTCCATATTCTTAATATCTTATTTTCTATTTATTACACTTATGTAAATATTTGGAATTTTTATTGGTTTGTTTTCTAACTAAAATTTCATTATTCATTTATTAGAATAATTTTTTATTGGGTTCTCTATGTTATTTATGTGCTTTATACTAAATGACATAATTATAAGAAGGAATATTTCATTGATAAAATTCTAGGTCGTTAAACGCGAGTAAGAATTCCACATGTTTTAGTGTAACCGGAAATTCCTTTTTGCAGGCATGTATAATGGTCCTTAGACTTTAAGATTATCCTTAATGTATGTCATGACCCACACACTTAGATTTACTGACCAAAATCATCATGCCTTATGTTGTCGTGAATTAAGGTATGTTGGATGTGTCATGATTGACATGTCATTAATGGATAAATTAGGGAAGGATTAGTCTCTTCTATCTTTATGAAAGTTGATATCATGGGCCTTTTATTGGAATAGAACCATCACATTAAAATTATATTCTCATGGTGTAATGATGTGTTTATTTCAGAGAGTCAAAGAAAGACATATTGATCATATAGGATGGTGACATGGATGTGAAACCTTCTTGATGAGATATTGTGATAAAATGATTAAATAACATAGTGAGTGTTCGTATGTGGTTTTAAAAATTGTGACATTATGTTCTTTCTCTTGGATTTCTTGACCCATTTATAGACAGTAATCATTCACATTAGGAAATCCCGATTAATTCCAATGAGAAATAATCGTATAGGGTCACACAAAAAGTGTTTCCATTGATCAAATTTAAATTCTATCTGAGTTTAATTAATGGAATAAATATTATTCTCATGTTCTAGTAATAATATTATTCAAGTAATATTAATAACATAAATTAAATAAATTTTTATTATACGATATGTAAACAGAAATATATTTATTTATTTTATGGAATATTTAATAAATATTTATTTGCAGGTTTGTTTATGAATAAAATGTTATTCAGGTGTTTAATAAATTTAAGATGAGTTTGAATGGACTAAGACTATGTCGAGTGAAAATTATTAATTGAAAAGCCAGTTAAATAATATTTTTATTTCACAAGTTGGTTCACACAAAAAAATAATAATAATAATAATAATATAGTATGCTGTTTATTAAAGGTAATAAATGTTACTAAATGGAAAATATGAAATTAAATAATATTTTAACCTAAATTCTAACTCTATAAATAGATGGTTATGTCTATTTTGTATAGAATCCAAAAACTGAGAATAGAAAAATGTCATGCACAATGAATCATCTCTCGACTCCTCATTCTATCTCCCTCTCAAGAACAAGAAAATCAAGAGAGATTTCTTCAAGACAATAGAATGAGGGATCAGTAACGAAAAATTCATGACATTCGACTCGGCATGCTAGCACCCGAATATCGAGTGGTGTTGCTCGGAGTTCATAGTAGCATGTGTGGATCACCGCTAGAGGGATTCTATCCTTCAATCCTTAGAGGTAAATAAAGGTAATTCAAAAGGTTCTTTTTGTATGATCAATATTCACCCACAAAGAAAGATCCTAATCTTAGGTATTTAATTCTTCAAATATTATGTAAATTAATTATAAATTTGATGTGAAAGATCCTCACTCTTGGTTTAGTGAAATAATTATTAAAAGAAATTTTAATATATCACCCACCACCAAATGATTTTGTTATTCCAAGAACCAACAGTTGGGTCTTCTCTATTTATATAACATAAAGGTTTTAAATAGTATATAATGTTAATTCACCTTTTTAAAAAACAATATGAAGGCTCCGAGAAATGAAATGTTAGGTACTAGTTATAGAGGAAAACGTATTACACACTATACCTCATCATTTATATAGCTTCTGTTTTATAGAATTATAGGAAATATATATCATAATTTTATTTCAGCGTGTATAATCATCATCATTATTTATTTTAAATTAAGAAACAATTGAAAGTGCACATCGAGAGAGAGTGACCTAGGGGGCCGAAAATAATAGAGACTGAGGGCATCGCCTCTATAAGGTTAACCCCCTCAGGATTAAAATGGTTTATTTCATTAAAACAACACATACCCAGACCATGAACCACAAACTTCACCATATGATCTACCACCAGTTGTCATGAAGATATGTGGTACCCTACATGGGGACCACCCACATGCCCAAAAATGTCATCAGACTAATAACTATCCCTACAAGACAACACTTGTTCTTTATAGTATGCATTTTCCTAACTCACAGAAACTCAAGGAAATGTCCTAGAAGGTCACCCATGATAATCACTACTCTAATCTAAACATGCTTTACTGTGGAGTTCTAATCAGGTAGGATCCTGAAAAAAATGTTTCGCCTTGTTGAAATGAGTCATATAATTTAGTCATTTATCCCTTTATAGTTATGGGGTGTTACATTGAACCCCATTTAGAGAAAAATGTCTCATTATGGACCGTATATCTTAACTCAGGCAGTGCCACTGCACTTAAGGCTGGGTTCCTACTCTCATACCAATGTAGTAACTAGGCCCCACTAATACCATAAACACCCTATTTAAATATGGTAGTCATGTCTGACCCGAATTGGTACGACTAGTTGCCTCACAGACACGTGGTCCCCTCCATAGGGCCCACGCACACTAATTACTGCCCCCACATGCCAACACATGTTCTTTCTAGTATGATTTGTCCTCACTCACACGCACTCTAGGAAACTTCCAAGAAGGTCACCCATAATGATCACTACTCCCGGACAAACACGCTTAATTGTGGAGTTCTAATTAGATAGGTTCCCAAAAATAAAGTTTTAACTTGTTTACATGAGTCACATAATTTATTCATTTACCCTTTATCATTCTAAGATGTTTCATTCACCCCCTTTAGAGCACAACTTCCTCATTGTGGATCATATATCTTAACTCAAGTAGTGCCACTACACTTAAGGTTGGGTTCCTGATCTAATACTAATATAACAAATGGGCCCCACTGAAAGTATAGATACCCCTTATTAACATGGTCTTTTGGTCCTAGGCTGCTAGGTACCACAAATTTCCCCAAAGACACATGGTCCTCTCCATGCGACCTACACACATGCCCAAACAAGGTCATCTTACTAATGACTATCCCCAAATTCCAACACATGTTCTTTCTAGTGTGTTTTTCCCTCACTCACTCACACCCTAGTAAACATCCTAGAAGAACACCAATCCCGATCACTATTCTAGGAAAATCATGCTTATTTGTGGATTTCTAATTAAGAAGGATTCTAAAAATAAAGGTTCACCTTGTTGACGTGAGTCATATAATTTAGTCATTTAACCCTTTATCATTTTGGGGCATTACAATAGAGAAAAACAATATTAATGTTGTAACTATCATTTTAATTAACTGGAGACTTATTTCAACAAGGTATAAAAACACACGAAAGGTGTTTTGTCAAATTAAGTGTTTTAGTTAAGTAAGAAGCTACAATATATTTATATGAATCGTCATATGAATTTCTATTGACACATTAAATGACCATCCAATTTAACATAAACATACCCCCAAGGGGTTAAGTACTAAGGCATGTAAAGAGTATATTTGACATATTGGGGTCAAGTCATACCAACCTGGGTTCAGTTATATGGGTATCCATTACCAATTTATAGACAAAACTCTCTATAAATTACAATTGACATCCCATTTAAGTGAAACCCATTAATGGTTAATTTTTAAAGATGTTAACACACCCTCAGTGGGTTTATCACATAGGCATAATATATCAAGACCAACCTATGAGAGTTGAGTTGAGAATATAAGCATTCAGTTTAATGCTTTCCATTCCCAAGTTATAATGATAAATGACTTTATAAGTTCAAATGGACACACCATTTAACTGGAATCCATCACTGACCATTGGATTTATCAAGAAATAAAACTAACAATTACTTTAACCATTAAGGAACATATTATACAAATATATATTGGTAAGATCAACCTACAAGGTTTGAATCAAGCATAAAAGGATTTAGTTATGTGGGTAGCCATTCCAAAATTATGGAATCACCTCTCTATAAATTATAATTGACATCCCATTTAACTGCCATCCATAGGTAATGAATTGAATTTGTTAGAAACAATTAAGTTAATTCATTAAATAATTTAAAACTATTTAATTTCTTTAAATCATTTTATGCTGGTTGAATAGAATGTCACCATCAGGCTATACGATAAAACAATTGTTTTGATTTCTTATAGCCCTAGGTCTTCTAGGCCCAACCCATAATCCATTCTGGGGTTCCATCCAAAAACCCAAGGGTGATAGGAAGAATTTCCCATCTAAGATTATATGTGATCCACCATCCTTGGTAGAAACATATGTGGGACTTGGGTTTGTACACAACAACCCTCCCCTCAAACTAAAGACTGCACAATTGGGTCTCCGTTTTAGTGATAATGCATCAGATCCATCCATCTTGCACCTTCATTTTCTTATCACCAGGACTCACCGCTTGGCCATTAATATCAAGAAGGATTTTGATACAAGGAACCATTGATTCACATGCTTCAAATGAGAAACTTCTACAACTGCGAAAATGTTTTTATGGAATACTTTACCCTAAATCACACATGGGCTGCACCCTAGCTCAGATAACACTTGTTGGTTTGATTTCCTCCATCCCTAGGTCATCCAGGCCCAACACATAAGCCCTTATGGGGTTCTAACTGAAAAACCATGGTTGATAGGTTGAATATCCCATCCAAGATTATATGTGAGCCTCCATCCTCTGTGGAACTCGATGTGGGACATCGGTTTGAACCCAAGAAAACACCATTTAGATTGATAGAGACACCTTATTTAACCAACTATATAATATAACAATAACAAAAAAACTATCAAGGAGGGGATACAAGTATACAAGGATGGTAATCACACAAGATTTTTATATAGATAAGTATTCTAATGATATGTAAATCCTATGTGACTGAAATAATGAATGAACACACCAATTCTCTTACCATACCAGGACAAAAGATAAATCAAGTATGTAAATAACTATGAGAAATACGAACAATCACTCAAGGTGAAATAACAATAAACTGCAATAACAAACATCATTAATGAAAGTATCATCCCTATAAACTTGATCTTTCCCCCATGCGTGGGTTAGTCATTCCCATACCTGAGATATTTTCCATGTTCCAACACATTTTCAATCCCCTATCTACCAGTACAAAATAATAAAGGAATGGAAGATAAACCTATTATGCCACTTTGTGTCATCCCTGGCCCAGTTCACTAGTAAGAAATTAAAAATGAGGGTCACATTTCCTCAAGTGAACCTCCCCGTATGCCAAAGGATGCCAACTAGTAGTGATGTCCTAAAGGCGGTATGGTTGGGAGACTATGACCTTTAGATTAGTACTAAATATATAGAAGGAATAAATAATTGAAATGAACAATGGAAGATAATAATAACCAGTAACCTGGAAAGTTCCAAATAAACTAATAAGGCTTAAACATAAGATGCCATAAAAACAAGGTAGTCAAGTATATAGCTTGCAATATATACATCAGGGCAAGATAGATAAAAGAATAAATAAAAGACCCAACTATAGTAAGCTTCTTGAGTACATGATCGACCCACTATTCCCATGTAATGTCTTTGCCCAAAAAATTAGCAGCAAAGAATCACCATTCAAGTCCTAACCTATAGTAATGAGATCTATCCAAGAACCAAATGGTGTCCTGAATAGGGTGTGAGTAAATCTTTGTAAGACACCACAAACGGTGTCTAATTCATTCAACTCTGTGAGTATGAAACATAACCATGTGCAATATATCTATAATAGGGAATCAATAAAGTGGAGGTGAACCAGGGAATACCACCTACTTTGGTATACGTTAGACTGTCTATAATCATAGGAATAACAATGTAATCACGAGACCATGGATGTAAACATAGGCATCCCAGAACAAGTATCCAGATGAAACCATGAAACGGCATTTGGACATTCCCATATATCAGAACCAAGGTAATCGAGTGTGTAAATCCAAATCATTCCACTTTAATAATGTGGGCTCTAATTAGGCCTGAGGAACAAGTCCAAGGTAATCACAGGATAACAAGATTGGTACCCAAAGAGGTAATCTAAGGTGTCCTATGTTTGAGAACATCATGCAGAATCCTCGGACCTCATCCCTAAAATTCTATTTTTATAATGGGAAACCAATACTTTTAGAAATTGGTTAGATGGGTTCATGGTCTGAAACATGATTCACACTTTGAATCATTTCAACTCGATCGTTTCATGGCCAGAACAAGTGGTTCATATCATGAACCTTAGTTATGTAAGCTTAGGCTCACTATCACAACCATTCATAATGTGATCAACATCATCATACCATGAATTAATGCCGCAATAGTGGTGTGAATTCTTCAAAGAGATAAAACAGAAAAGGAAAATAATATCAACAAGAGATATAAAAAGAATCCAAACAAGCATTTCATACCTGAAATCAATACCAGGATGTAATATAAGGTATTGGAAAAACAAGGGACACTATCACATATCATGGAAAGGGAAGTTTTTTCTTTTATCACTGCTAAGTAGGAAGCACTAATAAAAGCCTCATCTTTATCAGCGCTAATAAAAGAATTTAATAAAAGTTTTACTACTTTATATTAAATTATTATTTTTATATTCAAAATTAATGTTTATTTATATATATTAATTAAAAATTTCTTGTTTATAATTAATATAAATATGATATATTAATATATTTTTTTAATAAGTCAAATATGTATATATTGTTTTTAAAAAAGTATTTATAAGATTATAATTAAATAAATAAATATTAAAATAATTATAAAATTATAATAAATTTCATTAAATAATAAAAATATCTATTATATTTATAATTATCTATTTATAATTATATATATATAATTATATATTTTTAATTATTTATAAATACATTTTAAATATATTTATTTATAATTATAATTATAATTATATATATATTTAAAATAATTTTATGCCTCCTGTGAATATAGTCAATATATATATATATATAAAGAGATAGAGAGACACACAAACACACACACCATGAGGATGATATTCATGGAAATTGTCGTTATTTATGTTCATATGTTGCATGAGTATAATTGATGTTGTATGATCATAAATTTATTTTTGGAAATGATTGTGATGTTAAGATTACCTATATTATGATGAGGCAAGCATATGTTATGTATTCATCATGAATGTTCATTTATACATATTGACACCATTTATTATTCTTGTTGTCTATATATGTCATTTTTTGTGATCTATACTTTTCCAGGTACATATAATTCATTCATGTTATACCCATGAACCTATTATGTTCTCATAAATACTTATAAAATTATGATAAATATATATAAATAATAAATAAATTTATTATATTTTCCATTTATAATTTATAATTATTTATGAATTCTTTTATATATATATATTTATAATTATAATTATAACTTAATATATATACATATATTTTAATAATTATAAATAACAATAAATACATCAATTATAATTTTATAAATATATATTTTTTTATTAATAAATATATATATATAATTATATACAAATGTTTCTAAATATATATATATATATATATATAATTATATATAAATATTTATAAATATATTTATATATTTATAATTTTATAATTATATATAATTTTATAAGTATATTTATAAATATATACAAATATTTATAAATATATATATGAAAATCTATAAATATTTATAAATAATTATAATTATATATATGTAAATAATTATAAAATTATAATAAATATATTTATTATATATAATTATAAAATAATAAATATAGTAAATATATTTATTATGATGTTACAATTATAAATAAATACTTATTCATTTA
Source organism: Viscum album (assembly GCA_963277665.1). Lineage (NCBI taxonomy): Eukaryota > Viridiplantae > Streptophyta > Magnoliopsida > Santalales > Viscaceae > Viscum > Viscum album. The sequence goes on from OY728131.1 coordinate 92,298,583, forward strand.
TAATTATAATTAAAAATAAATATTTCATTCTTTAAATAATTATAAGATTATAATAAATATATTTATTACATTTATAATTATAAATTGTTAATTATATACAAATAAATTTAGAATATATTTAAATAATTGTAAAATTATAATAAATATATTTATTATAACGATAATTTTTTAAATATATGTACAGTTATAATTATAAACAAATATATATTTATTTAAATAATTATAAATTTATAATAAATATTGATAATAAAAACTTCAATATATTTTATAAATATTTAAATAAATATTTATTTATTTATATTTGTAATTATATTATAATTTTATTATTAAAAAATAATTATATATATTTAAATAATTATAATATTATAAAAAATATATTTAATATATTTATAATTTTATAAATATATATAGTAATATAAATAATTTATTAACATTAGTCTTTATCATCACTAAAAACACTAATAAAAACCTTATGTTTTCTTATAAAAACTCTAAAAATTCACCATCTTCCTTGCACCTTCAAGCCTTCATGAAACCATAGTGATTTCGTCGCCGCTCGCCTTCTCCTTATGCTTTGCATCTGCATCTATCTTTGTTGTAGCCCACCTCCGTCATCACACACCTTTGTCGTTCCGCTCAAGCTCTCTCACCTTCACCGCCACTTTCCTCCTGGTTTCCTTAGAACTAGAACTATGATGTCGCCTCTGCTGCCCCCGCCACCGCCTCTATTGCCCCGACATAGGCCTTTACTGCCCTCGCCTTCACTGTCGCCTGCTCCCCTGAAGGTACAGTTCATGGAATGGTATGTTCCCATAAATAATTGATTATTAGGTTATTGAAAAGCATGAATCATTTGAGATTAGGGAGAATGATTTTTGGTTCATTGTATTCATTATGAACATAATTATTGAGATGTAATAACCCTGTGTTTTGTTAAAGAATACTTTTAATTAAAAAAAGTGTTTAGGACTATGCATTGTGGATTATGTATAACACTATAAATGAAGGTCCTGATTTGTTGACTATATTGTGATATTATTGATTAGGTTATAAGGAGTTTTATAGATATAAATTTAGATTTGGTCATACCACACTATTTATAGTTAAAGAGATCACTACTAGAAAACCGACCTTTAACTGTGCTAGAATCGTCCTTTATCAGTGCTAGGAAAGTGATGACTACCTTAGTGCGATTAAAAGAAAATGGCTTTTATCAGTTCTAAAAAGCACTGATAAAGGTTTGATTTATTAGTGCTTTAAAAATCACTAATAAATGGTGTCTTTTATCAGCACTTTTAAAAGCCCTCATAAAATCATGATTTATCTGCGCTTTCATTTGCACTGATAAAAGTATGATTTATCAGTGATTTTTATTTGCACTAAATGAAGTATGATTTATAATCACATTTAATAGTGCTGATAAATATAGACTTTATCAGCGCCTATATAAGCACTGATAAATTATATCTTTATAAGAGACTTTAAAAAGTGATCATAAATTTTACTTTTATCATCGTATTTAGTAGCACAGATAAAGGTGAAAACTGAAATGTGATGTTGTAGCTCACTACATCACCAGAAACAGGTCCATTGTGTTGCAACACCACACTACATCACAAAATAAGATACAAGTACAAGAAACAGAAACACAAATTACAAAATTAAGATACAAATACTGAATTTAAATGAAATATATTTTCTAAAACAAATACAAGAAAAAGAAAACACTATTATAGAGTATGTCAATTGTTTTTTTACTAAAATTAATGTAAATTTTGAATAAAAACACACACTTGGATTCATTCCAATCACACTGTGAGTCGAATTAAGGTGTGGCTGATTCCTAAATTTCAAAAATGACTTACGGATCATTTTCTTAAAGTACCAAAACAATCTTATTTTTTTTCTCAAATTTGAGTATGTCAGTTGTTTTTTCACTAAAATTATTGTCAATTTTGAATACAAAGATGTACATTGAGTCATATCGGTCACACCGTGCATCAGATTGAGGTCCGGTTAATCCCTACATGTCTCAAATGACTCATGTATTGTTTTACTAACGTATCAAAACAATCAGAATTTTTTCCATCATTTTTTAGTATGCCACTGGTGTTTTTACTAAAATGTCATATTAAACTGGAAACGCGCACTTTGAGCCATACATGTGGTATCGTGTTTGGGTTTGAAATGAGATTAATCCATATACCACACAAAGGAATTATTAATTGTTTTCCCAAATTATCAATAAAAATTTACGGATTTTTCTCAGTTTTTAGTGTTTGAAACTTTCTAGTATGAAATGTTAATTTTAAACTCATAACAGACACATTGGGTCATACCGGTCACACTGTGCATCTGATTGAGGTGAATCTAAACCCTACACATCACAAATGACGTAAAAATCATTGTCCTAATGTAACTGAATAATCCAAATGTGTTTTCTTAGTTTTGAGCCTGTTGGGTTTTTTTCACAAGAATTAATGCTAATTTTGAATAAAAAGATTCACTTTGAGTCATACCGGTCACACCATGTTTAGGATAGAAAAACGGATGGTCCTTGCATGTCCCAAATGGCATATGGATCATTTTTATAATGTAACAAAACAATATGTATGAATTTTATCGGTTTTGACCATGTCCGCTATTTTTTTCACTTAAATTAATGTCAATTTTGAATAAAAATATTAACTTTAAGTCATACCAGTCTCACTCTGCATTAGATTGAGGCACCATGTGTGTTTCCTCTGTTTTGAGTACACCACGTGTGTTTTTTACTAAAATTTCATTTTAAACTGGAACCACATAGAATGGATCTTGTCATAAGTGATAAGTGTTGTGTGCAATTTTAATCTAATTTTCTCAACCAAAATCATGGTATGATCCTTATTTTACATCACTTTCCAACAATTTTATTATTTGCAAGCCAACTCTTCTTATCGTCCTCTTCTACAGTCTTCGCCTCTACCTCCTCCACATCATTCTCCAACTCCGACACAAACTCTTCCTTCGCCTCTACTTCAACCTCTGCCTTCGCCTCTGCCTCCACCTCCACCTATGCAATTTCCTAACAATTTTTTGGTTTACAAGTTAAAAATTCTAAACAAATTGACTTCCTCTATTATTTTTCTCCTTCAAAAAAGATCAAAAATAATATATAAGAATTTTTACACTAATGCTTCACATCCCAAATATCTTTCAACGGGCATAAATCATACTAGACCATAGATATAATAGGTAATCACGTTAATCTGTTGTCAGTATACATTCTGAAAAAAAGTATGTTGTTAACTCATTTCTAAAAAATTGATTTCCTCATTTGAGGAACTTCGTTATCGGCAATCTTGATAGTACTGAGAAAATATAGAAAAAAATTATTGTGAAATATATTTAATGAAATTTTAATTACCTTCAAGAATTAACTAAATGGGGATGTTGGTTTATTTCATGCTTTATGATTTATTTCATAATTTGTCAAACATAATACCCATAATCGATTGAATTATCCTATTTCAAAGAGTTCAAAAACATTGAACAAATTGAGTAAATTGTTTTGAAATGATTTGATAGTTAAATAATTCTAGATATACCTTAATTTGTTTCCATATGAAGTAATCTATTTTATTTTTCTTTTCATAGAACAACTTCATGCCATGATCTATCCTGTATTGAGAGACCTCCCTATCATAAAAAAATTCTCATTAAAACACATACAGAACATATAATTTTATGTTTATCTATAAAATGTTGATTTTAGTGTATTACATATTCATAATAAACATCATGTGTGGTCGGTTGGTTTCATATTCATGCATTGAATCCAAAAAAACATATTTGGGGTGTTTATGCTGACTAATATCAACATCCAGTGCTGCCTAAAAAACAATTAAGTTAAAAAAACTAACAAATATATTTTATGTGATTAGATTATAGATTTTTACCCTTGTTATGTAGTTATCAAAGAGAGTATGTTGTCTGATGATTTTTTATTAAATGCTTTGAGTAAATAATTTTTTTATTCTCTATTTCTAAATTATTCAAATTAATTTCTGGCATATAAATGATACAGGGATTAATGAATCCAAATCGTGCTTTGCATGATCATTCCTTCATATTGTTGTAATATAAATGATTATACAAAATATGAATAGTTATTAACATTAATAAACATATTTATCTCACTATTTGGGCGTACATATTATGAAAATATACCTTGTGTATGTATTCACAACTGAGACACCCATCTATTCATGGTTGATAATCTCAATTAGAGTCTTGAGAACAATTCCTTCTATAAGGGAATCTCTATATATTTCTTCTTCATATTCAATTTAATACATGGTATTATCTTTAAATGTGGAATCTTCATGAAGTTGTAATGATAATAAATATTTCTATAGAATTGGCCAAGAGAAGGTATTCTTAAAAGGTCATTTTGTTTTCTTGGTCGATTGACTAGATTTTCTTGATTCTAATATTCGTTTCTCCGCTGCTTTATACATCTATAATATCATACGTCACTTCATAAATTTTATCATCAACTATTACATATTTTTCACATTAAATATTTTGTTAAAGACGCACCCCATGTATCTTTATAAAATTAGATGGCCATGCATAGAAAGCTCCCATAGCAGCTTCAATTTTTGTAATATCTGGACCATTAAGTGGAACATGCAACTTAACAGTCGGCTCATACACTACCTCAATCCCCACTCTCATGTGATTATTTGGGAGGGGTTGATTGTTTAGCTGGTCTCCTGGGATATTATACATTGTACCCATCGTAACACAGTAGTACATGGGTGTTAAAAATTAAAAAACACATAAAATTGTACCCTATAGAATTTTAGTAATATAATGTTATGAGAATCTCTTTGATTAACATTTATGAGAAAGAGTAATAAAAAAAATTGATTACCCCAATTAAGGTATGCGGTTGGGGGGAATGATTGGCCTCAAAGAAAGTTGGATCATTTGGTTCCTGTGTGGATCTTTTCTCCACCACCGCTTTACTTTGATCATTTCTTATACATTGGTCTGCCAAACCAGAATGCAAAATAATTTCTTATAGTGAGTATATTAGTGTGTAAAATCGCCGCATCATATTAAACGTATATTCTTGTGGTTTTACCTTCTCAAAATATGTTTGATGAGATACTCCAAAAACTAATCCTCTGACATGACCATATTGTTTAAGCCACTTCAATGTTAATGAAAGTCTCTTTTCTTCTGGTATGGTCATTCTCAATTTTTGTGTTTTAACCATATAAAAAATATGAACATATTTATTTTTCTATAATATTGTTATAAATCATAAATAATTAAAATTATGTCATAATTACTCATGCTTCCCATACTGCTTTTGTGTTATATTGAAATAATATACCCTCTTTATTTACACGAGCCTCCTTCTGTAGTACATTATGTGAGATAGAACTGGAATTAGATTTTGATTCAACAATTTTCATATAAAAAAGGAAAATTTGTTGTTTCATATCACATAATTAAAATTTTATTGTTTATTTAAAATACTTGCCAATTTATTCTCTAACGATGCATGCCCCATCATTCCATTGCGATAAGGTGTGGGGGTTGGTTTTGATGGATATTCTTTATTTTCAGCACACTTTTTCTCTTTCATAAATTAACAATTTTCAATCAAGTTAGATAAAATAAAAAATGTAAAATAATATATTATCAACTATGATGCACCTGAAATTTTTTCTCACTGTCATGTTTACTGAATGAAATCCATGTTTCCTACTTTATAATATGTTTATAACTAAGTGGTGGGTGGGGATTTATTTTTCCCTCAGCATCCCAAAGATGTAACTTCATCAGAAGAGTCTGGACGCCTCTAGGGGATTTTATAGCAGCCATTTGGAAAAATTTCTTATGAAAATATTCTCAAAAAAGGTCTCCAAGGAATAATGAAAACTAAATAAAAATTTCATTCTATAATTTTTCAGTAAAATAAAGAAAGTATGTTGTAACATTGCCGTTATATAATTCCAATGGATTTTCTTCATTACAGGTTAGACGTGGCACCATGAGTCAATATCAATCAGCGCGTTCATCCTCATTGTGACCCAAATATAACTAATGGATATTGACTTGTTGGGGTCAATAGTTTGGCCATGTCGATTCTAACCAACCTCAAATTTTATACCCGAACTTCTTACCTTGATACTATTATTCAAAACTATGACATCACATTATTCTTGTTTTTTCATTCTTTTCATCAAATGTTGTTAATCCTACAATAATTCCATAATTTCATCATCAATAGTCTCTTATTTCACTCGATTGAAAACATCATCATGTTCAAAATATATTGTCTACATGAGTATTCAAACATTTAATTTATCTTGAATAACAAAAATGTACTACACTCCATTCATACAAGTCTACAATTTCATGCATCTTGAATGAAAATTGTTACTTTCATGAACAAAGATATAATACATTAAAACTAAATTACAACTAACCTTCACTACCATTATTTAATCTGTCCTCATATTCTTGATTTTCTTCTATCTCTTGATGATGGATTTGAGGCTACTGATTCCCTCTTTTAAACTAGCCTTCCTCTCATCACTATTCGAGAGGTATGTGATCCATGATCTTTGGAACCAAAATGATTGGAGGAAGGCTAGTTTAAAAGAGGGAGTCAAATCCATCATCAAGAGATGGAATAAAATCAAGCATGTTAGGATTAAGGTGTCCTAGGAACCTGCACTAATGGAATCAATAAAAATGTATCCTCAATTGTATAGGAATTAGAATACCTCCAATATAATGGACTTGAAGAAATGAATCTCACCCCACCTACATTGGACATCACTTCTGTCTACTCAAGGATTCCTCACCTTTGAATTTTTTATATTTTTTTAATCCACCAGAAGAATGTCCTTCCAATAACAAACATCCCTTTAAAGGGTGATTTTTTCAACTTATTCTCAGTATTGATCTATAATTTGTTTACTATAATATATGAAATGAATCTATTCAATGTAACCATAAATTTTTAAATATGATATATAACCATAAAATATTAGAGGAACCATAGATAATTCCCATCAGTGAAAATTATACCACATACCTTGAAGTAGATCTACAATTACCCCAGGGAATTTCCTACTTTATGACTGATAATGATATTATTAGTTGTAAAATATAATATTGGAGAGTGTTATCCCCACAAATCAATCATATTAAATGATGAAACTATAATCATATTCTATAATTGGTCTCACTAAATATGACTTATAGGACATAAATATCCAAACCATGAAAAGTCGATTTTAATCATTTTTTGTTCTCTCTATAGTTATTCACCATGTTAAATGTCTTTTCAAGTAATTTTTTTTATCACATTAATTAATTAACTCTCTATTTTCATTAGTAAATCTATTAATAAATCACATCTCATAGTTTTCTTAATCAACTTTACAACCATGGATAACTAACATTCTTTTGGAAAATACACTCTTTATATGTTTTTGTGTATTTCTATGTCCATTTACAAGTGATTTCTCTACTCTGTCCAATCAAGGAAATTTCTAAGAAATTTGTTGAGCATTCATTTCTCACCAAAAAAAATATCTATCACTCTTTGTAACCCATGGTTAAAGTTTTATAATAATCTTAAATTAATTAATAAACAACACTCTCACAACATGCATCACTAAAATAATTTTTGGAATGTGACTTATTAATTCAATATTTTTTTGAATTCAATAAAAATTATTCTCCAGAATCATAAATATAAATAACCCATTACATGGTTTAAAAATTTACATGAATTACCAAAATCCTCAAAACATGTTTTACTATTATTTACACTTACCATGGTCCCAATATGTTCATCTCCCATAAATAAGGGCCACAACATCGTCTCCCCTAGTCCATAAAAACCCTCTTAATTTAGCCTTTAGAATCTATAATCTAGTTATAAGATGAATTAAATTTTAGAAACTACTTAGATTTTGGAACCCTATATTATTCAAATGAAGAGAAAATGGAGGGGGGATGAGAGGTCTACATGTTAGTGTCGATAGGATAGCAAACCATCTATGTGTGTCTCTAGGGACAAATTGGATGGACAATCAAATACATATAATGGATAAACCGATGAAATTAAACCACACTCATTGTATTTGAGTAGCGATGAGAAGATATATAGGGTGCTTTATGTTTATGAACAATGAAAAAATGAAAAATGTAGAACCCAAAAAATCAAACAATGATAGAGGACGAGTAGAAAATAACATACACTGGAATCTAGACTTAATTAATCCAAGGGAACATAGAGGAGTCGCACCTGTAGAAGAGGAGTTCTATGAGATCTTGAGAATCGCCAGTGACTAAGTCATGATTAGGGTTTCTTTTAATAGATCAGGGACTCTTTTGACAGCGCTTTTAAAAAAGCGCTGATAATGATCCCCTTTATCAGTGCCAAATTTATAAGTGCTGATAAATATGTTTTTTATAAGTGCCTTTTTAGCGCTGATAAATCTCAAGCTTTTTCAGTACTAACGTTTTAGCGATGATAAATATATATTTTAATTGTGATTTTTTAGCGCTGATAAAAGTATTATAATTATAATTATTAAAATAACTTTATTATAATTTTATAAATATTTAAATATATATAATTATTTATTTATAAATATATAAATAATTTTTTAAAAAATAATAATTATTTATTTATAATAATTATGAATATAAGAAATATAAATTTAAAGATATTTTTAATTATAAATATTTATTTACAAATATATTTTTGACATTATTAATGGATATATAATCTTAAATACACGCATTTTCAAAATGAGTGAAAATAAAAAATTCAAAATTAGTACACTTTAAAAATATTGAAAAAATGGATATGTTTAATTAATTAAATATAATTTATTAAAAAAATATCGATGTATATACATTGCAGTGGATGAATATGTATTGAAAATACTAAAACATAGTAAATAAATAAATATAAATAAATAATCGAAAATGATCAAATTCAATAATAAAATAAAAAATAAAAAACATCATAAACGAATACCCTAACTATAGTATTAGATACAAATAAATAAAATCGATTGATTAAAAACATAATATATATTAAATTTATCATGTTATAATTAAATTATAAAATATACTAAAATTTGAATAAATTACATAAATATTAGGTGTATGTGTTTCTATATATTGTATAAATATATTTATGTGTGCATTTGTGTATAAAAATTCATTAACACACACATTTGAGTGTGTGTGTCTATATATATATCTGTGTGAAATAAATGCAACACATGATGTTTGATATAGGCTAAATTGAAAAATCAAACAACATTAAAAATGAATAAGACATTAATATGTTTTTAATTAACATTTTATACATATTATACTTATTCATTTGATATATCTATATTTAATATATACTATTTATTAATATTAATAATCTATATATGTTTATTAAATTTATTCATTTCTATCAATAATTATTTAATTAATAAAATGTTT